>CM026402.1:26294253-26550632 GCA_014843695.1 Archivesica marissinica | reverse complement strand
TAATATTGCATAGCCACATCTAGAATACTTACTGTAGCATAGCCATATCTAGAAAACATACACAATACTTCTGTAGCATAGCCACATCTAGGAAACATACAGAATAATTAATATTGCATAGCCACATCTAGAATACTTACTGTAGCATAGCCATATCTAGAAAACATACACAATACTTCTGTAGCATAGCCACATCTAGGAAACATACAGAATAATTAATATTGCATAGCCACATCTAGAATACTTACTGTAGCATAGCCATATCTAGAAAACATACACAATACTTCTGTAGCATAGCCACATCTAGGAAACATACAGAATACTTAATGTTGCATAGTCACATCTAGAATACTTACTGTAGCATAGCCATATCTAGAAAACATACACAATACTTCTGTAGCATAGCCACATCTAGGAAACATACAGAATACTTAATGTTGCATAGCCACATCTAGAATACTTACTGTAGCATAGCCATATCTAGAAAACATACACAATACTTACTGTAGCATAGCCACATCTAGTCCTTGTGTTGTGTTCTATTGATTCTAGAATATCTATACCAATCTCTAGTAGATACGGATCTTTTGTCGCCTGATATAAGTACATGGCTGCTTCCACAAGTTCTACAACAAATGTATACATTTTAAAGCTAAATAAATCAATGCCAGTGTTTACAATCCAAGTGTATATTGTTACAACAATGGAGGTGACCATTAGAGTCTAAACACTTGGGGTTTGCTGCATCAATTCATACTTTATGTATTGTTGGAGTTTTTAAAGCAGCATTATATCGTAATAAAGGATGTTTTGGGTAACATATAAATACTAATGTGTTTGTGTTTACAAAAATCGAAATAGTCGCTCAGAAACGATAACATTCAAATAAATATAAACCGTCGTATACGCGAATTTGTTTATCAACAAACGAAATGTAAACATGCACAGCGCGCATTCGTGAAACAACAGCGGATATGCCATGTTTGTTTTCATCATTGCCGAAGGTGGACGATGCATTCCGAATGTAAATCAGGTTACGATTGTAAACAAGTGCGCGTGACCGATCGACTCGGAAAGTCCTACTTTCGGTTTCAAGTTTGTTTTATCGCAAAAAAACACTGTTTACTAATTGAACACAATTATACAAATCATAATTTAAGAATGTGTAGCAGCATTGCTACCCATACGTAAAATTTGAATTTTTCAAATATCTTTTATTTCATACGATATAGGGCTGCTTTAAAAACACATAACATTAGCATTATAGCTATTTACAGACATACATTGTACATTAATGTAAGCATCCCTGTGATCTCAGGATATACCATGTACCTCATTATAATTTCTTTATGTAAATGAGATGCGAAACCAAAACTATTAATCACGTTCTGTGCATATTTCCATCGCTATTGCATTTTCTTCGATGAACGTATGTGCCCTGATTGCATACAATTTCGTACGAGGGTTTCCAACTAATGATATGCAGCTGACATGCACACTCGATGTTACGGGCATGCGCATTCGCAGTGTAAGGCAACGTTCGTCGCGTGAAAAGGTGTGTCTTACAGATTACGTTGTTCCAAGGATGATCTAATTATCAGGTTCCACCACACGGTAAATCGCACAATTGGACTAAATACCTTTTAATTGGAAAGTGTGATCTTTTTTTCTTTCTTCGTCACATTGAAAATAATAATCAGTGTAAATATAAGTAATGAATTGTGGGTTAATAGTTTCCATCAGGGTATGAACTACATTGGGCGTGTTTAAAGTTAGCGTGGATGCCTTCGGCCTCCATACACTTCAACCACGCCCAATGTAGTTCATACCCTGATGGAAACAATTAACCAGAGATTCGGCATCCACGCTAACTTCAACCACGCCCAATGTACTTCATACCCTGATGGAAACAATTAACCAGAGATTCGGCATCCACGCTAACATTAACCACACCCAATGTACTTCATACCCCGATGGAAACTATTAACCAGAGATTCATTCCTTTAATAAAACATGAACCGAGTTAGTGTGCCATGAAACATCTCTCAACAACAACAATCGAAATAATATTTGTATAATTGGTCAAAATATGTCAATACAGACTACTATATATGTACAAACTGTCAAACCTGGTCTAAGTGGATAGCCTTCTCTGCCCGCATGTGCTTCATTCTTAACAATATTGTAATATTCTGGGAGAAACCCAAACTGTTTCCACACCTGATGGAAGTTATGCATGGTTTTCATGGCTTTGTCAACATGGCCTAACATTGCCTGAAATGGTCAACAGAGGGCCTAACAATGTCTGAACTGATCAATAGAGGGCCTAACATTGCCTGAAATGGTCAACAGAGGGCCTAACAATGTCTGAAATGGTCAATAGAGGGCCTAACATTGCCTGAAATGGTCAACAGAGGGCCTAACAATGTCTGAACTGATCAATAGAGGGCCTAACATTGCCTGAAATGGTCAACAGAGGGCCTAACAATGTCTGAAATGGTCAATAGAGGGCCTAACATTGCCTGAAATGGTCAACAGAGGGCCTAACAATGTCTGAACTGATCAATAGAGGGCCTAACATTGCCTGAAATGGTCAACAGAGGGCCTAACAATGTCTGAAATGGTCAATAGAGGGCCTAACATTGCCTGAAATGGTCAACAGAGGGCCTAACAATGTCTGAACTGATCAATAGAGGGCCTAACATTGCCTGAAATGGTCAACAGAGGGCCTAACAATGTCTGAAATGGTCAATAGAGGGCCTAAAATTGCCTGAGATGGTGAATAGAGGGCCTAACATTGCCTGATATGGTCAATAGAGGGCCTAACATTGCCTGAAATGGTCAATAGAGGGCCTAACATTGCCTGAAATGGTCAATAGAGGGCCTAACATTGCCTGAAATGGTCAATAGAGGGCCTAACATTGCCTGAAATGGTCAATAGAGGGCCTAACATCGCCTGAAATTCTCAACAGTGTCTAATTTTGCCTGAAATGGTCAACAGAGGGTCTAACATTGCCTGAGATGGTGAATAGAGGGCCTAACATTGCCTGAAATGGTCAATAGAGGGCCTAACATTGCCTGAAATGGTCAATAGAGGGCCTAACATTGCCTGAAATGGTCAACAGAGGCCTAACATCGCCTGAAATGGTAAATATGGCCTAACATTGCCTGATATGGTCAACAGAGGGCCTAACATTGCCTGAAATGGTCAACAGAGGGCCTAACAATGTCTGAAATGGTAAACATGGCCTAACATTGCCTGAAATGGTCAATAGAGGGCCTAACATTGCCTGAAATGGTCAACAGAGGGTCTAACATTGCCTGAAATGGTCAACAGAGAAACAATGTACCTTTATAATCACATAATTTGTTTATTACACAAACATAACGCACGATAAAATGACACAAGTAGCCTATGTGTCTGTGACATTATACGTTTGTAGTAAAGCTGTGCGCTATTATTGCGGAGCACACCGGTCAAACAGTACATATTAAACTGAACCAGTGGAGAAGTTTGCACAAGTTTGTTTTCAGTAAGCAATTGTACATGATATAGACACGCACACACTTTAATGGTTTTAGTAGCTGGTCAATTCTCCTGTTTACACACACCTTTTGTAGTAGTCACACACATTGTATTAACCAATCAAAACTCTTGTGTTGGTCTAAATATAGTCACACTCATTGTATTAACCAATCAAAACTCTTGTGTTGGTCTAAATATAGTCACACTCATTGTATTAACCAATCAAAACTCTTGTGTTGGTCTAAATATAGTCACACTCATTGTACCCTTTCCTTCATAGAAGCACCTCTTGATGCCATTACCAATATGACATACGTTGACAATGTAGTAGCCAAACCAATGTTCATAATAAAGGCCAGAATCTCATGTAGTCCCAGTAATATCTATGGAGGTGGGATAGATATGGCGACTACTTATCCACTGCATGATAGCTAAATGGCTGTCGTTTGTATGGAGATATAATAGTATATTAACTTAAATCTCTATGTAGTCCCAGTAATATCTGTGGAGGTGGGTTAGATATGGTGACTACTTATCCACTGCATGATAGCTAAATGGCTGTCGTTTGTATGGAGATATAATAGTATATTAACTTAAATCTCTATGTAGTCCCAGTAATATCTGTGGAGGTGGGATAGATATGGCGACTACTTATCCACTGCATTATAGCTAAATGGCTGTCGTTTGTATGGAGATATAATAGTATATTAACGTAAATCTCTATGTAGTCCCAGTAATATCTATGAAGGTGGGATAGATATGGCGACTACTTATCCACTGCATTATAGCTAAATGGCTGTCGTTTGTATGGAGATATAATAGTATATTAACCTAAATCTCTATGTAGTCCCAGTAATATCTGTGGAGGTGGGTTAGATATGGCGACTACTTATCCACTGCATGATAGCTAAATGGCTGTCGTTTGTATGGAGATATAATAGTATATTAACCTAAATCTCTATGAAGTCCCAGTAATATCTATGGAGGTGGGATAGATATGGCGACTACTTATCCACTGCATGATAGCTAAATGGCTGTCGTTTGTATGGAGATATAATAGTATATTAACCTAAATCTCTATGAAGGAAAGGGCTAAAGAAAAGATGGTGTTGGTCTAGATGCATGTAGATGCATACGAATCGATCACATAATCACATTTTTAATTTGTTTTTCAGCACCCATTATACTATGAACTCTTTCAACACTCCAGGCCTCTCAATAGGCTTACAAAAAGTGTAGATCCAGACAAGCCGTCTCATCAGGATCTGCACTTTTTGCCAGTAATATTACTATTTTTAGACAAAAATTACCCATTTTGATAAATGAACTGGTCCAAATGTAATTTTCTTATTAATTTATTGAAAATATCATGGACCAGTCCATGTCAGTTACTTGGTGATGAATGAGCTAAAGCACTGCTACCTCTGCCTGTGCTCGGTTTATAGTCCCCTTTAACAGACTGTTAATATTATAGTTGGCGTGGGGTCGGGGAGGGGGGACAACCCCGGGATCTAATGTAAGTGTCAGTTCTCCAGGTTTCTATGTGTGTGTTTTACGTTTATTTATCATCGCTACCGGTTGCCCATATGAGCGACGCCTCCTGAAGAGATTAGTCATTTTAGATTAAATGACTAATCTCTTCAGGAGACGTCGCTCATATGGGCAACCGGGTTTCTATAGAATTGGAATACTGTATTATATACCTGGATTCCTGGCCAGTAGCAGTCCAGGGAGGTAAATATTGGCAGACTAATCGATCCTTTTGTCATATGAGCCCACATATACCAGTCATCACGCTTCAAATGCTTCTCTATTGAAACTAGGTACTCTGAAAAATACATCGCTTACAACTCAATCAAACAACATAACCCATCAACCTGCCAATTGCGACTGAAGTTGTTTTTGCAAACTTCATAAAGCAAGATCAGACTGTGCCGTCTGATCAGGCTCTATGCTGTTTGCTATTCCGATAGTAGAGCAAAAACACTTGGCTGACTAGCAAACAACATTGATCCTGATCTGGATCTATGTTGTTTGCACATTCAGTCCAATTTATTCGGCAGTTTAAGGGTAATTATAGATTTCAAAATTATTTTTGTAAAGGATTTTAACTCATCTTATCTATTAGTTGATCCGATGCTCTATGCCAAGTACCCTCGCAGTTCTGGAGTAGAAGCCGATTAATAGATATTCAAGATGGTTGCCATTACGGCCATTTTGGATCATAAAGTCTTGGGCTACGCTTTATCTATTAAGTTGCCTTGACGGTTCATATCAGTTCAACAAAGTTTCAGAGCAGATGTAATTTTGAAGAAGCCAAGAACAGACGAAAGACAGATAGATGCTGGATGCTGTCCTGGACAAAATGACCTATACTAATAACTTGAGTGAGGTAATACCGGACAAAACTGTCAAACTCTTTAGAACAGAGTTAAAGTAATATGGTGCAGCAAATTCATATATTACTAATGGCATACACCCAGTACCCCAGTAGGAAAATGGCCCTCCGTGCCGTGGCAAATCATTTGCCCCTCACAGCTGTAGGTTCGAATTCCACTGGGGTTGTCAAATTATTTCCAATTACCCAGGTGCTCATCCGTGCCTGCAAAACAGATCAGAAGGGCAGCCGGGGTCTTCCTCCACCAATAATAGCTGAAGATTCGCTGTATGACCTAAGCTTCCTCCACCAATAATAGCTGAATATTCGCTGTATGACCTAAGCTTCCTCCACCAATAATAGCTGAAGATTCGCTGTATGACCTAAGCTTCCTCCACCAATAATAGCTGGAGGTTCGCTGTATGACCTAAGCTTCCTCCACCAATAATAGCTGAAGATTCGCTGTATGACCTAAACTGTTGGTGCGACTTTAAACCCGAAAACAATCAAGAGGAAAACTTAATGCAAATGCGGTAAAGTAATTACATAAGATTACAGAAATTTGGAGACAATTAAAATATAAAATTATTAATATTTATATATCTTTTACTTATGTGCTATCTTCTATATTCTAATCTGTTTCTCATCCTCCTATATTTACATAAACAGATATATCTCTATACTGTTAGAACTCTGTAGCTGTGCTTCAAGAGTATATCAATTGTTAAACTGTAATAAGGTGAAATTGTATTTATGTTTCTGTGTTTCTGTGTGTGTAAAAATGGGGGAAAAACAAATAAACAGGTTGCTCCATGGCAACTCGAAAAGAAAATAATATAAAATTGTCATATTAATGGAATATATATACCATTGTACATGTCGAGCAGTTCTGTATTCTGAAACATGATAGACCCTTTGACGAGGTACTCAAAGTATGAGTCAATGCCGCCACCAATACCAGCATCCAATGCTGTCCACTTCCCAGTAGCCACATCTATATGGTTACCCACCTGCAATATAACATTCAATTATACAGTGAAACTCCTCAAAACCAGTAGCCACATCTCTATGGTTACCCACCTGCATTATAACATTCAATTATACAGTGAAACTCCTCAAAACCAGTAGCCACATCTCTATGGTTACTCACCTGCATTATAACATTCAATTATACAGTGAAACTCCTCAAAACCAGTAACCACATCTCTATGGTTACCCACCTGCAATATAACATTCAATTATACAGTGAAACTCCTCAAAACCAGTAACCACATCTCTATGGTTACCCACCTGCAATATAACATTCAATTATACAGTGAAACTCCTCAAAACCAGTAGCCACATCTCTATGGTTACCCACCTGCAATATAACATTCAATTATACAGTGAAACTCCTCAAAACTAGTAGCCACATCTCTATGGTTACCCACCTGCAATATAACATTCAATTATACAGTGAAACTCCTCAAAACCAGAACAGCATCTCTATGGTTACCCACCTGCAATATAACATTCAATTATACAGTGAAACTCCTCAAAACTAGTAGCCACATCTCTATGGTTACCCACCTGCAATATAACATTCAATTATACTGTGAAACTCCTCAAAACCAGTAGCCACATCTCTATGGTTACCCACCTGCAATATAACATTCAATTATACAGTGAAACTCCTCAAAACCAGAACAGCATCTCTATGGTTACCCACCTGCAATATAACATTCAATTATACAGTGAAACTCCTCAAAACTAGTAGCCACATCTCTATGGTTACCCACCTGCAATATAACATTCAATTATACTGTGAAACTCCTCAAAACCAGTAGCCACATCTCTATGGTTACCCACCTGCAATATAACATTCAATTATACAGTGAAACTCCTCAAAACCAGTAGCCACATCTCTATGGTTACCCACCTGCATTATAACATTCAATTATACAGTGAAACTCCTCAAAACCAGTAGCCACATCTCTATGGTTACCCACCTGCATTATAACATTCAATTATACAGTGAAACTCCTCAAAACCAGTAACCACATCTCTATGGTTACCCACCTGCAATATAACATTCAATTATACAGTGAAACTCCTCAAAACCAGTAACCACATCTCTATGGTTACCCACCTGCAATATAACATTCAATTATACAGTGAAACTCCTCAAAATCAGTAGCCACATCTCTATGGTTACCCACCTGCAATATAACATTCAATTATACAGTGAAACTCCTCAAAACTAGTAGCCACATCTCTATGGTTACCCACCTGCAATATAACATTCAATTATACAGTGAAACTCCTCAAAACCAGAACAGCATCTCTATGGTTACCCACCTGCAATATAACATTCAATTATACAGTGAAACTCCTCAAAACTAGTAGCCACATCTCTATGGTTACCCACCTGCAATATAACATTCAATTATACTGTGAAACTCCTCAAAACCAGTAGCCACATCTCTATGGTTACCCACCTGCAATATAACATTCAATTATACAGTGAAACTCCTCAAAACCAGAACAGCATCTCTATGGTTACCCACCTGCAATATAACATTCAATTATACAGTGAAACTCCTCAAAACTAGTAGCCACATCTCTATGGTTACCCACCTGCAATATAACATTCAATTATACTGTGAAACTCCTCAAAACCAGTAGCCACATCTCTATGGTTACCCACCTGCAATATAACATTCAATTATACAGTGAAACTCCTCAAAACCAGAACAGCATCTCTATGGTTACCCACCTGCAATATAACATTCAATTATACAGTGAAACTCCTCAAAACTAGTAGCCACATCTCTATGGTTACCCACCTGCAATATAACATTCAATTATACTGTGAAACTCCTCAAAACCAGTAGCCACATCTCTATGGTTACCCACCTGCAATATAACATTCAATTATACAGTGAAACTCCTCAAAACCAGTAGCCACATCTCTATGGTTACCCACCTGCAATATAACATTCAATTATACAGTGAAACTCCTCAAAACCAGTAGCCACATCTCTATGGTTACCCACCTGCATTATAACATTCAATTATACAGTGAAACTCCTCAAAACCAGTAGCCACATCTCTATGGTTACCCACCTGCAATATAACATTCAATTATACTGTGAAACTCCTCAAAACCAGAACAGCATCGCTATGGTTACCCACCTGCAATATAACATTCAATTATACAGTGAAACTCCTCAAAACCAGTAGCCACATCTCTATGGTTACCCACCTGCATTATAACATTCAATTATACAGTGAAGCTCCTCAAAACCAGTAGCCACATCTCTATGGTTACCCACCTGCAATATAACATTCAATTATACAGTGAAACTCCTCAAAACCAGTAGCCACATCTCTATGGTTACCCACCTGCATTATAACATTCAATTATACAGTGAAGCTCCTCAAAACCAGTAGCCACATCTCTATGGTTACCCACCTGCAATATAACATTCAATTATACTGTGAAACTCCTCAAAACCAGAACAGCATCGCTATGGTTACCCACCTGCAATATAACATTCAATTATACAGTGAAACTCCTCAAAACCAGAACAGCATCTCTATGGTTACCCACCTGCAATATAACATTCAATTATACAGCGAAACTCCTCAAAACCAGTAGCCACATCTCTATGGTTACTCACCTGCAATATAACATTCAATTATACAGCGAAACTCCTCAAAACCAGTAGCCACATCTCTATGGTTACCCACCTGCAATATAACATTCAATTATACAATGAAACTCCTCAAAACTAGTAGCCACATCTCTATGGTTACCCACCTGCAATATAACATTCAATTATACAGTGAAACTCCTCAAAACCAGTAGCCACATCTCTATGGTTACCCACCTGCATTATTACATTCAATTATACAGTGAAACTCCTCAAAACCAGTAGCCACATCTCTATGGTTACCCACCTGCAATATAACATTCAATTATACAGTGAAACTCCTCAAAACCAGAACAGCATCTCTATGGTTACCCACCTGCAATATAACATTCAATTATACAGTGAAACTCCTCAAAACCAGTAGCCACATCTCTATGGTTACTCACCTGCAATATAACATTCAATTATACAGTGAAACTCCTCAAAACCAGTAGCCACATCTCTATGGTTACCCACCTGCAATATAACATTCAATTATACAGTGAAACTCCTCAAAACCAGAACAGCATCGCTATGGTTACCCACCTGCAATATAACATTCAATTATACAGTGAAACTCCTCAAAACCAGTAGCCACATCTCTATGGTTACTCACCTGCAATATAACATTCAATTATACAGCGAAACTCCTCAAAACCAGTAGCCACATCTCTATGGTTACCCACCTGCAATATAACATTCAATTATACAGTGAAACTCCTCAAAACTAGTAGCCACATCGCTATGGTTACTCACCTGCAATATAACATTCAATTATACAATGAAACTCCTCAAAACCAGTAGCCACATCTATATGGTTACCCACCTGCATTATAACATTCAATTATACAGTGAAACTCCTCAAAACCAGTAGCCACATCTCTATGGTTACCCACCTGCAATATAACATTCAATTATACAATGAAACTCCTCAAAACTAGTAGCCACATCTCTATGGTTACCCACCTGCAATATAACATTCAATTATACAGTGAAACTCCTCAAAACCAGTAGCCACATCTCTATGGTTACCCACCTGCAATATAACATTCAATTATACAATGAAACTCCTCAAAACCAGAACAGCATCTCTATTTATTTAACAATATTTTATTGCAAATCAATAGTACACATGCCATACACATACAGATACAATACATAGAATGAAAATACAAATGGTTTGGGCCACACGTTTTAACAACATTAAACAACGGTCTGCACCAGAAGAAAACATCTAAACTTGAATTCCATCCAAACTGAAGAAATTTCTTGATCCTGAATCGTATCCTTCTTTGTTCATTGTAGAAAAACCTCTGCAAACCGGAGCCCCTCTTTTTTAAATAAAAATATGTGCATTTTCAGCTTTAATCTTCCATTGTAAACCGAACAGTAACTAAATGAAACTTAATCTTTCCCTCATAGAAGCACCTCTTGACGCCATTACTACTACGACATACATTGACAGTGTAGTAACAAAACCAATGCTCATAATAAAGGCCAGAATCTCATGTAGATATAATAGTATATTAACCTAAATCTCAAACCTGTCTTAAGCAGCCAGCCAAGGGAATTACAGATAGTGGCTGCTTAGCACAGGTGTCTGCTTAATAGAAGTCAAATGTATAACAAAGTAACATATAAGGAATCTGAAAACTGGCTGCTTAATTCAGGTTGGCTGCTTTAATAGAGGTGAACATTGACACAGGTTTCACTGTACACTTAAAATGAATCGGCACCGGTACTTTACTAAATTGCCAAACTATACAGTCAAACCTGTGTTAGTGGTCACTATCCGAATAGCCCATAGCATAGAGCCTAATCAGCTGGTACATTCTGGTCACGTTCTGTGCCATCTGATCTGGCTCTATGCTGTTTGCAAAAACGAATATACTCGTTTCAAGCACAGTACGGGCTAATCCTCACAAACTAAGAGATCATATAAATTACCAGGTCAATACTTGATCTAGCCTTCCACAACGCCTTCATAGCTCTCATAGCAACCTTTTCAAATATGGGGTCTCCAGTTAGCTTACTCAAGGCACCGAATTCAATGAGGAATGTGCCCACCCCAGCCGTACATGTGATGGTTGTCTCCCCTGTCGGAACTCCATACATGAGGTTCACTGTTCCATACGGCATTCCAGTGGGTGTATCGAAGGCTGCAAACACAAGCATAATCTTGGTCACATTATTAAGCTTTCTTTAACCCATTCAACACCAAGTAACTGACATGGACTGGTCCATGATATTCTTAGACCAATAAATTAATAAGAAAATTACATTCGGACCAGTTCATTTATCAAGATGGGTAATTTTGTCTAAAATTAGTAATACTACTTGCAAAAAGTGCAGATCCTGATGAGACGGCTCGTCACGAGCCGGCTCATCTGGATCTACACTTTTTGTAAGCCAATACAGAGGTCTGTGGTGTTGAAAGGGTTAAGTGCTTTAAAAGTACCATACAACATCTACAGATGTTTGCTGATTAACCCATTCAACACCAAGTAACTGACATGGACTGGTCCATGATATTTTTAGACCATTAAATTAATAAGAATACTACATTTGGACCAGTTCATTTATCAAAATGGGTAATTTTGTCTAAAAATAGTAATATTACTGGCAAAAAGTGCAGGTCCTGATGAGACGGCTAATCATGAGCCGGCTCATGTGGATCTACAAAAGTGCAGATTCTGATGAGACAGCTTGTCACGAGCCGGCACATCTTGATCTACACTTTTTGTAAGCCTATTTAGAGGTTTGTAGTGTTGAAAGGATTAAATGAACAGAATCTTAATATAAATTAACTGAAGTTAGATATACATACCGGTAAACTGAATTTAGAATAAATGAACTGAATTGAACGTATAAAAAGTAAAGTGTTGGTTTATTATAGTGTCACCCCTATATTACGGTAACTGATATTATCATAAAAAAGACATGTTTGTATTAGATGCACCCTTTGTAATGTTACCGTATTTCCAACCACGATAATGCGCATAACAAAATATTCATGTCTGTCCTTTAATTGTATTGCCGGGTCTTGTTTACCCAATATGGTGAACATTTAGAAGTTATTTTTTTTAAAATACAAAATCGGTTCAAAAGATGCGGAAATAAAATATTCCATCCATTTCTGACCTTTGATGGTTTCTGACCGTAACTCTGCAGGCCCTGGGTCATGTGCACGACAATTCACGGCTGTCCGATTAGCGCGCTCGTTTCTCACCAATACAACCCAGGTTCGATCCTCGGACTGGGAAGTATATGAGATGGTACGGTGGTCGCCAGATCGGACAGGTGGGTTTTCTCCAGGGTTGGCACATTTTGGACAATTGCATTTTGGACAGGGGTTTTGGACAGTCCAAAAGTGTCCTGTCTAGAATTAATAAAAGACACCAAATTGTCCAAAAGTGTCCTAAATGAATTTTTGGCAAAATGTATTTACTAAATCATATCCTAGTATAAACATAGTAGTTTATATGTTTCTGTAGCAAAATTGATTCTTTGTATATGGAGGGGTTATATGGGATTACATTCACACATATAATTCACCATTGTCTTTGTTGTCACAGGACCTATTATACCCACAGTGTATGTGTGAAAACTTCAAATGACTGTGATTGACTCATATTTAAGGTCACTTTCAAGAAGTCCTTGTTGGACAACATTTGTATGCCAGATGTACCAAATGTGAATATCAGTTAGTTGGCAAACCCCTCAGAATGAAGAAACACTTTGAAAAGTGTTGCAAGTTAACTACCCCTGCCAATCAACATGCTCAAGAGAATCAACTTCCAGACCCAGT
Organism: Archivesica marissinica; assembly: GCA_014843695.1. NCBI lineage: Eukaryota > Metazoa > Mollusca > Bivalvia > Venerida > Vesicomyidae > Archivesica > Archivesica marissinica. Next base: position 26,537,247 of record CM026402.1, on the reverse strand, counting down.
GCCTGTCCTTGCACCAGTACAACCACAGGCAGCCAAGCGTATGTTGGAAGATCCAGACATTGTGGCACCTCCTCCAAAGAGACATAACACCCAGCCTCACATTGATAACCACATTACTAAGACAGATCAAGCTACAACAGAGCTACTACATATGGAATTAGCCAAACTGTTCTTTGGGTGCAACATTCCATTTACAGTGATTGAACATCCTCTTTTCCTCAGTTTCATGAGAGTAGCTCGCCCTGGCTATGTCCCACCGAATAGAAAACAACTAGCAGACAAGTACCTCGACAAAGTGCATGAAGGCCTACAGACAACCATGGCTGAGCAACTCCAGGGCAAAGTTGTCACCCTTGTTGAGGATGGCTGGAGCAACATTAGAAATGAACCAGTCATTGCCACCTGCGTGCAGACCCATGACAAGACATACTTTATTGATGCAACAGACACTGGCTCCATGCCCAAAACTGGTGCCAACTGTGCATCCCTTGCAAAGGAGAACATTATTAAAGCTGAACGTGACTATGGCTGTTCGGTAAAGTCTGTGTGTACTGACAATGCTGCCAATATGGATAAAATGCGTAAAACCCTCGTTCAAGATGATCCATCACTAATTGTGTATGGATGTTCCGCTCATTGGGGAAACCTTCTTGGTCAGGATATAACACCTACTAATGTCACCAAATTCATTGTGGAGATCCAGAAATACTTCCGGAACCACCATCTACCTGCTGCATGGCTTGCACAGACAGAAGGTAGCATCAGACCTGCATTACCATGTGATGTCCGCTGGAAGAGCCAGGATGCCTGTTTGGAGTCTTTTATCAGAAATCGCCCATTCTATATGGAGATTTGCCAGGATCACGATGATGACATTGACAAAACCATAGTGAGCCGAGTTATGGATTACAATTTGTTTACTCTAGCCAAGGAACTGAAAGCTCAGCTCTGCCCTATTTCACAAGCCATCGATATATTTCAGTCAAACTCTACTGGATTAGCCAAGGCTTGTGATACCTGGATTGCCCTTCTTGATAACCCTGTCCTCGAGCAACACAAGCAAGCCATAAAGAAGAGGTTTACTCAAGCTGTGACCCCTAGTCATTTTGCAGCCTATATGACGAATCCGGTCTACAAGGGCAGTAAACTCACACAAGAGCAACGTGACACGGCTATGGATTGGCTAGCAGAAAGAAACCAAGAATTCATTGAATGTGCTGTTCTCTTTGAAGCACAGGCTACCCCATATCCAGGTTATATGTTCAAAGCAACCAACCTACACCCAGTCATCTGGTGGACATCCTTGAAAAGAACCAGCCTTTCACCAGCCTTCATTGACCTTATGATTGCTCTACATACAGCCACTGCCTCATCTGCCTCAATAGAGCGTGTCTTCAGTACCTTCAGTCTGATCCACTCAAAGCTCAGAAATAGACTTGGTGTAAAACGAGCTGCTAAGTTAGTGTTTTGCTTTCGCATGCTTCGTGGCAAGGATGATTTGGATTACTGAATGAGTGACTAACAGATTACCTTGGTAACAGCTGCTTGATAAAAGACTATACTGTGCTAGTATTTTTTCTACATTAATCTAGTTGTGTTAAACTGTGTTGAATATATATTCCTGTGCTGAATAAATATATGATTGTGACACATAAATGACAATTGTTTGTTTTCCTTATTATTTATATGAAAGATATTATGAGTAAAAGAGAATGGCATTTGGTGTTTATTAACAACACACACACCTAATACCTTAATATTATATAATAAATTGTAAAATGCATTACCACAAACACATAGTCTTATGATATTAGACAAATAAAGACAATAAAGGACAATAAAGTACACCTTTTTTAATAAAAGACACTTTTGGACATGTGTCCTGTCCAAAATTAAAAAAGACAGTCTTTTTTCCAACCCTGGTTTTCTCCAGGTACTCCAGTTTCCTCCTACATGAATGACCATCTTTGAAACAGGGCATAATCAAAATATATGCACCACTATCTAAAGATAATAGTTTTGATTCAGATTGATCTAGGCATAATTACCTGGTAACAATCTCCGACCTACATCCTCAGCCATTCTCAACAGGGGTCCGGAGCATGGCCACCCGTCTTCCAGTTCCAGTCCTCCTCTCTTGGACATCAGATGGGCAGACAAAAGGCCGCCAACCACTGAAATATCATATAATGATAAGTTCTAGAGACGACTATGGGGACGAAGGTTTACTGCTGTACTTTGATAATATTAGTTTACTGTTGCCATGGTATCGAGAAATGAAATGAGTGTACTATATATAATAAGTAAAATGTATTTATAGATTATTATTATTGTGTAACAGGTCTTACCATGATGTTAACGTTTTGGAAACATTCAATGTTTATTTGTAAGTATTTTGGGGGTTCAAAGTCACACGAATGGCTTACTGGTACCATGGCGACCGGCATTCAGTGTTTTATTAGTGGAGGAATTCCCCCGGGTACCTTCTCGGATGCATATCAGGCATGGCAAGCAACCTGGGATGAACCACAGACCTTCCACAACCTCAGTGCTCATCCTAGAGGGCGACATGGGCACAACCCCCATGACACAGTCCCCTATGTCACAGTGCCCAGTGTCACAGTCCACCATGTCACAAACCCCCTTTCCTTGAGACCTAAGAAAATATTATACAAGATCTGAACACAGATGGAATAATAACAACCAATAATAACACACCTCTGATGTTAGTCTCGAACACAGAGACGTTTATGTCATCATCAAAGTCCATCTTATCTATGACTAGGTGAGCTACGCGCTGAAACTCTGTCGTGTTTCCCATAATCACCAACATATCGAGCGCATCTATCAACGTCAAAGAATAACTGAAATATAATGCATCAAAGCAATATAACGGGGTAGATGGACACAAGAGTTGTGTTGGTTTTGCATAGCCTGGGAACAGGCGTCGATATATTTTGCCTTGTCGGTCAAATAGATATATTTTAACACCGAGACTATTAATTGGGCTGTATTGAGTTTCTGGTAATATCATTGTCATTTTGTCAGAAGCTAAAAAGTGAAAAATCGACAGACTGGAACCCAGGCTAGGAGTTAGTATGTAGACTGGAACCCAGGCTAGGAGTTAGTATGTAGACTGGAACCCAGGCTAGGAGTTAGTATGTAGACTGGAACCCAGGCTAGGAATTAGTATGTACACTGGAACCCAGGCTAGGAGTTAGTATGTAGACTGGAACCCAGGCTAGGAGTTAGTATGTAGACTGGAACCCAGGGTAGGAATTAGTATGTAGACTGGAACCCAGGCTAGGAATTAGTATGTAGACTGGAACCCAGGCTAAGAGTTAGTATGCAGACTGGAACCCAGGCTAGGAATTAGTATGTAGACTGGAACTAAGGCTAGGTTTTGCATTGAGTCAAAGAACTGTATATGTTGCCATCGTATTTGTGACTTGGTCACTTAACATTTCAGATTTAAATCCCTCACTTTCTGTAACATAAAATATAAGAACGATCTTTTGCTAGGCATACAACTTGTGTTGTATTTAGGTGGGAATGGCAGGGTTCCCGCTGTCAGTCGCCAATGGCGCCAAAAAACAAACAAATATTTTTAATGTTGGCACATGTTTTGTCAAATACCTGGCTTCAAGTTCAAATATTCATTTGTGAACTATATGGCTCTTAGTTGGCTCCAAGTTTTTTTTAGTTGGCTCCAGTGTTTTCAACAGACAAACATTCAGACAGTGTGAACCCTGAATGGGTTAGAGAGGAATGTATGGATTAATATCCTTTTAATATAGAGAACTATTATAACTGTTTAACCCTTATCCTGCTCAACAAATATGAAAGAATGTGTAACCAACATAGATCCAGATCAGCCACGGCGTAAAGGCACGTCTGATCAGGATCTATGTTGTTTACTGTTCTGTCAAGTATTTTAACTCCACTATCCGAATAACAAACAGCATAGAGCTTGTTCTGTACCGTCTGACCTGGCTCTATAGTCTATACTATTTGCAAATGTGACTTCACGGTGCACGTACCTTCCCCAAGTGTCAAGGCCATCACAGGTCAAGGGTCGAAGTTCATCTAAGGGATAGGCGTATTTGATGTAGCCGTCATACGCATGATGGAACATGTTAATCACTCTGTTTCTGAGAAAATAAACAGCATGCTTCAATAATATGGTATCATTGGTAATCGGTTATAATCAGGTACCAACCGATTAATCATAAGTATCACAAGTCATTTATAGGCATCTCTGGATGTATTTGTTCTGTGATCATGTACATGGCATAACCTGATGCCAGTCATATTTTCTTTATTGTAAATACCAGATAAATGAAAACAGATATATTACGTAGGATCTTATACGAGTGGTGATTTCATACCATATTTTATGTAACAAGTGTTGTAATTTTGCTTGGAGAGCTTAATTGTTAACAGAGTATCATAAAATAGTGTAATATATCACCACGAGCGTAAGATCCTTTTTATCACATTACCATATAGGGTTTTAATCATATTTTTGCACAAAATAACGTTGTTACTTTCATTTTGTAATCTTCACCTTAATTTTTCCAGAGCATTTGTCCATTTGGGCAAGTAATGTAAAATGTTTTTACTTGCCCGATTTGTATATATGATAAAATAGTCACTTTGTATATAAGATTTGAACCATGGCTGATTTAGACCAGATCATTTCTGATTAATGTAGCTAGCTTTGTCAAAAATTGCCACTGAGCTGCTTCGAATCAGCCAATGATGTCCGAATTAAACATTTAATTAAGATACAAACATGTAAAACCATTTATCATCTAAATGCAAATAAATTTTCTAAGTATACTTATCTATCTATCGTAGAAACGTCATTGCTTTATGTGTAAATAACAGAATGTGGATAATTCAGACGGTTACATTTGGATTTTCGGTATTCGTTTATGCATTAGTCGTTTAAATTATAATGCCCATTTGGACAAGCATCTAAGGGTTTCTGCTTAACGAAATGAAAATAACTTGCTTTTACTTGGGCAACCCCGTTACAACAATTACTGTTTTGGCGCCAGGTAACAGTGCAAATTGTCATGACATCATTATGCACAACAGCGTTATATTTATGTTTTTTAACAGAGACTTATTATTTGAGGAGATTGAGTTTTTGAAGCAGTATGTGTTGTGTGTGAGGAATAAATTGTTAAGTAGCAGAATCGTGTTGAATTCAATAGAGAAACGGCCTGCTTCGTTACATATACTTCTTTCACTATGAAACAGTACATTGCAATGATTTATAATGTAACTAGGCAAATAGTGAAACATACTTAATTTAATCAAGCTTAAATAAGTTCAAATTGTGATTCGCTACCTGTCCGCTGTCGTGCAAATAATCCGTAATAAAGTACATCACTTAGATTGTGTAACACTCGACGATAAATAAAGTTTGAATTTAATTGAGACCTCTCTGCACCTACTGGTGATCTAATTACCCATCGCTTTTCGGAAATGGTTGACCACTAAAATCTATTTCTGTAGATATCCGAAACCAATGATAACCGAAATATAATTTACTTTGAAACTGGTCCTAAAATCATACGTTGCAAATGCATAAGATAAAACAAAGCAATTAGTTGGAAGATATAAGAATGCTACCTATATTTGAGTATGTCATCTTCCTTTAAAATACGTGTTTCGCAAGATAGAACGAAAAGTACTGAAACAAGTATAACACGTATCATGGGCGCTGACATCTTGTATCTCACTCTCGCATCAAACGAGAACAATACCTGTTAACAGATCTGACTAGAATGCGAAAACGACACCTTTCAGCGGAAACGAGATTAAAAATCAAAACGGTGCCATATTTTCTTTTTGATTGAAAGTATTTATTTGCATTTTGACATCATATTAGTAAAATATCGTTCAAACGACATTTAAAACGTCAATTGGATAGTGGTTTCTTAGCATACCGTTGACCTTGAAATACCGTGTTTGAAACACACATTTTCATAAATGTTTCATGTAAATTAACGGCACCTATAATTCTTTCCATTGGATCAGCGCTGACACAGAAAGATAAATATGTGACGATAAACAAGAAATCGTAAACTGTCCACATAAATGGTAAGTAAACCACTAGTCTTATGATATATACTTAATTGAATATGATGTTCCATGTAAAGTTACAAAATCCTATTATCTGAAAACATGCTCCAAATGTCCATCATATATATTTATGTTCATTCCAACTTTGTAAAATGGCCGTCTGCTATTTAGTTTAAACATATTTTATTGTATCAATATTTACATCATGTTGTAACATTAATATTCGTCTGCTATTTGATATTTATTAATTAATATGTCTTCACCATGTGTTTAGGTTCCTACGTACTTCCAAGAGGTGTCTTTTCTACTGAATCATTTTTATAACTCTTTCAGCGCCAAATAAATTCAGAGCATGTGCAACAGTATTCCGACATGTGTTTCAGCTCCACTGTCTGAAGACCAATCAGCATGCATCATGAGAGAGACGGCAAGTTCAGTACTGTTTGATCGGGGGTTCTCCATTTTTGCAAAGTCGCTTATATGCGACATTAGCGGTGAAACAGCCCCTCCCCCCCCCCCATTTTATATTTTTGTTTAAAAAAAACTAGTTGATGTTTGTTGTTTTCTAGTTGGTGATTAAACAGATGTTTTATGTTAAAATGATACATTTAATGTTATACTTACATACGATATATTTTTAATTATCTATCAGATACTCTTTTATTATGACCACCTTGTATAACACCCACATCAGAGCCTCAGCCATTTGCCTAGGTATACCCAGAACGACCAGAAGTAGCCTACTGTTTACGCAGTATGCAGTATTTAACTAAAATATAAACGTAAATATGCAATAAAAAAATAATAAATAAGCAGATATTGACCTTCCTCTTCAAGATGGTGAAAGGGCACGTACTGACAATACACATTGAGCACTACTTAAACCCGCTCAGACCTAAGCGAACAGTTCGACGCTACGAAGACTGTATTAAGACACACATTGTAGAACATTCTGTGAACAACAATAGTCAGTGTTTCCAACAGATATTTGCAAAACCTGATTACTTTAAACAGCTGTTCTTTGTTAGAACTGTCCTAGACTGGAACACACTCAGTGATAGTGACATGCAGCAGGACACGATCGAACAATTCAATTCGTATGTTCAATCTAAGAGACAATACACGTTAAACGCGCACTCTCCCCGTTGAGTTAAAGCCAACAGCTTCAACGTATTGATACGCTAATATATATCTCGAGAAGTCCCAAGTAGTTTGGCTGTGTTGTATATGTGACAGTATTAACATTGACAGTTTCTCATTTAATAGCTATGAACTATATACATCCAACGTTTTCTCGCCACTATCTAACCTGGACTCTTCACTAGAATCAGTTACATCATCCTGCTTTAGCCCAGTACATACCAGTAGCCCCCATACTTCACACAAGAAATGCAACAAGAACACGTCATCTCGTAGACCCTCACATAGCGTTCCTGAGCCACGACCACCAAACCGGTCCCATGGAAGTACCTCTACTGAGCCGGGAACAGTCCCACGACATACATCCAACATTCGACTATTGACGATCAACTGCTGTAGCATCAGAACTAACAAATCTGAGTTTACGGCTGCGCTAGACTACTTGAAGCCTAACATCATAATTATGCGGCACTGAATCCTGGCTACGAGGCATCAAGCCGGGCAGCGACCCGCATAGGGATGCAATCAAATCTTCAGAAGTCTTCCCAGACAGCATCACTGTGATCAGAAATGACAGATCATCTGGAGTAGGTGGGTGAGTGTTCACAGCTGCTAGTACTGGCCTCATCATGGATGCTATACCATACTTAACTACTAACTGTTAAATTGTGTGGTCGAAAATCAAAGTCAAACAGCAACGTGACATTTTACTGTTCTCTTTCTATATGCCACATCGTAATATCAACGACATCAATCAACTAAAGAACTCTTTGAACAATCTCAGTAACAACCTCAGTGATAAAACTATTATACTAGCCGGCGACTTTAATTGCCCAGACATTGACTGGAATTCCAACATCGTTAGGAAAGGCGCAGCCGACCGCGATGTCCAAGAAGCCCTGGTTGACCTCATGGCCGATTATGGTCTCACACAGATACATGACCAGCCCACTAGAATGGGAAATATGCTAGACCTTGTTTTCATCAACAACCCATCTCTTGTTAAATCATCGACATCAGTCCCAGGGATAAGTGACCACGCCATGAGCATCACTGATATCAACATTATACCACATATTGTCACACAGAAGCGTAGGAAGATCCAACTATTCTCCAAGGCTGACTGGCCACATATCTACGAGGCTACAGAGTCCCTATCCAACACCATAGTCAACAGTGACCTTACAATCGCCACCGAAACCCTATGGAGTACCTTCAAAACTGGTGTTATGGACATTATGGAGAAGTATATCCCTACTAAGATGAGTAAACATCGTAAATCACTACCGTGGTTCAACAGAACACTACTACGGATGACCAGAAGGAAAGCAAGGCTATACAAGCATGCTAAGAAGACCAACCAGTGGCAGGCATACAACATATTCCAGAAATAATGTAAAAAGCAGTTCAAGAAAGCCGAGATCAACCATATCAACAGTACAATCCAAAAAGGCCTAGACGAAAACAACACCAAACCCTTCTGGAGGTACGTGAAATCTCGCCGCCAAGACAACACTGGCATAGCTCCGCTCAAGAAGATGGGACAACTGCTAAACAACAGTCGAGAAAAAGCACAGATCCTTGTAGAACAATTCAGCTCTGTATTCACGAAGAACACACCAGCCCATAACCAAGGCACACACGCACAGCGTCCAGCGGAGAATATCCCACACCTATCCGTCACCACCAAAAGAGTAGAGAAACTACTGAAAAATATCAACGTCTCCAAGGCCATGGGTCCTGACTGTATACCAAACATCTTACTGAAGACTTGTGCAGCACAGCTAGCCCCAGCACTACATTATATTTTCCAACAGTTACTCGACTCTGGAAGTCTACCTGCGGATTGGCGCAATGCGAATATAGCCCCAGTATTCAAGAAAGGTGACATCCACTTGGCCGAAAACTATAGACCAGTTTCTCTAACCTGTATATCATGTAAACTTCTCGAGCATATTATCTGCAAGCATATCCTTGATCATCTCTCCAAGCACAATATTTTAACATCTCTTAACCATGGCTTCCGCTCCGGGTATTCCTGTGAAACCCAACTGATCACAACTATGCACGATCTACTTCAAAGTCACGACAAGGGACATCAGATCGACATCGCCATTCTAGATTTTTCCAAGGCGTTCGACACCGTACCGCACGAACTGCTACTTGGCAAGCTGAACGATTATGGCATCAGCGGCCCTATCAACAACTGGCTACGTGACTTTCTTACGAAGCGCACTATGAGCGTCGTGATTGAGGGTGAACGGTCAGATGCAGTCCACGTTGACTCCGGTGTGCCGCAGGGTACTGTCCTTGGCCCATTCTTGTTCTTATGCCACATCAATGATCTCCCAGAGGTGGTGAAGTCCCAAGTTAGACTCTTCGCCGATGATTGTCTACTGTACAGACCCATCAAGTCAGCAAGGGATCATCTGCTGTTGCATGAGGACCTTTCAGCCCTCGAGTCCTGGGCCACGACATGGGGAATGCGTTTCAACGCAAAGAAGTGCTACATACTCAGTATCAACAACAAGTCATCACATTTCTACCAACTTGATAATGTCTTCCTTCAACAAGTCAACGAGAACCCTTACCTAGGAGTCACTATCCAATCCGACCTGAAGTGGAACACGCATATATCCAAGGTCATAAAGAAGGCGAATTCTTCTCTGGGATTCATCAGACGTAACCTTTCCCACTACCCACTCACATGCAGGAAGACAGCTTATCTGGCTCTTGTTAGATCTACCCTCGAATACAGCTCTATCGTCTGGGATCCTTATTATGTCAAGGACATAGAAATACTCGAGAGAGTACAACGACAAGCAGCCAGATTCATTACTGGAGACTACAAGTCCCGAGAGGAAGGACGTGTCACAACCATGCTTCAGAACCAGGGCCTGCACAGCCTCCAAGACAGAAGGAGGGTCAACAGACTGACGTTTATGTACAAAGTGGTTCAGGGGCAGGTGCCAGCTCTACCCAGTCATGGCATACTAACACCCATAAGGGAGAAAAGAAACATTAAACCAAAACAATTCAGTGGTTACACAACATCAAATGTACTGTCAAACTATGTGACAAACAATTCAACGTGCTTTAACCTAATACAGTGCAAAACTGAACAGTATAGGAGGTCATATTTTCCTAAAACCATCATTGATTGGAACTCTTTGAGTGACAGTGTTGTGCGCGCTGACAAAGCAAGCAGCTTCAAAGCTGCCCTGATTCGGGACATATAATTAACCGGATCGCATCTCTCTCCCGTCGCGATATATACCAAATGTGGCCCTGCGACGTATACATCCAGATCCAGATACACAGATAATACTCCATTTTGGATGTTTTTCTCCTTTCCGCGAAAATAATTCATTTCGCATTCTAGTCTGACGGCCTTGTTAACTTCCTTTTCCGGTTGTGGTGAAAATATCCACAAGCAAGTATTTTATTAATGTTCAAATCTGCATGTATCGTCACACTAAGCTATTATTAAAGTGTAGAACGATACGGTGTGATATTCACCATATATTTATCTGTTCATAGCGTTCCCAATTTCAACCCAGGTGCATCTTGATCAGTAATATATTTACATGAAGTCAAGAATTTTGGAATAGTTTGTTATTCACTGAATGTTGAATCGGTTGCATATACTTAAATACATTTTCTGAACATGTTTAGCCAACCTAGTAGGTTAATCATTACTTGTTCAGTGTGTTGTCCAGTAAAATATCAACACGTTGAAGAACATGCCATTCTTCACAAAGAATGAAGATATCCACCTGGAGGTTGGGACAAAATTTCCATTACAACCTAGTTCTTCTGATATTGTACTGACACCAATCTCATGGCTGTGCAATACAGTCTATTTACATGTGTTTGAAAAGTATATGTTTAATCAGTTTAATGAACGAACATATTTTATTCACATAAACTATACAGTTTTTAGCGACATAGCAATATTTAGCAACATTTAATGATTTTATTAACAGCTATAATACATGTATCCCCAATGACCGTAATATCGGTGAATACTAATAAGCGGTGATATTAGAATAAATCCAAATGAAGCGCACATGTTCATTTTGTGCATACTATTGACAATTTCCGTCAGCTTTCTGCAACTGTCCATAGCAAAAACTAGCTGAAATGTCATTTCTACGGGTAAATTTACCGTAATTTATTCAAAACTTGTTTTTTCCTCTTACACTCGTAAGTTTGTGTTCATGTTGTCAATATTTAGGTGAATTTCAATGGATTTGTTATCTATCGGCTGCATTTGACATTTGTAAGGTGCCCGCTACTCATGTGACATCACGTGATTGCCGTATATGGCATTTATTGCTACTGGTATAAACTTGTGAGGTGAAATTTACATCGTCACCGGTTATTGGTATCACCGCGTAAATAAAAGACGGAGGCATGTGCTGTTGCTTTCACTTTGTTTTTGATTTAATTATGATTCATTTCCTACTAACTAATATTGCATACAATAAAATAAATATGATTATGCTTAATTGAGAGTGAACATTATTTGCACAGCCTCGTTTTGGAACAAAAATACACAGGCTATTGCTTATGTCACCGGTTACCGGTATACCCAGGATAAAACTATACATTTTCTGGTAGATCTCATCAAACCATTTGCAAAAATGTATAGTTTAACTTTGTTACACCACAAATTTTGAAATTAATGGACTGCAGTCGGTAAAGGCTTGATTTTCAATTTCTTAAAAAAGTTGACCCCGGCTTATTACTTTATCATGAAACGGTATTCTACATAGTAATCAGTGTTATTTTCTTCTATAAACATTTCTCACCTATTCTGTAACAATTTTATGCACACAGTACTTACAACACACTTATAAATTAATATAGTTTTAATATACCGACTCGTAACCGAGTACGAATGAACAGTGCACGGTAACCTGAGTACGAATGAACGGTGTACGAACAGCCATTTTGATTTTAGAAAATTGCAAATACAAGCTAATTAATCTTCAGTCAGCGCAAATGCATATTTGCATTTATTCCAAACCACAATACCGTATCTATTTATACCTCGATCGAGCTTGAGAGGACATAACTTTGCAATATTTTAATGTTTTTTTTACTCTGCATGAATTACGATTCGGGACGGCGGAAGTGGAATATTGGTAATGGTTAAGTTTGATTACTTCCCTTGTCCGGTGAGACTTATCATGTCACTCAGATGCGAGCCAAATACACAGGATATACGTCAAATTACATTCTTGGAAGTGCCCAGAATGAAAAGAATACTGATATATCTATCATAAAATACCAATTTCATTAGCGTATATGGCCGTTTTGGACAAATTTATGATATTTGAAATTTTCACTTTCGGTTTTGAACTGTAAATATATACTGCGTAACAGCCAAATGGGCATATACGCCATATTTGGTCGTATCTCCTCCCACTTATGCAAATATTTCAATCGGAAAGCCTTTGCTCTGTTCATACAAGACCGTAATACACAGGACATATTTTGGGGTCAGTTTTTTATCGGAACACCGATGATGCGTGGTGGTTGCTACAATATTACATTCTACAAGTTCAACATAAGTATAAAATTATATGTATTATGAATGATGGCAATTTATGTGACGTGTTGTGATATATATGCTTGTAGAACATGCATACTATTGCCTGCAGCAATGATCTTATATATTTAAATATCGAAGTAATCGATATCAAACTAAGGATGAGTCTGGACACCATAACTCCTATGAATACCAGAAGATGTTCAATCCACTATGCTAACACCTGTCTTACCGTTTGTTGCAAGATAGTTGCGAAATAGTGGTATAATAAATTGTTAACACATCATGAATTGGAATTTTTTGTTCTAACAAGGGTGTGTAAATAGACATTTGATTCTGTCAAACTGGTGCCATAAAACATCGCCTTGGACAAACTGGAAAAAAATATCCTGAACAATTAAGAGGCAGGGCATATTTAGCATATTTTTTTTTTGAATATCCCAATGTTATTAGAATCTACTTAGCAGAGGGTAAAATAATCCACATTAGTAAGCATTACCCCTGGCCAAGTGACTTTCAGGTTGTAAGGGTGCTCAAGGACATTTTGGAGGGCACTACTACTCAAACACTACTGAACTTTTAATCGAAACTGTTCTGTCCACTATGCTAACACCTGTCTTGCCTCGATGGTAAGATAGATGCGAAATAGTGGTATAATAAATTATTGACTCATTAAATAATTGAACATTTAGTTCAAATTGAGGTGTGTATATGTACATTTGATTCTTCCAAGCGGAAGAATACCAACATTTGAAACAGGGTAGTAAGAATAGTTCTAACTTCTACGCATATTAGTAACAGTAGACTAGTTATGATGCAATATCATTATATTGTAATATAGGTACATACATGTACACTGTCAAATCCATCCATTAATAGCCATTTTGTTGATTAATATAACAAGGTGGTCGCTAGGTGATGGAATAAGAAAACTTGGAATTTCACAAAAGCACAATTTGTTTGTGCAAATGTGATCCAAGGACATTAGTTTCTAAAACGCCCCATTGCAACTGGTACAACAAATTGTGTTCACCGTGAATGGTGATGCCGCCAAACATTGTAGTGTTTCCCCCAGACTGAAAAAGGGCAGGGCGCAGGTACAAAAACGGACATTTTTTCATGTTGCCTCAAAATGGCAGAATTGACATGGTCTTATATGTTATTACAAGTATGAAACATTTTGAGGACTAATCAATTTTGTAACTTATTGCGTATTTAGATTCAAAATATATTATAAGGCGTGGCAATGGTGTGTTATCCGAGATTATCAATTATCTAAACAAAAATGTAAGCCAGAAAATTACAACAATAATGCATTTACATTCATTTAAATCAAAACGTACATATAAAATTGACATCCGTTGGCGGAATTTCCGACCTGTGCAATGGGACAATCCATATGCTGTGACCCAGTAAAACTAAAAATGCAAGACTATAAGAACAAATTGTGGACTATTTGAATCAATTAGCGCCAATTATGAGATTTGCACACATGGGACAACAATATGTCTGTGACTTCACTATAAAGAACTCGTAACTGGACATTGCGGTCCGATAATCCCCTACATTTGTTTTTACAACAATGACTCAAACGGAAATTGGGGCATAAATGTGCGAAAATTGACTGATTGGCACGTATCATGATTACTTGTCAAATGTATTGCCTCTTCAATATACATAACCAGCAGACAACACATTTAATAGTCTCTTGATTTATGTGTTGAATTTCTATTAAATCAATATGAAGACTACGACAAGTAATGTACATTCTTGCTAGGACCCCTTGCATGCCACATTGCATTGGCGGGAAGATATGACGTAGTCAGTTAAAACATGTGTTCAATATCTTGAGCAAAGTCAATGTTGCTCTAGGCTAGCTACACAGTGCATAAATGGACATTTCACAGCATATTGTAAACCTATGTATTCCAGATTATAGCATCAGTCTAACACAGGACTGGTGTTTGTTGAGGGATTTCAGGCAATATTGCAATGCTTATAATCAAGTTTTATTGAGAATTTAGGCACACATGGGCGGGCATTTTCGGAATATCGGCCACAAGGGCGGCCCCAAAAAGGGGACAGGGCGGGCCGCCCTCCTATTCCTGCTTAGGGGAAACATTACATTGATTGAAATAACTTAAATGTTTCATTGTATCACCTCATTGCAACTGGTACAACAAACTGTGTTCACCGTGAATGGCGATGCCGCCAAACATTGATTGAAATAACTTAATGTTTCATTGTATCAGCTTTCACATTCGAGAAATTGTTATGTGGTTATACAGAGTATGAAATAGAAATGTTGTTTGCTTAATCTGTGCAATAACCCATCCATTAATAGCCATTTGTTTATAACAAGGTGGTCGCTAGGTGATGGAATAATAAAAACTTGGAATTTCAAAGAAGCACAATTCATCTGTTGACATGTGCAAACGTATTCTAAGGATATCTTGCTTTTAAAACGCCCAAACTATTTACCTATATGCGTGCATGTACATTTGTATGATTTACTTATGTGAATCGGGTAAAATATATTAAGTACGTTACCTACATGTATAATGAAATATCTGTAACTTACATAGGTCGAGAAATGTGTTAAATGTAGTTTTGCATGGTATAAAATAGAAATGTTTGTTTGCATAATCTGCGCAATAACCCATCCATTAATAGCCATTTGTTTATAACAAGGTGGTCGCTAGGTGATGGAATAATAAAAACTTGGAATTTCAAAGAAGCACAATTCATCTGTTGACATGTGCAAACGTATTCTAAGGATATCTTGCTTTTAAAACGCCCAGCAAATTTACCTATAATCCTATATGCATGCGTGTACATTTGTATAATTTACTTATGTGAATCGGGTAAAATATATTAAGTACTTTACCTACATGTATACTTAGCAACTTTTCTAACTCCACACTTGGTTTTTTGTTGTTATCTGTGTCAAATAATAAAATATTTTACTGAAAATTGGACACAATGTTAAGTGATCATTTTGTGTTAAAAAAATATAACAATGATAATAATCGGATGTAATTTTATTAATCCGTAACCTGTACAATAACGTAACCCTAAAATATAAAGTAACATAATGAATACATCAATACCGAGTGTGACCGCCCTGCGCCGTAATGACTGCATTACACCTAGAATGCATGGAATTGATGTAATTCGTAATGTAGACCTGTGGAATAGAATTCCATGTCCGAATCGGGGCACGTTCTAGCGTGCGAGGTTGGCGGCGAAGTTGTCGAATCCTGCGTCCTAGTTCATCCCAGAGGTGTTCGATGGGATTTAAATCTGTCGATTTCGAACACCATGGCAGGACATTGACGTGATTCCTGGCCAGTAGCATTCGGGTACTGGCCGCGGTGTGACAAGTTGCGCCGTCGTGCATGAACTGCATGCCCCTATGTTGGCGAATATGAGGTATCGCCACTGGCGTCAGAATTTCATTTTGGTACCGTTGTGCGTTCAATATGCCAGGAACAACAACCGTCCTTGTTTTCGTATGAAGGGAGACAGCTGCCCATATCATTACTGAACCTCCCTGAAACCGGTCACGTTCAACGATGTTGGCGTCATCAAACCGTTCGCCTCGTCGCCGATAACATCTGGTACGGCAGTCGTTACCCTGGAGTGTAAGTCTGCTCTCATCACTAAACAACACCTGGGCCCAGTCTGCTCTACGGTATCGAAGGTGACGTCTGGCCCATAATAACCTGTCTTGAGGGTGATTTACCTTCAATAAGATACCCCTGTACGGTCGTCTGGCCCGTAACCCTCGCTCCCGTAAACGTCTACGCACAGTTTGTGATGATATGGGACGGTTGTGTATCCCAATCATTCGTCTGGCAGTCACTGATGCTGGTCTGAAACGCTGAGCTACGTGGATCCGTTGAATTACACCGTCTTGATATCGCTCGTCTACGGGTACGTCTCGGCTCGTCAGCAACGCCACCGGTACGTGCAAATTTGGCCATGATGTTGGTTATGGTTTTAACGTCTCTTCCAAAGAACCTGGCAACCTGAAAGGGACAAAGTGATAAACTTACTAGGGTAGGGTTACATGCAGTCCATGGATGTAAATTAAAGTATATGAAATGTGTTAAATTGTAAGCATTATAATATTTCAAAGCTTACCTGTCTGTTAGAGACTCCACCCTGGACCATTCCCACAGCACGCCCTCGTTCTTCTAATGTCATTCGACGCATGGTATCATAAACTGTTGGAACTTTATGTTTTTTCTACATCTCAATGACCACAGATGTCATTTGTGTCGGTTTGTAGGATTAGCACATACGCAATATACACATACAGGCAAAAAGCATGAAATGCACGTGCATCTCGGATTATATAAATAGAATGGTTTACGGTCGGATTTATCTAAAGGAATATGTTTTACATAGTGTACAATGAAAGCGGATGAAATTTGAGAAATGCCTCGTTTGTCATGAAAAAGATATTTAAAAAATTAAATGTGGAGTTAGAAAAGGTGTTAAGTATATAATGAAATATCTGTAACTTTCATAGGTCGAGAAATGTGTTAATTGTAGTTTTACATGGTATAAAATAGAAATGTTTGTTTGCATAATCTGCGCAATAACCCATCCATTAATAGCCATTTGTTTATAACAAGGTGGTCGCTAGGTGATGGAATAATAAAAACTTGGAATTTCAAAGAAGTACAATTCATCTGTTGACATGTGCAAACGTATTCTAAGGATATCTATCTTTTAAAACGCCCAAACTATTTACCTATATGCATGCATGTACATTGTATAATTTACTTGTGTCAATCGGGTAAAATATATTACTTTACCTACATGTATAATGAAATTTCTGTAACTTTCATACTAATCATCGGTCGAGAAATGTGTTAATTGTAGTTTTACATGGTATAAAATAGAAATGTTTGTTTGCATAATTTGCGCAATAACCCATCCATTAATAGCCATTTGTTTATAACAATGTGGTCGCTAGGTGATGGAATAATAAAAACTTGGAATTTCAAAGAAGCACAATTCATCTGTTGACATGTGCAAACGTATTCTACGGATATCTTGCTTTTAAAACGCCCATCAAATTTACCTATATGCGTGCATGTACATTGTATAATTTACTTATGTCAATCGGGTAAAATAAATTACTTTACCTACACATATATATAATGAAATGTCTGTAACATTTAAGGATGTTGATGCCGAAGAAGAATCGAGTGTCCATCTACGAGTACCTGTTCAAGGAGGGTGTCCTTGTAGCAAAGAAGGACTTCACAGCTCCAAAACACCCTGAAATAGACGTGCCCAATCTACATGTGATCAAAGCTCTCACAGTATGTATATCTAGGTATTTACCTATTACTGTACGTTAACATGACGTAAACACGGTGCATTGATTCATCGGCTGTACTGTTTCTGCGTTGTATTCTGTAACTTGGGGCCACATTTCAGGTACATATGGATTTTAATTTGAGCAATTCTATCACTGTTACTGAAAAATCCAAAAGTTTATACGTAGAATTGCAAACATGCACTAGAATTCTGTCTCCCCAGAGAATTGGCGGCGGGGACATATTAATATTATTGTACTACCTGTCCGTCCGTCGTGTCATAACAGTTGCCCAGACAAGATCTTCTAAACCGTTATGTTGGTCGGATTTTCACACAAACCAATTTGTTTTTTATTTCTCCCAAGATGCTAGGGTCGGTGTGATCTTATAGGTAGGGTCAATTTGCCGGAACCAAGCTATTTTTAGGTCTTTATATCCCTGACCTGTGTGTGAAAGAACTGCGTACATGAATCCTAGTTTTTCTGATTTGTGTTTACTGTGTTCCAGACAATTTTCTCACACTGTTTTCAGTCATTGAAGTCAAAGGGATATGTAACGGAACAGTTTGCATGGAGACACTTCTACTGGTACCTAACCAATGAAGGGATCCAGTACCTGAGGGACTTCCTCCATCTGCCAGCGGAAATTGTCCCCGCCACACTGAAACGACAGACGAGACCAGAGACTGCCAGGCCAAGGCCAAAGGAATACGGTATTTAGTTTAAGCATAGGTTATTCCCTAATATTTTGAAGTTTATATATATATATATATATATATATATATAAAGTTGTACACAGTTGTTTTTTTTTACCTGGAACTGGCTAGAAAGAGAAAGACTAAAGTCTACAAGTGTACATATGATGTTTTCACGATGGTCTTCTGATATGATATGAAGACATCTGCCAGGTGGCATCACTGATGTAGACTTGTGTATATACATTAATGCTAAACATTATTGTATGGGTTTGACCCTAAGCCAGACCGTATTAAAATTCTTGAACATTCTGGATGTGACTACAAACTGAGGTCCCATGTACTGTATACTGCATCTATCAATACAGACTGTTGTAAGCACACGATATGTACAGTTCACCATTCATTGCGTCTACAGATGATGTTTTCACGATGGTCTTCTGATATGGTATGAAGACATCTGCCAGGTGGCGTCACTGATGTAGACTTGTGTATATTAAGTATATATATATATACATGTATAATGCTTTGAGAGAGGTTTCCGCAGCACAATTCATGCTGATTTTAAAGTGTTATGTTAAGACAGTGAACAGCAACTCGAGATGTATTGTATATTATTTTATGCTTTCCAATGTACCGGTGAAATATAATGTATTGTTCTACTGGTTGAAAACAGTGGAATAAATGCATTTTGTTTCTCATCACTTTTGCACTCTTGGTACCTAGCCGCTGCATGTTGAAATATTGTCAACGTGAATGTTTTCAGACTCTAGCTATTTGTGGTAACACGGTGTTCTAGTGCCATTCAGTTTCATCGTTTTATCATAAAATCACTTGAGCTTAAAATAAAAAGATTATTTGTTTCTTTTTGTGAATGACCCGATTAATATTTCACTCTTGAACATAGAAAGCTATTAATTTATAAATAATCCCCACTTGTGATAATAATGCTTTCAATGTTCATTCGGTGAAATATAATTTTATCATTCACTGAAACCAACAAATATCCTCATTATTTGGTCACACCCCCATGTTGTATTGTAAATACATGTGTGGAAATAATAGATCAGGCTCTATTCACTTAGCATTTGGATATTTTGGTAGAATTAAGAATTCTGATCTCTGAAATATATAATTGTTGATTTTAGTAAGAATTGCCAACTTACCCATAGCATAAAAATTGAATTTTGAGTGGGTTGCCAGTCACAATCCCGCAAGGGGTGTTGAATTATTTTATATTTTGATGATTATGGAAGGTTCTAGCCAAATACCCAAAATACTGCTAGTAGGACCAACTGGGATTGTGTCTTGCAAAAGCTTGAAATTCGCAGTATTATCAAAGTATTCTGAGAATAAGCTCGAATAGAGTAAACGTACAATTGTAGCATCCCATGGTCGAGTGGTTACGGTCGCTGACTTGTATACCACTGAAACCCATCACTGATGGTCACATGTTCGAGCCCTGCTAAGGCCGCATTTATATGAAAAAGTTGGCCGTTTCTTACGGAGGTTGGTGCACAAAAGTACTGATTAACTGCTGGAGTCTGCCCTGGAAATCTGTTACGTAAACTACCCGCTGGCGATATAGCCTAAAATGGTGCTGATGCGTAATTATCCATTGTGTGTTGTCTTGCAGGTGGTGAGGGAGGACAGAGACCACAGGCCCAGGACAGGCAGGAGTACAGGCGGGCAGCTGGAGCACGTAAGTTACTTACTACACACACAAAATCTATTTCAATTTATACAAATTTCTTTTATCTAGAGTGGGAAAGCAGTTTTTGCAAAATTAGTTTAATAACTCTCGAGACCTTGTTCCTGGTGGAATCCTTCAACATGAGAGAAGAGGCAATGTGGATCTACGACACTACCAACTAGTTGCCTGTCTCTAATAAATACCTTTCTGAAACTAGTTAATTGAGTACACTATCCTCCAAAAATCTAAAATGACTAATATCTTCAGGAGGCGTCGCTCATATGGGCAACCGGTAGCGACGATAAATAAACGTAAAACACAAGTTAATTGAGGAAGATGGAAATACAATTTGAGTAAACCAATATCATCTTGCCATACTTTGCATAATTGTTTAGCACCTCAGTCCTGGTTTTGAGGTAAGAATATACAT
This sequence comes from Archivesica marissinica, assembly GCA_014843695.1. NCBI lineage: Eukaryota > Metazoa > Mollusca > Bivalvia > Venerida > Vesicomyidae > Archivesica > Archivesica marissinica. Next base: position 26,516,301 of record CM026402.1, on the reverse strand, counting down.
GCTTAAGAAAATTCCAAATAAAATACTGTAATTTGGGTGTGAAGAGTAACACTATGTCGCGTTTCTACTATAATGTTATACACTCGGTTGTCCGATATTGTAAACTGTATTTATTTTATGATTGTGATACAAGCTGTAACAACTTATATTAGTAACTTTCGTTGGCTCGATTGAATGCATATTTGTGGTCATTCGTGTGTGAGGAAACTGGAGAAAACCCACCTCCGATCTGGCGACCACCGTAACATCGGACCTCGGTTGCATTTGGTGAGAAGCGAGCCTGCTAACCACTGTGCTAATCGGACAGGGTGTAGGATATTGTCAACGTAGCAACATATTAACATTTAAAACATCAAAATTTTCTTGTGTGATGCAAAAGTACTATACTGTACCATTTCAGCTGGCGGCGACAAGAAGGCTGATGCTGGTCCCGGAGAGGGTGACTTCCAATTCGTAAGTATTGTGGATGTGAACACTGTAGAGACACTGCTCTTGGTATCTTTCATTGAATGGTGAAGTGGCCGTTGAATCTGTTTCTCTTTCATTGAATGGTGAAGTGGCCGTTAAAACAGCATTTTCTGCATGTATTTGAGTGTGGGGGGGGGGACTTGGAGAAAGTCCAATGTGAAGTGTTGATTTTATTATATAATGTATTGTAGTTTTGGAGTGGAAGGCAGCACTGGGTAATCAATGGGGAAATACTGGCTGTTGGTGGTCTCCATGTAACGTTATGTCGCTATTCCCCGCAGTCCACAATCCGAGATAACTGGTTGTAGAACTATTTATAACTGACATTAGTGTATTATTGAGCTGCTGTGTTCTAGTTATTTGGATGTGAAACAGGTATCTCACACTCATAATCTTACTCTGCGAACAATTAAACATGTGAGTGGTTATGTACTGCAAGTCACTTCCCCCTCGCCATTAGGTTCGTCACTTACCCCTCGCCACTAGGTTCGTCACTTACCCCTCGCCACTAGGTTCGTCACTTACCCCTCGCCACTAGGTTCGTCACTTCCCCCTCGCCACTAGGTTCGTCACTTACCCCTCGCTACTAGGTTCGTCACTTACCCCTCGCCACTAGGTTCGTCACTTCCCCCTCGCCACTAGGTTCGTCACTTCCCTCTCGCCACTAGGTTCGTCACTTCCCCTCGCCACTAGGTTCGTCACTTACCCCTCGCCACTAGGTGTGTCACTTCCCCTTCGCCACTAGGTTCGTCACTTACCCCTCGCCACTAGGTGCGTCACTTCCCCCTCCCCTCGCCACTAGGTTCGTCACTTCCCCCTCGCCACTAGGTTCGTCACTTCCCCCTCGCCACTAGGTTCGTCACTTACCCCTCGCCACTAGGTTCGTCACTTACCCCTCGCCACTAGGTTCGTCACTTACCCCTCGCCACTAGGTTCGTCACTTCCCCCTCGCCACTAGGTTCTTACTTACCCCTCGCCACTAGGTTCGTCACTTCCCCCTCGCCACTAGGTTCGTCACTTACCCCTCGCCACTAGGTGCGTCACTTCCCCCCCGCCACTAGGTGTGTCACTTCCCCTCGCCACTAGGTGTGTCACTTACCCCTCGCCACTAGGTGCGTCACTTCCCCCTCGCCACTAGGTGCGTCACTTCCCCCTCGCCACTAGGTTCGTCACTTACCCCTCGCCACTAGGTTCGTCACTTACCCCTCGCCACTAGGTTCGTCACTTCCCCCTCGCCACTAGGTTCTTACTTACCCCTCGCCACTAGGTTCGTCACTTCCCCTCGCCACTAGGTTCCGTCACTTACCCCTCGCCACTAGGTGCGTCACTTACCCCTCGCCACTAGGTGCGTCACTTACCCCTCGCCACTAGGTGCGTCACTTACCCCTCGCCACTAGGTGTGTCACTTCCCCCTCGCCACTAGGTGCGTCACTTCCCCCTCGCCACTAGGTTCGTCACTTACCCCTCGCTACTAGGTGCATCACTTACCCCTCGCCACTAGGTTCGTCACTTACCCCTCGCCACTAGGTTCGAATCCCACTGGAGGCATTGAATTATTTCATATGGGGAAGCTATCCATCTGGCATGCGGAAGGTTGGCTGTTCTGCCTGAATGTCCATCCGTGCCTGAAATACTGTTAGCCCTGAGGGGTACCTGTGTCTTCCTCCACATATAATGGCTGGAGTCCATCCGTGCCTGAAATACTGTTAGCCCTGAGGGGTACCTGTGTCATCCTCCACATATAATGGCTGGAGTCCATCCGTGCCTGAAATAATGTTAGCCCTGAGGGGTACCTGTGTCTTCCTCCACATATAATAGCTGGGGTCGCCATATGGCTTGAGCTGTCAGTGCAACATTAAACAAACAAAAATACACAACAAACAAATGTATTGCAACAGATATCTTGTCATCATTTCGTGGGATTGCTTGACATTACGGATGAAGTGTATTTTTTATACAAATTTGTCTACAAATGATGTTTCTCACGATGGTCTTCTGACGTGATTATGGAGACAATTGCCTCATGGCATTGCTGATGTAGACTTTGTCGTCCTAGATATCCCATCGGCAAGTCATGTTATATCTTGCTTCCAAGTGAAGGTGTCGGCCTAGTTACATGTATGCATTCTTTCCAATAGGAGAACAGTGTGATCTCCAAGTAATGCTTATGGTACTATTTATCCCAAATTTGAAACGCTAATAAATTTTAGTGTGGGTCGGTCGACCTGTACTTTTAAGTACTTACCCAGACAGGACAATTTCAGCCTTCTACGTTGTTGGCTCAATGTTTGTCTATATATATGTATATTAGCATTATGCTCCCTCCAGTTGTCACAACATTATTTTGGCGATCAAACGTTTGTCTAGAATCTCGTTGCTCATTGTATATTTTTTAAACGTCCTGCATCATTAATTCATGACACAGTTGCAACATTCATTTGTGGCTGAACTCCACCATTTATGGCTCAGATCAAAGTTCAGCATCGATTTGTGCATGGCTGTGAACCTACCTCTGGGTTAAAACCTTGAAAAATAAATATTTTTCTGTGGGTGTGATACTTAGCAATCGCGTGCTGGTCCCAAAAAAATATATATCTGACTGTACAGTATGCCATTTACTAAATCTACAGATGATGTTTTCACGATGGTCTTCTGATGTATTATGAAGACAGCTGCCAGATGGCAATGCTGATGTAGATGTAGTATAGATTAAGATTTTTGCCAACCAATTTCTATGGTGTGAAAGTTGTTTGAGAAAGTTTTCGATAGCACCTTGGTAATGGTAGGTTGTTCTATCTGGGCCTGTCTATGAAGCAATGCGGGGCACGAGGCTGTATAGTTGCTATGGGCTGTATAGTTGCTATGCTGTGGCTCGAGTTCTGAAGACGGTCAGAATAAATACCTATCTGATGAGTAAATGAATAGAGTTGTACTAATTCAGTTTCCAAACTCAATACTGGTCAAGCATTTGTCATAACTTATTTGCTGATGTATGCTACCAATCTGTATGTGAGTTCTACTATCCCCAGCTAAACATTATTGTATGGGTTTGACACCAGACCACACCTTATTAAAATTCTTGAACGTTCTGGATGTGACTACAAACTGAGGTCCGATGTACTGTATACTGCCTCTATCAAAACAGACTGTTGTAAGCACACGATATGTACAGTTCACCGTTTATTGAGTCTACAGATGATGTTTTCACGATGGTCTTCTGATACGGTATGAAGACATCTGCCAGGTGGCAACACTGATGTAGACTTGTGTGTATATATATATATATATATATATATATATATATACCGGTGTTGATGTACACTTGTGTGTGTATACATATGTATCGGTTCTAGGATCTCGCTGATCAAGGCTTGTAACAGTTCTAGGATCTCACTGATCAAGGCTTGTAACAGTTCTAGGATCTCACTGATCAAGGCTTTTATCGGTTCTAGGATCTCGCTGATCAATGCTTGTATCAGTTCTAGAATCTCACTGATCAAGGCTTGTATCGGTTCTAGGATCTCGCTGATCAAGGCTTGTATCGGTTCTAGTATCTCACTGATCAAGGCTTGTATCGGTTCTAGGATCTCACTGATCAAGGCTTGTATCGGTTCTAGGATCTCGCTGATCAATGCATGTATCGGTTCTAGGATCTCGCTGATCAATGCTTGTATCTGTTCTAGGATCTCGCTGATCAATGCTTGTATCTGTTCTAGGATCTCGCTGATCAATGCTTATATCGGTTCTAGGATCTCGCTGATCAATGCTTGTATCTGTTCTAGGATCTCGCTGATCAATGCTTGTATCGGTTCTAGGATCTCGCTGATCAATGCTTGTATCTGTTCTAGGATCTCGCTGATCAATGCTTGTATCTGTTCTAGGATCTCGCTGATCAAGGCTTGTATTGGTTCTAGGATCTCACTGATCAAGGCTTGTAACAGTTCTAGGATCTCACTGATCAAGGCTTGTAACAGTTCTAGGATCTCGCTGATCAAGACTTGTAACAGTTCTAGGATCTCGCTGATCAATGCTTGTATCTGTTCTAGGATATATCTGATCAAGGCTTGTATTGGTTCTAGGATCTCACTGATCAAGGCTTGTATTGGTTCTAGCATCTCACTGATCAATGCTTGTATCTGTTCTAGGATATATCTGATCAAGGCTTGTATCGGTTCTAGGATCTCGCTGATCAATGCTTGTATCTGTTCTAGGATATATCTGATAAAGGCTTGTATCGGTTCTAGGATCTCGCTGATCAATGCTTGTATCGGTTCTAGGATCTCACTGATCAATGCTTGTATCGGTTCTAGGATCTCGCTGATCAATGCTTGTATTGGTTCTAGTATCTCACTGATCAATGCTTGTATTGGTTCTAGGATCTCACTGATCAATGCTTGTATCGGTTCTAGGATGATCTGTTGTAAGCACAAGATATGTACAGTTCACCATTCATTGAGTCTACAGATGATGTTTTCACGATGGTCTTCTGATATGGTATGAAGACATCTGCCAGGTGGCATCACTGATGTAGACTTGTGTATGTATATATATATATACCGGTGTTGATGTACACCTTTGTATGTCTACATTGATATGTATCGGTTCTAGGATCTCACTGATCAATGCTTGTAACGGTTCTAGGATCTCACTGATCAAGGCTTGTATCGGTTCTAGGATCTCACTGATCAAGGCTTGTAACGGTTCTAGGATCTCACTGATCAAGGCTTGTAACAGTTCTAGGATCACTGATCAATGCTTGTATCGGTTCTAGGATCTCACTGATCAATGCTTGTATTGGTTCTAGCATCTCACTGATCAATGCTTGTATTGGTTCTAGCATCTCACTGATCAATGCTTGTATCGGTTCTAGGATCTCACTGATCAATGCTTGTATTGGTTCTAGCATCTCACTGATCAATGCTTGTATCAGTTCTAGCATCTCACTGATCAATGCTTGTATTGGTTCTAGCATCTCACTGATCAATGCTTGTATCAGTTCTAGCATCTCACTGATCAATGCTTGTATCGGTTCTAGCATCTCACTGATCAATGCTTGTATTGGTTCTAGCATCTCACTGATCAATGCTTGTATTGGTTCTAGCATCTCACTGATCAAGGATTGTATCTTTTCTAGGATATGTTGTAGGCACAAGATATGTACAGTTCACCGTTTATTGAGTCTACAGATGATGTTTTCACGATGGTCTTCTGATATGTTATGAAGACATCTGCCAGGTGGCATCACTGATGTAGACTTTGTATATATATATATACCGGTGTTGATGTACACTTGTGTGTGTATTGGTTCTAGGATCTCACTGATCAAGACTTGTAACGGTTCTAGGATCTCGCTGATCAATGCTTGTAACAGTTCTAGGATCTCGCTGATCAATGCTTATATCGGTTCTAGGATCTCACTGATCAAGGCTTGTAACAGTTCTAGGATCTCACTGATCAAGGCTTGTAACGGATCTAGGATCTCGCTGATTAAGGCTTGTATCGGTTCTAGGATCTCGCTGATCAAGGCTTGTATCGGTTCTAGGATCTCGCTGATCAATGCTTGTATCGGTTCTAGGATCTCGCTGATCAATGCTTGTATCTGTTCTAGTATCTCACTGATCAATGCTTGTATTGGTTCTAGCATCTCACTGATCAAGGCTTGTATCGGTTCTAGGATCTTTCTGATCAATGCTTGTATCGGTTCTAGGATCTCGCTGATCAATGCTTGTATCTGTTCTAGGATCTCACTGATCAATGATTGTATTGGTTCTAGGATCTCGCTGATCAATGCTTGTATCGGTTCTATGATCTCGCTGATCAATGATTGTATTGGTTCTAGGATCTCACTGATCAAGGCTTGTATTGGTTCTAGGATCTCGCTGATCAATGCTTGTATCGGTTCTATGATCTCGCTGATCAATGATTGTATTGGTTCTAGCATCTCACTGATCAATGCTTGTATTGGTTCTAGGATCTCGCTGATCAAGGCTTGTATTGGTTCTAGCATCTCACTGATCAATGATTGTATTGGTTCTAGGATCTCGCTGATCAATGCTTGTATCGGTTCTAGGATCTCGCTGATCAATGCTTGTATCTGTTCTAGGATCTCGCTGATCAATGCTTGTATTGGTTCTAGCTGATCAATGCTTGTATCTGTTCTAGGATCACTGATCAATGCTTTTATCTGTTCTAGGATCTCACTGATCAATGCTTGTATTGGTTCTAGCATCTCACTGATCAATGCTTGTATCGGTTCTAGCATCTCACTGATCAATGCTTGTATTGGATCTAGCATCTCACTGATCAATGCTTGTATCGGTTCTAGGATCTCACTGATCAAGGCTTGTATCGGTTCTAGGATCTCGCTGATCAATGCTTGTATCGGTTCTAGCATCTCGCTTATCAAGGCCTGTATTGGTTCTAGCATCTCGCTGATCAAGGCTTGTATTGGTTCTAGGATCTCGCTGATCAATGAGTTTTATAAATTGCTTTCAATAACTTCTTTAATCCTTCAAAAATGTCAGTTGTCACCTGTCCACAAAATTATACAGAAATTTACCATTGATAAAACTTTAAATATTGAGCTTGTTCAATCTCGTTGTTTTGAATCTTCATTCGGTCGAGTTTTGTTTAAATATTCCATCAAACATTATTGCAATCTTCTGAATGAGTCGTTACGGTCATTTTCTTCAAATTACTTGCCTCTCTCCGCTGTAGGTTCAAATACCACTGGTGGTGTCGAATTATTTCATGTTAGGAAGTTATCCAGCTGGCCTGCAGTAGGTCAGTGGTTTTAACCGGTGCCAGTCTGTGTCTGCAATACTGTATGGAGTGGCACCCAGGGTCTTCCTCCACCGGTAATAGCTGGAGAGTCGTTGCATGACCTAAACTCTGTTTTAAGTAAGCGCATAATTATACCTCTGTTGAATTGTTTGTCTTTACAGAGAGGAGGCGCTGGAAGTGGTGGTCCATCTCGGGGAGGTTTTGGTCGAGGCCGTGGTGGTGATCGCGGCGGCGGTGGTGGAGGAGGAGGGTTTGGAGCTCCACCAAGCGGTCCAGGCGCACAATAACTGTTCTATGTACATACAAACAAACAAATAAAGAAAAAATCCTATTCTGTCTGCTGTCTTTGCTCTACAGAATTGAATTGTATGCTGTCGCACAATGAGGTATTGCAACAGTTAATGCCTGGGCAATGAGCCTTGAAGTAGCTGACAGGCACAATGTTTGCTGCAGTACATTGTGTTTACCTATGCCTCGCATTGCATTTCACCACAGCACAGAATGCTCTAAATGTGTTTACATCAAATATTTCAACCAGGGGACACTCATCTCGTGATTTTAGTGGGAAATTTGTTATTTCCACAGTCAAATAGGGATCATTCTAGTGGGCGAAATTGTCGCCCCTAGAGACTGCCTTTCTCCCTAAATAAAGAATATATTTTTTGGTTTTTACGATTTTCAAACAAAATGTTGTCTAGTAAGATACACTGGCCCATTATAAAGCACTCCTATTCAAATGTTGTATTTAATGGTTGTACTGTGCATTTTGCAGAAGTATATTAAACAACACCATTTAAGGAAGCGATCACGCGCTTTTCTCACTTCTCCCAAAAATTCTGACCTGGAATAGAGAGGCGGGTCATCACCTGCCTTTGTTAATTGGCGACAACTGTTCGCACCTCATGCTCTGCGGGGGCCATTCTTTTGTGTTTGAATCATAACTGCAATTTAATAAAAATTTTAATTGAAAATCCATTCGAACATTTGTTGCCATCACTAGAAATGATTCCATGCTTCATCAAAATAAAACTTGCCTAAATGGAGTCTGTACGGAATTTAAAAGAATCTAACTAGCCAATAAAACGCAGATGGCACACTACCTGATCCACAACTAGTTTTGTTTGATGGAAGTGGCTTATTGAAGCATTAGTGCTGCCATCAGAATATAGCGATATTCGTTTGTATGAATACGTTATTACAGAAATTGTCCAATTATTGCAAGGATGGGTTGAGCATTTATCTGCCAATAATGAACACAAATAACACCTGAATTGCACTGGTGCATTGGTTATGTAAACGTGGTGATTGGAAATGAAGCAAACAGTCCCCCCACTTGTTGAGTGTGATCGAGCAATTCCATCAAACTGACCTTTGTACTGATATAAAATTCTATCTTTGTACTGAGTCCGTGGTCGAGTGGTTACGGTCGCTGACTTGTATACCACTAACCTATCGTCGCTGATGGGTTTGAGCCCCGCTCAGGCCGTGTCTCATTTATATGAAAAAGTTGACAGTGTCTTACGGAGGTTGGTGCACCCAAGTTCTGGTTAACTGCTGGAGCCTGCCCAGGAAAGGTGTTGAGTAAATGCAGGCGTAAAACCCGAAATATAACATAACCTTTGTACTGATACAAATTTCACAATATCAGAGTGTAACAATACATAAAAATGATTAGATGTTTATTTCAAATGAAGTGGAGTTTTTAGTAATTTACATTATATGAAATGGCGGCGGACTTTCAACACTTCGTCCCAAGAGACTGATTTTTGTCTGGACTAGATATTCACAAACATACATGAATAATCGGTACCAAGCCTAGTTATGCATATCATCTGCATTCCAAACAATTATCCCCCTTTGAAGAATACAGATCAATGTGATCAGTGTCTAACAGAGTTCTGCATAACTAGGCTTGTATATCATTTCGCTCAATTCACACAGTTATGGCCCTTTACTCCACTGACGATAATGTCGTCAAAAAGCAATAATTTGGTGGCAAAATTTTGAATGAAATATTGGCATTTGATTGGTGTAGACACTAAGCACAAACAGTAAATATTTATTTTTATGTTATCTGAATAAAATGTTGATTTTACATAGAACACATTGTAAAGATACACTGCCAGTAATATACATGTAACCCGTAATTGCTAGATTCCAAATGGGGTGATATTTTATAGTCGATAGATCTTGGAATGAGAATATAACAATTTAAAATGTCGACCATATCCAATTATGAATTAGAACGCTCGTACATTGGGGCAGTGGATTGTGTGCGTGTATATAAATGCAAAAGAATGTTGCACTTGCATTTACAGACGGGTCAGTGGTTGGCATGCGAATCGATGATCGCAGGTTCGACCCCCGTCTGACTAATAATATTCAGTCTTTCAACCGAGGCCTCGTGTTGGCGCTTTACACTGCACATAAAAGAACCAGAGGAGATTCTGAAATTATTCTTATATGTAGGCTATCATTGCACTATCATCTAAAATGACTAATATCTTCAGGAGGAGTCGCTCGTATGGGAAACGTAAAACATGCACACAAAAATCCCCTCGGAAATGATCGCAAGATCATAACCCTAATGTAAAAGCGCAAATGATATTTTGGCATTAATCGTCGATTTTGCCCATACTACTATGTAATCTCGTGGTAACTGGGTCCGAGGTTATGAAACTTTCCTCAGAGCTTGAGTATTTTGTAATTTAAACTCTGCTGAACCAATCGGAAGCTTGATACTGAGATTGGAGAAGTTTTATAACCTCCGGGCCTGGTCTCACTGCAATACGTATATATATACACTATATAGCTACACCTACACTGAGAGCATTCCTGTACGAGAATCAAGATTGAAAACTATTTTTAGGGATTCCCTTTCAACACTATTATACCTCTAAATAGGCATACAAAAAGTGTAGATCCAGATGAGCGGGCTGCTGACAAGACGTCTCGTCATCTGCACTTTGCCAATCATTTACTATATTTAGACAAAATTACCCAATTTGATAAATGAACTGGTCCAAATGTAATTTTCTAATTAATTTGTTGGTTTTAAGAATATAATGCATGTTATGTTATATTTCGGGTTTTACGCCTGCATCAGCACCATTTTGGGCTATATCGCCGGCGGGCAGTTTACCTAACAACACCTTTCCTGGGCAGGCTCCAGCGGTTAACCAGTACTTGGGTGCACCAACCTCCGTAAGAAACTGCCAACTTTTTCATATAAATGAGACACGGTCTGAGCGGGGCTCGAACCCGTGACCATCAGTGATGATAGGTTACAGTGGTATACAAGTCAGCGACCTCGACCACGGAGGCGGACAAGAATATAATGCAGCAGTTACTTGGTGTTAATTAAGGTTCAAAATAACACTGGACGAATGCCCTGTTTGGTTGTAATATAAAATGCAATTGGTTGTAATATAAAATGTAAATGCCCTGAGCACGATGCTCTGCCAACCTCGCAGTAGAGGGACCATAATGGGTACGGTACACATTCTAGGGAAAATATGCTATTGCTATAAAAATTGGGATCTGGAAATTATTTCATTATAATTTTAAATTTTGTTATTCCAAAGTTATGGGACATCATGCAAAATATCGTTGTTGAGGTCGTTTCGGCACTAATACAATGGGAAATATTGATCTGCATTAACCCTTTCAACACCACAGACCTCTAAATAGGCTTACAAAAAGTGTAGATCCAGATCTGCACTTTTTGCCAGTGATATGACTATTTTATATTTTTAGACATAATTACCCATTTTGATAAATGAACTTGTCCAAATGTGATTTTCTGATTCATTTATTGGTTTATGAATATCATGGACCAGTCCATGTGAGTTACTTGGTGTTGAATGGGTTAACGGTGTGCAAATATATAAAGACGAATATAATATCATGGCAATGTTCACTTCATATAGATGAAAAATTGGGTAAAAACAAGGCAGAAAAAACAACTGCAAATATCAATCGGTAATAAACAAACTGTAACCATGGTAACAAACACACTATTATGCTGTATCAAAAATTAATAAATTGTAATAATTACTGGTATGTTTTCATTGAAAACTGTACAAACCATTGGATATAATGAATCTAGTCTACCACCGCTATGTTGAATTCCGTCGGACCAAACAAAATTCTTCGACATAACCGAAATTTGACGTAACAGCCAGTTATATGTAACATGATAGTGTTTGAAACGGGACTTTGATCTGACTTCAAAGATAACCAGAGAATTTGACATAATGGGTGTAGACTGTATATATAAAACAAACATACTGTAATGAATGCTGTATGTATAAACACTGTAAACAGATGTAAAAGGCACTTGATCACTGGAATACATATATAACACTTACTTTGCTTATTTGTTGGAATAACATCGACCACAACCCTGCTAAGCAAGTAATTGTCCCGCACGCATCTACATTGTATAGCGTTATATTCGGACATTTTTAATTTTATACTTTGTATTTAATGGGACATCATGGAAGTATAGTGTTGGCTCGAGTTAATGAATTCAAGAGTTTAGTCTGATAGGGCCCCGATTGGACTAATGTTCGAGTATATATTCAGCAAGTAGAGCTGGGAAGAGCACCTGGATAACTGTACTGTTGCACACCCTGTACTTAACTCTTTACTAAAGATAGCGGATGTTGGCTACACTTCAGTGCCACTCGTACACAGCATACTATTTTTTACTTTTTTTGAAGCAAGAACAAAAACATGTTCAGATTACCTTTGTTAATTTTGTGTTCAGGATCGTTATTAAGGATATATTGGGGAAAAACCCATTGGACAGTTAAATAAATATTGGTATGTATGTTAAAACAATAGTGATATATTCTATAACAGCACTTGTATTTAATATGGAATATCGTAAAACAGTAGTGATATATTCTGTAAAAGCACTTCTATTTATATGGAATATCGTTAAAACAATAGAGATATATTCTGTAAAAGCACTTCTATTAATATGGAATATCGTTAAACAATAGTGATATACAAGTGTTTTGTAAAGGAAAAACAACAATAAATTTGTGGAGTTAATCAATAAAACAACAAGAACTTCAAAACAATAATAAAACAACAAACATCTCGAATATAATCGCGAAAGTGATACGAGTGAGTGATATAGTGAATGATACAATGATGGAGTGAGTGAGTGATTCAATGAGCGAGTGAGTGATTCAGTAAGTGATACAATAAATGTGTGAGTGATAGTGCAAATAGGTGAAAAATGTATAACATTAAGATGACCGTATGCATTGAGATTGTACATTAAGATGACCGGTATACATTGAGATTGTACATTAAGATGACCGGTATGCATTGAGATTGTACATTAAGATGACCGGTATACATTGAGATTGTACATTAAGATGACCGGTATACATTGAGATTGTACATTAAGATGACCGGTATGCATTGAGATTGTACATTAAGATGACCGGTATGCATTGAGATTGTACATTAAGATGACCGGTATGCATTGAGATTGTACATTAAGATGACCGGTATGCATTGAGATTGTACATTAAGATGACCGGTATACATTGAGATTGTACATTAAGATGACCGGTATGCATTGAGATTGTACATTAAGATGACCGGTATACATTGAGATTGTACATTAAGATGACCGGTATGCATTGAGATTGTACATTAAGATGACCGGTATACATTGAAGTCTTGTTTGAGATGAGCATAAAATAATATATATATATATGAACAAATGGCTGTCCGATTAGCGCAGTGGTTAGCGTACTCGCTTTTCACCAATGCAACCCGGGTTCGATCCTCGGACCGGGATGTATGTGAGATGATACAGTGGTCGCGAGATCGGACCGGTGGGTTTTCTCCGGGTACTCCGGTTTCCTCCTACACGAATGACCACATATACGCTTTCATCCGCGCCAACGAGAGTGATTAATATAAGTTGTTAAAACTTGCTTCGCAATCGTAAAATAAATAAAGTTTAAACTTAAATGGTAATGCAACAACAGAATTGTATGCTGAGTATTTTAAGGATGGAATCATGTACAGACAAACCTGTCTTAAGCAGCCAGCCAAGGGAGTCAAAGAAAGTGGCTGCTTAGCACAGGTGGCTGATTAATAGAGGTCAAATGTATAGTAAGACAACATATTTGGAATCTTGAAACTGGCTGCTTAATACAGGTTGGCTGCTTAATGAAGGTGACCACTAACACAGGTTTGACTGTATACCTACATTTTCATATCATTATTTATACAATATATATCAAAATTGTTATAAAATAAAAAGATTATTATGGCAACAGATAATTGTTAACAATATAGTATATTATATACATTCCATACAGGTAAATGCACCTTGTAGATAAGGTAATACTGTCTCTATTCTCTGTGTTTATAATAACCAGGGGCCGATCCATGGAGAGAGAGCATATTTGGCATGCAATCCCCACCCCCGTAAAAAGGGTGGCCGAGCTATTAAATTCTGATTGTAAAAGATTTGCACAAAAATCGAATGCACAACATGTTGTTTCTAGCATTAAGGTTTCTGGTAAAATCTTAGAATACAGTACCCCAATGCTCTGAAGAATATGAGAAAGCCAATTAAAGGCAGAAAGTAATGCCAAAATGGCTGATCTATCCCATAATACAAGAGTACTTCCTGTGAAGGAATTGTGGGTACTGGAGAAGTGGCTGTATTATTGGTAAGTAAGCATGATGGAAAATTGGACCTTGTTGTACCAGTGACTTGAGAACATCTGTAAAAGAAATGCATTGATTTTTATCGATACGAAAATATCACATATATTTATATGCTTTAATAATTAATTAATTTCCGAATATTTTACAGATTTTCGCCGTTTTTATCATTTTCGCCAAACTGAGTTTTTATTTGCCATATTTTAGCCAATGCTACTCTGGCGATGGCAAGCGCAGGCCCTGTTTTATGCTCTGTGTCTAAGCTTGCAAACATGCATTCCCATATATTCTGGCCACAACACCGTCTGTTTCTTGGAATAACTCTATCGATTTGATTTCACCATGAAAAGTCCACCTAGGTCATGGGGATGTGGCTTATTTGAAAGTTCATACGAGGTTTCCTATTGGAAGTTCATACGAGGTTTCCTATTGGAAGTTCATACGAGGTTTCCTATTGGAAGTTCATACGAGGTTTCCTATTGGAAGTTCATACGAGGTTTCCTATTGGAAGTTCATACGAGGTTTCCTATTGGAAGTTCATACGAGGTGTCCTATTGGAAGTTCATACCAGGGTTCCTATTGGAAGTTCATACCAGGGTTCCTATTGGAAGTTCATACGAGGTTTCCTATTGGAAGTTCATACGAGGTTTCCTATTGGAAGTTCATACGAGGTTTCCTATTGGAAGTTCATACGAGGTTTCCTATTGGAAGTTCATACGAGGTTTCCTATTGGAAGTTCATACGAGGTTTCCTATTGGAAGTTCATACGAGGTTTCCTATTGGAAGTTCATACGAGGTTTCCTATTGGAAGTTCATACGAGGTTTCCTATTGGAAGTTCATACGAGGTTTCCTATTGGAAGTTCATACGAGGTTTCCTATTGGAAGTTCATACGAGGGTTCCTATTGGAAGTTCATACGAGGTTTCCTATTGGAAGTTCATACGAGGTTTCCTATTGGAAGTTCATACGAGGTTTCCTATTGGAAGTTCATACGAGGGTTCCTATTGGAAGTTCATACGAGGTTTCCTATTGGAAGTTCATACGAGGTTTCCTATTGGAAGTTCATACGAGGTTTCCTATTGGAAGTTCATACGAGGTTTCCTATTGGAAGTTCATACGAGGTTTCCTATTGGAAGTTCATACCAGGGTTCCTATTGGTAGTTCATACGAGGTTTCCTATTGGAAGTTCATACGAGGTTTCCTATTGGAAGTTCATACGAGGTTTCCTATTGGAAGTTCATACGAGGTTTCCTATTGGAAGTTCATACGAGGTTTCCTATTGGAAGTTCATACGAGGTTTCCTATTGGAAGTTCATACGAGGTTTCCTATTGGAAGTTCATACGAGGTTTCCTATTGGAAGTTCATACGAGGTTTCCTATAGGTGCTCCATTGTAGCTATATGTCGATCTTGCTTCGTTTGCTAGGTACACAATCATGCAGGTTAGTGAGTTTACTCTAGAAATCGACGGGTTGTCCGATTAGCGCAGTGGTTAGCATGCACGCTTCTCACCAATGCAACCCAGGTTCGATCTCGGACTGGGTAGTATGCGAGATGGTACGGTGGTCGCCAAATTGGACAGGTGGGTTTTCTCCGGTTTGCTCCCACACGAACCACATATACGCTTTCATCCGCGCCAACGAGAATGATTAATATAAGTTGTTAAAACTTGCTTCGCAATCGGAAAATAAATAAAGTTTAAACTTTTAAGTCAATGGAAGTGGACACTTCAACGACCACAGATCTCTCCCAATCAGAATCACTTCCTCCAAGACCAACCCACTTTATATATCCACAGAGATTCATCAAAATCCATATACAACAGACAGGTGCAGCCAAAAGCAATAACCCCTATTGTTAATGACGAGGGTTAATAATACGCACATGATGGACTAGTCACATAAGCTACATTTACCCGGCAACAGTCAAACTATTACAAATGTGTACCACTGACATTGATGTAAAATCTTTCCCATTTGTAACATTCATTTTATTCTTTGCTGTCGTTAAAAAATAGGTAAAATAGAAATTGTATACGTTTTGCATATGTAACATTAATTTGTTCACGAAACTTGTACTTACAAAATATCTTTGCCATCGTGGAATTCTAGAAACATTAAACAGTTGAACGTATAGTGAAGGAATGCAAGGTACTTGGCCCAATCCAACCAAACCGGCAAGTTTCTGGTGTAAAATCCGCCTGCAACATCCCATTATCACAATGTTACACACATAATACAAGACATGGTATGACCCAGTAAGGTTTAAGAAGTTAATTTTCATAAAGAATACTGCTTTGTTCATGATGATAATTAACAGCACTTTAATAAACACTTGAACTGTGAGCAACACTTGAACTGTGAGCAACACTTTAATCAACACTTGAACTGTGAGCAACACTTGAACTGTGAGCAACACTTTAATCAACACTTGAACTGTAAGCAACACTTTAACTAACCAACACTTGAACTGTAAGCAACACTTTAATCAACACTTGAACTGTGAGCAACACTTTAATCAACACTTGAACTGTAAGCAACACTTGGACTGTAAGCAACCAACATTTGAACTGTAAGCAACACTTGAACTGTAAGCTTGAACTGTAAGCAACACTTGAACTGTAAGCAACACTTGAACTGTAAGCAACACTTTAACTGTAAGCAACACTTTAACTGTAAGCTTGAACTGTAAGCAACACTTGAACTGTAAGCAACCAACACTTGAACTGTAAGCAACACTTGAACTGTGAGCAACACTTGAACTGTAAGCAACCAACACTTGAACTGTAAGCAACATTCAACAGTATTGTTATGGGATGTAAATTCGTACCAACAGTTTAGTTTATACAAATTTATTTTAGCTCGATTGCGAAACAAGTTCTTACAACTTATATTAATCACTCTCGAGACCTCATTCCTGGTGGAATCCATCGCCACGAGGGAGAGAGAAGAGGCAACAGGGAATTTAAATGCCTTGCCTAAGCGCACAGCGTAATGGCTCCAGCGGGGCTCAAACTCCGTACCTTTCGCATCGGAAGCGAACGCGCTATCACGACTTCCACTAGACAGTTTAGGTCTGGTCATTTGGCGACTCTCCAGCTTTATTGCTGAAGAAAAGCTCTGGATGCACCGGCTACAACTACTGACCTTCCACAAGCTAGCCGGATAGCTTCGTCACATGAAAGAATTTGACACACCCAGTGGTATTCAAACCTACAGCGGTGAGAGAGAAGTGATTTGAAGTCAACGACCTTAACGTCTCGGGCCACAGAGGCCACATTGAACAGTAATATAAACAACATTCAACAATGCTGTAAAGAATTGGCTTTTCTGTGAAAACGATAGTGGCATAAACAACACTAATCATCATAGCAAACAACACTCAGCCATGACACTAGTGTAAATAACACTCAACATCATAGCAAACAACACTCAGCCATGACACTAGTGTAAATAACACTCAACATCATAGCAAACAACACTCAGCCATGACACTAGTGTAAATAACACTCAACATCATAGCAAACAACACTCAGCCATGACACTAGTGTAAATAACACTCAACATCATAGCAAACAACACTCAGCCATGACACTAGTGTAAATAACACTCAACATCATAGCAAACAACACTCAGCCATGACACTAGTGTAAATAACACTCAACATCATAGCAAACAACACTCAGCCATGACACTAGTGTAAATAACATTCAACATCATTGTAAACAACACTCAACATAATAGCAAACAACACTCAGCCATGACACTAGTGTAAACAACATTCAACATCATAGCAAACAACACTCAGCCATGACACTAGTGTAAACAACATTCAACATCATAGCAAACAACACTCAGCCATGACACTAGTGTAAATAACACACACACACCCGTATTTGAGGACAGGCAAGTAAGCAACACTCAACATCATAGCAAACAACACTCAGCCATGACACTAGTGTAAATAACACACACACACCCTTTATCTGAGGACAGGCAAGTAAGCAACACTCAACATCATTGTAAACAACAGTCAACATCATTGTAAACAACACCTCAATGTAAACAACACTCAACATCATAGCAAACAACACTCAGCCATGACACTAGTGTAAATAACACACACACACCCTTTATCTGAAGACAGGCAAGTAAGCAACACTCAACATCATTGTAAACAACATTCAACATCATTGTAAACAACATTCAACATCATTGTAAACAGCATTCAACATCAATGTAAACAACACTCACCATCAATGTATACAACACTCAACATCAATGTAAACAACACTCAACATCAATGTAAACATCACTCACCATCAATGTAAACATCACTCACCATCAATGTATACAACACTCACCATCAATGTATACAACACTCAACATCAATGTATACAACACTCACCATCAATGTAAACAACACTCAACATCAATGTATACAACACTCACCATCAATGTATACAACACTCACCATCAATGTAAACAGCACTCAACATCAATGTAAACAACACTCAACATAACACTCAATATCAATGTAAACAACATAAACAACACATCAATGTAAACAACACTTACCAATAAGCATGATGAACATGATGAACACAGTTGCCAAGGAGATACCACGCCTCATATCCATAGCAAATATACCAATGCACAGCCCTATGCTCTGAAACAGAGATCTTATTTCATAGAGTGGTGATTTGTACTTTAACCACTAATGCCAAGCAGGTCATCAGACAACAATTGTAATTGGTAATCCAGGGATCGCAGGTTCGATCCCCCATCTGACTCTAATAAAATTAAGTCTTTCAGATAGGACTTTAAACCGAGGTCTCGTGTCGGTGCTTTACACCGTGCACATAAAAGAACCAGAGGAGACTCTAGAGTGGGTCTCTGTCTGTATCATTGCACTATCCTCAAAAAATCTAAAATGACTAATATCTTCGGGAGGCGTCGCTCATATGGGCAACCGGTAGCGACGATAAATAAACGTAAAACACACACAGTCAAAAATTGAATTTTGTGTTTGCTCGTTTTTGTTTTTGAGTTCAAAGCTGCACCACTAGCCTAGGTCATATGGTGGCTCTCCAGCTGTTATTGGCGGAGGAACACCCTTGGTACCCTAATCGAGCAGTATATTTCAAATGTGGACCCAGGTAGAACCACCATTCTTCTGCAGACCCACTGAATAGCTTCCTTAAATAAAGAATAACCTGAATAAGAATTTGACACCCAGAGTGAAAATAGAACCTAAAGCGGTAATAGGTACGTGATCTGAAGTCAACGACATTAAGCTCTCCACCACGATTGTGCCCTTAGGCAAGTCATTTAAATTCCACATTGCCTCTTCTCTCTCCCGCGTGGCGATGGATTCCATCATTGAGGTCTCAAGAGTGATTAATATAAGTTAAAAGAACTTGTTTCGCAATCGAGCTAAAATAAATTTGTATAAACTAAGCTCTCAATCACGGAAGCCCGCCCATTAATTGAACAAAAACAACCTACCTGACCAACTATTGAATGTATGAAGATAGTGCCAATTGTTGCAAAGAATGATGTAACACTGTTTAGGTTAGTGGTCCAGTAGACGACGGTGAGAAAGACTAGCGGCTGCACGAGGATTATGGGAAGCTCGCTGGTCATCTTGGACAGGTAGTATGCCGACAGTCGATACCAGCTCGATGAACGCTCCTTGTAGACGACCATCTTCTCCATAGGAACTGAAACAAGCTTATTTTCAGTCACGTATCTTGAGAGCATATACTAATTTCAGAGTTGATCTACAAAACCAGATGTTAGTATTCTGTATCCAACCTATTTGTGGTTAGTTGCCGTGCCTCTGTAGATAGTGTGGTACACAATGCATACACATACATTTGCTATTTCGCTTTCGTGAAACCTTATGTTGTTTTAAATGGTTGTATATTATGATTAAGTCAGAAAATAACTTTTGACACTTTCCTTGATTTAAGGCCAAGGTTATGATGTTGCATTGTTTTTCATTCTTAATTATCTGTAAGTATGTCATGTTGTCTGTTCTTCTCTAATTTGTGCATGATTTATAGTTGTGTTTATATGTACTTTTTATATGCTTTTTTTCTCTGGACGAATGTATGTAAATCTTCAGAAATGGAGGAATAAATGATAATATAGGCAGCATCACCACAATTGCTGTTTAGAGCTGGATATGTTTAAAACTGGATATGTTTAGAGCTGTACATGTTTAGAGCTGGATATGTTTAGAGCTGGACATGTTTAGAGCTGGATATGTTTAGAGCAGGACATGCTTAGAGCTGGACATGTTTAGAGCTGGATATGTTTAGAGCAGGATATGGTTAGAGCAGGACATGCTTAGAGCTGGACATGTTTAGAGCTGGATATGTTTAGAGCAGGATATGGTTAGAGCAGGACATGCATAGAGCTGGACATGTTTAGAGCTGGACATGTTTAGAGGTGGATATGGTTAGAGCAGGACATGTTTAGAGCTGGATATGTTTAGGGCAGGACATGTTTAGAGCAGGATATGGTTAGCGCTGGACATGTTTAGAGCAGGACATGTTTAGAGCAGGATATGTTTAGAGCAGGATATGTTTAGAGTTGGATATGTTTAGAGCAGGACATGTTTAGGGCAGGATATGTTTAGAGCAGGACATGTTTAGAGCTGGATATGTTTAGAGCAGTATATAGTTAGAGCTGGATATGTTTAGAGCTGGATATGTTTAGAGTAGGACATGTTTAGAGCTGGATATGTTTAGAGCTGGACATGGTTAGAGCTGGACATGGATAGAGCAGGACATGTTTAGAGCTGGATATGTTTAGAGCTGTTTAGATGTTTAGATGAGGATATGTTTACAGCTGTTTAGATGTTTAGAGCAGGATATGTTTACAGCTGTTTAGATGGTTAAGGCTGGATATGTTTAGAGCTGGACATGGTTAGAGCTGGACATGGTTAGAGCTGGACATGGTTAGAGCTGGACATGTTTAGAGCTGGATATGTTTAGAGCTGGACATGGTTAGAGCTGGATATGTTTAGAGCTGGACATGGTTAGAGCTGGATATGTTTAGAGCTGGATATGCTTAGAGCAGGATATGGTTTAGAGCAGGATATGGTTAGAGCTGGATATGTTTAGAGCTGGACATGTTTAGAGCTGGATATGTTTAGAGCAGGACATGGTTAGAACAGGATATGTTTAGAGCCGGATATGGTTAGAAGAGGACATGGTTAGAGCATGATATGTTTACATCGGGACATGTTTAGTTGTGGGACATGCTTAGTGTGGGACATGCTTAGAGCAGGACATGTTTAGAGAGGTTCTGCTATATTGAGCTACAATATACATACATGATGTGACAGCATCGAATAGTGGTGTGAAGCCCCAATGCATTGATATGTAGAAGATCTGCAAGAAACACAAGAATACAAAATGTTATTATTTGACCCGTATCCTAAATTCCTTTCTCCAAACATTGTACCCACGCCACAGAACACGCCACAGAACCACGCCACAGAACCACACGCCACAGAACCACGCCACAGAACCACACGCCACAGAACCACACGCCACAGAACCACGCCACAGAACCACACGCCACAGAACCACACGCCACAGAACCACACGCCACAGAACCACGCCACAGAACCACACGCCACAGAACCACGCCACAGAACCACGCCACAGAACCACACGCCACAGAACCACGCCACAGAACCACACGCCACAGAACCACGCCACAGAACCACGCCACAGAACCACGCCACAGAACCACGCCACAGAACCACGCCACAGAACCACGCCACAGAACCACGCCACAGAACCACGCCACAGAACCACGCCACAGACCCACGCCACAGACCCACGCCACAGAACCACGCCACAGACCCACGCCACAGAACCACGCCACAGAACCACGCCACAGAACCACACGCCACAGAACCACGCCACAGAACCACGCCACAGAACCACGCCACAGAACCACGCCACAGACCCACGCCACAGAACCACGCCACAGAACCACGACACAGAACCACGCCACAGACCCACGCCACAGAACCACGCCACAGAACCACGCCACAGAACGCGTGTAAATACTCATCAGCATAATATGATGTACCCATACTCAAATCTTTCAAATACCAAAATTAAACCAGGAAAACCTGGTAGCTAACCTGTCCTGCCAAACTGCTTTGGCAGGTAGGGCTGTAACAAATGTTGCTAGAACTTGTGGCCCTGGAGGTAGGGCTGTAACAAATGTTGCTAGAACTTGTGGCCCTGGAGGTAGGGCTGTAACAAATGTTGCTAGAACTTGTGGCTCTGGAGGTAGGGCTGTAACAAATGTTGCTAGAACTTGTAGCCCTGGAGGTAGGGCTGTAACAAATGTTGCTAGAACTTGTAGCCCTGGAGGTAGGGCTGTAACAAATGTTGCTAGAACTTGTGGCCCTGGAGGTAGGGCTGTAACAAATGTTGCTAGAACTTGTAGCCCTGGAGGTAGGGCTGTAACAAATGTTGCTAGAACTTGTGGCCCTGGAGGTAGGGCTGTAACAAATGTTGCTAGAACTTGTGGCCCTGCCCATTTGTGTGTGTATTTCCTTGTACACATGAGAAACTGTTAAGCATTCTTCTTTTCCTTTCTTGTACTAGCATGTTTTATATTCACATGTGCATGTATATGTAAAATGAGTTCAGCAATAACATACAATTAAAATAAGCACCAAAGCTTATGTCAAACACCAATGTTGCATGCTTATTGTTACTGTTCATGGTATATAATGCAAAATGATGTCACATAAAAATCAAAAAACTAGATTTCCGCTTCTGCTCAACAAAGGATTTAATGTCTCAAATATTAGATAAACTAGAAACGTATTGAACTGCCATCCCAGCTGCAGGATGTTGGACTGCCATCCCAGCTGTAGGATGTTGGACTGCCATCCCAGCTGCAGGATGGTGGACTGCCATCCCAGCTGCAGGATGTTGAACTGCCATCCCAGCTGTAGGATGTTGAACTGCCATCCCAGCTGTAGGATGTTGAACTGCTATCCCAGCTGCAGGATAGGGAACCTCTATCCCAGCTGCAGGATGGTGAACTTCTATCCCAGCTGCAGGATGGTGAACTTCTATCCCAGCTGCAGGATGTTGAATTGCCATCCCAGCTGCAGGATGGTGAACCTCTATCCCAGCTGCAGGATGTTGAACTGCCATCCCACATGCAGGATGTTGAACTGCCATCCCAGCTGCAGGATGGTGAACTTCTATCCCAGCTGCAGGATGTTGAACTGCCATCCCAGCTGCAGGATGGTGAACCTCTATCCCAGCTGCAGGATGTTGAACTGCCATCCCACATGCAGGATGTTGAACTGCCATCCCAGCTGCAGGATGTTGAACTGCCATCCCAGCTGCAGGATGTTGAACTGCCATCCCAGCTGCAAGATGTTGAACTGCCATCCCAGCTGCAGGATGTTGAACTGCCATCCCAGCTGCAGGATGGTGAACTTCTATCCCAGCTACAGGATGGGCATTGTTTCTGTAGGAGGCATGGTTGGATGCAAGACACTGTATATGCACCAATATTGATTTCCAGCCATAATACTAATAGGTATTATGAAGTCTCGAGAGTGATTAATATAATTTGTAAGAACTTGTTTCACAATCGAGCTAAAATAAATTTGTGTAAACTAAATACTAATAGAAAATGATGAGTTAGAAATTGAATGGCAGTAACTCCAGGGTCAGAGAGATGAGATGAGAGAGAGATGAGAGAGAGAGATATAGAGAGAGATGAGAGAGAGATAGAGAGAGAGAGAGATGAGAGAGAGAGCGGAATAAAGCAGGCAACAACTAGCTAGGACATATTATAGCATGAAGTTACATAACGTATACTTGTACTGCTAAATCAGATCACTAGAACTGAATGTTCTTCCAAATATTCAGTCACATCTCACTTTATGACAGTTTACAAACCTATCAATTACTGTGATGCAATATAGTACAGTGAAACCCCTATAAACTGAACAGCCCCCTGGACAAGGGTTAGAGTTCGGTTTGGAAAGGTTTAGAGGGGTGATCAAATTAACTGTTCAATGCTGTAATGTAAGGAGGTTGAGGCATGTTGGTAAATAACTGATTAATTTTAAGTGTACAACACAATATTCTGAAGGAAAAAAAGCTGAAATTATTTGCTTAAAAGATTAGTCAGTTTAATATTTGATCTAGGTACGTTGCTGTTTGATTTAGAGGGGTAGATTACAGTTGAAAATGCACATATTGTTTTTATAATATATTCGGTATTCGGAAAATCGGTTTGGAGGGAATTCCAGTTTAGTGGGGTTCCAGTTTAGAGGGGTTCCAGTTTAGTGGGGTTCCAGTTTGGAGGGAATTCCAGTTTAGTGGGGTTCCAGTTTGGAGGGAATTCCAGTTTAGTGGGGTTCCAGTTTGGAGGGAATTCCAGTTTAGTGGGGTTCCAGTTTGGAGGGAATTCCAGTTTAGAGGGGTTCCAGTTTGGAGGGAATTCCAGTTTAGAGGGGTTCCAGTTTAGAGGGGTTCCAGTTTGGAGGGAATTCCAGTTTGGAGGGAATTCCAGTTTGGAGGGAATTCCAGTTTGGAGGGAATTCCAGTTTGGTGGGAATTCCAGTTTGGAGGGAATTCCAGTTTAGAGGGGTTCCAGTTTGGAGGAGTTTCACTGTAACAACATTACCAGTCCCATGCGGTCCCGCAGTGTATCTTCCGTCCTTGGTAGTTGAAACCACATCAGACAGAGCAGTATGCACAGAAACATCGTCTCAAAGATCTTAAACTTGTCTACCAGTCTAGACTTGGCCTGTTTAAATGCCCGTACAGTCAGGTACTTGTACTGTGTTAGGAATCCTGTAGGCCAAATCTGGTCCAGTACGGGAGATAGCTCTTCCTTGTCTAGCTGCACGAGGCTTACATGCACGTCATCTGTGTCACCTTCATAAACATTACACCCAGTCAAAAATAATACATGTCATTTAATAACAACTGTTTCTACTTGGAATTAAGAAATAATATTTGTCATTGAGTTATTTATTAGCATATAAAACATTGTTTGGAGTTCTGACGCATTTAACAAATTGTGTAGTTAATTCCGGTGCTCATAATGGCGAACAATGTTTCATTCAACTACAAATAACGCAAATACAAATATTATTTCGATTCTAACATGACCAATATATATGTGTATAACAGTATTTATATATATATAAAGCGCAAAAAAATAGTTGCGCTATTTTTTAGAAAGTGTAAATGATGTCACAAACATGACATCACAATTAACATCACTTGCGAAACTATGGTTTATTGCAGATTTAACCCATTTCATTCTGGATACATTTAAAGGCTTTCGCAAACAACATAGATCCAGATCAGTCGCAGTGTGACGCTGCGTGCTCATCAGGACCTATGTTGTTTGCTACATAGCCAAGTGTCTTAGCAAGATCATCTGAATAGCAAACATCATAGCGCCTGATCAGACGGAACATTCCGTGGCGGTTGATCTGGCTCTATGTTCTTTGCAAATACTGTTTGAACAGTATCCAGAATGAAATGGGTTAAACATTGTATATTTCTTCTTTGCGTACATGTAGGATGTATGCAGACGAAATGCCAAGCCATGTTAGAATAACATGTTAATGAAAGATATATTGTGGAAGTCATGATAGCGCAGTGGATACGCGTTCGCTTCAGGTGCGAAAGGTCCGGAGTTCGAGTCCCACTGGAGCCATTACGATTGTGCCCTTAGGCAAGGCATTTAAATTCCACGTTGCCTCTTCTCTCTCCCTCGTGGCGATGGATTCCATCAGGAATGAGGTCTCGAGAGTGATTTATATAAGTTGAAATAACTTGTTTCGCAATCGAGCTAAAATAAATTTGTATAAACTAAAATGAAAGATATTTCCCTGGTAGGCTGTTCAATTGGTCTCCTCTGTTTTCATCATGCAACATTATGCTAACATTTTCATCTCTTTTCTCAGCTTATAATTATTAAATTACTATTTCTCGACATACAGCTGTAAAATTTGTTTTAAATAAATAAACGTGATAAAATCACATTCATCAACCATACCGCAACATCTGGTTGGGGAACAACAGTAAAAGCAAAGGATTCCAACTAGATAAACCAATACGCATTTCGGGATAAATCAGACTTTATCTGTCAAGGGAGGTAATAGAAAAACCAGCAATGTCGCTCATAGATTTAGCATGTTGTGTGTGTCAGTCTACGTTGAATCTTATTAAGGAATGAATCGTGGATTAATAGTTTCCATTGGGGTATGAACTATATTGGGCGTGGTTAAAGTTAGCGTGGATGCCGAATCTCTGGTTAATAGTTTCCATCGGGTGTGAACTACATTGGGCGTGGTTAAAGTGTGTGGAGGCCAAAGGCATCCACGCTAATGTTAAACAGGGCCAATGTAATTCATATAACTTCATACCCGATGGAAACTATTAACCCGAGATTCATTACTTATATGTACATTGACTATTATTTTCAATGTGACGAAGAAAAAAAATATCACATGTAGTTTATACCCCGATGGAAACTATTAACCCGCTATTCATTGCTTATATTTACATTAATTATTCTTTTTAATGACACAACGAAAATATAGCACCTTGCATTTAAAATGTTTTTAGTGCAGATTTGCAACTTATCCTGTCACGGAACAGGTAAATAGATCATCCTTGGAATAGCGTAAACTATAAGACACGCCTTTTCTTGCGACGAATGTTGCTTCGAGTGCACGTGTCAGCTGCATATCATTAGTTGGAAACCCTCATGTGAAATTGTATGCAATCAGGGCACATACCTTCATCGAAGGAAATGCAATAACGATGTAAATATTACCAGATGAAGTCCTCCATGTGGGACAAATAGAAATGTAAACATTTAAAACATAGTGCGCAGAAAACGAACGGTTTCGCCAAACTGAGTTTTTATTAGCCAATTTTGCCATATTTTAGCCAATGGCTACTCTGGCGACTGCCAGCGCAGGCCCTGGGTTCCTGTACAGTTTACACTGCAACATTATGATGCACTTAGAGTCAAGTAAAACATCTTACCATTTGTTTTGTTTTTTTGTTTTCTGATCTGTTTCCATGGTAACTTGTTCCATTTCCTGACCTCAATGTGACCTTCTTGCTCAACATCTAGGTTCAGATCATGTTCGACAGATCTACTGGTCAAGTTCACTTTTCTATAAAATATAAAAATACATCTTGTGATACAAACAATTAACATTACACTAAAAGCAAGACTCAAATCTACAAGATATACAAGGTGGTCAAATTAGCCGTGTATCAATCACATTACAGGGGCGTAAAGAAAGCTTTGATATATTGGTGTGTCCATATTTAACAACAACAACAACAACTGATTCATACAAACAGTCACAAGTTTACTGTTTGCCAACAAATTTACCACATACAAACATTGGTTGTCCGATTAGCGCAGTGGTTAGCGGGCTCGCTTTCTCACCAATGCATCCCGGGTTAGATCCTCGGACCGGGAAATATGTGAGATGGTACGGTGGTCGCCAGAACGGACAGGTGGGTTTTCTCCGGGTACTCAGGTTTCCTCCCGCACGAATGACCACATTTACACTTTCATCTGCGCCAACTGGAGTGATTAATATAAGTTGTTAAAGCTTGTTTTGCAATCGTTGTAAAATAAATAAAGCTTTAAAAAAATCTTCCCAAAAAAGTATAATATATGAAAATACAGTCTACATCCGCTATGTCAATTTCCGTCGGACCAAACAAAATACTTCGACATAACCGAAATTTGCTTTAACGAAATTCGATATAAACAGAGCCAGTTATACGTAACATGATAGTGTCTGAAACGGGACTTTGATCCGACTTCGAGATAATTCGACTTTGACATAACTGGTGTAGATTGTTTTGTCATAATTCTTGGGGCGTCCAGAGATACTACAATATATTTGACATTTGGGCGTCCATGATCCGACTAGTCATGAATACTTTATGCGCATGCAGTATATCGAGAAGTGTGTTGTGTTGTAGTACCCCCTGGTGACCTAGCTTTGTGACAAGACTGTCCTCCTGGGACGGCATTACCGGGATCCTATATATGTACATCATGGATACATTACCGGGATCCTATATATGTACATCATGGATACATTACCGGGATCCTATTTATGTACATTATGGATACATTACCGGGATCCTATATATGTACATTATGGATACATTACCGGGATCCTATATATGTACATTATGGATACATTACCGGGATCCTATATATGTACATCATGGATACATTACCGGGATCCTATATATGTACATCATGGATACATTACCGGGATCCTATATATGTACATCATGGATACATTACCGGGATCCTATATATGTACATCATGGATACATTACCGGGATCCTATTTATGTACATCATGGATACATTACCGGGATCCTATATATGTACATTATGGATACATTACCGGGATCCTATATATGTACATCATGGATACATTACCGGGATCCTATATATGTACATCATGGATACATTACCGGGATCCTATATATGTACATTATGGATACATTACCGGGATCCTATATATGTACATTATGGATACATTACCGGGATCCTATATATGTACATCATGGATACATTACCGGGATCCTATATATGTACATCATGGATACATTACCGGGATCCTATTTATGTACATTATGGATACATTACCGGGATCCTATATATGTACATCATGGATACATTACCGGGATCCTATATATGTACATTATGGATACATTACCGGGATCCTATATATGTACATTATGGATACATTACCGGGATCCTATATATGTACATCATGGATACATTACCGGGATCCTATTTATGTACATTATGGATACATTACCGGGATCCTATTTATGTACATCATGGATACATTACCGGGATCCTATATATGTACATCATGGATACATTACCGGGATCCTATATATGTACATCATGGATACATTACCGGGATCCTATATATGTACATTATGGATACATTACCGGGATCCTATATATGTACATCATGGATACATTACCGGGATCCTATATATGTACATTATGGATACATTACCGGGATCCTATATATGTACATTATGGATACATTACCTTCTCTTTTTTTTCTTTTTTTTCAATTTATTTTAGCTCGATTTCAACTTATATTAATCACTCTCGAGACCTCATTCCTGATGGAATCCATCGCCACGAGGGAGAGAAGAGGCAACGTGGAATTTAAATGCCTTGCTTACATTACCTTGTGTCATAAGACGCCTTTATGATTGTCTCCTTTATTTCTTCGCTTTCTTTAATCTTCTCCACTTTAAAAGTAAATGGAATAATACATACAGAAGTAGACATCAGTTTTATCACAAGCCACATGAACGGAGGTCATTGTATTTGGCTGTGTCTGGTCTGTCTGTCTGTCTGTCTGTCTGATTGATCATTTTCACAGCACTAGCACGAATAACTACTGCATTACAAATCTAATAGTCCAAATGACTAAACATTCAACAATTTCTACTAGAAAAAAATCAAAATGACTATCCCCGAGCTGTATACAGAGGATTGGTCCAGGAAGAGGCGATTCGATTTTGGTCCGGTGGTCATTCGGTTTAGAGGGTTTTCACTCTATTTTGCAGTCCTGCTCTAGATGGATTGATCTGATTGAACTTGGTATAGGGTCATCCAAACAAAAATGTCTTAACCCTTTCCCTCATAGAAGCACCTCTCGACACCATTACCAATACGACATACATTGACAATGTAGTAGCCAAACCAATGTTCATAGACCCTTTCCCTCATAGAAGCACCTCTCGACACCATTACCAATATGACATACATTGACAATGTAATAGCCAAATCAATGTTCATAAACCTTTTCCCCCATAAAAGCACCTCTCGACGCCATTACCAATACAACATACATTGACAATGTAGTAGCCAAATCAATGTTCATAGAAGCACCTCTCGACGCCATTACCAATACAACATACATTGACAATGTAGTAGCCAAACCAATGTTCATAGAAGCACCTTTCGACGCCATTACCAATACGACATACATTGACAATGTAGTAGCCACACCACTGTTCATAGAAGCACCTCTTGACACCATTACCAATACGACATACATTGACAATGTAGTAGCCAAACAAATGTTCATAATAAAGGCCAGAATCTCATGTAGTCTCAGTAATATCTATGGAGGTGGGATAGATATGGCGACTATTTATCCACTGCATGATTGCTAAATGGCTGTTGTTTCTATGGAGATATAATAGTATATTAACATAAATCTCTATGTAGTCCCAGTAATATCTACGGAGGTGGGATAGATATGGCGACTATTTATACACTGCATGATAGCTAAATGGCTGTTGTTTCTCTATGAAGGAAAGGGTTAAATGATTTTGAACACACGTTTTCCACGTAGCTGAATAGAAGAAAGGAGACAAAGAAATAACTACAGACAGCCAAAGTGATTCTAATATATATAACCCAGGTCAACATTTGTTAATTTGTGGAAGGGAATAATTACAATGTGTCATCATTTATAAATCTGAAACTTACAAATAAATTCTGCCGGGTTATAGTGTGGAGGCATGGGGAATCCTGCACTGGCAAAGAACTGCGTTACATCGCTAGGTGCTCCATAATATATACTCTGTCATATATAAAACGTAGGTAAGAACACACAAGTATAGATGTATATGCAGTGTTATTTATCATTATACATAAATCTTCATCAAAAATATTCCCAAATGACAACAGCATAAATGTTTCAAGCAAGCATGCCGGCAAGTGAGTAACTGAAATATGCTAATCAACAAGTGTGTAACTGAAATATTCTGATCAACAAGTGTGTAACTGAAATATTCTGATCAAGTGTGTAACTGAAATATTCTGATCAATGAGTGTGTAACTGGAATATTCTGATCAATGAGTGTGTAACTGAAATATTCTGATCAAGTGTGTAACTGAAATATTCTGATCAATGAGTGTGTAACTGGAATATTCTGATCAATGAGTGTGTAACTGAAATATGCTGATCAATGAATGAATAACTGAAATATGCTGATCAATGAGTGTGTAACTGAAATATGCTGATCAATGAATGAATAACTGAAATATGCTGATCAATGAGTGAATAACTGAAATATGCTGATCAATGAGTGTGTAACTGAAATATGCTGATCAATGAATGAATAACTGAAATATGCTGATCAATGAGTGTGTAACTGGAATATTCTGATCAATGAGTGAATAACTGAAATATGCTGATCAATGAGTGAATAACTGAAATATGCTGATCAATGAGTGAATAACTGAAATATGCTGATCAATGAGTGTGTACTACTATGTGTTTGTTAATACAGCCTGTTGAACTCACATCTCACAAGTCTGTAGAAAAAATGAAATAAACCACATGCAAGCAGTAAAGGTTGTACTAAGCTAGGAATGGGTTAATATTTGTTAAAGCACAAACTGACAATGATTTTGACACAGATTTCTGACAACCTTCAGGTGTCTTAAAGGAGTTTGTTTCCAGATGTCAAACAAAACAGAAACCAAAGGAAATAAGGGACCAAAGAATGTTGGTGACTGTATAATTTAGTTAAAATATGCTCTAAGCACACTGATAATACGACAGGCACAAAACAGAATAACAACATTCCATAAGTCTGTAATTGATGTGTATAACAAAGGTTTATAGCATACATGACAAACAGTCGTGTATAACAAAGGTTTATAGCATACATGACAACAGTCGTGTATAACAAAGGTTTATAGCATACATGACAAACAGTCATGTATAACAAAGGTTTATAGCATACATGACAAACATGTATAGCATACATGACAAACAGTCATGTATAACAAAGGTTTATAGCATACATGACAAACAGTCGTGTATAACAAAGGTTTATAGCATACATGACAAACAGTCGTGTATAACAAAGGTTTATACCATACATGACAAACAGTCGTGTATAACAAAGGTTTATAGCATACATGACAAACAGTCGTGTATAACAAAGGTTTATAGCATACATGACAAACAGTCATCTATAACAAAGGTGTATAGCATACATGACAAACAGTCATGTATAACAAAGGTTTATAGCATACATGACAAACAGTCATCTATAACAAAGGTGTATAGCGTACAAGACAAACAGTCATCTATAACAAAGGTGTATAGCGTACAAGACAAACAGTCATCTATAACAAAGGTGTATAGCGTACATGACAAACAGTCATCTATAACAAAGGTGTATAGCGTACATGACAAACAGTCATCTATAACAAAGGTGTATAGCGTACATGACAAACAGTCATCTATAACAAAGGTGTATAGCGTACAAGACAAACAGTCATCTATAACAAAGGTGTATAGCGTACATGACAAACAGTCATCTATAACAAAGGTGTATAGCGTACATGACAAACAGTCATCTATAACAAAGGTGTATAGCGTACATGACAAACAGTCATCTATAACAAAGGTGTATAGCGTACATGACAAACAGTCATCTATAACAAAGGTGTATAGCGTACAAGACAAACAGTCATCTATAACAAAGGTGTATAGCGTACAAGACAAACAGTCATCTATAACAAAGGTGTATAGCGTACATGACAAACAGTCATCTATAACAAAGGTGTATAGCATACATGACAAACAGTCATCTATAACAAAGGTGTATAGCGTACAAGACAAACAGTCATCTATAACAAAGGTGTATAGTGTACAAGACAAACAGTCATCTATAACAAAGGTGTATAGTGTACAAGACAAACAGTCATGTATAACAAAGGTTTATAGCATACAAGACAAACAGTCATGTATAACAAAGGTTTATAGCATACAAGACAAACAGTCATCTATAACAAAGGTGTATAGTGTACAAGACAAACAGTCATGTATAACAAAGGTTTATAGCATATAAGACAAACAGTCATGTATAACAAAGGTTTATAGCATATAAGACAAACAGTCATGTATAACAAAGGTTTATAGCATACAAGACAAACAGTCGTGTATAACAAAGGTTTATATCATATAAGACAAACAGTCATGTATAACAAAGGTTTATAGCATACAAGACAAACAGTCGTGTATAACAAAGGTTTATAGCATACAAGACAAACAGTCGTGTATAACAAAGGTTTATAGCATACAAGACAAACAGTCGTGTATAACAAAGGTTTATAGCATACAAGACAAACAGTCATGTATAACAAAGGTTTATAGCATATAAGACAAACAGTCATGTATAACAAAGGTTTATAGCATACAAGACAAACAGTCGTGTATAACAAAGGTTTATAGCATATAAGACAAACAGTCATGTATAACAAAGGTTTATAGCATACAAGACAAACAGTCATCTATAACAAAGGTGTATAGTGTACAAGACAAACAGTCATCTATAACAAAGGTGTATAGTGTACAAGACAAACAGTTGTGTATAACAAAGGTTTTATAGCATACAAGACAAACAGTCATCTATAACAAAGGTGTATAGTGTACAAGACAAACAGTCGTGTATAACAAAGGTGTATAGTGTACAAGACAAACAGTCGTGTATAACAAAGGTGTATAGTGTACAAGACAAACAGTCATCTATAACAAAGGTGTATAGTGTACAAGACAAACAGTCGTGTATAACAACGGTTTATAGCATACAAGACAAACAGTCATCTATAACAAAGGTTTATAGCATACAAGACAAACAGTCATCTATAACAAAGGTTTATAGCGTACAACATAATAATGAATCCCTACGGAACATACCTATATACAGGCACTCATGCATTACATGTGCAATCTGTTAGTTGTGTTAGTTTTCCCTTAAAAACAAGCTGAAACATTGCATTAATAAACACAATCACAATACAGGTGCTTAGTCAATCACAATACAGGTGCTTAGTCAATCACAATACAGGTGCTTAGTCAATCACAAACAATTAAACAATTGTTTTTGCAAACATCTTGCATACTCAATTAAAAGCAAAGAAGTAGTAACGGTCAGTATCGACTCTGTACATCAGATCGACTCAGGCTACTTTCAGAAAATGGAGATCAAATTTAAATTGTCCGACTAGATGTAGAAAACATGCACCAATTAGGTGAACCAATAACACTTGTGTCTGGTTACATCTCTAAATTTAAGTTCAAGCAACTGTAATTGGTTTGTTATTGCTTAAACTGCTGCATAAGAACATAAACAAAATACACCGTCACAGTTAGTGCAAGTCTTTGAAGAATGGTGACAATAACACAGAACATGCATACATGTCAAATAGCATGCATAACTGATACAAACAAAACCACCACAATATGTATGAACAAATTTAATTTAATAATATTTTATTGCAACTTTTTCCATAATGATGAATACAAGTTACAAATCACAATAACATTACTGTCACATTAATAACATACATAAATCCTGATAATATACATGACATTTTTGAAGTGCAAATGGATTGGGCAAATATTAACAAATAACCTTATACTAGAACAAAGATTAAACTCACTTATTACATGTTTCTGTTGGATGTTGGTTATTGTTGTTTGTTTGGGTTTTACGCCTTCATCAGCACCATTTTGGGCTATATCGCTGGCAGGCAGTGTACCTAACAACACCTTTCCTGGGCAGGGTCCAGCGGTTAACAGTACTTGGTGCATCAACCTCCGTAAGAAACTGCCAACTTTTTCATATAAATAGACACAGCCTGAGCGGGGCTTGAACCCGTGACCATCAGTGATGATAGGTTAAAGTGGTATATAGGTCAACGTCCGTAACCACTCGACCACGGAGATGGACTGGATGGATATTGGTTGACAAACGAATACATCACCAACACATGTATTTGAGAGATGTAAATAATTATTTGTTTGCATTAGATAAACAACTAACAGTCATATTTTGATTGACACGTGATATAAGGTCATTTGTAAAATGGTTTAAATATGTATATATCTAAATGTGTGAAATTATCATTTGAAATTTATTTGAAAAATAGGCAGTTATTGTAATTATTGACTAGGGTTCTATGGCCAATATGACACACTAGCTTCATATGTCATCATATTGGACCGATAATGTTGGATTCACTTCTCATTTATACTGTACTAAAAATATGAGATACTGAATCAAACTTTCACAACTGTTGGACTCACGGGCATGCAGAAGTACCTGCAAGTGCAAAGTGCACAGTTTTTTAAATATTTATTATGAGGTTTAAAATCATACTGACAGATCAAACTACTGGACCAACTGACTCAAGCCAGATCACATATTGTAACTTACATGACCATCACACACGAGGAGTAACAGATCAAACTACTGGACCAACTGACTCAAGCCAGATCACATATTGTAACTTACATGACCATCACACATAAGGAGTAACAGATCAAACTACTGGACCATCTGACTCAAGCCAGATCACATATTGTAACTTACATGACCATCACACATAAGGAGTAACAGATCAAACTACTGGACCATCTGACTCAAGCCAGATCACATAATGTAACTTACATGACCATCACACATAAGGAGTAACAGATCAAACTACTGGACCATCTGACTCAAGCCAGATCACATAATGTAACTTACATGACCATCACACATAAGGAGTAACAGATCAAACTACTGGACCATCTGACTCAAGCAAGATCACATAATGTAACTTACATGACCATCACACATGTGGAGTAACAGATCAAACTACTGGACCATCTGACTCAAGCCAGATCACATAATGTAACTTACATGACCATCACACATAAGGAGTAACAGATCAAACTACTGGACCATCTGACTCAAGCCAGATCACATAATGTAACTTACATGACCATCACACATAAGGAGTAACAGATCAAACTACTGGACCGTCTGACTCAAGCCAGATCACATAATGTAACTTACATGACCATCACACATGAGGAGTAACAGATCAAACTACTGGACCATCTGACTCAAGCCAGATCACATAATGTAACTTACATGACCCTCACACATGAGGAGTAACAGATCAAACTACTGGACCATCTGACTCAAGCAAGATCACATAATGTAACTTACATGACCATCACACATGAGGAGTAACAGATCGAATAGTTGGAACATCTGACTGGAAGGTTGGTGCAACGTTGCTATCACCGTCCTGTTATGACGACTCGCATAATTCTTCAATATTCGGATCAAACTGAAAGCCGTCTTGTAATCCAAACCGGATGTCGGCTCCTGTGGCATGGAAAATGAATTGAGTGAGTATTTGTTTTAATGGCGCATCAGCACAGTTCAGGCTATATCACGCCGGGTTAAGTACATTGTATACAAGATATCTACAATTAACAATATTATGTAGATAGCATACTGTATGTATTAAAATTGTAATGACAAAAATGAATTATATTTCTCGTTTGATTGATTGACTGTTTAAAATGACATGTGAGCTATGTCACCTCTGGTGCTAGACAAGACCGTGCATTCACATTCATTCTCCAAATTCTCAGAAAAGGCAAACACGGGAAAATGTCCATAATTACTGCATCCAATGAGATAAAGTTTGTTTTGCAAATTCAGCATAGTCTTAGTTTCAGATCCCTTTTTTAGGGTAGCTCAACAGAAGGATATAATAACGTTAAAAAGTTATTCACAAACAAATGTTTGAACAGAAAGTTTTCCGCATAACTACATCTCATTGGTAGTGGATGCCCGGAGTTTGAGACCCGCTAGGGTCGTTACGATTGCGCCCCTGGGCAAGGCATTTAAATTCCACGTTGCCACTTCTCTCTCCCTCATGGCGATGGATTCCATCAGGAATGAGGTCTCGAGAATGATTAATATAAGTTGTAAGAACTTGTTTCGCAATCAAGCTAAAATAAATTTGTATAAACCAGGGATCATTCTAGAGGGCGATGTGGGCGAAATTGTCGCCCTAGAGACCCTGACTACGCCCTCTGGGGGCCCCACTTCTCCCTAAAAAAAAAAAAAAAAAAGATTGTGTCTAGTAAGATACACTGGCCCATTATAAAGCACTCCTATTCAAATGTTCTATTTAATGGTTGTACTGTGCATTTTAACCCTATTTTGCAGAAGTATATTAAAGAACACTATTTAAGGAAGCGATCACGCGCTTTCTCACTTCTCCCAAACATTCTGACCTAGAATGAACCCTGTAAACTAATTGGTAATAGGACACTCTCTAACTATGATAGCAAACAGTATTCACTCAGTCTATATTATCAAGGAGTGAACAAAAATTCAACCCACTTAAATAAATAACAAGAAAATATCAGAGTATTCCAAAGGTCCATAATGGGTGGAGATTACAACAATAAACAAATACCAAAATGTCAGAGAAATGTACAACACAGGTAGCTTACATCGAGCAGAATGATTGTGGGGTCTGTAATCAGCTCACAGGCTATACTGGCTCGCTTGGTCTCTCCACCAGAGAGACCGGGCATCCACATTCCACCCATAACTGAAACAAACAATTTATTCAGAATTTGTGACAATGTTACAATGGTCATCTGCTTTATTTTAACATATTGAATTGCCATATATGCTCACCAATATGTCAATCTTTTCTTTGTGATAGCGCAGTGGTAGCGCGTTCGCTCCAGGTGCGAACGGTCCGGAGTTCGAGCCCTGCTGGAGCTGTTACGATTGTGCCCTTAGGCAAGGCGTTTAATTTCCACGTTACCTCTTCTCTCTCCCTCGTGGCAATGGATTCCATCAGGCATGAGGTCTCGAGAGTGATTAATATAAGTTGTAATAACTTGTTTCGCAATCGAGCTAAAATAAATTTATATAAAAAGAATTACCAATTTTTTAAAATTGAATTTTCATAAATTTATTATTATATCTGCCTACAGTTTATTTATATAAAATCAGTTACTTTTCTCAAAGACAACTTTGCTAAATGGCATGACGTCACTTTGCATTATGGCTTATTCAGAACCTGAGGAATTTGTTAGTTTTATTGGAGATATTGTTTTGCATTACGCTCACTTCAAAATTAGATATTTACGACCCCGGTTTTACGCCTTCATCAGCACCATTTTGGGCTATATCGCCGGCGGGCAGTTTTACCTAACAACACCTTTCCCAGGCAGGCTCCAGCGATTAACCAGTACTTGTTACAGACACGGCTCGAGCATGGCTCGAACAAGTGACCATCAGTGATGATAGGTTACAGTGATATACAGTCAGAGACCGTAGCCACTCAACAACAGAGGCGGTCCCCAGTTAGAACAATATAAAAATTAAAAGGATATGTGTACACATATCCACTGTGTCAACAGACGGATCTGCAGTCCAGTGGTAACACGCTGGACTGGTAATCTATGGATCGCAGGTTCGATCCCCCGTCTGACCCTAATAAAATTAACAGTCTTTCAGATGGGACGTTAAACCGAAGTCTCGTGTCGGTGCTTTACACCGTGCACGTAAAAGAACCAGAGGAGACTCTGGAATGGGTCTTTGTCTGTATCATTGCAATATCCTCCAAAATCTAAAATGACTAATCTCTTCAGGAGGCGTCGCTCATATGGGCAACCGGTAGCGACGATAAATAAACGTAAAACACACACCACTGTGTCAATCTTACCATTAATGTTTCATGGAGTGTCAAGTTCGGGAAGAAGGCATCATTTTGGAGAACATAGCATATTTTTCTCCTTAAGCTCTTGTTAAGGGTCTGTCCATTCAGAGTTACTGCCCCTGCTGTTAGAGCTTCTCTCCCTGACAGACAGTTAAGCAGAGTTGTCTTCCCACCACCTGCAATTGAAGAGTTTTATATAAACATCAATGTCGAAATGCAGTTACCTAAATCAGATTATAATCACGTCCCCCTCACTGCTACAAGCTCAGCTTCCACTGGTGGTGTAGAATTCATACAGTATATATCCCTATATGTAGATACAAACATTATGGTCAATATGACATCCTCCAAGTGTAAACTTGACATCCATGTTCAACATTACCACATCCAAATGTAAACTTGACATCCATGTTCAACAATACCACATCCAAGTGTAAACTTGACCTCCATGTTCAACATTACCACATCCAAGTGTAAACTTGACCTCCATGTTCAACATTACCACATCCAAGTGTAAACTTGACATGCATGTTCAACATTACCACATCCAAGTGTAAACTTGACCTCCATGTTCAACATTACCACATCCAAGTGTAAACTTGACCTCCATGTTCAACATTACCACATCCAAGTGTAAACTTGACATGCATGTTCAACATTACCACACCAAAGTGTAAACTTGACCTCCATGTTCAACATTACCACATCCAAATGTAAACTTGACATCCATGTTCAACATTACCACATCCAAGTGTGAACTTGACATCCATGTTCAACATTACCACATCCAAATGTAAACTTGACATCCATGTTCAACATTACCACATCCAAATGTAAACTTGACATCCATGTTCAACATTACCACATCCAAATGTAAACTTGACATCCATGTTCAACATTACCACATCCAAATGTGAACTTGACCTCCATGTTCAACAATACAACATCCAAATGTGAACTTGACATCCATGTTCAACAATACAACATCCAAGTGTGAACTTGACATCCATGTTCAACAATACAACATCCAAGTGTGAACTTGACATCCATGTTCAACAATACAACATCCAAGTGTGAACTTGACATCCATGTTCAACAATACAACATCCAAGTGTGAACTTGACATCCATGTTCAACATTACCACATCCAAATGTAAACTTCGCCTTAGTGTTCAAGCCAGCCAGGTTGTGGCCCTAGATAGTTTTGTTTGTTTTTTGTGAGTGGGGGAGGGGATTAACATAGCACAATCTAAAATATCTAAAATTGTGCTAATTCATTCAAGGTGCAGCTATGGATCGAACTTTATTTATTTTACAACGATTGCGAAGCAAGTTCTAACAACTTATATTAATCACTCTCGTTGGCTCGGATGAAAGCGTATATGTGGCCATTCGTGTGGGAGGAAACCGGAGTACCCGGAGAAAACCCACCTGTCCGATCTGGCGACCACCGTACCATCTCACATACTTCCCGGTCCGAGGATCGAACCCGGGTTGCATTGGTGAGAAGCGATGGATCGGACAGGAAGCTAGGATGAGGCGGATGGAAGCTAGAATTGACGAGCCATTGTTGAGCAATTTTTAACGTGGAGTCTGTGTCAGCGGCGTAGCCAGCTGAAAATGATGTGCAAGCCCATTTGAACTATTAAGCAGGGTAGGTGCGAACCCGGTAGGGGGTCTGGGGGCATCCTCCCCACTAATTCTTTGAAACCTAGACATCAAATGGTGCACTCTGGCACCTTGTAAGGGAAGTTTATACACTAACAAACACATAAGACAAGTTCAGTTTTTCATCTACCAGGTACTACTGTATATCCAGCACAAAAAAAACCCTTCCTGAATATAATGTGCAAGCCACGGCATTGTGGCGTAAAGGCAACTACGCGCCTGCGTGTGGAGTAAGAGGTTACAAAAGTACATGTACTTCCTATGGTAATAAAGGAAATATACCACTTGGCCCCATAACAGCCATTATCTGTCCAGGTAGCACAGCTCCATACACATCATTCAGTAGCTTCTTGTCACCCTTGGTAACACCGACGCCCTCAAACACAATGTCAACACTCATCTTTCACACAGTAATCCAGCATCTGTGACGTGTAGAAGTCTCTATGGAGTTAGTACTCTGGCATCTGTGACAGGTCGTTAATAGACTACCTGGAGTAATTTAGTAACATATATTGTAGAATCAGTGCTTTAATGCACAGTATTAATTAAACGACTTCATCTTTTACATATTGTGAACAGTCTGTCTGATTAGCGCCTGTGGTTAGCACGCTCGCTTCTTACCAATGCAAACATGGTTTGATCCTCGAGATGGTACGGTGGTCGCTGCAATCAGACAGGTGGGTTTTCTCTGGGTACTCCAGCTTCCTCCCACAATGCTGAGCTCCAGAGTGGGCCCTGTACAAATCAAATGTAGAAAGTTATGGTGGAGAAGACCATAGTGTGCTAGACTTCCAGGGTAGAAACCACGATTCAATGATTTCGATCAAGGTGATATAACATTTATCTGATCTCAAACGCAATGTATCATTATGATTGGTTGATTAGGTGATTTCTACTCAGCTCAACTAATCAGAAGCTTGAGATTTGAAATTTTTTATATAACCTTTTGGTCAATACTCAATTCTCCAACATCCGCAAGTGACTGACAACTTTCTCACATATCACTTTCCTCTGACAGTTGTCCAACACGGAGCGAACAATTGGGCATCATGGCCATGTCACTAATACTTTTCAAGAACTACTTCTTGGTGGAATTCATCGCCAAGTGGGAGAGTGTGTGTGTTTTGCGTTTATTTATCGTCATTACCGGTTGCCCATATGAGCGACGCCTCCTGACGAGATTAGTCATTTTAGATTTTGGAGGATAGTGCAATGATACAGACAGAGACCCATTCCAGAGTCTCCTCTGGTTCTTTTACGTACATGGTGTAAAGCACCGACATGAGACCTCGGTTTAACGTCCCATCTGAAAGACTTGTAGTGTATTTCGGCGTGGGTAGAACAGCGGCCCAGCTAGCTCAGTTGGTAGAGCTGTCCGACTAGTGTTCGGGAGGTCGTGGGTTCGAGTCCCACGTCGGGTCACTAACTTTTCCGCTCTTTCTTTGCATGGTCACTTTAATGGCGACGAGGATATATGGTACGGGCAAAGGAGTAGGAGTGCGGCTCCAGGAATCGGAGTGCAGCTCCTAAAGAATAAAAGAGGGAAGAGTGTAGTGTATTTCGGCGTGGGTAGAACAGCGGCCCGGCTAGCTCAGTTGGTAGAGCTGTCCGACTAGTGTTCGGGAGGTCGTGGGTTCGAGTCCCACGTCGAGTCACTAACTTTTCCGCTCTTTCTTTGCATGGTCACTTTAGACTGTTAATTTTATTAGGGTCAGACGGGGGATCAAACATGCGATCCCTGGATTACCAGTGCAGTGTTTTACCACTGGGCTACAGATCCATCTGTCAAGTGGTAGAGAAGAAACAGTGCGGTTTTTTATACTCATACTCAGTAGATTAGTGGCGTACGTGGTCCAGTGGCAGGGCATCGGATTTGGAATCGAAGGGCCGCAGATTTGATACTCGGTCAGGTCACTTACATGGTGTCATTGAGCAAGATACCTCACACACATTGCTTAGTACTGGCTAACCACTAAGCTTGCCAAGGAAAACATGTCTAGATCAACGCAAGTGGCTTGACATATGATTAATGAAACATACATACATATATAGTATCCGGATTCTGTAGTATCCGAAACTACAGTCTATAAAGAATACTTTATACTGAACAATAGGGAATTGCAACAATTTAAATTCAGTTTGCCAACAGCCATATCCAACTTTCTTACTTCAGACGCGAAAATACAGCACTTCCTTCATTAAATATCAAACAAAAAATTATATTTTGCATTTACCTGTCAAAAATTGCTCAGGTATATTAGGATAAAACATATTCTTTGTCGTTTTTTCTGTATTCCTTGTCGTTCTTGCTGATGCTGAGTCAATTCAGTGGTGACTATTCTCACGGGTATCCTACCTATTTTTTTTTAAACTTTATTTATTTTACAACGATTGCGAAACGAGCTTTAAAAACTTATATTAATCACTCTCGTTGACTTGGATGAAAGCGTGCATGTGGTCATTCGTATGGGAGGAAACCGGAGTAAACGTAGAAAACTCACCTGTCCGATCTGGTGACCACCGTACCATCTCACATTCTTCCCGGTCCGAGGATCGAACCCGGGTTGCATTGGTGAGAAGCGAGTGCGCTATCCTACCTATTGGATGTCAATTGATATTATTTGAACTTTCTTCACAATGTCGTCATGCAGAATTTATTTTTTAAAAAGAGGAAATATTCGTTTGTTAGATCTACGTGTGAAATCCTAGA
Source organism: Archivesica marissinica (assembly GCA_014843695.1). Taxonomy (NCBI): domain Eukaryota; kingdom Metazoa; phylum Mollusca; class Bivalvia; order Venerida; family Vesicomyidae; genus Archivesica; species Archivesica marissinica. The sequence continues at coordinate 26,473,298 of CM026402.1, read as the reverse complement.
AATTCTACAGTTGACTGTAATGAAATCCCATACTGAAATACTTCTATACATGTGGGCTTGTATGGGGAAGAATATTTCCTTTGACGACATGAGGTATTCATGCGGTTGCTAGTGCCATGGGGTTGATTATTTTGCACAAATGTATTAAAATAAAAGTGACTAATAACGAGTAAGATTTGTATTGGTTATTCTTTTCATGTATCTTAATATTATCCGTTTACATAATATATCTATGTACAGGGAATATAATACGATTATAACATACAATTCCGGATATTCAAATTATTTGACCTATCTCCTATATGTATAATCATAGTGTCCTCTACATGTATACGAACCCGATTGTTGCCGTTTACTGTCCAACAATGAACTTGTTGAAAATCATGATGCTTCATTTGCATTATACATCAGTTGTGTGATGGGTCGGTGGTTCAGTGGTTAACATGCTTAACTTGTAATACAGGGGTCGCAGGTTCGATCCCAGGTTATACCATAATAAAATGACTCGTATCATATATTTCGGATGGGACTTTAGACCGGCGTCTCGTGTCCGCGCTGTACACTGTGCGCGCAAAAGAACCAGAATGAGCCACTGTAATGTGTATCTGTCTTTATAATTGCATTATCCTCCAAAATATAAAATGACTAATCTATTCAGGAGACGTTGCTAATAGAGACAACCGGTAGCAGCTATAAATAGACGGATATGTAGTCCAGTCGTAACATATGGGCAACCTGTAGCGACGATAAATAAACGTAATATACGCACAGCTATAAATAAACGTATTACACACACATTCAACATCCCATCTTATAAATGTACAGTGTGCACGTCGTGACCTAGATACGTCTCGCTTCAGCAGTTGATTCAAGACTTCCTAACCTCGACACAGACTCGCTACGTCGTGATCTAGGTACGTCTCGCTTCAGCAGTTGATTCAAGACTTCCTAACCTCGACACAGAAACGCTACGTCGTGACCTAGGTACGTCTCGCTTCAGCAGTTGATTCAAAACTTCCTAACCTCGACACAGACTCGCTACGTCGTGACCTAGATACGTCTCGCTTCAGCAGTTGATTCAAGACTTCCTAACTAACCTCGACACAGACTCGCTACGTCGTGACCTAGGTACGCCTCGCTTCAGCAGTTGATTCAAGACTTCCTAACCTCGAGACAGACTCGCTACGTCGTGACCTATGTACGTCTCGCATCAGCAGTTAATTCAGGACTTCCTAACCTCCACACAGACTCGTTGCGTCGTGACCTAGGTACGTCTCGCTTCAGCAGTTGATTCAGTACTTCCTAACCTCGACAAATCGGACAGATGTGTAATCTCCGTGTACTCCTGTTTATACGCACACGAGCTAGCACGCATAGACGTTCACCTGCACCAGGATCTATCTAGTCCCCTGCTCGGACAAACGAGCGTGAATAATATAAGTTGTTAGAGGTTGTTTTGCAATCGTTGCAATTAAATAAAGTGAATACCGAAACGTGGAAAGAATGAGCACATCCGTGAAACAGTGTAGAACAGGCATATCCTATGCTGATATAGGTATGTGTCGATGAATACCTTATTTATTATATTTTGTACTGGTAATCCAGGGATCGCAGGTTCGATCCCCCGTCTAATCCTAATAAAATGAACAGTCTTTCAGATGAGACTTTAGACCGAGGCCTAGTGTCGATGCTTTACACCGTGCACGTAAGAGAACAATAGGAGACTCTGGAATGATGCTCTGTCTGTATCATTGCACTATCCTCCATAATCTAAAATGACTAATCTCTTCAGGAGGCGTCGCTCATATGGGCAACCGGTAGAGACAATAAATAAATGTAAAACACGATTATTACATTGGCCTGGATGGCGTACACATATTCATCTGTATGTATATACATGTACATGTACATATAATTGTGTTGATTATTGTAATTAAACATACTACCATACATAATGTACAGAGAGAATATGTCTAGGACTACCTAGCTTGGAGAAAGTTATTTTTATGTTCCGTTGGTTGAAGTCACACTGTCACGTGATGATTGAGGGACAGTTTATCTCGAGACACTTGCGGACTATGGGGCAGTAAACAACACTGTAATACAAGTTCGCGGTTTTTTTTATTATATACATAAATGAGCTACCATATACAGATATAACACAAAATGTTAACAAGACATGGTTTGAATAACCAAGATGTTCACCTATAGATTCAGAGATATTATAATCTGCGTTCCATATCAGTTCCTCGTCACAACGATTACGTTCTCGAAAATGTCACTAATACAGTTCAGCTGCAGGAGAGTTTCCTGGATAACAGTAACTGTTATAGACGTTGTTAGTCAGTCACTAAAGATATACTGCTGATAACTATAACTGTAGTAAACATTTGTTTGGCAACATTAAACTCAGATTAATTAATCTCCGCCAAAGCCATCGTAAGTGTTCGTGAACTACGGCCAGGACATTCGATTTTTACCGTTAATATTTGAATCAAGTAAGTAAGTAAGTATGTAGCTCATCTTTTTCTTCGGAAATCCATTAACGAAGTAAGTTCACGGAATATGCAAATGTCTCAGTTTAATGTTGCCAAACAATATGCACCATCATAATTAAATAAACACTGTTGATAACGACCATGATATATACTGCAGTTAAACTGATATTGGTTTTGTTTTGTTTAAGTTTATTTAACGCGTTGCTACCGGTTGCCCATATGCGCTACGGTCAGTTTACCTAACAACACCGTTCATGGGCAGGCTCCAGCTGTTAACGAGTACTTGGTGCATCACCTTCTGTAGAAATTGCCAACATGTTCATATATTAAACTGAGACATACGAGACAACCATATTAAAGAGAGTGGTTCCCAGAAGAGATGGTTCTCAATTATAGGCTGCATTATCTCTGTAGCGCTCTGAACAGTACGATACCTCATCTATTGACGACGCGCGACGCTTGCGAACAACTAGACTGCTTGTTCATTACACCCCACACCCTACGTATATCGAGGTGAACCAAACAGTGGTACTAATTTCTCGAGCTGTTTCCCTGGCTATGCCTATTGGATACGTATCTGAGCTCCTCGTGCATTTACTCTCGAACGACTACGAAGTACATGTACATGTATAAACTCTATTTCTACACACTGAGTTAATTGCTACCAGTCATCTCACAGCATAATACATTTAAAAAACATAATTATGCGTGTGTCATTGGATATTTGTCTTTTTTCTGAATATTTTCTTAAAAGTCAGAATTGTTGACTTAAATATCAAATTTATTATTTAGGCTGTCCGATTATCGCAGTGGATAGCGCGCTCGCTTCTCACCAATGCAACCCGGGTTCGATCTTCGAACCGGGAAGTATGTGAGATAGTACGGTGATCGCCAGATCGGACAGGTGTGTTTTCTCCGGGTACCTCCCACACGGATGACCACATATACGATTGTACTAGTTCTAATTGATTAAATGATTACATACGTGTAATGCGGACTTCTCCACAATAAGAATGCATTTTTATGATGTATATAATGTACATAAACTGATTCTGAGACAGTCCACTGCTTGATTCTATTCAATAATCAATTTGGCTTCTTCATCCCAGATATCTTAGCAACTAAAATGACAGAATTTGGAGCGCAAATGAATCTCATAGCTCGCCGTTAGAGACTTGTATTAGTGTATGTGAGCACAGGCTAAGCCATACATGAACATACCTTCTTACTCAGGTTCGAGCTGCCGACCATGTCCTGTGCTAGGAGAGACACATGCCTGATATAATATACCTGTGCTATTCGGGTCAGTGTTCCAGTGATTAACGCGTTGATCTGCAAATCCATGGATCGCAGGTTCGGTCGCATGTATGACCCTACTAATACTAACACTATTTCAGGTGGGACCATAAACCGAGGTAGCATGTATCGGTGCTGTACACCGGGTACGTAACAGGACCAGGTATGCTTCTGGAAATAGAGCGTCGTCTGTATCTTGCACTATCCGCCAACAAATAAAGTGACTGATATAGGTCGCCTCGATTTACAAGGGGGCGACTATATATAAATAAACACATCAACCCCTCCCCCACCCAACCGATGCTATTACAAATACTTATATCCATATAAAATAGATATACTCTTACACTGACATCGTAATCAGACATTTACTGTAATGAATAGTGTCACGAGGAAGTGACTGTTTCCAATTATCTACATACATAAGTACTAGTTAATATTTACAAATAAAATACAAACATGCAAACATTATGTCAATATACAATGTACAATCATTTTCGTCGACGTTCCACAACTCTGGTGCAGAAAACACGTGCACTATGTAGACTGTACTCACTTCACTAAACGCATTGCTAGAGAAAATCTAGGATCGCAGTATTGTACATGTACATACCACTAGGCTATTTATAATTTATCTCAAATACATTTCGACAATCTGGCGCAGGAATATCAACCCTTGTCAATGTATGTTGATTTAGCCATTTGCAGATAATGGCGTCATCGTACAAACCAACACACTCACAATGCCGAACCAGGGGATGTCCATTGACCCCTTCCTTGGTACCCATGCGTATACAAAGCGTTCGCCGGGTAGCATATCCCAAACATTGAAATCACAATTTCTAAATAAAATGTTGTTTTCGATGCAGTCACAGACATTTTAAAAATAGCCCAATTAAATTAAAATAACAATTTAAGCAAACCGCCATGATTTTCTGCTAAATATGCCTTTACAGCGCATGTGCAATGCCTTTGTTGTTACATATATGATTATTGTTCATTCTTTATCAGCATTTACTTCATCATAAACACGCACTATCACATGCTTGTTTGGTTGAAGGGTGGTATATAACTCGTATTAGCCGTTACTCTACCGTCATGTGCCTAATAAACGTTGCTTTTTTTTATTTAATTTTTTTATTTAACGTCTCTACCGGTTTCCCATTTGAGCGACGGGCAGTTTACCTCTAACAACACCTTTCCTGGGCAGTTTACCTCTAACAACACTTTTCCTGGGCAGGCTCCAGCGGTTAACCAGTACTTGGTGCACTAACCTCTGTAAGAAACTGAGACACGGTATGAGCGGGGCTCGAACACGTGACCATCAGAGATGATACGTTACAGTGGTATACAAGTCAGAGACCTTAACCACTCGACCACGGAGGCGGACTTTGCTGTATTAGTCAGTGCCTAATAAACCTTCCATGACGTAATATTTATAACGCTGAGTCATATGTTCACCGATGGTATGATAAACTTCAGTTCATGAATATTCGGTAAGCTCTCTTCCCTTACACTTCCTTTTTATCAGAAGATAGGATAAAAAGAATGTTAGGTCACTGTCTTATACATTTTAATTTACAAGGCGAGCTGGAGAAAATATACAAGGTGAGGCACAGCCGAGCGTTGTATGTTTTCGGAGACGAGACTAATAATCTATTTATTTAGCATCCTTAATGATACATCCCTTAGCATCTAATGATACATCCCTTAGCATCCTTAATGATACATCCCTTAGCATGCTTAATGATACCTCCCTTAGCATCCTTAATGATACATCCCTTAGCATCCTTAATGATACATCCCTTAGCATCCTTAATGATACATCTCTTAGCATCCTTAATGATACATCCCTTAGCATCCTTAATGATACCTCTCTTCGCATCCTTAATAATACCTCCCTTAGCATCCTTAATGATACCTCCCTTAGCATCCTTAATGATACATCCCTTAGCATCCTTAATGATACATCCCTTAGCATCCTTAATGATACCTCCCTTAGCATCCTTAATGATACCTCCCTTAGCATCCTTAATGATACCTCCCTTTCATGGTATGAATGATAACAAAATATGACTACTCACTAATGTGTTTTCGTATGCATCGTAACATTTTGATAAAACAATAAGATTGTTATATCACTGTGATCGTCTACCCCACTGTGCAGTCTGTACGTAATATTAAACAACACTATACTTACGTTCATGATATCTAAACAAGCAATCAAGTAGCCAGAACAGCATGAACTTAATTATAATAATTTAATAGAACATTCAATTATCTTCATTCTGACAGTTTCACTTCAATATGAATAATGGAAAAGTATGCATGTTAAGAAAAGTTGTTTAGGTATTCTTCATCATAATATTGTGTGTATGAAATGTCATGTAAACAGGTCATGTAAATTGTTTTAATCAAAGATGGCACCAAACTTGTTGAAACTTTGAAAACAGTCAGTTAGAATAGCATTATTCTTAAGCGTCGACATGTATACCAAAACTTAAACTGATAGTACTTGGTCCGTTTTAACTATACCATTCAGTTGTAAGTTTTCACATAACACATTTGTTTTCCCTTCGTTTGCATGGAAATGGCACTTTGTGTCTATTTCGTGTATCGTTGTGGCTATCCACTCTTTTACAGTCCATAGCGGCGTGAATCGTGGATGTTTAGCTTCTGTTGAATTTACGGTGCTTCCAAGTCCAGCTAAATACCAAATTCCTTGATATCGAATAGACAATGGTGATCCTTGTAGATTCAAAGGAACTGGCGTTTTTATGTTTAAACATATATCCCCATTATTGTCGCATTTTTGAACGATTTTCCCTCGTTTCGCGAGAAGTCTCCATTTTCTCGTCTCGTTACTGAACAACCTCGTTGTGAATACAGCTTCCGGTATTGCAAGCGACAATTGGTGATACTGCGCATGTGTAAGAATGCATGGCAACTGATTCAAGTCCGAATTTTTCTTTGAAACAAGTCTTACCAATCTTAAATCGAAATCTGCAGCAGTAGAATCCGTCGAATGATCAATATTTAACGCGATGTCTCGTGACTCCTTTCTTCCGACTTTTACGAGAACATTGGTTGCATTGAATGGTATATAAGCATGTGAACACGCTCGTCGTGTTAGTACCCAGTCATTCGTTATTAACATACCATAACAAACACGACTGGCATTACTTCTATTATCGTCTGCTCGGAAGGTCACGTGCCAGTTTCTAGTCTCACGTTTGCTTTTTCTGAAATTAGACGAATGTTTTTAAATATGTTATATCTGATGACGTTGATACGAACTATACAAACGTTAGAAATTAATTTGGAATTATGGCACCACATTGGATGGGTTAGCTCAACCAATGAAGACTCAAACTTCGGTCTTGGTTTCAAGAATAGCATTATGGAATATTAATTGATATTTAAGAGAGAAATCCTATGATGTCACAATGAAATAATGGGTATAGGGGAGATACCCAGTAGCAATCGCAATTATAAGTTTCAATATGATAATAATTCCAATCTCGCCTTTGTCATCCGCTCAGTTTGCAAATGTCTAAGACAAGATATAATATGTAACTGCTCCATTCACACATAAATAACTACAACCTCATTTAAATGGCGTGCACTCAGAGTCCACTACTTAAAACCACCAATGCATTACATTCTGCTATATGAATGTCCTGCTATAAGAACTTTGTGAACGGTTGGCTGTTCCACTTCAACTGTACACAGAAGGCACCCGGGTAACCAAACATACGTTCCTTGGTGCATACGATGTTAGAACATGTGATATTACCTCATGATACTGGCCTGGGCTTGTTGGGTGTAGCGTATCTGTAGATTTTGACAGGTCAGTGTTTTTGAGACTGTGCTGTTATCACACCGGAAGTTAGCAATGGCGACATCTGTGATCTGAATAACATATAATCATAAAGTAAGTTGTTACCCTGCATATGATAAGGGACCAATATGGAATTCATATATGTACAGTCTACATCCGTTACGTCAAAGTCGGTTATGTCGAATTATCCGGTTATCTCGAAGTCGGATCAAAGACCCGTTTCAGACACTATCGTGTTACATATAACTGGATCTGTTTATATAGAATTTCGTTACGTCAAACTTCGGTTATGTCGAAGTATATATAAATAAAAGTATCTATATATCTATCTATCCATTTCATTTATGATGGAACAATAGAAAAAACACTAACATTTTACTTTATAATTATTATTTATTCTAACACGACCCAGCTAATACCATACATACTTGTAGAGTAAAATTTACCTCGGGTTATTCTGCGATATACCTACCTTGAACTGTGATGCACGCGCACCGTGTTTTGGCTATTCCATGTATACAATGCGTGTAAAGTATTATGAATGAAAGTCACGTGGTGTTCGCGGAAGTGAGCTATTTTTAGAATCAGATAATTTAGATCTTGTCCGTCTTGTTTTTCTGTTTCAGTTAATATTCTGTACAGTTGTATTTGACAAAATAAATAAAATTATTGATCAGTTACAACTTGTGTTCATTTATGCACTAGATTGATATTTTCCATAAAAAATAACATCATCACCCCTTACGCGGGAGGGAATTTCGAAAGCCAAATGCAGCGGAGTAGCACCGCGTTTGAAGAAAATACTCCTTGGAATTATTAGAAGTAAGTCATGTTAGAATCGAAATAATAAGTATCAACCGTGGTATATCGCAGAATAACCCGAGTTTGAAGTTCTTATGCGTAACAATTCGGCCTTCGTGATATATTTCTACGCATACGAACTTCAAACTCGGGTTATTCTGCGATATACCACGGTTGATACTTATTATTTCTAAAATAATCGTCAACCACGTATTTATATATTGTATTCAAAAGCCATAACCGTTTGTGTAACCAATTATTGTCAGAACCCCTTCGGGACCCGTCTCTGACGCAGTGTCCCTTTAAGGTATAAACTGTATCAGTTCTCCCTTCAAGCGTGATAAGTAATTAGTTATATCATAGCTCAGTGATAGAGTCACACCACCATTTTAGTGTCATCCCAGTGAAATAGTATAACATAGGAAATTGGCAATACACCATATCTGTTCTCCCAATTAAGTTATAGATTATGATTACAAGTCACATGACTCTTGTTATTCAAAGTAAACCTGATTTGTTACAACATCTGCCCAATACATATGCTAACTATTTATCACTGAGTGCTATTGACTGTTGTAAGTTTGCATTTAAAAGATCGATTGAATGAATTCGTAGTGTATCCCAATTGTGTCTAGTACACCAAGTGAATCATTGTTCAATCTTATATAATTTTAATTTATTAGACTAAAGTCATCAATCTTTCTAAATAGATCCTATATACATTATTTTGTTGTAGAAACATATCTCTATGTCATAAGTATTAGTACCGTACATTATTTACCTTGATCCCATGAAGAGAAGACGGCGCCTTACAGACTGTATCATAACTTGATCGTCCTAGTCGAAGTCTATATTCCGAGACATATTTAGGCAACCAGTCAAGTCGGCAGTCACATGACCACGGATTGCCGTTCAGGAAAACACTACCGCTCTGCGCCAAAATGTTAATGATGTCTGAAGAAATGGTTTGCAGCTGATTGCCGGAGAGAACCATCTTCTTGATCTCGTGTGTTCGCTGTCCTGGAAACGCTACGTCATATAGACGGTTATTGCCAAGGTCTACATGCTCAAGCTTCTTAACAAGTAATAAATCATCAAAGGTGAAGGTCGACAAGAGATTGTTACTGAGGTGTAGATGGGTCAACTTGGACAAATGTCGAAAGGCGTTAGGCGAGATGGTCTCCAGTCCATTGGATACCAAATTTAAATCATCCAAATTTCGTAAACCAACAAAAGTATTATCCGAAATCACTGACAATTTATTGTTTTCCAACGACAGTGAATACAATGGCTTAAGATTTGTAAATAATCCGTCTTCAAGGGTTGAAAGTTTGTTGTCATTTAGCATGAGATTTTGCAGACTACTTAGAGTATAGAATGTTTTCTTATGAACTGATTTTAATTTGTTATGACCAAAATTGAGAAATTTCAAGTGAGGTAGTCCGTAGAATGAATATGCGTTCAGTGATTTGATTCTGTTATACTGCAGACTAAGCCATGTGATTTTAGAGAGCTGGTTCAAGGATGCGACTATAAATGCGTCATTCTTTACATCATTTATCAGGTTATGCTCTAGCTTCACCTCCTTCAGTTCAAGTAAGCCAGTAAACGTTTTACTTTCAACAGTTTTCAGCTTGTTATACGAGAGATCCAACTCTTCCAGCGTACTAAGTGGATGCAGAGCAGCTTCTTCGATATCCTTTATTGAATTCTTTGACAAGTCAAGCGACCTTAACTTCGGTGTGGCCGTGAATGTTTTATTATTGATGAACGATAATCTATTTACACTAAGGTCTAGGTTATCCAAGGAGTCAAGGCCAGCAAAGCATTCAGGTTCCAGTATACTAATATCGTTCGTTCCAATGTCTAAGTCTTGAAGCTTTGACAAGTTTCTAAACGCCTCGTTTGAAATCGTGTTGATTATATTTGCGGATAGTGATAGTTGTTCCAGATTGGTCAAAGTATTGAACGAACTCGGGTCTATGCGTGTAATTACGTTGGCACGGATATCTAGTCTTCTCAGCTTTGATAATTTCTCGAACCATCTTGATCTGATATACCAGATCTGATTCTCGTTTATCAACAGATTGTGCAGGTTCACCGCACCGTCAAAAACTGAATCGGAGAAAGTATTGAAGTTATTTCTTGATAAATCAAGGTATTCAAGTTTCTGTAAATGCCGTAATACGTGAACATGGAGACCTGTCAACTTATTGCCGTTGAGAAATAAATACTCCAGTTTAGCAAGCTGTCCAAACACGTTTGGTGATAGAAATCGTATCATGTTATCAGAGAGACGCAGCTCTAACAGTTGATCTAGAGAGGAGAATGCGGCGGCAGAGATATGACTGATGTTGTTATTCTGCAAGGCAAGATGCTGCAGACTAGGAAGATTGCGAAATATGAAAGGGTATAATATCTGAATATTATTCCCAGAAATAGTCAGCTGACCCACGTCTTGCCCGTTGTCGAACGAATTGTCTCGGATAAAAGTGATCTGCGCATGCGTGTTACCCGCCATGTTGCTACTGTCACCAAAGACTGTGAGTCTGCGTACATCTGGAATACAGAAGAAAACAGCACATTATCTCAAGTTTCACTGGATGTGTCGATCCTAAATCCTGAAAGTGGAAGCGACATTCATTCCACAAATACATACGACATATATGATAATTGTCGTACGCATTGCGAACATTGGAAAATGACCTGATACAAATACAACTTGTCAACACCACTGTGTTTACAACTAACTATTTTGCTATCAGGCTTAAACGTTAATTGGTAAGACCCCAAATTGTTGCCCAATAAAGCCACGACTATACCATTTGCTATGGCCACGTACAGTTGCCCCCCCCCCCCCAAAAACACGACAATATTAATTGCAAGGATCCGAAATGTTGCCATAACAAGTCCACGGCCATGTTATTGGTAAGGCCTCGAACTGGACATGTGTGCAGCTAATATAGTGGAATGTTAAGATTTCCACAAGTCACGAAGTTTAGCAAACAATGTATTTGCCAATAGAAAATTAATGATTGAGATATGATACCGGATTGATATATTCTATATGAATAGACATATTATTTATGCTTGACTATGTTTATTCAAAGAAAGAAATAGTGTTTAAACTAAGAATATACATGTACAAACAAAGGTACACAAATAAATACAAGAACTGCCAGACATAAAATACTGACAATATGGCAATAACGATTTAACAGACGGACATTACTTTAAGACTACATGCAGAGAGACAGGACGAGCTACCCAATCGTGCGCACACTTCTATAAAGACTTTCAAAGGGGAATATAGCCTTAGGTTCACAATCATGTATCGGTGCACATACGGATATGTAGTCCAGTGGTAACACGCTGGACTGGTAATCCAGGGATCGCAGGTTCGATCCCCCGTCTGACCCTAATAAAATTAACAGTCTTTCAGATGGGACGTTAAACCGAGGTCTCGTGTCGGTGCTTTACACCGTGCACGTAAAAGGATCAGAGGAGATTCTGGAATTATTCTCTGTCTGTATCATGCACTATCCTCCAAAATCTAAAATAACTAATCTCTTCAGGAGGCATCGCTCATATGGGGCAACCGGTAGCGACGATAAATAAACGTAAAACACAATAACGATTTGAAAACAACACAATGCAACATAAACTATAGAGGTGTGTCTTACAATACGACACACATCTTTCTACTAATTGATATATATGTGTGTATTTGTTATCGTCGTTATCAGTTGCCCACATGAGCGATGTCTCGTAAACAAATGATTCATTTTAGATTTTGGAGAATAATGCAATGATACAGATAAAGGTCCATTACATAGGCTCAATATTCTGGATCGTTTGCTAGCACGCTATAAATAACCGACAAGAGACCTCGGTCGTCGGAAAGACTGTGCTATTAGTTAGTTCAGCATGATATAGAGAGGGATCGAATCTACGACCCTTGATCACGTGTCCAACGTGTTTTAATTTAATCATATTTTATTTTCATTCAATTTGATAAAGTACAGAAACATAATCCCAGTAATACAAATGGTGTGTACGCGTGCGTGCGTGCGTGCGTGCGTGCGTGCGTGCGTGCGTGCGTGCGTGCGTGCGTGCGTGCGTGCGTGCGTGCGTGCGTGCGTGCGTGCGTGCGTGCGTGCGTGCGTGCGTGCGTGCGTGCGTGCGTGCGTGCGTGCGTGCGTGCGTGCGTGCGGCGTGCGTGCGTGCGTGCGTGCGTGCGTGCGTGCGTGCGTGCGTGCGTGCGTGCGTGCGTGCGTGGTGCGTGGTGTGCGTGCTGCGTGCGGCGTGCGTGCGTGCGTGCGTGGTGCGTGCGTGCGTGCGTGCGTGCGTGCGTGCGTGCGTGCGTGCGTGGTGCGTGCGTGCGTGCGTGCGGCGTGCGTGCGTGCGTGCGTGCGTGCGTGCGTGCGGCGGCGTGCGTGGTCGTGCGTGCGTGCGTGCGTGCGTGCGTGCTTGCGTGCGTGCGTGCGTGCGTGCGTGCGTGCGTGCGTGCGTGCGTGGTGCGTGCGGCGTGCGTGCGTGCGTGCGTGCGTGCGTGCGTGCGTGCGTGCGTGCGTGCGTGCGTGCGTGCGTGCGTGCGTGCGTGCGTGCGTGCGTGCGTGCGTGCGTGCGTGCGTGCGTGCGTGCGTGCGTGCGTGCGTGCGTGCGTGCGTGCGTGCGTGCGTGCGTGCGGGCGTGCGTGCGTGCGTGCGGTGCGTGCGTGCGTGCGTGGTGCGTGCGTGCGTGCGTGCGTGCGTGCGTGCGTGCGTGCGTGCGTGCGTGCGTGCGTGCGTGCGTGCGTGCGTGCGTGCGTGCGTGCGTGCGTGCGTGCGTGCGTGCGTGCGTGCGTGCGTGCGTGCGTGCGTGCGTGCGTGCGTGAGTGCGTGCGTGCGTGCGTGCGTGCGTGCGTGCGTGCGTGCGTGCGTGCGTGCGTGCGTGCGTGCGTGCGTGCGTGCGTGCGTGCGTGCGTGCGTGCGTGCGTGCGTGCGTGCGTGCGTGCGTGCGTGCGTGCGTGCGTGCGTGCGTGCGTGCGTGCGTGCGTGCGTGCGTGCGTGCGTGCGTGCGTGCGTGCGTGCGTGCGTGCGTGCGTGCGTGCGTGCGTGCGTGCGTGCGTGCGTGCGTGCGTGCGTGCGTGCGTGCGTGCGTGCGTGCGTGCGTGCGTGTGTGCGTGTGTGCGTGTTAACGACTACACTACTTGTTGCTTTTTGTTATTTATTATTCGTTGCATGAAATCGCCACAAAGCTAGCTAGATACAGAAGACACCTTCCATTTTCAGAAGCACCAATGGTTCTTTTACATTTTTTATTTCAGTTTATTTAACGTCGCTACCGTTTGCCCATTTGAGCGACGGGCAGTTTGCCTAATAGCATCTTTCCATTGGCAGGCTCCAGCGGTTAACCAGTACTTGGTGCACCAACCTCTGTAAGAAACTGCATACGGTCTGAGCTGGGCTCGAACTCCTGACCATCAGTGATGATAGGTTACAGTGGTATGCAAGTCAGCGACCATAACAACTCGACCACGGATGCGGATTCATTCTTTTACATAACCCGTGAATTGCACCTGGTGATGATGTGTTACGTTTATTTATCATATCTACCGGTTGCAGATCGGTTATATTGTAATCCTTGAGACTGCTGCATGAATACTCATAGCATACCTCCGGGTATTGAATTCACGACCTTTGGACTTGTTGTTAACCACTGGACGCCTGTTCCACGGCTATTATGTAGTTAAACATCTAAACATGATAATGTGCAGTGGGAGTCGTGATAGCGCAGTCTTAGCGCGTTCGCTTCATGTGCGAAAGGCCCGGAGTTTGAGACCCGCTAGGGTCGTTACGATTGCGCCCCTGGGCAAGGCATTTAAATTCCACGTTGCCTCTTCTCTCTCCCTCCCTCATGGCGATGGATTCCATCAGAAATGAGGTCTCGAGCATGATTCATATAAGTTGTAAGAACTTGTTTCGCAATCGAGCTCAAATAAATTTGTACTAACTAAAATTCCATATAGTGTCTACAACTGACGATAAACAAGAACATCTAAGGAAAAAACATCAAATGGAGTAACTGTATTTTATTGTACGTACTGACAGTATTACAGAGTAATAAATGGTATCTAGGACAATGATAGGGAGGTAACCTTTCACTCCAATAGTTTTGTTTTGGCATAAACATCATGCGTTATTTGTAACGATCTAGGTAATAGGAAAACCAATGAAGAAATGAGTCTAGTTCATAGAACTGATTGATCTCACTAAACGCAAATGGATTTACAATGTGTTTTGTTTCTTGCTATGATGGTATAATTCTATCACTGGAAACAGCAAGTTAGAATAATCATATTGCCGATAATTGGATTATTTCAGCAAGTGGTTGTTAAAGACAGTTTACTTCCCATCAGGACATCGTGATTCTGATGAATGACTGAAGATCATGAGAGACATTAGTGTTTTTTCTATTACCTCCCTTGATTTTTTTTCATTTTGAGGCCCCTAGCGGGTAACCCCTTTTATTTCCAGTTATAAACATATAATGTACAACATACATACAAGTGATATGGCTATATATATATATATAATTACCTCCCTTGATGGATAAAGTTAGATTTCTCCCTAAATGTATATTGGTCCTTTTAGTTGGAATCCTTTGTTTTTACTGTTTTTACTAAACAGATGTTGCGTTAGGATAAATGTAATTTTATCAAAATCGTGTCAATTAATTGAACCAATTTTTACAGTAAGGTATCTATTGGACATGCTAAAGGATATATGTCGAGATTGAATAATTTATAATTATAAGACGCGAATACGGATAAGAATGAGAAATATGTGATGCAAAGGAAACAGCGATAAAAACAGAGGAAACCAATTAAGAGGACCAATATACTTTTAGGAGTATTCAGGGGCAGTAACTGACTAATGTTTCTCATTTAATAAGACACATTTATCAGCAATATGCTGATATGCAAGTCCTTATATATTCAGGGTCACACTTGTGGAATTCCCTCCCTTATCACATCAAAACAGCACATTCTGTTCCACACTTCAAAGCTGTATATATCAGGTGGTGCAAAGAACAGACCAATAACCTAATAAACTGATAATATACAATTATACATGAATATAAGTATTAGTTCTTGCAGCTTATATCTTATTTCCTATGAAAGTTTACTGGTTACTGTTTACATGTTTCATTATGCTATTTCATGTTTTAATTTGTTGAGGGCCTCGTGGTAAATTGTCTTAATTATTCAAATGAGTTCTCTCGTTAAATAAAGTCTTTATTATTATTATTATATAATCAGAAAGTAAATTAAACCACGTAGCCTGCTGTGAGCGGTTGGTTTATTGTGTTTGGTTATTTGGTAATCTTCTAAGATTCGTGCAATAGCCTCTATACATATAAACAAGATACGGCGATGGTGGCCCTATATCGCTCACCTGCTTATTGAATACATTCACATACGGATCTGTAGTCCAGTGGTAACACGCTGGACTGGTAATCCAGGGATCGCAGGTTCGATCCCCCGTCCGACCATAATACAATTAACAGTCTTTCAGATGGGACGTTAAACCGAGGTCTCGTGTCGGTGCTTTACACCGTGCACGTAAAAGAACCAGAGGAGACTCTGGAATGGGTCTCTGTCTGTATCATGCACTATCCTCCAAAATCTAAAATAACTAATCTCTTCAGGAAGCGTCGCTCATATGGGCAACCGGTAGCGACGATAAATAAACGTAAAAACACACACAGAATACATTCAAAATTGTGCTTGTTAAATGGTTCTCAGTCATATAGTTTTAATAAGCTTATATATTTAGTCAATTTTTAAAATTGTCCTCTAAAAGAATGCTTGTGTGTTTTTACGTTTATTTATCGTCGTTACCGGTTGCCCATATGAGCGACGCCTCCTGAAGAGATTAGTCATTTTAGATTTTGGAGGGTAGTGCATGATACAAACAGAGACCCATTCCAAAGTCTCCTCTGGTTCTTTTACGTGCACGGTGTAAAGCACCGACACGAGACCTCGGTTTAACGTCCCATCTGAAAGACTGTTAATTGTATTAGGGTCAGACGTGGGATTGAACCTGCGATCCCTGGATTACCAGTCCAGCGTGTTACCACTGGACTACATATCCGTCTGTAAAGAATGCTTACAAATTGTAAACAATATGTACCAAGTGGACACGGGTCGCTTACCTGATTCAAATTAGTACATAGCACTTACTCTTACATATATAGTGACAGTGTTCACTTAAAGGTTTAACCAAGCGTTCATCAAACTATTACTAATGACATATCTCCAACAAATTGGGTCAAACTGTAAGGGTTCCCTCATTGCTTACACGGACCTAGTTATCTAGTTCTTTAACTGAACTCTCCAATTCTTTGAAAGGAACCGATATTTTCAATGTGACCAAGATTGAACATTGAAAAAAATTAAACTTGCTACATCCTTTAAACGATTTTCCTGGTTGTATTGGATTATAACCTCAATTTCACTCTGCAACTATTATTTTGATTTTGGTTTGTTTGTTTGTGTGTTTGTGTGTTTGTTTGTTTGTTTGTTTGTTTGTTTGTTTGTTGGGGGGGATTAACGTCTCGTCAGAATCTTGTCATATGGCGATTCTCCAGCTATCATCGCTGGAGGAAGACTCCGGATGCCCTACAGAGCAGTATTTCGGGCATGGACGGGTAACCGGGTAGAACCACCAACCTGCCGCTATTTTGACTTTGTTTATCTCCATACGGTTCCAGTAAATAAAATATAGAGAGGTGCTTGGATATGAGTACATGTTAGGCAAGCAGATGTCAGTGTTTTTCCACCGTTCTGGAACGAAACCAAGCTTGAACAAAAAATCGTTTGCTATTTTACAACGCAAGTGTTAACACACGGAAGCACGAACCGACGGTTTTTTTTCTGGTTTTATTACAAGTACTTAATAGTTTATTATATTGTGTATTATATGTGACTATATATCCAATGGAGTTCACACCTAATCTGGTAAAACAATAACTGAAGAAAGGTAAGAAGAACTTGCTTACGAGCTATAACCTGATAATGTGTGTCATAGAGCGCTTCAAACAGACTTATTGTAATGAGACGGCTATGAAGAAGCGCTTAGGTCTAGACAAACTTTCCACGCCAGAGTGTGTATGTGTTTACGTTTATTTATCGTCGCTACCGGTTGCCCATATGAGCGATGCCTCATGAAGAGATTAGTCATTTTAGATTTTTGGAGGATAGTGCAATGATACAGATAGGCCAAGTCCAGAGTCTCCTCTTGTTCTTTTACGTGCATGGTATAACGCACCGACACCAGACCTCGGTTTTAAGTCTCATCCGAAAGACATGAAATGAGTCCGTTTAGTATGGTGTAGCTTGGGTTTGAACCTGTACCTCCAACCCCTAGATTACAAGTCCAGCGTGTTAACAACTGGACGACTACTCCACATCAGATAAACACGATGCTACATACAGTCAAACCTGTGTTAGTGGTCACCTCTATTAAGCAACCAACCTGTATTAAGCAGCCAGTTTCAAGATTCCCAATATGTTGTTTTATTATGCATTTGACCTCTATTAAGCAGCTACCTGTGCTAAGCAACTACTTTCTGTGAGTCCCTTTGTCTGGCTGCCTAGACAGGTTTGACTGTATATAGGATAATTTGAAGAATAATACAACTGGCTTCACCAATCAAAATTCTCTACTTAAGGTGGAACAATAACAATACAAACTAATCACATAGTTCTACTAGTATTACTTCAGATGATAGTGTACACAGCACATTAGCACGTTTGAGCTTTACCATTGCTATAGTTACTAGATTCTGTGAATGGCTGTCTTTAAACTGATTTCATTCTGATTTTCAAGATACCCCTATACGTCATATCTGCACATTGGTAGGCCTATATAGATTTATTGTCATTAAGTGTCACATTCTCCTTTTCTACTCTACTAGACAATTCCATATATCATCATATTCCATAACATATTATACTAGTTTCTCTACTTTTCATTACATCGTATGAAATAAAAGATATTTGAAAAATTCAATTTTTACGTATGGGTAGCAATGCTGCTACACATTCTAACATTATACATTGTATGCTTATGTTCATTTGGTAAACAGTGTTCTTTGCGATAAACCAAACTCGAAACCGAAAGTAGGACTTTCCGAGTCGATCGGTCACGCACTTGTTTACAAACGGAACGCATCGTCTGCACTTGTTTACATTCGGAATGCATCGTCCCCATTTGTCCCAAGTTGTCAATTTTAATTAAATTACTTGATATGTTGATTCATACCTCTGTTAGCTAAGTCTTTTAGGGACATGTCGAGGGGTTCGACATTAGAGGAAGATAGATAGATAGTCTTTCATGTTCAAAATATATACATTGTTTTCTACATCCTCTGTTGTTTCACGCATGCGCGATGTGCGTGTTTCCATTTCGTGTATTGATAAACAAATTCGCGTATACGACGGTTTAAATTTATTGGAATTTTATCGTTTCTGAGCGACTATTTCGATTTTTGTAAACACACACATATTAGTATTTACATGTTACCCAAAACATCCTTTATTACGATATAATGCTGCTTTAACATTACTAGATAATTCCAATGTCCAGTTTTCACTTATAGTTCTCTCTTTTGATTGTATTTGATTTGTATATAGGCCTGTGTTGAGTGCCTCGTGGTAGATTAACTTTTTTATTTTATGAGTTATCTCGTAAAATAAAGCCTTTATTATTATTATTATTATTATTATTAACCAACGATGCAACGATCAAGTTGAAATCTATATTCACTATACTTTTAAATAACTAAGACATTTAAAACACACAACCGGAAATATGCTATTTTTAAATTACACCGTACGAAAGCAAAGGTACACATCTGGGTAAAGCAGGGTAAGCGACCGTTGGTAGATCGTATGCAGTACCTTCGGACGGACAGACCTCTTTAAATTCGATTAGACGAATACTTCAAGTGCAACAGGTGAATGGATCTAATCATAACAATTGTATGTGTATAGTACGAGATATTTGGTTTAATGACATACAAACTAAAGGATGAATTGTTGTAGCCATAACATTGCCATGTGGTATGCGTTTCATTTCTCTGTACGTCAAGTGTAGTTTTGAAATGATTATCGGTCCATTCTGGTATAACATTCCGTTACTCGATCAACATATACATTCCGTTACTCGATCAACATATACATTCCGTTACTCGATCAACATATACATTCCGTTACTCGATCAGCATATACATTCCGTTACTCGATCAACATATACATTCCGTTACTCGATCAACATATACATTCCGTTACTCGATCAACATATACATTCCGTCACTCGATCAACATATACATTCGGTTACTCGTTCAACATATACATTCGGTTACTCGATCAACATATACATTCGGTTACTCGTTCAACATATACATTCGGTTACTCGTTCAACATATACATTCGGTTACTCGATCAGCATATACATTCCGTTACTCGATCAGCATATACATTCCGTTACTCGATCAACATATACATTCCGTTACTCGATCAACATATACATTCCGTTACTCGATCAACATATACATTCCGTTACTCGATCAACATATACATTCCGTTACTCGATCAACATATACATTCGGTTACTCGTTCAACATATACATTCGGTTACTCGATCAACATATACATTCCGTTACTCGATCAACATATACATTCCGTTACTCGATCAACATATACATTCCGTTACTCGATCAGCATATACATTCCGTTACTCGATCAACATATACATTCCGTTACTCGATCAGCATATACATTCCGTTACTCGATCAACATATACATTCCGTTACTCGATCAGCATATACATTCCGTTACTCGATCAACATATACATTCCGTTACTCGATCAGCATATACATTCCGTATAATCATTCCGTATAATCATTCCGTTTACCCATTCCGTTTACCCATTCCGTTTACCCATTCCATTTACCCATTCCATTTAATCATTCCGTTTACCCATTCCATTTACCCATTCCGTTTAATCATTCCATTTACCCATTCAGTTTACCCATTCCGTTTACCCATTCCATTTAATCATTCCGTTTAATAATTCCGTTTACCCATTCCATTTACCCATTCCATTTAATCATTCCGTTTACCCATTCCATTTACCCATTCCATTTACCCGTTCCGTTTAATCATTCCGTTTAATCATTCCGTTTACCCATTCCATTTATCCGTTCCGTTTACCCATTCCATTTAATCATTCCGTTTAATAATTCCGTTTACCCATTCCATTTACCCATTCCGTTTAATCGTTCCGTTTATCCATTCCATTTACCCATTCCATTTACCCATTCCGTTTAATCGTTCCGTTTACCCATTCCGTTTACCCATTCCGTTTACCCATCATTCCGTTTACCCATTCCGTTTACCCATTCCATTTACCCATCCGTTTACCAATTATGTTGACGTATTCCGGTTTTAAGCTATTGGAGTATATTTATTATTATTATCACAGATTGCGTATGTAATTAATAATTCCCTATTTTTATGTGGTCTCACAGACAAGGTGTCTGTTGATTAAACACAGAATATTGTATATTTACGAAGTAATGGGGCACGTTTATATTATATTTATTATTATTAACTTCACAGGAAATGCTCGAGGAATGGGAGGTTTTTCATCTTCCTACATAAATCCTTCGATTAGGCCACTTCGTACATGCTTAATATATGAAATAGTAAAACATATACATAAATACTCCAAATCAGTAGCGGTAGTGCTGTTTTCACTCACAGTCCTATCTTTTGATTGCATTTGATTTGTATATATGTTGAGGGCCTTAACTTTTGTTAAATGAGTTCTCTCGTAAAATAGTCTTTATTATTATTATTATTATTATTATTATTATTATTATATTTATTATTATTTTTATTATTATTATTATATTTATTATTTTATTTATTATTATTATTATTATTATTATAGTTACCTAATAATATACCTTATATTGACATTTGTTTATAAGGCGTAACTGCGTCATTACAGTTTCATACTTGTATAATATTTCATCGAACATAAATCGAACCTTGAACCATGGAAAAACAACAACAACAACAACAACAACAACAACAAAAGAAAGCAAAGCTTATCGAAACATAATTATGTTAATATCAGTTGCATAGTGCTTAAAACGTAATACTGTATATCCGGGGTTTGGTCCTCCTGTCCGGCCTTACATATATTAACAGTCTTTAAGATTGGACAATAAAACCGAGGTCCCATATAACCGTGCTATACACCTGCCATGCATCCTCCAAAATAAACAATATATCGAGGGGCACGGAGGGGCACCAGGAGGCGATACACATACGATTAAAATAAAAACACAACGGAATAGAAGACTTAGGGAAATATGTGAACATTGCTTTATACTTTGTATTATTGCATACAACCATGGAGCTTAGTTATTCCCGATACTCCAGAACTACACAAGACATCGCATCCAAACGAACCAAGAAGAAAAAACAAGACGTTTTTTCCTGACATGTTAAAATCAGGTTAAATGATAAGAAGCATGCATAATGTTAATCTAGATCTAGTTATTATGACAGACACGAGTTGCACGCCAAGATAGAAATATGACACTGACAGCTGCTGTTGTATCCATGCATTTTTTTCTGCACATTGGGCACGCAGTTCTATAGCTGTATTTTTTAGTTAAGCTTTGTGCAATATGTCTCCTATGGTGTCCAAAATAATAATCATAAAGATTTGATTTTACGAGAGAACTCATTTAGCAACAGTTAATCTACCACGAGGCCCTCAAGATATATGTAGACCGGGGAGATTATAGATATGACAAACTCTTGTTGTTTTCGTATTTTCGTATATATGGATATAAAGAGCCAGAGTCCGGCTATCAGCTGATACATATAATGTATATATGTATATATTTACTAGTATAGTATATATTAAGGTAACCAGGATAGCTTTTCAACTTATCCGTTTGACTAGTAGAGTAAGAGTGTGGGATAAGGGTCTTGAACAAGTTAGTTGGAAAGTGCACCTAATTAGTTGAGTTAGTTCACTCATTCACACATCTGACCTGATTGTCACTCACAATCACTCACCCATAATACTTTATACACAATAGTAGTGAAGACTAGTATATATTATACAAAGACATAGTATGGGACCAGGCTATATAATTATGATATGATTCAGACCAGTGATTTTATTAGGCCATATAGGGAAACTATTGGGTGGTACGCTTGCAGCAGGGTTTGGAAACATTATAATGTACATGTACTAAATATCAATAATTAGTTCCCTTTAACATAAATATGACATGGGTTACATAGTTCCCCCTCTTGGAGAAAAGGTCTCCTGACGTTTTAATTACCTGAAACTAAATGAATAGTGTAGATCAATCCAAATAATCAAGCTATATAATAACAATTTTATTTACTGCATCATTCACTATCCAACATCCGACATTGTCAGCTGAAATAATTTTACAAACTGAAATAAAAACATAACAACCAATACAATGTAATTAAAGATACTAATGTAACGATCATTAGTTAAGTATTACACCGTGCATGGGTATGTTCAATATGGCTGGATTAAAGGTAGATGTCCACAATAATGGACATATGCTACAAATCTGTTCCAACTATGTGGAGACCTGTAAAGGTAAGATTAACCTTCAAATTGTACAAACATGAACATTTACTATGAAATAAAAACAACCATTTCAAATGACATAATGAAATGTAATACTAATGTACGCGCATTGTATATATATGACATAGAATGATTCAAACATTGCACTTACACAGTAAAATACCAGAATACAGTATATTTTGAAACAATTAAAAACTCAATATCTGACACTGTCTTACACATAGTACACAACCGTGTCAGTGTTTGGTACTGCTGTCAATGGGACCACCCATTCTCCATACCGGTTCGGTGGCTTCCTTTGGCGCACCGGACGACGGGTCGGTTCAGGAGTTTGGGCATTGCCAGCAGGGACGACAACAGGTTGGTCTATTATGGACTCTAAATGTGAGACAGATCTCTGTACTGATGGTTCTGAGGTGGTGTTATAAGATATATCATGAATCTGTGAAGATTCAGGTATCGTACTACCGGTACCAAGTAAACTGGGTACAGAGGGTTGAGATGTCGCAGAGTTAGATCTGGTTGAGTGTTGCACTCCTGGATTGTTCTCGACGATACGGCTAGGAATATGGGTTGGACTACCAGTAGTCGCAGGAACCATCCTAGGTATCGTCGGAGGCAGCAATCCAGGGTGATTATGCTTTCGCAAAGCTGGAGGTCTGTATAGTTTGACGCTTTCGCCTTCGCTATCTAAATCGGAACTATCAGATTGGATTGCGTGAGGTACATGTACTGGTGGTGTCTTGAGATTGGTTCTGGCCAACTCCTTGCGGATAGGGCCTATCTCAGATTCTACACTTACATCCACCGTCGGTGTATCTCTGGGTACACAATTGAATGGCAGGAGCATATTCCTATGCAACGTCCGGATTGGTCCTTTGCCATTCTCAAGTTGTACACGAAATACTGGTATGTCGGGGTTCGGCATAGCTAGCACAACATAAGGGTCGCGATCCCATCTGTCTGCTAGCTTATGTGTCCCCTTGATACCGACTTTCTTTACAAGTACACGGTCTCCAACTTCTATCTTGGACTCACGAACTTTACAGTCGTACCTGTCCTTGTTCTTGGCAGCCTGCCTGCCAGCTTCATTGGCAGCTGCCCTATATGCATATTCTAGCCGGTTCTTTAGTTTGGCTACATATGTCGTAGGTGTGAATTCACCAATGTCTTGTGGATCTGTGCCTAAGTAGGCATCGACAGAAAGTCGAGGATGCCACCCAAACATTAAATAGTGTGGCGAAAAAGCGGTTGCATCACTCTTGGTACCATTGTATGCCTAAACAAGAGGGGCGATATACGATTTCCAGTCGCTCTTTTGGTGTTCCTCTAAGGTACCAAGACATAGTATGGGACCAGGCTATATAATTATGATATGATTCAGACCAGTGATTTTATTAGGCCATATAGGGAAACTATTGGGTGGTACGCTTGCAGCAGGGTTTGGAAACATTATAATGTACATGTACTAAATATCAATAATTAGTTCCCTTTAACATAAATATGACATGGGTTACATAGTTCCCCCTCTTGGAGAAAAGGTCTCCTGACGTTTTAATTACCTGAAACTAAATGAATAGTGTAGATCAATCCAAATAATCAAGCTATATAATAACAATTTTATTTACTGCATCATTCACTATCCAACATCCGACATTGTCAGCTGAAATAATTTTACAAACTGAAATAAAAACATAACAACCAATACAATGTAATTAAAGATACTAATGTAACGATCATTAGTTAAGTATTACACCGTGCATGGGTATGTTCAATATGGCTGGATTAAAGGTAGATGTCCACAATAATGGACATATGCTACAAATCTGTTCCAACTATGTGGAGACCTGTAAAGGTAAGATTAACCTTCAAATTGTACAAACATGAACATTTACTATGAAATAAAAACAACCATTTCAAATGACATAATGAAATGTAATACTAATGTACGCGCATTGTATATATATGACATAGAATGATTCAAACATTGCACTTACACAGTAAAATACCAGAATACAGTATATTTTGAAACAATTAAAAACTCAATATCTGACACTGTCTTACACATAGTACACAACCGTGTCAGTGTTTGGTACTGCTGTCAATGGGACCACCCATTCTCCATACCGGTTCGGTGGCTTCCTTTGGCGCACCGGACGACGGGTCGGTTCAGGAGTTTGGGCATTGCCAGCAGGGACGACAACAGGTTGGTCTATTATGGACTCTAAATGTGAGACAGATCTCTGTACTGATGGTTCTGAGGTGGTGTTATAAGATATATCATGAATCTGTGAAGATTCAGGTATCGTACTACCGGTACCAAGTAAACTGGGTACAGAGGGTTGAGATGTCGCAGAGTTAGATCTGGTTGAGTGTTGCACTCCTGGATTGTTCTCGACGATACGGCTAGGAATATGGGTTGGACTACCAGTAGTCGCAGGAACCATCCTAGGTATCGTCGGAGGCAGCAATCCAGGGTGATTATGCTTTCGCAAAGCTGGAGGTCTGTATAGTTTGACGCTTTCGCCTTCGCTATCTAAATCGGAACTATCAGATTGGATTGCGTGAGGTACATGTACTGGTGGTGTCTTGAGATTGGTTCTGGCCAACTCCTTGCGGATAGGGCCTATCTCAGATTCTACACTTACATCCACCGTCGGTGTATCTCTGGGTACACAATTGAATGGCAGGAGCATATTCCTATGCAACGTCCGGATTGGTCCTTTGCCATTCTCAAGTTGTACACGAAATACTGGTATGTCGGGGTTCGGCATAGCTAGCACAACATAAGGGTCGCGATCCCATCTGTCTGCTAGCTTATGTGTCCCCTTGATACCGACTTTCTTTACAAGTACACGGTCTCCAACTTCTATCTTGGACTCACGAACTTTACAGTCGTACCTGTCCTTGTTCTTGGCAGCCTGCCTGCCAGCTTCATTGGCAGCTGCCCTATATGCATATTCTAGCCGGTTCTTTAGTTTGGCTACATATGTCGTAGGTGTGAATTCACCAATGTCTTGTGGATCTGTGCCTAAGTAGGCATCGACAGAAAGTCGAGGATGCCACCCAAACATTAAATAGTGTGGCGAAAAAGCGGTTGCATCACTCTTGGTACCATTGTATGCCTAAACAAGAGGGGCGATATACGATTTCCAGTCGCTCTTTTGGTGTTCCTCTAAGGTACCAAGACATAGTATGGGACCAGGCTATATAATTATGATATGATTCAGACCAGTGATTTTATTAGGCCATATAGGGAAACTATTGGGTGGTACGCTTGCAGCAGGGTTTGGAAACATTATAATGTACATGTACTAAATATCAATAATTAGTTCCCTTTAACATAAATATGACATGGGTTACATATATACAAATCAAATGCAATCAAAAGGTAGGACTATAAGTGATAATAGTAGAACTATGTGATTAGTTTGTATTGTTATTGTTCTACCGTAAGTAGAGAATTTTGATTGGTGAAGCCAGTTGTATTATTTTCCCAATGATCCTATATATGTAGCATCGTCTATTATATTGTATCTTATTTGCTGTGGGTTTTTTATAGAGCGAACAGAATGTTTAAACCAAATCTTGATAAATAAAAAGATTTATCGATGATTGTCTGCACCTTGTACAAACAGTGGTTCTCGGAGTAGGGTATTTATTTTCGCCTGTATGTTCGTGTAAACTGCCTGCGGATCTGTTCTGAAATAAATCGGGTTACAGAGTCATTAGGTAACTCTTTAATAAAATTATATATGACGATATGTCTGTACCTTGTGCTTACTCATACAGCGAGTTTCAGAGATAAATACGTTAACATTATTATGTGGAAGTCGTTATAGCGCAGTGGATGCGCGTTCGCTTCAGGTGCGAAAGGTCCGGAGTTCGAGCCCCACTGGAGCCGTTACGATTGTGCCATTAGGCAAGGCATTTAAATTCCACATTGCCTCTTCTCTCCTTCATGGCGATAGATTCCATCAGGAATGAGGTCTCGAGAGTGATTAATATAAGTTGAAAGAACTTGTTTCGCAATCGAGCTAAAATAAATTTGTATAAACTAACATTATGATTTTAGTCAATGTGGGGTTGGTGGGTGGATGCATGCATGTATGTAGTGTGTGTAGTGGTTTTCATCTTTATTTTCAGTCTCATATATGTGCAGTACAGCAAATTCAAACGCATATCAAATTAACAACGTACATAGCCATTCAATAAATAGAATTACAAGATACTGTTATCATAGTTACCTGGATGGATGGATGGATGCTGGGTGGATGGGTGGCTGGATGTATGGATGGGTGGATGGATGGATGGATGGATGCTGGGTGGATGGGTGGCTGGATGTATGGATGGGTGGATGCTGGATGGATGGATTGGTCGATGGATATGGATGGATGGGTGGCTGGATGTATGGATTGGTCGATGGATGGATGCTGGATGGATGGATGGATTGGTCGATGGATGGATGGGTGGATGCTGGATGGATGGATTGGTCGATGGATGGATGGGTGGATATGGATGGATGGATTGGTCGATGGATGGACGGTGGATGATGAGTGTATGTATGGATGGATTGATGGATGGATGGACGGTGGATGATGGGTGTATGTATGGATGGATTGATGGATGGATGGATGGACGGTGGATGATGGGTGTATGTTGGATGGATGGTGGATGGATGGCGGGGGATGATGGGTGTATGTATGGATGGATTGGTGGATGGATGGACGGTGGATGATGGGTGTATGTATGGATGGATTGGTGGATGGATGACGGTGGATGATGGGTGTGATGGATGGATTGGTGGATGGATGGACGGTGGATGATGGGTGTATGTATGGATGGATTGGTGGATGGATGGACGGTGGATGATGGGTGTATGTATGGATGGATTGGTGGATGGATGGACGGTGGATGATGGGTGTATGTATGGATGGATTGGTGGATGGATGGACGGTGGATGATGGGTGTATGTATGGATGGATTGGTGGATGGATGGACGGTGGATGATGGGTGTATGTATGGATGGATTGGTGGATGGATGGACGGTGGATGATGGGTGTATGTATGGATGGATTGGTGGATGGATGGACGGTGGATGATGGGTGTATGTATGGATGGATTGGTGGATGGATGGGGATGATGGGGTATGATGGAGGATTGGTGGATGGATGGACGGTGTGATGGGTGTATGTATGGATGGATTGGTGGATGGATGGACGGTGGATGATGGGTGTATGTATGGATGGATTGGTGGATGGATGGACGGTGGATGATGGGTGTATGTATGGATGGATTGGTGGATGGATGGACGGTGGATGATGGGTGTATGTATGGATGGATTGGTGGATCGATGGATGGATTGGTGGATATGGATGGATGGATGGACGGTGGATGATGGGTGTATGTATGGATAGATAACTGGTTATTTTACATCCGCGGTGACTGATACGATACAGGCGACATCGGTCCCATCTGAAGGACTGCTAATGTGATTAGAGTCAGACTGGGGATCGATCGATTTCATAACCTCATATTCATAGTCAATAGTATTACTTTGGTCACTTATTTTACTTTCGATTCAAAGTTAGATCATTTTAGAATAATTGATAGCATGTTCGTCAATGTTGACATTTGACAATCAGCTCCTTTGTAAACACATACTAGTTTTCAGATAGTGTTCCAGATCTATGTCAGGTAGTATATATATGAACGTGTTAATGACACATAGGTTCTATATCGGAGCGCCTTTAGAGTAATTCGTCAACAGTTTAAAACTTGCAAAACACTGCACGTTGATTAATACATGTTGGCCACAATACTAATAGTTGCTTCACATAGGTACGGACTAGTTTGTTTTCCTTTCGTTCGTTGTCACTTTGAGCTAGGATTTTCATAATTATAATGTTAGTGGACATAATGTTTAGTTAGTATTAAAATATTTAATAAAAGTAATAATTGGTACACGTATGTTGACATACAATGGGTATCTTCCCAAGTCACACTATACTATTTAAATAAAATTTAAAAAACCCTCAAGTTACTTGTAGATTGTTTAATCCATAATACCTTCTGACAAAATGTTAAGTGCAATCTTTATAAATTGGCAGCTTTGCCAAAGCCGGTTATTCTAGCGTGGATGCAACACACGAGTGGGGGTATAATTGCAACGCTACATCGGGTTTCGTATTATATCAACTAATATTGACCGTTAACATGTTTATTGGTTTTAAGCCTTTTCCATATAAAACGGTATCATTTAGTTCAATTGTACCTGTATACATAATTAAATGTACATCATACGGTAGCTAACATCGCTCACTACTTACAAGGGCTTATGTTTAAAACTCCAACATGTATTATAGCTCACCCAGCTTTCTGATAACTCATTGTTTCGGTGTTCACCTCTAACCACAGGAACTTAAAATTGTATCCATAAGCAACCAAAGGTCTGGTACCTCTATCCTAGAACACCCCCCTCTTTTTTCAATATAGGGGGTGTCCTAGGATAGAGGTACGAGACCGTTGGTGGCTTATGGTGGCTTATGATAACATTTCAAGTTCCTGTGCTCTAACCCAAATCATCACAATATTTCACTAAGCTGACCAGAGACTGATGTAAATATTGTGATGTGAGACCAATTAAAACCATGTTACCGGCAAGTTAAGGTACTCAGTACAGTAAGTACTGTGGCGAGGTCATAAAAAAGCTTAAGCTTTAGCTCAGACTAAGTCACAAAGTTTTTGAATTGGTTACTGTAAACCTAGTCCTATAAATAAGACCTCTACATAACTAGTTTTCTTCAGTTATTTCGAGGTCTTATTGTTAAAGCTCAATTTCGCATAGCACTTTCCGATGGCGGGATTTCTGACCAATATTTTGAAGCTTTCCGGACATGAACGGTTATAGATGTGTGCATTGGTGTTAAGAATAAACATTAATACAGATATTTAGAACGTTTCAAATATATTGTGTTGCTGACCAGCAGACTGCGTTTTCCTATAATACATATCGTCTGCTTAAACGTCTGCGTTTTAGTCTGAGCCAATAATTCATCGGATTTCTTTTGTGAAGACTGCGCAGAAAAAATGGGAGAATTTCACCTGTCTACTTCAAACAGCTAAATGATATGCACAACGGTTCCAAAATCCACTGAACATGGGATTCATGAAATCAGGCTCCGTAATTTACTTTAACAATTAAATTATCAATGATCTGGTACTAGTAAGTAGCGTCATGACAAATGATCACTGATCTGGTACTAGTAAGTAGTGTCATGACACATTATCAATGATCTGGTACTAGTAAGTAGTGTCATGGCACATTATCAATGATCTGGTACTAGTAAGTAGTGTCATGGCACATTATCAATGATCTGGTACTAGTAAGTAGTGTCATAACAAATTATCAATGAGCTGGTACTAGTAAGTACTGTCATGACAAATTATCAATGAGCTGGTACTAGTAAGTAGCGTCATGACAAATTACCAATTATCTGGTACTAGTAAGTAGTGTCATGACACATTATCAATGATCTCGTACTAGTAAGTAGTGTCATGACAAATTATCAATGAGCTGGTACTAGTAAGTAGTGTCATGACAAATTATCAATGATCTGGTACTAGTAAGTAGTGTCATGACACATTATCAATTAGCTGGTACTAGTAAGTAGTGTCGTGACAAATTATCAATGATCTGGTAATAGTAAGTAGTGTCATGACACATTATCAATTATCTGGTACTAGTAAGTAGTGTCATGACAAATTAGCAATGATCTGGTACTAGTAAGTAGCGTCATGACAAATTATCAATGATCTGGTACTAGTAAGTAGTGTCATGACAAATTAGCAATTATATGGTACTAGTAAGTAGTATCATGACAAATTATCAATGATCTGGTACTAGTAAGTAGTGTCATGACACATTATCAATTAGCTGGTACTAGTAAGTAGTGTCGTGACAAATTATCAATGATCTGGTAATAGTAAGTAGTGTCATGACACATTATCAATTATCTGGTACTAGTAAGTAGTGTCATGACAAATTAGCAATGATCTGGTACTAGTAAGTAGCGTCATGACAAATTATCAATGATCTGGTACTAGTAAGTAGTGTCATGACCAATTATCAATGATCTGGTACTAGTAAGTAGTGTCATGACACATTATCAATGATCTGGTACTAGTAAGTAGTGTCATGACAAATTATCAATGATCTGGTACTAGTAAGTAGTGTCATGACCAATTATCAATGATCTGGTACTAGTAAGTAGCGTCATGACAAATTAGCAATTATATGGTACTAGTAAGTAGCGTCATGACAAATTATCAATGATCTGGTACTAGTAAGTAGTGTCATGACCAATTATCAATGATCTGGTACTAGTAAGTAGTGTCATGACACATTATCAATGATCTGGTACTAGTAAGTAGTGTCATGACAAATTATCAATGATCAGGTACTAGTAAGTAGTGTCATGACCAATTATCAATGATCTGGTACTAGTAAGTAGCGTCATGACAAATTAGCAATTATATGGTACTAGTAAGTAGCGTCATGACAAATTATCAATGATCTGGTACTAGTAAGTAGTGTCATGACCAATTATCAATGATCTGGTACTAGTAAGTAGTGTCATGACACATTATCAATGATCTGGTACTAGTAAGTAGTGTCATGACAAATTATCAATGATCAGGTACTAGTAAGTAGTGTCATGACCAATTATCAATGATCTGGTACTAGTAAGTAGTGTCATGACACATTATCAATGATCTGGTACTAGTAAGTAGTGTCATGACAAATGATCAATGATCTGGTACTAGTAAGTAGTGTCATGACAAATTATCAATTATCTGGTACTAGTAAGTAGCGTCATGACAAATTATCAATTATCTGGTACTAGTAAGTAGTGTCATGACACATTATCAATGATCTGGTACTAGTAAGTAGTGTCATGACAAATTATCAATGATCTGGTACTAGTAAGTAGTGTCATGACAAATTATCAATTATCTGGTACTAAGTAGTGTCATGACAATTATCAATGGGCTGGTACTAGTAAGTAGTGTCATGACAAATTATCAATTATCTGGTACTAGTAAGTAGTGTCATGACAAATTATAAATTATCTGGTACTAGTAAGTAGCGTCATGACAAATTATCACTGATCTGGTACTAGTAAGTAGCGTCATGACAAATTATCAATTATCTGGTACTAAGTAGTGTCATGACAATTATCAATGGGCTGGTACTAGTAAGTAGTGTCATGACAATTATCAATGAGCTGGTACTAGTAAGTAGTGTCATGACACATTATCAATGATCTGGTACTAGTAAATAGTGTCATGACAAATTATCAATGGGCTGGTACTAGTAAGTAGTGTCATGACACATTATCAATGATCTGGTACTAGTAAATAGTGTCATGACTAATTATCAATGAGCTGGTACTAGTAAGTAGTGTCATGACAAATTATCAATGGGCTGGTACTAGTAAGTAGTGTCATGACAAATTATCAATGGGCTGGTACTAGTAAGTAGTGTCATGACAATTATCAATGGGCTGGTACTAGTAAGTAGTGTCATGACACATTATCAATGATCTGGTACTAGTAAGTAGTGTCATGGCAAATTATCAATGATCTGGTACTAGTAAGTAGTGTTATGGGAAAGTATCAATGAGCTGGTACTAGTAAGTAGTGTCAAGGCAAATTATCAATTATATGATACTAGTAAGTAATGTCATGACAAATTATCAATTATCTGGTACTAGTAAGTAGTGTCATGGGAAATTATCAATGATCTGGTACTAGTAAGTAGTGTCATGACAAATTATCAATTATATGATACTAGTAAGTAGCGTCATGACAAATTATCAATGAGCTGGTACTAGTAAGTAGTGTCATGACAAATTATCAATGATCTGGTACTAGTAAGTAATGTTATGACAAATTATCAATTATCTGGTACTAGTAAATAGTGTTATGACAAATTATCAATGATCTGGTACTAGTAAGTAGTGTCATGACACATTATCAATTATCTGGTACTAGTAAGTAGTGTCATGACACATTATCAATAACCTGGTACTAGTAAGTAGCGTCATGACACATTATCAATGATCTGGTACTAGTAAGTAGTGTCATGACACATTATCAATTAGCTGGTACTAGTAAGTAGTGTCGTGACAAATTATCAATGATCTGGTAATAGTAAGTAGTGTCATGACACATTATCAATTATCTGGTACTAGTAAGTAGTGTCATGACAAATTAGCAATGATCTGGTACTAGTAAGTAGCGTCATGACAAATTATCAATGATCTGGTACTAGTAAGTAGTGTCATGACAAATTAGCAATTATATGGTACTAGTAAGTAGTATCATGACAAATTATCAATGATCTGGTACTAGTAAGTAGTGTCATGACACATTATCAATTAGCTGGTACTAGTAAGTAGTGTCGTGACAAATTATCAATGATCTGGTAATAGTAAGTAGTGTCATGACACATTATCAATTATCTGGTACTAGTAAGTAGTGTCATGACAAATTAGCAATGATCTGGTACTAGTAAGTAGCGTCATGACAAATTATCAATGATCTGGTACTAGTAAGTAGTGTCATGACAAATTAGCAATTATATGGTACTAGTAAGTAGCGTCATGACAAATTAGCAATTATATGGTACTAGTAAGTAGCGTCATGACAAATTAGCAATTATATGGTACTAGTAAGTAGCGTCATGACAAATTATCAATGATCTGGTACTAGTAAGTAGTGTCATGACCAATTATCAATGATCTGGTACTAGTAAGTAGTGTCATGACACATTATCAATGGGTTGGTACTAGTAAGTAGTGTCATGACAAATTATCAATGATCTGGTACTAGTAAGTAGTGTCATGGCAAATTATCAATTATCTGGTACTAGTAAGTAGTGTCATGACAAATTATCAATTATCTGGTACTAGTAAGTAGTGTCATGACAACTTATCAATTATCTGGTACTAGTAAGTAGCGTCATGACAACTTATCAATTATCTGGTACTAGTAAGTAGTGTCATGACAAATTATCAATTATCTGGTACTAGTAAGTAGTGTCATGACAAATTATCAATTATCTGGTACTAAGTAGTGTCATGACAATTATCAATGGGCTGGTACTAGTAAGTAGTGTCATGACAAATTATCAATGATCTGGTACTAGTAAGTAGTGTCATGACACATTATCAATGATCTGGTACTAGTAAGTAGTGTCATGACACATTATCAATGAGCTGGTACTAGTAAATAGTGTCATGACTAATTATCAATGAGCTGGTACTAGTAAGTAGTGTCATGACAAATTATCAATGGGCTGGTACTAGTAAGTAGTGCCATGACAATTATCAATGGGCTGGTACTAGTAAGTAGTGTCATGACAAATTATCAATGGGCTGGTACTAGTACGTAGTGTCATGACAATTATCAATGGGCTGGTACTAGTAAGTAGTGTCATGACAAATTATCAATGATCTGGTACTAGTAAGTAGTGTCATGGCAAATTATCAATGATCTGGTACTAGTAAGTAGTGTCAAGGCAAATTATCAATTATATGATACTAGTAAGTAGCGTCATGACAAATTATCAATTATCTGGTACTAGTAAGTAGTGTCATGACCAATTATCAATGGGCTGGTACTAGTAAGTAGTGTCATGACAGTTATCAATGAGCTGGTACTAGTAAGTAGTGTCATGACAAATTATCAATTATCTGGTACTAGTAAGTAGTGTCATGACTAATTATCAATGAGCTGGTACTAGTAAGTAGTGTCATGACAATTATCAATGGGCTGGTACTAGTAAGTAGTGTCATGACAATTATCAATGAGCTGGTACTAGTAAGTAGTGTCATGACAAATTATCAATTATCTGGTACTAGTAAGTAGTGTCATGACAAATTATCAATGATCTGGTACTAGTAAGTAGTGTCATGACAAATTATCAATGGGCTGGTACTAGTAAGTAGTGTCATGACAAATTATCAATGGGCTGGTACTAGTAAGTAGTGTCATGACAATTATCAATGGGCTGGTACTAGTAAGTAGCGTCATGACAAATTATCAATTATATGATACTAGTAAGTAGTGTCATAACAAATTATCAATTATCTGGTACTAGTAAGTAGTGTCCTGACACATTATCAATGGTCTGGTACTAGTAAGTAGTGTCATGACACATTATCAATGATCTGGTACTAGTAAATCCAGCGGTCAGAGCTTCTGATTCACGAACGAGTAGTACTGCTGCGATGCTGAAGAAATAGTTAGTATGTTTAGATAGTTGTATTATTAGAAATGTTAGTATATAACTGATTGTTTGTTTTGTTGTTTTTGTTTTGTTGTAGTTAGTATGTATATACTGTGTTGTTAGTATGTATATACTAGGTTAGTATGTATATGTATATTAGAAATAGTTGTATGTATATACTAGAAATAGTTAGTATGTATATACTAGAAATAGTTAGTATGTATATACTAGAAATAGTGTATGTATATACTAGAAATAGTGTGTATGTATATACTAGAAATAGTTAGTATGTATATACTAGAAATAGTTAGTATGTATATACTAGAAATAGTTAGTATGTATATACTAGAAATAGTGTGTATGTATATACTAGAAATAGTGTGTATGTATATACTAGAAATAGTTAGTATGTATATACTAGAATATGTTAGTATGTATATACTAGAATATGTTAGTATGTATATACTAGAATATGTTAGTATGTATATACTAGAAATATTTAGTATGTATATACTAGAATATGTTAGTATGTATATACTAGAAATAGTTAGTATGTATATACTAGAATATGTTAGTATGTATATACTAGAAATAGTTAGTATGTATATACTAGAATATGTTAGTATGTATATACTAGAAATAGTTAGTATGTATATACTAGAATATGTTTCAAATAATCGGTAAGCAATGGACTTATTTCATTTATCAGTTAATATCGTACAATACGTACAGAAGCTATACTGCAACTAAATGCACCCACATCAGCTTTAACCGATGCTTAAACAGTAATTACACTTGCGTCATCTGCGTTATATTAAATACGTAGGACCTCAAAGATTCACGCAGAGCTGCCGGGGAGCTGGAATGCCTAATAGTTTTATTTGGAATGCAGATGCTGGAGACAATATTTGACTACTGCAGACAATTACTATGAACTACGGAAGGAATTCATACCGTATGCCATGTTACTGTGTGTTAGATTCCAACAAGTGGATTTCCACTGCGACTAGTTACTAATTAATCAGTAATTAAATAAAGAACAGTACCAAGTATACATACATGATGAACCACGGGCGTTTGAAACCGTGACATAGGTGTAAGCGTCCGTGGTCCAATGGTTGAGCGTCGGATTTGGAATCGAACGATCCGGGTTCGATACTCAGTCAGGCCACGTATGTAGTGTCATTGAGCAAGGCACCTCACACACATTGCTTAGTACTGGTTAACCGCTATGGTCGGCTAAACATGCGCAGGAAAACACGTCTAGGTCCCCGCAAGGGGTTTGACATTAATGGAACATACATACATAAGCGAACATGCGTTTGTTGCGTTTATTAATTGTCGCTATCGGTTTCCCATATGGGCGACGCCTCCTGAAGAGAGTAGTCATTTTAGATTGGTCGAGGATAGTGCAATGATACAGACATAAACCCATTCCAGAGTTCCATCTGATTCTTTTACGTGCATGGTGTAAAGCACCGACACTAGATCTCGCTTTAAAGTCTCATCCGAAATATTATGATATGTGTCATTTTGGTATGGTATCAGGGAATCGAACCTGCGACCCCTGGATTATATAAGTCCAGCATGTCAATTACTGGACCTCTGGCGACCACCGTACAAGCTCACATTCTTCCCGGTCCGAGGATCGAACCCGGGTTGCATTGGTGAGACACGAGCGCGTTAACCACTGCTCTAATTGGACAACCTAAATATAGTGCATAGTTTGCAACGATTGCGAAACAAGTTCTTACAATTAGTTTAATCACTTTCGAGACCTCATTCCTGATGGAATCAACCGCCATTGGGGAGATAGAATATGCAATGTGGATGTACATGTCTTGCCTATATAAGAGCACCGTTACCATGGTTCTTGTGGGCGGGGGGGGGGTCACAGAAGACATTCATTGAAAGTGAACGAAGGTCGCGTACCCGTGAATGCTTTACGCCTACTAACCAAAAGGAACAGGGGTTGATATATTTTGCCTTGTCCGTCAGATAAATATATGTATTTAACACCAAAGCCGTTCATTGAGCCGTCTTGAGTTTCTGATAATATCAATGTCGTTTTGCTTGAAGTCAAAAAGTCAAAACTCGACAGACTGGAACCCAGGCTATACCCCTATGTGTACCATTCACAGCTTAGAGAGATGTTGTTTGTTCGAATGGGGTCAGTTTTATAAAAACATCACGGTTTTGGCTGTTTACTTAATCTGTAGATGTATTTTTAATGGTAGCACAGTTAGTTTATACATATACAGTCAAACCTGTCTTAGGCAGCCAGTCATGGGAATCTCAGAAAGTGGCTGCTTAGCACAGGTGGCTGCTTAATAGAGGTCAACTGTATAATAAAACAACATATTGGGAATCTGGAAACTGACTGCCTAATACAGGTTGGCTGCTTAATGTAGGTCACCACTAACACAGGTTTGACTGTATATATAAATTTATTTTAGCTCGATTGCGAAACAAGTTCTTACAACTTATATTACTCACTCTCGAGACCTCATTCCTGATGGAATCCGTCGCCACGAGGGAGAGAGAAGAGGCAACGTGGAATTTCAATGCATTGCCTAAGGGCACAATCACAACGGCTCCAGCGGGTCGCATTGTTGTTTAATGATGCCGGTTATAGTGTACACCCATTAATCTTTATATGTACAAATGAATACCATCATGTTTGTCTGGCGTTGGAATTGTGTCTGATAATGTTTTATGATGTTAATGGATGGTTGAGTTTATATACACACGCCACTGGCGAATCATATGGGCGAGCGTTACTGAATATGTTAGTACACTTCTTGTGGTTATTGTTATAATTTATATATAGCAGTTCGTTGGAGCCTGGCTCGCCTGTTAGATTATTCCCGGTAGGCTGTATATACAGATGTGCGCCAGGTACTTTGAAGTACATGTATACACATTAGAAGAAAAACACCTTCTTTTTGTTATTTTTTTTATATATAATGAGAACAAAATTAATGAATGAAGCATGTGGTCCGCTTACCGTTTGTACAGAGCATACTCTAAACCAGTCAAACACTATATATATATATATATACAGAGCATACTCTAAACCAGTCAAACACTATATATATATATACAGAGCATACTCTAAACCAGTCAAACACTATATATATATATATATATATATATATATATATATATATATATATATATACAGAGCATACTCTAAACCAGTCAAACACTATATATATATATATATACAGAGCATACTCTAAACCAGTCAAACACTATATATATATACAGAGCATACTCTAAACCAGTCATATACTCTATCTATATATACAGAGCATACTCTAAACCAGTCAAACACTATATATATATATATATATATATATACAGAGCATACTCTAAACCAGTCATATACTCTATCTATATATACAGAGCATACTCTAAACCAGTCAAACACTATATATATATATACAGAGCATACTCTAAACCAGTCATATACTCTATTTATATATACAGAGATACTCTAAACCAGCCATATACTCTATCTATATATACAGAGCATACTCTAAACAGTCAAACACTATATATATATATATATATATATATATATATATTATATATATAATATATATATATATATATACTCTATTTATATATACAGAGCATACTCTAAACCAGCCACATACTCTATCTATATATACAGAGCATACTCTAAACCAGTCAAACACTATATATATATATACAGAGCATACTCTAAACCAGTCATATACTCTATTTATATATACAGAGCATACTCTAAACCAGCCATATACTCTATCTATATATACAGAGCATACTCTAAACCAGCCATATACTCTATCTATATATACAGAGCATACTCTAAACCAGCCATATACTCTATCTATATATATACATAGCATACTCTAAACCAGTCATATACTCTATTTATATATATACATAGCATACTCTAAACTAGTCAAACACTATATATATATATATATATATATATATATATATATATATATATATATATATATATATATATATATACAGAGCATACTCTAAACCAGTCATATACTCTATTTATATATACAGAGCATACTCTAAACCAGCCATATATTCTATTTATATATACAGAGCATACTCTAAACCAGCCATATACTCTATCTATATATATACATAGCATACACTAAGCCAGCCATATACTCTATCTATATATATACATAGCATACACTAAACCGGCCATATACTCTATCTATATATACAGAGCATACTCTAAACCAGCCATATACTCTATTTATATATCTATATATATACATAGCATACTCTAAACCAGCCATATACTCTATCTATATATACAGAGCATACTCTAAACCAGCCATATACTATATCTATATATACAGAGCATACTCTAAACCAGCCATATACTCTATCTATATATACAGAGCATACTCTAAACCAGCCATATACTCTATTTATATATCTATATATACAGAGCATACTCTAAACCAGCCATAGTTTATGAATCATATTTTGCACATTTTGCAAATCATCACACGTGCATATCGTTATATTCGTGCAATTAAATTGGCATCTCTGAATGTAATGGTGCATGCGCATTAACAAACGAGAGACAAGAAATTAAAGCTTCCACTGCAAACCACTTAAAAATTAATAAATTGACAGCTAGATTGCTATCCCTGTCCGCCCCTCAATTTCAGTTAATGAAAATGTATATTTATTTTGTAATATTTACTGATCATGAAAATAAAATGTTAACCCGCCACTTGTTTTTGGACAAACTTTGGGCGAGAATGCTGCAATTAATTTACATGACACTACACAGACTTTGTTCAGGGCTTTTCTTTGCCAAATAGCACCAATTCAAACCGTTTGTTGCCAACTAGACCGGCTTCCTTTCACAGAACAGTTGTTGCGTTCATGGAGAGTAGCGTGCACCGTTTGATCAAAACGTGCATACCGGTGCGTGGACTTTTCGTGGCCAAAATGTTAAAATGTCGTTGACTTCAAATCGTATGCCCCTCGCCACTAGGTTCGAATCCCATGAGGGGTGTCGAATTAGTTCGTGTGGTGAAGCTATACAACTGGCTTGTGGAATGTCGGCGGTTCTACCCGGGTGACCGCCCCTGTCTGTAATACAGTTCGGAATCGTACTCGGTGTCTTCCTCCGCCCATAATTACTGGAGAGAAATATGAGCTTAATGGAAGCACATTCGAACTAGGTTCATTAACCAACAGTGCACCCATTATCATTTGAAAAGTCACAACGTTTTAGTACAGTCAAACCTGTCTTAAGCAGCTAGTCGAGGGAATTACCGAAAGGGGCTGCTTAGCACAGGTGGCTGCTTAATAGAGGTCAAATGTATAATAAAACAACATATTGGGAATCTGCAAACTGGCTGCTAAGTACAGGTTGGCTGCTTAATAGAGGTGACCACTAACACAGGTTTGACTGTACATAGCTACTTGCATAAACATTTATACCATTCTAACTTAAAACATATTTGAGACGTCAAGCCTCAACGGGTGGGCGACCATGGAATCCATCGCCACGAGGGAGAGAGAAGAGGCAACGTGGAATTTAAAACATTTCGTACTTGAAGCGAACGCGATTCCACTGCGCTATCACGACTCCACATTCACAGAGAGGATAGTTGTTCGCTTCAGTGTATGATTAAACAATTTCGCAGAATTGACATTTATGGATATATATTAGGGATGGCAACGAATGTTCGAATATTCGAATATTAAAACCATATTCGAATATTAAAACCATATTCGAATATTAAAAAAAAAAAATTCAAATCAAATTGTAATCAATTGCAGTTAAATCATAGCGTAAAAGGATATATATGTTTGTTTAAATTTCAATCAATTAAGTTTCGAAAACAAGAATGACCCAATGCGTGCCCGAAGGTGCGAAATGTCATCGCGATTTGGCTCCAAATAACAAAGGAGGGTGATGACATGTTGTTCACACCTTACAGGGGTCACTAATTGATCAATGCAGTCTATTTGACGGGACACAAACTGAGAAGCATTTGTTTTACAGGTACTAACTGTAGTGGAAATCGAAAGTTGGAGAAATTTGCGAATATTCGAATATTCGTTCGGAAGATCATCCGAATATTCGAATATTACAATCACCATTCGTTGCCATCCCTAGTGTATATATATACTGACACCAAAAATAAACTGTGCACTTGCCAAGGATGTAAAATTTACATCCTTGTAGAAAAAAATATAGAAGAAGAAGAATCGTTTATTAAGACACAAACATAAACAGTTTATGGTCTACAAACAAATGAATATAATAATACTATATACTAACCAATCAATCTTGTCTTGCATTTGTAAATCTCTGACATACATTACCCATTTATATATACATATACGGTATTATTATAAGTGTGCTTACTAATTGGAGCTTTTAAATGTTTAATAATTATATTAATAATGTTGGATTATATTGGAGGATAATCTCAAAACATCCTAAAAGTATAATTCAAGGGATTAGTGCAAAACTACCGCAACCCCTTCACTGTGTAGGCACGTTTGGTATCAAAATGTGCGAACTATTGGGTAAATTAGAGCAATGTGTGAAGGATTATTTTCTTCACGCATGATATTAAGAGCCATAATTCTAAAATTTGTAGCGAAAAAGTAATTTGAAGTTCTGAGCGTTACGTAGTATAGCGCAGAACGTATGTCTTAAAGTACTGTAAGCACTACATTAGTTAATGTGCTGTTCAGTCATGTATGCGATCACATGACTGAGTGGTCAAACAGGTTTGTGGCGCTAACACGTCACGAGGAAATCGTTTAGTAGAATCAGTTCTAGTTCTGACTGCGATACACACGGACGTTTATTTAAATTTCGCTATTCAAATTCTCATATGTACAAAGATATATCGAAAAGTAATATTAACATTTATTTAATGCAAGCAACACAAGCTCTCAACGATGTTGAGCGACGGAAAAAGTAAAGTAATGATTGAATAATAGTATATGTATGCAAGATGGGTGGAATATGGTGGACCAGGTGCAGTTTTCCAGAGTATTTTACACAACTACAGTGGGTGAAGTTTTTTCTCTCTGGTTTTTACCCTGGCTTGGTACATCACATGTCGCATCTGGCATAGTTATATAGCGTTTAGAAAGATAAAGTATATGCAAAGCATTTTGGAAAGTATGTTATTATGTATATTTACTAGTATGTATAGTTATAAGTACACGAATAAACTAGTGGCGTCTGTCTATCGCACGTCATTGCCCACCGCAAAACTGTGTTGTTTTGTGCGTAAAGGAGTTAAGACTGCTCAATATAAAAATGCACAGTTATTTTTATGGTGTCAGTATACAGTTACAACTGCGTGTTAATAAACTTATGACTCGGATAGTACACCATATAACGATGTGGTTAGAGCAAACACTAATGCTACCTGCGCTATAGTAACGATGAAAGGAGTTCAGAGGATAATTATGAGGTACTAAAAGGGCGCTAACAGTTAGGGTTACCAAAGAATGTGATAATGATTGGCTTAAATGATGCTTCATTTATATGTTAATATGTAATTATGTTTTATATCATTGTTTTTTGTTTTGAGAGCCTTATGGGAGATATTGACATTACCAAATAAGTTTCCTCGTTAAATATAGTATTTACTTTTAAAATTATTGTTATTATTTTATGCTTTCCAAGTAAAGAACTGCAAATATTGTGAATTCAGCTTAAACATGTTATCATTTTTACCCCGTCGACTACCTCAATTAAGTAATTTCACGAATGGGTGGTTTTTACCTCAGCACCGGCATGT
This sequence comes from Archivesica marissinica, assembly GCA_014843695.1. Classification (NCBI taxonomy): domain Eukaryota; kingdom Metazoa; phylum Mollusca; class Bivalvia; order Venerida; family Vesicomyidae; genus Archivesica; species Archivesica marissinica. Next base: position 26,430,046 of record CM026402.1, on the reverse strand, counting down.
CCATATTTGGAATCCCGTAAATGTCCAATAAAACTCCACCTTCCACTGTTTTGAAACTGTGAAGGATGGCATGTTCCATGTCACTGCCCCAGTTTCGTATGTCTCCGCGGTTGCATGCACTTTTGTATTTTAGCTGTTTTCTGACAATCATGAACAGTGATTTGTCTGTAGTTTTTCATTTTGACAGCAAACAGGAACTAACTTGAAAACATGCCGGAATTATTTCTTATTACGGACTTATTATATTATTCTTATTATCATCCTAACATAAGCGAATGAGTGGTTGTGCATTGTAGTGTAATGAGGCTCCCGACAGTGCAGTTAAAATGAATGCAATTTGAAAACAAATATTATATTTGTCCAAATCATTGGAATTCATAAAAGAAAAAGAAGCTTTCAGTGTTACGCAGCGCCATTCCTGGTTATACGTATTCCATGGATCACTAGACGAAATAAAACCCTATCTTACACCAATAAACACAAATATCCTCTATGCCAATGTCAGATAGTCAATAAAAAATTGTTATGTTATATTTCGGGTTTTACGCCTGTATTTTGGGCTATATCGCCGGCGGGCAGTTTACCTAACAACACCTTTCCTGGGCAAGCTCCAACGGTTAACCAGTACTTGGGTGCACCAACCTCCTCAATAATTGTATAATTATTATAAGTCTATAATTCTAAATATACAACAATACTCACATGTCTATAATTGGTTTACTGCGATTTTATTTATAACGATTTTTGTGACAGAGCCTAGTGTAGTAATGTTAAAACGTGTTTGCTTGAGGGTTAAAGTCGCTCTGAGTAGTGTGTCAAGCACAAGCTGGCGCCTGAGTAAAACCACTAACCTCCCCGCACGCCAGTTGAATACGACACACACAATGGGATTCGAATCTACCGCGGAGAGCGGCAAATTATTTATGAAGCCTGTTCAACTGCCTTAACCATTCGGCCACGGAGGAGGTCCACAGTGACAACAAAGCCCAATGTTTAGCGTATACTTCACTAACGTATCTGGATACCACTGTTCCAGTCTGTACACGGTACTTAAACGATTCACAAGTTTAGATATATGTTCATTATTTGGCGATTTTAATCGTGTTTTATAATCATTATGTTGACTTTGATGACTCTATTTTGGCGTTGATAATACTGGACAGATGATGATGCGTGAACTAATTTGTAATTAACTAGTACTGTAATCTATATAATCTATAACTCATTGATTTGACGAGGAGTTCAATGACCCAACAAAATATAATACTACTATAGCAGGTGTTCACTTCTCTATAACTATACATCTTTATATCTTTAGGCTAAGAACAGTCGTATATATATTTTGCATTGTCCGTCATATATTTATTTATTTATTTAAACCAAACCCACAGATGGATATGTAGTTTAGTGGTTAACACGTTGAACTGCGAACCCAGCGATCGCAGGTTCGATTCGATCCTTCGTCTGACCCGAATGATAACCAGATGAGGTTCTGAAATGAGTCTCTGTCTGTATCATTGCACAATCCTCCAACAATCTAAAATGACTCATCTCTTCAGTAGGCATCGCTCATAATTACGGGCAACCGATAGTGACGATAAATAAACGTAAAACACACACATATAAATCCAACCCGTTAATTGAGCCGCAATGAGTTTCCGATAATGATGTCGTTTAGCCAGAAGGAAACAAGTGAAAAATCGGCAGACTGGAACCCAAGCAAGTATATCTTAATACGTGTATATTTACTAAACGTACATGTAGGTACTCTTGCGTTTAATGTCTCAATTTGTCTAATTGGTGTAGTACCATAGTTATTGCGGATTAAACTGTATGGTTTACGTTGTCTCTAAACACATTGCTTAAGGACACCGTCAACGTAGGTCAGATCCCGAGATTATAAACCTGTTCTCAGATCTCAAACTCAAGCTCAAATGATCAGGCATGGAGGTTATAAAACTGTTCTCCAATCTCAAACTCAGTCTCAATCTGCTAATTGGTTCAGCTTATAGTAAAACTCAGAAACAACCAATCAAATCACTTGAGCTTGAGATCTGAGAAAAGTTTTATGTCAGCTGAACCAATCAGACGCTTGTGACTGAAATTTGAGATTGGAGAAACGTTTTATAACTTCCAGGCCTGGTGAGGCTCCAACTTACAACATCCAGGTTGCGATGCAGGCATCGTACCCAGTGCACCACGGAGTCTCCTTCCGCCTTATATTCATACATAACATCAGATATCTTAGTGATATATTGACTATGTCTAGTAGAATGAGTCGCGACATTAACCCTTTCAACACCACAGACCTCTAAATAGGCTTACAAAAAGTGTAGATCCAGATGAGCCGGCTCGTGACGAGCCGGCTCATCAGGATCTGCATTTTTTGCCAGTGATATGACTATTTTTAGACATAATTACCCATTTTGATAAATGAACTTGTCCAAATGTGATTTTCTGATTCATTTATTGGTTTATGAATATCATGGACCAGTCCATGTGAGTTACTTGGTGTTGAATGGGTTAATGCCAATACGAATGGTACTCATCCAACATCACACTCTAACAGAGTTGACATAATCGGAATAGTATCTAACAATATCGATGTAGCTGGGGATGCATGCCATTTTATTTACATCTGGTGAAACGAGAATATATCGCGAATAGGCGATACCAATAGTCACACGAGTATCAGCCCATGTCTGTGCAATCGTTAATCAAAGTGCACACACTATTACTCAACAGTTTTATGTGGCTGTTCACGGTCGTAATGAAGCAACTGATTCCTAGTACTTGGTCTCTTTTACATATATACAAGTAATAATAAAGCTATGATTGGTTCCAGAACGATGTACAGGGTACCTCAACTAGACTTCAGTGATTAGTCGTGGAACGGTCCGAACTTGCGATCCCTTGTATTGTATGTACAGCCAAACCTGTCTTAAGCAGCCAGCCAAGGGAGTCAGAGAAAATGGCTGTTTAGCACAGGTGGCTGCTTAATAGAGGTCAAATATATAATAAAACAACCGATTGGGAATCTGGAAACTGGCTGCTTAATACAGGTTGGTTGCTTAATGGAGGTGACCACTAACACAGGTTTGACTGTATGTATTTTCCATGAATGCCAAACTCCTTGCGGGGACCTAGACATGTTTTCCTGTGCAGGCTTAGCCGACCTAAGTACTAACCAATGTGTGTGAGGTGCCTTGCTCAATGACACTACATACGTGGCATGACAGAGAATCGAACCCGGGACCGTTCGATTCCAAATCCGACGCTCTACCACTGGACCACGGACGCCACACGTATTAGAGACTCAACCAAGCATATCACTTAACAAGTGGATCACTGGTGTGTGTTTTACGTTTATTTTTCGTCGCTACCGGTTGCCCATATGAGCGACGCCTCCTGAAGAGATTAGTTATTTTAGATTTTGAAGGATAGTGCATGATACAGACAGAGACCCATTCAAAAATCTCCTCTGGTTCTTTTACGTGCACGGTGTAAAGCACCGACACGAGACCTCGGTTTAACGTCCCATCTGAAAGACTGTTAATTTTATTAGTGTCAGACGGGGGATCGAACCTGCGATCCCTGGATTACCAGTCCAGCGTGTTACCACTGGACTACAGACCACTGGCCCGCATGCATGACATTATATATAACTAGCATAGTCCGACAACGACGTGTCCCTGTTCAAAGGTCAGGTTAGTGTATAAAGCTGCCACGACTATTGTGCTAAGATTGATTCCGTCTGCAGCGCAAATTATGTTAATATGAATAAGGCAAAGCCTCAAAGCGAGCTCAATCATAGATCCATAGCATAGCTAAATCCTACTGATTGAATCCACGACAGGGGGTAATGGAACTGTATTCTATATTTTCTCCTGTATATAATTATATGTATTTAAATAGATATGTTTTCCAATGTGATACTGTTACTGTTGCTTGTGTAATACAGCAAGGATTGTGATAGTGTACATTTGTTTTTTGTTATAAAAAAATAAACCAGAATTATGAAATCATTGCAGATTTGCAGCATGAAGTTTAAAATCATATATTTTCATATAATTATGTAATTGTACATTTGATTTCTATGAAAAAGATAGAATTGTGAAATATATTGGAGGGAATATCCGTACTAGGATTTGATCCTGGCCATCTATCTATCTCCTCTCCTCTCCCTCTCCTCTCCTCTCCTCTTCTCTCTCTCTCTCTCTCTCTCTTCTCTCTCTCTCTCTCTCTTCTCTCTCTCTCTCTCTCTCTCTCTCTCTCTCTCTCTCTCTTCTCTCTCTCTCTCTCTTCTCTCTCTCTCTCTCTCTCTCTTCTCTCTCTCTCTTCTCTCTCTCTCTCTCTCTCTCTCTATCTCAATGATCTATCCAGTAGACTAGGTAAACATGGTCAATTACATCTGACAACATGGTAAATTACATAGATATATTTGCAGGTGTGCGCGTTCTTGAAAAAAAAAAGAAGAATAAAATGGCTGCCATGTTTCTGCTTGATTCGCAATTTTAAATAGTATTTATTGAAAATAGACTATTTCCAACGATGTGTTATTACATTCGTTCAATTTAATTGGTATGTATTTTATTTTTGCCGAAAAATCTTGATACTCTACCATAATAGTGCGCTTGTTAATTTTATTTCACTGAAAAAGATTTAAAGATTGTCATTTTGCTTCCAGACTACAGAGATTTATTATTTAACCTAGCTCATAAGAACGCTTTCGAACCTCGATGCGTCTCCATTAGCTCTTTCCCACAATACACATTTCCGGTAAGAAGATCTATATATCGACACTATTTTCTCAACTCGCGTTGTCTCCCGTCTGACCCTAATTCAATAACAGTCTTTCAGGTAGCGACGATAAATAAAAACGTCAAACATAACTCGCATTACCGTAAAGCTTACCTTACAGGAATGTGACTTTAACATTTCGCCATGCCTAATTTCCAGACCAATAATCCACGTGCACTTCATATTTGATGTAATTGTAACGGCCCGAAGGTTGCAAAATGATGTTTCTAATAGAATTAGCATGCTTGGTGCTTCGTAAGTCATTCGTATAGTTCTTACAGTCGTTTTAAGTGTATAATAAACACAATAATGTCTGCACAATGCGCGCTAAGAGCCTGGAAAATGTTCTCAGCAAACTCTAATTATGATAATTATTTACTCATGAATCAGCTTAGGGACTGAATTGTACTCATATTATGATGCAGTACACAGTACATGATTAATGTTGTAGTCCCTCTCACTCTTACACTCGCTCCCTCTCTCTCTCTCTCTCTCTCTCTCTCTCTTCATATCCCTCCCCTCCCCCTCTCTTTCTCCACACTACTTTCTCTCTCTCTCTTCATATCGCTCCCCTCCCCCTCTATCCACACCCTCTATATCTCTCCATACCCCTATCTCTCTCACTCTCCTCTCTCCCTCTCTATCTCCCCCTCTCTCTCTCTCACCCCCTCTCTCTCTCTCTATCACTCCCTCTCTCTTTTGGCCAGCGTATCAGTAGTTTCAATCCTCTGTAGTTTCAGACCAGGTCTCGGTGTTTTGTTCAATGTTTCAGTGATTTCCTCCAGGTGGTCGACATGGGTTTCGGTTGTGTCAGTCCAGATATCAGTGGTATCAGCCAGGGTGTCAGTGGGGAGGTTTCATCACCGAGTCTCGGTGGTTTCACCCCATGTTTCAGTGGATTCACCCTGAATTTCAGTTGTTTCAATTCGGGTATCGGGTGGTTTCATCCCGGGTCTCGGTGGTTTCACCTTATGTTTCAGTGGTTTCACCCGGACTTGCACTGGCTTCAGCCCAGGTCTCGGTTGTTTCATCCCGGGTCTGTGTGGTTTCAGCCCGTGTCTCGATGAGTTCAGCCCGGGTCTGTGTGGTTTCAGCCTGTGTCTCGATGATTTCAACCCGGGTTTCGGTGGTTTCAGGCCGAGTCTCGGTGGTTGCAGCCCGGGTATCGGTGGTTTCAGCCCTGGTCTCGGTGGTTTATGGCCGAGTCTCGGTGGTTTCAACCCGATTATCGGTGGTTTCCGTCCGGGTCTCAATGGTTTCAGCCCAGGTCTCGGTGGTTGCAGCCCGGGTATATGTGGTGTCAGCCCGGGTTTCGGTAGTTCCAATGGTGTCATCCCTTGTTGCAGCGGTTTCGGTCTGGATCTCGGTGGTTTCAACCCGGGTTTCGGTGGTTTCAGCCCAGGTCTCTGTGGCTGCAGCCCGGATCTCCGTGGTTTCAGTCCGGGTCTCAGTGGTTTCAGTCCGGGATCTCGGTGGTTTCAGTCCGGGACTCGGTGGTTTCAGCCCGGGTCTCAGTGGTTTCAGCCCGGATCTCGGTGGTTTCAGCCCAGGTCTCAGTGGTTTCAGCCAGGTCTCGGTGGTTTCAGCCCGGGTTTCGGTGGTTTCAGCCCGGTTTCGGTGGTTTCAGCCCGGGTTTCGGTGGTTTCAGCCCGGGTTTCGTTGGTTTCAGCCCGGGTTTCGGTGGTTTCAGCGGGTTTCGTTGGTTTCAGCCAGGTCTCGGTGGTTTCAGCCCGGGTTTCGGTGGTTTCAGCCCGGGTTTCGTTGGTTTCAGCCCGGGTTTCGGTGGTTTCAGCCCGGGTTTCGGTGGTTTCAGCCCGGGTTTCGTTGGTTTCAGTCCAAGTCTCAGTGGTTTCAGCCAGGTCTCGGTTGTTTCAGCCCGGGGTTCGTGGTTTCAGCCGGGTTTCGTTGGTTTCAGACCGGGTTTCGGTGGTTTCAGCGGGTTTCGTTGGTTTCAGCCCGGTTTCGTTGGTTTCAGCCCGGGTTTCGTTGGTTTCAGCCCGGGTTTCGTTGGTTTCAGCCCGGTTTCGTTGGTCAGCCGGGTTTCGAGCCCGGGTTTCGTTGGTTTCAGCCCGGGTTTCGTTGGTTTCATCCCGGGTTTTTGTGGTTTCAGCCCGGGTTTCAGTAGTTTCAATGTTTTTATCCCTGGTTGCAGTGGTTTCAGCCCGGGTTTCGTTGGTTTCAGCCTGGGTTTCGGTGGTTTCAGCCGGGATCTCGTTGGTTTCAGCCCGGGTTTCGGTGGTTTCAGCCAGGGTTTCGATGGTTTCAGCCGGGATCTCGTTGATTTCAGCCCGGGTTTCAGTCCGGGCTTCAGTGATTTCATCCGGAATATCGGTGGTTCATCCCGGATCTCAGAGGTTTCATCCCGGGTCAGGTCTCAGATGTTACATACCGCGTTGCAGAGGTTTCAGTCGTAGTCTCGGTGGTTTCATCACGGATCTCAGAGGTTTAGTTCAGGTATATGTGGCTTCATCTCCAGTTTAAGTGGTCTCAATCTGTATCCGAGGTTTCACCCCGGATATCAGCTCGGTGTCGGTGGTTTCCTATGTCTGCCCATTACTAGTATAATGCTATAAGTTTTGGAAAATAGGCGAAATACATTTGCTTTTTCAAAAATAGTGGGATATATTTTACACATAAATATGACCTATATAATATATAACAGAACGATTTTCATATAAATAACACCAACTTGCCACCAAAAGATACGTATCTAATGAAGCTAATTAATTACGACAACAGTTAATGTTGTGATATATACTATATTCGTCACTGGAGGTGTCAACATAGCTGGCCTATGTTGCTTCCAGTTATCAAGCATTATTACTATGAGAACATTTATGATATTCTGACACGTGACCACTTTCTGCTCTTTATACTAGAGTAGAGATAATTATAGTAGACCTTAGCAGAGCAGATAGCATTAGAGTAGATGGTATTATAGTAGATAGCATTAGAGTAGATGGTATTATAGTAGATAGCATTAGAGTAGATGGTATTATAGTAGATAGTATTAGAGTAGATGGTATTATAGTAGATAGCATTAGAGTAGATGGTATTATAATAGATAGCATTAGAGTAGATGGTATTATGATAGATAGCATTAGAGTAGATAGTATTAGAGTAGATGGTATTAGAGTAGATGGTATTATAATAGATAGCATTAGAGTAGATAGCATTAGAATAGATGGTATTATAGTAGATGGTATTATAGTAGATAGTATTAGAGTAGATAGCATTAGAGTAGATGGTATTATAGTAGATAGCATTAGAGTAGATAGTATTAGAGTAGATAGTATTAGAGTAGATAGTATTAGAGTAGATAGTATTAGAGTAGATGGTATTATAATAGATAGCATTAGAGTAGATAGTATTAGAGTAGATGGTATTATAGTAGATGGTATTATAGTAGATAGTATTAGAGTAGATAGCATTAGAGTAGATGGTATTATAGTAGATAGCATTAGAGTAGATAGCATTAGAGTAGATAGTATTAGAGTAGATAGTATTATAATAGATAGCATTAGAGTAGATGGTATTATAATAGATAGCATTAGAGTAGATGGTATTATAATAGATAGCATTAGAGTAGATGGTATTAGAGTAGATATTATTAGAGTAGATAGTATTAGAGTAGATAGTATTAGAGTAGATAGTATTATAGTAGATAGCATTAGAGTAGATAGTATTAGAGTAGATAGTATTATAGTAGATGGTATTAGAGTAGATAGTATTAGAGTAGATAGCATTAGAGTAGATGGTATTAGAGTAGATAGTATTAGAGTAGATAGTATTAGAGTAGATAGTATTAGAGTAGATAGTATTAGAGTAGATAGTATTAGAGTAGATAGTATTAGAGTAGATGGTATTATAGTAGATAGCATTAGAGTAGATGGTATTATAGTAGATAGTATTAGAGTAGATAGTATTAGAGTAGATAGTATTAGAGTAGATAGTATTAGAGTAGATAGTATTAGAGTAGATGGTATTATAGTAGATAGCATTAGAGTAGATAGTATTAGAGTAGATAGTATTAGAGTAGATGGTATTATAGTAGATAGTATTAGAGTAGATAGTATTAGAGTAGATGGTATTATAATAGATAGTATTAGAGTAGATAGTATTAGAGTAGATAGTATTAGAGTAGATAGTATTAGAGTAGATAGTAACCAGGTGATATACATTGGGCATGTAACAGAACCAGGTGATATACATCGGGCATGTAACAGAACAAGGTGATATACATCGGGCATGTAACAGAACAAGGTGATATACATCGGGCATGTAACAGAACAAGGTGATATACATCGGGTATGTAACAGAACCAGGTATTATACATCGGACATGTAACAGAACAAGGTGATGTTTATGGGCATGTAACAGAACAAGGTGATATACATCGGGCATGTAACAGAACCAGGTGATATACATCGGGCATGTAACAGAACAAGGTGATATACATCGGGCATGTAACAGAACAAGGTGATATACATCGGGCATGTAACAGAACAAGGTATATACATCGGGCATGTAACAGAACCAGGTATTATATCGGGCATGTAACAGAACCAGGTATATACATCGGGCATGTAACAGAACCAGGTATATACATCGGACATGTAACAGAACCAGGTATTATATCGGACATGTAACAGAACCAGGTATATACATCGGACATGTAACAGAACCAGGTATATGCTTAGGACATGTAACAGAACCAGGTATTATATCGGACATGTAACAGAACAAGGTATATACATCGGACATGTAACAGAACCAGGTATGCTTAGGACATGTAACAGAACCAGGTATTATATAGGACATGTAACAGAACCAGGTATATGCATAGGACATGTAACAGAACCAGGTATGCTTAGGACATGTAACAGAACCAGGTATGATTAGGACATGTAACAGAACCAGGTATGCTTAGGACATGTAACAGAACAAGGTGATATACATCGGGCATGTAACAAAACATATAGATACATTTTCTCCAACAAAAAGTTTCAAAAACGTAATATCGGACGACATACAATACTAATCTTGAATACACATGTTGCATCATAGATTAGAGAATGGAAATTGGCAATTCCAGAAACTAATTGCCCTAACGAACAGGTTGATAGATAAAACAAAACGTGGTAATTTACACATCGGTTATATATTGAAATAAGCATCATATGCATTTCATGTTGCAGTAGTATTCATTTTTTGTTTGATATTTCCAAACGGGGATCAAGTATGTAAGAATAGTTGGACCATGTTCAATTCAATAATGAAATGGTATACTTTTGTCGTGATAGCGCTGTGGATGCGCGTTCGCTTCATGTGCGAAAGGCCCGGATTTCGAGCCCCGTTGGAGCCGTTACGATTGTGCCCTTAGGCAAGGCATTTAGATTCCACATGCCTCTTCTTTCTCCTTCATGGCGATGGATTCCATCAGGAATGAGGTATCGAGAGTAATTAATATTATGTTGAAAGAACTTGTTTCGCAATCGAGCTAATATAAATTTGTATAAACTAAAAGAAACGTACTTTTTAGCTTTCACAAAGCTGTCTTAATGTTTAAAACACTCAAATCCATAAAACGTGTCTATCTGCCAGAGTCATTCAGATATTCTTCCGATTATCGAACTCAAAACGTGCGATCATCCGCCAATCTCAAAAGCCAACTACTGAACTTTTTAGAAACTGTCTTATATTCAGGGTCACACTGGTGGAATTCCCTCCCTTATCATATCAAAACAGCACATTATGTTCCATCATTATTATTATTATTATATTATTATTATTATTATTATTATACTTTAAATGATTAATTGGTGAGAGTGTTCAGTATGTTGATCATGTATGTATGGAGTATGGTTTGTAGCGTGATGATGATTGAGCTTATTTACCCTCGCCTCCAGCGAACCATATGGGCGAGCGAGTGGTCTGTAACGTGCTATTTATGCAGGTATTTATAGTTAAGATCCACCAACCAGACATGCATACTTTTATAGACAGCGACATAGAGTATCAAGATTTGCTCAAGAACATACCCAGTCCTTTCTTACATCGTACATATGCTTAAATTCGCATGCTACAAACACTGTACATCTATCAGGTTAATGCACAGATCATAGATGACCTGCACATATCATAGGTGACCTACACATATCACAGGTGACCTACACATATCACAGGTGACCTACACATATCACAGATGACCTGCATATATCACAGGTGACCTGCACATATCACAGATGACCTGCATATATCACAGGTGACCTGCACATATCACAGGTGACCTGCATATATCACAGGTGACCTGCACATATCACAGATGACCTGCACATATCACATATGACCTGCATATATCACAGATCACTTGAACATATCACAGATGACCTGCACATATCACATATGACCTGCACATATCACAGATGACCTGCACATATCACAGATGACCTGCACATATCACAGATGACCTACACATATCATAGATGACCTGCATATATCATAGATGACCTGCACATATCATAGATGACCTGCACATATCAAATATCACTTGCACATATCACAGATGACCTGCATATATCATAGATGACCTGCACATATCACAGATGACCTGCATATATCATAGATGACCTGCACATATCATAGATGACCTGCACATATCACATATGACCTGCACATATCACAGATGACCTGCATATATCACAGATGACCTGCACATATCACAGATGACCTGCACATATCATAGATGACCTGCATATATCATAGATGACCTGCACATATCATAGATGACCTGCACATATCATAGATGACCTGCACATATCATAGATGACCTGCACATATCATAGGTGACCTGCACATATCACAGATGACCTGCATATATCATAGATGACCTGCACATATCACAGATGACCTGCACATATCATAGATGACCTGCACATATCATAGATGACCTGCACATATCATAGATGACCTGCACATATCATAGATGACCTGCACATATCATAGATGACCTGCACATATCATAGATGACCTGCATATATCATAGATGACCTGCACATATCATAGATGACCTGCACATATCATAGATGACCTGCATATATCATAGATGACCTGCACATATCATAGATGACCTGCACATATCATAGATGACCTGCATATATCATAGATGACCTGCACATACATAATGACTGCACATATCATAGATGACCTGCACATATCATAGATGACCTGCACATATCATAGATGACCTGCATATATCATAGATGACCTGCATATATCAGTTGACCTGCACATATCATAGATGACCTGCATATATCGTAATGACCTGCATATATCATAGATGACCTGCACATATCATAGATGACCTGCATATATCATAGATGACCTGCATATATCATAGATGACCTGCACATATCAAGATGACCTGCACATATCATAGATGACCTGCATATATCATAGATGACCTGCATATATCATAGATGACCTGCACATATCATAGATGACCTGCACATATCGTAGATGACCTGCATATATCATAGATGACCTGCACATATCATAGATGACCTGCATATATCATAGATGACCTGCATATATCATAGATGACCTGCACATATCATAGATGACCTGCATATATCATAGATGACCTGCATATATCATAGATGACCTGCACATATCATAGATGACCTGCACATATCATAGATGACCTGCATATATCATAGATGACCTGCACATATCATAGATGACCTGCATATATCATAGATGACCTGCATATATCATAGATGACCTGCACATATCATAGATGACCTGCACATATCACAGATCACCTGCACATATCACATATCATCTGCACAGATCACCTGCACAGGGGTTTACGAAAGAACAGTGGTTAATTTTACCATTTCATCATTTAACGATTTCAACATACAAGTAGTAACTCAAACTTTGTATTTGTAAGATTATTTATATCGAATGTGTATTATGAAAATAAGACGCACATAAATGAAACAGTAAATATCACCTTTCACTTACAAGGCAAACCCTCTATCGACTGAGCAAGCCTGGGACACATATAAACATATACTCTCCTCAATGAAGCTACACACAGACGGATCTGTAGTCTAGTGGTAACACGCTGGACTGGTAATCCAGGGATCGCAGATTAGATCCCCCGTCTGACCCTAATAAAATTAACAGTCTTTCAGATGGGACGTTAAACCGAGGTCTCGTGTCGGTGCTTTACACCGTGCACGTTAGAGAACCAGAGGAGACTCTGGAATGGGTCTCTGTCTGTATCATTGCACTATCCTCCAAAACAAAAATTTAAAATGACTAATCTCTTCAATAGGCGTCGCTCATATGGGCAACCGGTAGCGACGATAAATAAACGTAAAACACATACACACTACACCAACGTGGTTTCTAACGGGGCTCGAACTCACAACATCTCGGTTTCACGGCGGATACCAGGTGCACTACCGGTGCTCCACTAATAGTGACATGATAACACGCATGTTGTATGAAAATGTGCAAAACGCACAGCGTTACGCGGAATGAGGGATAGAGAATGTATAGGTACAGATGTTTGTGGGTTTTATTGCTGCGATGAGAGAGTATGAACATGATGGTGGGCGAGATAAACAAGCTGTAGCAGATTTTCCACAATATTATGTGTGAGCTGATTGTGGTTTAGTGCGGTTAAGTATCTATCGATCCTGCACCTGTGTCAATACCCCCACCCCTACCCCCAGAGACAAGAGTCATACCCCTCCTCCTGCGTATAGTGTAGAGGTTGACGTGGATGCTGTGACGCAGGATTGTAATGAACAATTTGAACTGGACTCGTTTGTAAATTGTTTTACTTAATTAATCGTTAGCCGTTAAACAAACGATAATAGCGTATTAACCCATTCAACACCAAGTAACTCTCATGGACTGGTCCATGATATTCATAAACCAATAAATGAATCAGAAAATCACATTTGGACAAGTTCATTTATCAAAATGGGTAATTATGTCTAAAAATAGTCATATCACTGGCAAAAAGTGCAGATCCTGATGAGACGGCTCGTCACGAGCCGGCTCATCTGGATCTACACTTTTTTGTAAGCCAATTTAGAGGTCTGTGGTGTTGAAAGGGTTAATAGATTGATTTAATGGCAATCCCTGGGGGCCTTTAATATGAATCTTATCAACATAACATTGATGCGCAATAAAGCCACTCGTAAAGTCCGGGAATGTATAAAATATATGTTTATTATACAAAAATCTTGTACATGGATCAATATAGTCTTAGAATGGTCCTATTTCTAATGTTCGTAGTATGGGTATGGTTCAGTGTCTGTTATGTATGGCTTTGGTACATACAAGATGTGATGATTCTGGTGGTGGATTTGGTACGTACGGTGGGGGATTCTGCCACAAGATGTGATGACTTTGGTGAATGGGTTTGTTACATATGGTGCGGGATTCTGTCACAATATGTGATGATTCTGGTGATGGATTTGGTACGTACGATGGGGGGGATTCTGTCACAATATGTGATGATTCTGGTGATGGATTTGGTACGTACGATGGGGGGGATTCTGTCACAAGATATGATGATTCTGGTGATGGCTTTGGTACGTACGGTGTGGGATTCTGTCACAAGATGCAATGATTCTGGTATAGCTTTGATTACGCACGGTGGGTGTAATTCGGTCATAAGGTGCAATGATTGTCACAGCACTCATGCATGTTCATGGTTTCATGTTTTAAGCTGTTCGAGACTCCACCATGCAGAACTATAGGAGCTCAAACAAGATATAAATGAAGGAATCCAATAAGCTATTATAGAGTTCTGTCCAACTCCCTAATCATTCTATTTTTATAATAAACAAATGCAATAAAACGATTTCCCCCAATGAGTTGATACTGCATTAAACTTAACAATACTTTAGTTTAGCGTTGATTATATATATCCATTAATTTCAACTCGATTGTGAAACTATTTCTAACACGCTTAGACTAATACATCTGAAGACATATGTCATGATGGATTCAATTGCGTTGAGGGAGAGAGACGAGAGAATACGTGGGATGTCAGTGGCTTGCCCAAGTACGCAATTGGATATATAGGGGGTAGGGGCGAACTCACAATCCATTGCACGGTTTACGAGGATGGTACTGTAACACTTGCACGACGGAGTCTCCGCTATATGAATATATAGTTTATACACATTTATTTTAGCTCGATTGCGAAACAAGTTCTTAAAACTTATATTAATCACTCTCGAGACCTCATTCCTGATGGAATCCATCGCCACGAGGGAGAGAGGAGAGGCAACGTGGAATTTAAATGACTTGCCCAAGGGCACAATCGTAACGGCTCCAGCGGGATCGAACTCCGGACCTTACGCACCTGAAGCGAACGCGCATCCACTGCGCTATCATGACTTCCACATATATGAATATATAACATGAACCTACACATTGAGGTTGCAAGAACACTCTTTATATTCTGAGGTTATTGAATAAGATTTGACTGTAGACACTCGTCATCATTATAGAATTTATTGTCTAGAACAATTCTACCATCCTATAATACACAACGTTCTTTTTTTGCACATCCAGAGAGGAAACGCTCAATTATTAAATGCTATATGTGAAGGGTGCTCTGTGAATCTCTTTGAAATTTGAAATAATGCTTTGTTAATATATATCTGAATTACCACAGTATACGTGTATTCCAGCGTAGTTACAATTTCATGATTATGTAATACACGGCCATTTCACTATACATCATATGTCAATAACCTTTGGCATCATGTTGACGAAATTATGACATTTATATCTCGCAAACAGATTTGAACTTCACATACATTTATCTGATGTTATTTCTGTGCATTGGTATTAACTACAATAAAACAAGTTTCCCATACTGTATTCACATATCGTGTTCTGTTGTCATGCCAGGGTGAGACAGTTTGTCTCGAACACTTGCAGTCCACTAAACTCTGAAGAATTTGACTTCTGCACCCCCCCCCCCCCCAATAGATAACTTTCAATGACGCCCTAGTAGATCACAGATCATGACCGCACGCATTTATGGTGATAGTGTTTATTCTGTGGTGGTCTTTATTCTGTAGTGGTCTTTATTCTGTGATGGGTCTTTATTCTGTGGTGGTCTTTATTCTGTGATGGGTCTTTATTCTGTGGTGGTCTTTATTCTGTGGTGGTGTTTATTCTGTGATGGTCTGTATTCTGTTGTGGTCTTTATTCTGTTGTGTTCTTTATTCGACAAGCTTTACTGCGACTCATCATCCCGGCACGCTACGTTTAGTCTAACATGTGATGGTGGTGTTTATCACATGTGATGGAGAAATGTTTGCAAGCGAAATTCGTAACGACTTTATCCGAATTGACATTTATATTAGCGTTGGCTTTGCCATTTCCTGGCTACATACTGTAAATACCGTATTCTATAGAAACATTGTAACGGCAACTTAATTATTTCAATCTTTGAATTCAATTTATGTTAGGAAGTACAGTAAGAAGGCGTGTCTTTATTTCACGATTAAATTGAGAACAGGTTTTGTTTGCTTGTTGTGGGATTTAAAGTCACATCAACAGCTTAGATGGGAGTCGTGATAGCGCAGTGGTAGGGCATGCGCTTCAAGTGCGGAAGGCTCGGAGTTCGAGCCCCGCTGGAGCCGTTACGAGTGTGTTCTTAATCAATGTATTTAAATTCCACGTTGCCTCTTCTCTCTCCGTCGTGGCGATGGATTTCAGAAATGAGGTCTCGAGAGTGATTAGTTGTTGATATAAGTTGTAAGAACTTGTTTCGCAATCGAGCTCAAATAAATTTGTATAAACTAAACAGCTTCAGTCAGCTTAGACTATGCAGTGGATAATGGTGAAGGAACCCCGGGGGAGGCTACACGCAGTATTGCGGGCACGGATGGGCATAGTTTGGCATACTATTATGTAATATCTTTGTATAAGGAATATTGCTGTGTATGTTTTAAAGTGTAGGCTTACGGCATTAGGTTCTCGCTTGCCTGACTGCCTGTAGAAGCTTGCATATAATCCTCACCCGGATATAATATGTTGAAAAGAAACATCATTAAATAAAACTGTCGACATATAGACATAGAGTCTTAGATAAAGAATATGTTCCTGCCTTATCAAATCATCAAGAGATATCAAGGAAGCGCAACTTGTTTCATTGTGGCGTAGTAACTTTGATGTTAAGATACGCTTTCCAAAAAGCTAGTCCGCCGTAAGCACGATTCCTTAGATCTACGGTTGCTGGTTTGTTGATTCTGAGATATCGTGTATTTATGAATTCAAGTGACAGTCAATCAACTGATGATGATGATGATGGTGGTGGTGGTGGTGGTGGTGGTGATGATGATGATGATGATGATGATGATGATGATGATGATGATGATGATGATGATGATGATGATGATGATGATGATGATGATGATGATGATGATGATGATGATGATGATGATGATGATGATGATGATGATGATGATGATGATGATGATGATGATGATGATGATGATGATGATGATGATGATGATGATGATGATGATGATGATGATGATGATGATGATGATGATGATGATGATGATGATGATGATGATGATGATGATGATGATGATGATGATGATGATGATGATGATGATGATGATGATGATGATGATGATGATGATGTGATGATGATGATGATGATGATGATGATGATGATGATGATGATGATGATGATGATGATGATGATGATGATGATGATGATGATAGCAGATTTGGGTAGTTCTAACATCATTAGTTTCTTTTGGATTTACAAAACACCACGTTCCTTTGTATCAATAAGTGTCCAAAATATTGCTGCTATAAATATAAATATAGAACGCGAAATAGATGTACAATCACTACCGCTCGACGACTTTGAAATACTTTATCTTAAAAATATATTGTTCGTGAAATTATATATATAATTATAACCCTTGATTGAAGTTAAATTATGGCAGATAAAGGTCGCATGTGATATAATATATAGTATTAAAATGCACTATAATTTTATATTATTTGAGCGACACAACTTTCTATATAGGATTAGCACGTGTTATAGGCCATCCCAATTTCTTTGTATATATCTATGTTTCTATGTTAGGACTCTGAAACATGTAACGGTTTGGGTGCAGGTATTTCATATACACGTTCGGCTGTATTGTGTGTGCGCGTGCGTATGTGTTTTCTACAAACAAATTGGTAATTTAGTAAATACCACCTTTTTTTGTTTTAGCTCGATTGAGAAACAAGTTATCTCTCTCCCTCTCTCTCTCCCTCTCCCCCCCTCTCTCTCTCTATTTCAGCATGTCCATTAGACCACGTACGCGGCGGACACCATGTGCATTACACAACGTAAGCGGCGGACAACGTATCCATTACACCACGTACGCGGCGTACAACGTATCCATTACACCACGTACGCGGCGTACAACGTATCCATTACACCACGTACGCGGCGTACAACGTATCCAATACACCACGTACGCGGCGGACAACGTATCCATTACACCACGTACGCGGCGGACAGCGTATCCATTACACCACGTACGCGGCGGACAACATGTTCATTATACCACGAAAGCCACACTTCGTTGCTAGTGTACCGTTGCAACACATGGATAAATTAGCCTGGCATTTATTTTATAAAACTATACTATATTCTATTTATTGTATCCTAAATCGGATCTAAATGATGTAGAACGGTTTCGTCTGATAATGGTGTCACATTAATGGTGTTATCGTATTTTTTTACAATAAAATAGCAATTTAGTATCGACAGTAACTTTTTACAGTCGTAAAAATGTAACTAAGTAACACAATAGTAGCGTACTTGATCACAAACGTTATTCATATCAATACGAAAAGATCTATGAGGCTTCGAGTGAACATCACGTAGCTGATTATGAACCAGGTGTGCATAAGTAAGTAAAATCGATCAAAAAGAACAAGAACGATGACAATGGTTACGCGCATCACGTGCAGCTCCAGTCACTTAATAATTATAAATCAACAATCTGTTAAATTTTAAAATGATATTAAACACAAGTATGTGTTATGGGAATGACGGACACATATTTGTTTTCTTCCATTGTTGAAGTGTATGTTATTAGTCAAGCTTAGTATTAGTTTATACAACTTTATTTTGGCTCGATTGCGAAACAAGTTCTAACAACTTATATTAATCACTCTCGATACCTCATTCCTGGTGGAATCCATAGCCACGAGGGAGAGAGAAGGGGCAACGTGGAATTTAAATGACGTTCCTAAGGGCACACTCGTAACGGCCCCAGCGGGGCTCGAAATCCGGTTCTTTCGCACTTGAAGTGAAAGCTCTATCACGGCGCTATCACGACTTCCACATCCACATTAGTCAAGATTACCGTCTCCCGTGGCCAAGTGGTTACGGTGTCCGCCTACGGAACGGGGGGGGGGGTACACAGTTCGAACTCGCCAGTGGTCCATTCTGATATGGCAAGTTGGTGAGCCGTCAGCTAGTTAAATAATGGTTACTGGGTGCTAGTTATTGGTCAGCCTAACGTCTGGCCTGCAAGGAACTGATGTTCATAAGAGTGGTTTCATAAGACAGGCCCCCTTTCAGTAGGGTGCACTATACTAAGCAAGCACAGTTATACGAGTGATTGCACGATTCGTGCACGGGAACATTAGCGATCGCAACACAACACATACTTTGAATATCGTTTACGTGAACCAATAACCGACTTCTACTTAGTTTATACAAATTTATTTTAGCTCGATTGCGAAACAAGTTATTTCAACTCATATAAATCACTCTCGAGACCTCATTCATGATGGAATCCATCGCCACGAGGGAGAGAGAAGAGGCAACGTGGAATTTAAATGCATTGCCTAAGGGCACAATCGTAACGGCTCCAGTGGTGCTCGACTTCTACTTCATTGGCCTTGGTCATTTGATGCTATGAATATAACTATTCATTATGAATACGCTTGGTTCGCATTAGCGCAGTGGTTAGCGCGCTTGCTTCTCACCAATGCAACTCGGGTTCGATCCTCGGACCGGGAAGTATGTGAGATGGTACGGTGGTCGCCAGATCGGACATGTAGGTTTTCTCCGGGTACTCCGGTTTCCTCCCACACGAATGACCACATTTACGCTTTCATCCAAGTCAACGAGAGTGATTAATATAAGTTGTTAGAACTTGCTTCGCAATCGTTGTAAAATAAATAAAGTTTAAACTAAATCTTAAAAAAAAGAATAAGTTTGGTCAACATTATGGAAATCCCTTCCTGTTGATTGGATGATTACTGTGACTCGATTAAAATAAGAATTGGACTCTACGAATCTAAGTCCGACGCTCTACCACTGTGTTGTTGTGTTTTACGTTTCTTTATCGTCGCTAGCGGTTACCCATATGAGCGACGCCCCATGAAGAGATTAGTCATTTTAGATGTTTAGAGGATAGTGCAATGATACAGACAGAGAACCATTCCAGAGTCTCCTCTGGTTCTTTTACGTGTACGGTGTACAGCACCGACACGAGACCTCGGTTTAACGTCCCATCTGAAAGACTGTTAATTTTATTAGGGTCAGACGGGGGGGGATACCTACGATCCTGGATTACCAGTCCAGATCATGTTTTCATTCTTGTTTGTATATAAATATCAATTACCGTGCAGTATGTGGGAGTAGATTGTAGGACAGTCTAATCTCCGGGTTACGTAACTCATACATTTGATATGTCTTGTCCCGGCTATAACGAGGGGTTGAGGTACCCATTCTGGGAGGTACCCGTTCGGATTGTTGAATATAAATGAATTTATTTAATTATTAATGGAAAAAATATGCATACACATATATTGATGTAACGCAAAAAAATCGCAATACGATCGTTCAAATTTCGTCTCCAATACGAGTACAATGCATGGATGTACAGATTGATGAATCTAAAAATCATGCACCTTTCAACAATGTGAATAACTACAGCTGAGACGTAGCAATGAATAATGTAAATTGGTTTCCGCGCATGGGGAACTAGCGAATAAAACACAAGCAAGTGTTTGCCCTTTCCCATACTTGACACAAAAGCTTGGGGTCTGGACACATGTTTGTGGGTTCAAAACCACAAAACTAAGAAACTTTCTCTTGTTTTTGTTTTTTTAGAAACACTATGATACACTTTGATGTAACCCAAAAATATCGCAATACGATAGTTAAAATTTCGTCTCCAACACGAGTACAATGCATGGATGTACAGATTGATGAATCTAAAAACCATGCACCTTTCAACGTTGTGAATAACTACAGCTGAGTCGTAGCAATGAATAATGTAAATTGGTTTCCGCGCATGGGGAACTAGCGAATAAAACACAAGCATGTGTTTGCCCTTTCCCATACTTGACACAAAAGCTTGGGGTCTGGACACATGTTTGTGGGTTCAAAACCACAAAACTAAGAAACTTTCTCTTGTTTTTGTTTTTTTAGAAACACTATGATACACTATAGGCTTGAAAATATACATAAATGTTTTTTTACACAATTCCAAGCAAGTTTTAAAATGACACCCCGTCACTATCAAGGCTACAGTATATAGCATTGATAGTGGGGGGTGTCATTTTTAAACTTGCTTGGAATGGTGTAAAATAAAAGATGTATATTGTCAAACTTATAGTTTAGTGTATCATAGTGTTCTTAAAAACAAAAACTTATAGTTTAGTGTATCATAGTGTTCTTAAAAACATAAACAAACAAACACAAAAATGTCTTAGTTTTGTGGTTTTGAACCCGCAATCACGTGTCCAGACCCCAAGCGTCACTGATACTTGACACAGATATGCATTCCATTAATGTGCGCTCATTTTTGTGAGTTTCGCAACGGCAGCTTTGTTTCTAGTCATATTATTAAAATGGCAGATGATTATTTTACGCGTTTTGTGAATCATTATTGGCCATAAGGCACCTACACCATTTCGTTGCTATTTTATTACGTATATCTAAATGATCTTTTGCTCACAAATTACAATTTATTACATACCTACTATCTCGTACTACAGGTGGTGGATCGGTCCAGGGCAACGTTTTTTTTCAAACTTAGTTAGGCTGATCATTATGCTGATCATTATGCTGATAGTGCAAATGTGTTTGACGGCACACCAGAACAGTACAGTAAAAACAGTTTAAGACCATCTCCGTACAAACACAGCCGGTCTCTAAAGACAGACATTTTTATATATGTTGAGGGCCTTATGGTAGATTAACTTTTGCTAAATGAGTACTCTTTATTATTATTATTATTATTATTATTATTATCTCCAATCATGCCGTTATTGAAGAACTTAACATCCGAACAGAGAGCATCTGTCAACAACGGCCGTGTTTTGCAATTCCATGTTTATACTGTATATACTGTCTGTAACGGTCGTGTTTTGCAATTCCATGTTTATACTGTATATACTGTCTGTAACGGCCGTGTTTTGCAATTCCATGTTTATACTGTATATACTGTCTGTAACGGCCGTGTTTTGCAATTCCATGTTTATACTGTATATACTGTATATACTGTCTGTAACGGCCGTGTTTTGCTATTCCATGTTTATACTGTATATACTGTCTGTAACGGCCGTGTTTTGCAATTCCATGTTAATACTGTATATACTGTCTGTAACGGTCGTGTTTTGCAATTCCATGTTTATACTGTATATACTGTCTGTAACGGCCGTGTTTTGCAATTCCATGTTTATACTGTATATACTGTCTGTAACGGCCGTGTTTTGCAATTCCATGTTTATACTGTATATACTGTCTGTAACGGTCGTGTTTTGCAATTCCATGTTTATACTGTATATACTGTCTGTAACGGTCGTGTTTTGCAATTCCATGTTTATACTGTATATACTGTCTGTAACGGCCGTGTTTTGCAATTCCATGTTTATACTGTATATACTGTCTGTAACGGCCGTGTTTTCCATGTTTATACTGTATATACTGTCTGTAACGGCCGTGTTTTGCAATTCCATGTTAATACTGTATATACTGTCTGTAACGGCCGTGTTTTGCAATTCCATGTTTATACTGTATATACTGTCTGTAACGGCCGTGTTTTGCAATTCCATGTTTATACTGTATATACTGTCTGTAACGGCCGTGTTTTGCAATTCCATGTTTATACTGTATATACTGTCTGTAACGGCCGTGTTTTGCAATTCCATGTTTATACTGTATATACTGTCTGTAACGGCCGTGTTTTGCAATTCCATGTTTATACTGTATATACTGTCTGTAACGGCCGTGTTTTGCAATTCCATGTTTATACTGTATATACTGTCTGTAACGGCCGTGTTTTGCAATTCCATGTTTATACTGTATATACTGTCTGTAACGGCCGTGTTTTGCAATTCCATGTTTATATTGTATATACTGTCTGTAACGGCCGTGTTTTGCAATTCCATGTTTATACTGTATATACTGTCTGTAACGGTCGTGTTTTGCAATTCCATGTTTATACTGTATATACTGTCTGTAACGGTCGTGTTTTGCAATTCCATGTTTATACTGTATATACTGTCTGTAACGGCCGTGTTTTGCAATTCCATGTTTATACTGTATATACTGTCTGTAACGGTCGTGTTTTGCAATTCCATGTTTATACTGTATATACTGTCTGTAACGGTCGTGTTTTGCAATTCCATGTTTATACTGTATATACTGTCTGTAACGGCCGTGTTTTGCAATTCCATGTTTATACTGTATATACTGTCTGTAACGGCCGTGTTTTGCAATTCCATGTTTATACTGTATATACTGTATATACTGTCTGTAACGGCCGTGTTTTGCTATTCCATGTTTATACTGTATATACTGTCTGTAACGGCCGTGTTTTGCAATTCCATGTTAATACTGTATATACTGTCTGTAACGGTCGTGTTTTGCAATTCCATGTTTATACTGTATATACTGTCTGTAACGGCCGTGTTTTGCAATTCCATGTTTATACTGTATATACTGTCTGTAACGGCCGTGTTTTGCAATTCCATGTTTATACTGTATATACTGTCTGTAACGGTCGTGTTTTGCAATTCCATGTTTATACTGTATATACTGTCTGTAACGGTCGTGTTTTGCAATTCCATGTTTATACTGTATATACTGTCTGTAACGGCCGTGTTTTGCAATTCCATGTTTATACTGTATATACTGTCTGTAACGGCCGTGTTTTCCATGTTTATACTGTATATACTGTCTGTAACGGCCGTGTTTTGTTCCATGTTTATACTGTATATACTGTCTGTAACGGCCGTGTTTTCCATGTTTATACTGTATATACTGTCTGTAACGGCCGTGTTTTCCATGTTTATACTGTATATACTGTCTGTAACGGCCGTGTTTTCCATGTTTATACTGTATATACTGTCTGTAACGGCCGTGTTTTCCATGTTTATACTGTATATACTGTCTGTAACGGCCGTGTTTTCCATGTTTATACTGTATATACTGTCTGTAACGGCCGTGTTTTCCATGTTTATACTGTATATACTGTCTGTAACGGCCGTGTTTTCCATGTTTATACTGTATATACTGTCTGTAACGGCCGTGTTTTCCATGGACATCTTCTTTGAAGTCAATAGTTTTTTAAGTAGGCAGAAATGAACCTAATATTTGACCATCTTTTTATAAAACCAAAAAATTCTTTATATTTGTGTCATGACTAGAAGAAAACAATGGAGATTGTACCTTTTAAAATTATTTCTACATATCTCATTTCGAAGTCAATATAAATTTTCAGTAATATTTATTTTGTATTAACATTATGCCGTAATATAAAATGACGCGACGTCGTTTTGAATTATACTAGAGGACATAGAAAACGCACACTTCGGATAAGTGTGTTTTTACATGAAAAACAATAACTATACTAGAGGACATAGAAAACGCACACTTCGGATAAGTGTGTTTTTACATGAAAAACAATAACTATACTAGAGGACATAGAAAACGCACACTTCGGATAAGTGTGTTTTACATGTAAAACAATAACTATACTAGAGGACATAGAAAACGCACACTTCGGATAAGTGTGTTTTACATGAAAAACAATAACTATACTAGAGGACATAGAAAACGCACACTTCGGATAAGTGTGTTTTTACATGAAAAACAATAACTATACTAGAGGACATAGAAAACGCACACTTCGGATAAGTGTGTTTTTACATGAAAAGCAATAACTATATATACAAATACATAGTTTTAAACATTTTGGAATATTTTTAGTTGTT
Source organism: Archivesica marissinica (assembly GCA_014843695.1). Lineage (NCBI taxonomy): Eukaryota > Metazoa > Mollusca > Bivalvia > Venerida > Vesicomyidae > Archivesica > Archivesica marissinica. The sequence goes on along the minus strand of CM026402.1, from coordinate 26,404,939 downwards.
CAGTTTGTGTTTTGTAATAAAGATGCGATATAGTTTGGATGGAATCCTTCGTATTTCGTTTTCATGTAATAATAATCATTTAATGTAGGTGTGCGTTTTCTATGTCCCCTAGTATAGACATGTAGTTTATAGAGAAACTACACACTAACTAGGATAAATAGAAAAATAATATCTTTACGAAATGTACGTATATATTGACATATAAACTCACGGGGAAATGCATAGTGGTTTTAATGCTTAGATAGCTAAACAGTTTGAATGGTTCGAAGTTCGAACACCATCCATTCCCACAAATATGAGTCGTGTATTTGCGCAACGTTTGGTTAAAAAAATAAAATTTCGTTGCCCCGGGTACCGGGACAAATTGCTTAATGTAACATCAGATATGCTAATTATTTGACGCAAATATCCGATCCATCAATCGTTAATTGATGATTGTATGTATGCACTATAAATAAATATCATTTTTACGTGTTTTGCCTTTACGGACGATTGACTTACTTTAGTTATTTCCGTAATTGCATTCTAAATGCTCGATTTGTCGTGAACATAATCGAACATAAATACTCCCGTATATATATTATATTGTATCGATTTAGACGTAATTCGTTTTATACGTCTTAATCAGCAACATTCATATTAAATAACTTTGATGGATAGGTCTGATATACTACTAACAGGTACATTTTATTTGATGGGTAGGTCTGATATACTAATAACAAGTACATTTTATTACGATGAGTTGTTTGTATATAGTAGATGTAATTGCATAGATTGCATCACTAATAATTGCAATACAAAACTATACAAAGCGAGTGTACATGCCTCTACCCAAACACGATTTACATAATATGCAATATCCTGCCTAGCCTGGGTATCAGTCTGTCGATTTTTCACTTTTTAACTTCTGGCAAAATGACATGTTCAGAAACTCAATACGGCCCAGTTAATAGTCTCGGTGTTAAAATATATTTATTTGACTGACCAGGCAAAATATATCGACGCCTGCTCCCAGGCTAAATCCTCCCTAAAGATAGTGTGTATACATTATTATTTTTATCAAATATTACTGCATTATTAATCCCCAAAAGACGGAGCATATTTTTTCTCAAACATGAGCGAGCTCCAAACGAGCTTTACGGTAACGAGAGTTGAGAAAAGTGTGTCGATATCTCTGTACTAGAGGACATAGAAATGGATGAAAGTGTTTTTACATGGAAAAACAATATTAACTATATCAGTTATACAATTCGGATAGGTGTGTTTTTACACGAAAAACAATAACTATATAAATACATAGTTTTAAACATTTTGGAATATTTTTAGTTGTTCAGTTTGTGTTTTGTAATAACGATGTGATATAAAAATATCTTTGATGGAATCCTTCGTATTTAGTTTTCATGTAATAATAATCATATAATGTAGGTGTGCGTTTTCTATATATCTAAATTATAATGTTCGTATCGGAAATACGATTTGCCGGAAATAAATAATGGAGCCACATCGAGGTCCGAGATTTGCCGGAAATAACTAATGGAGCCACATCGAGGTCCGAGATTTGCCGGAAATAACTACTGGAGCCACATCGAGGTCCGAAAACGTTCTTTTGAACTATGTCAACTGGAAGCAGATACTGTTTGCGTTTTTCTCAACAATTTTGGAATATTTCATAATTCTATTTTGTTATGGAAATCAAGGGTACAATTACATAATTATATGAATATACATTTATAATAATAATAATAATAAAGACTTTATTTAACGAGAGAACTCATTTAAACAATTAAGTTAATCTACCATGAGGCCCTCAACAAATTAAAACATGAACTAGTATAATGAAACATGTAACCAGTAAAATTTTCGTAGGAAAATAGATATATAAGCTGCAAGATCTAATACTGATATTCATGTATAAGTGTAAGTTATCAGTTTATTAGGTTATTGGTGTGTTTAGCTTCATACTGCAACATCTTTTCAATGATTTCATAATTCCGGTTTAATTTTTATAATAAAAAATGTACAATATCATACTTAGTGCTGTAGTACACACACTCGCGTCAGCAGAGCTAGCAGTATCACATTGAAAAACATATCTTTATACATATACTCACACGAAAAAGAAAGTGTGCACGTGGTGTGTGTGTGTTTTACGTTTATTTATCGTCGCTACCGGTTGCCCATATGAGCGACGCCTCCTGAAGAGATTAGTAATTTTAGATTTTGGAGGATAGTGCAATGATACAGACAGAGACCCATTCCAGAGTCTCCTCTGGTTCTTTTACGTGCACGGTGTAAAGCACCGACACGAGACCTCGGTTTAACGTCCCATCTGAAAGACTGTTAATTTTATTAGTCAGACGGGGGATCGAACCTGCGATCCCTGGATTACCAGTCCAGCGTGTTACCACTGGACTACAGATCCGGTGCACTTGGTTAGAATAGATAGAACATTATATACTTATATTCACACGTAACACATGTTCTGGTCACTATCAAATTTCAATTAAAAGTAAAACATCGTGTAGCCAATACCACAGGGATTCGGCACATTTGGGGGTACTAGTATACTTAAATATATATACTAGTACCCCCAAACGTGCCGAATCCCTGTGGCCAATACATGTTAGCATAATTGGATACCAATATTATACTCTATATTTCAGTATAACATTTCCTCTCCAACCAAGTGCACACTTTCTTTTTCGTGTGAGTATACATAAGAGAAATATGGAACTAGTTATATTAGCCACGACCGTGCATTCAATCATCCGGATCGAGCTATGCTGTGGATCTATGACTAAGCTCGCTGTGAGTATTTGCCATATTGCAGTTATTCTTCCAAGAGGACTACATTATTCTCCTCATGTATGAGCTATTCTTCGGCACGCGCATGCTTGTAATTTACACGATGTCAACGTTATCGACTTGTTCTTTGACAACATACAGACTATAATATGAAATAATGATGAAAGAAAATGATTCCAGTCCATAGCCCGGTGCGATTAAACTATTCTAATTTCAGAAGAAATTGTTGCTGTTCGATTTGAACATTTCTTTTCTCAGAATTAATTAATTAGTTAAAATGCGACTGCTTGTGTTGCGTAATGTACGTGACGTGACTGCTAGTGTTGCGTAATGTACGTGATGTGACTGCTAGTGCTGCGTAATGTACGTGATGTGACTGCTAGTGTTGCGTAATGTACGTGATGTGACTGCTAGTGCTGCGTAATGTACGTGACGTGACTGCTAGTGTTACGTAATGTACGTGATGTGACTGCTTGTGTTGCGTAATGTACGTGATGTGACTGCTTGTGTTGCGTAATGTACGTGATGTGACTGCTAGTGCTGCGTAATGTACGTGATGTGACTGCTAGTGCTGGGTAATGTACGTAATGTGACAGATAGTGCTGCGTAATGTACGTGATGTGACAGTTAGTGCTGCGTAATGTACGTAATGTGACAGCTAGTGCTGCGTAATGTACGTGATGTGACTGCTAGTGCTGCGTAATATACGTGATGTGACTGCTAGTGCTGCGTAATGTACGTGATGTGACTGCTAGTGCTGCGTAATGTACGTAATGTGACTGCTAGTGTTGCGTAATGTACGTGATGTGACTGTTAGTGCTGTGTAATGTACGTGATGTGACTGTTAGTGCTGCGTAATGTGACTGTTAGTATTGCGTAATGTACGTGATGCGACTGTTAGTGCTGCGTAATGTACGTGAGGTGACTGCTTGTGTTGCGTAATGTACGTGATTTGACTGCTTGTGTTGCGTAATGTACGTGACGTGACTGCTAGTGTTGCGTAATGTACGTGATGTGACGGCTAGTGCTGCGTAATGTACGTGATGTGACTGCTTGTGTTGCGTAATGTACGTGACGTGACGTGACTGCTAGTGTTGCGTAATGTACGTGATGTGACGGCTAGTGCTGCGTAATGTACGTGACGTGACTGCTAGTGTTACGTAATGTACGTGATGTGACTGCTTGTGTTGCGTAATGTACGTGATGTGACTGCTTGTATTGCATAATGTACATGGCGTGACTGATAGTGTTGCGTAATGTACGTGATGTGACTGCTTGTGTTGCGTAATGTACGTGATGTGACTGCTTGTGTTGCGTAATGTACGTGACGTGACTGCTAGTGTTGCGTAATGTACGTGATGTGACGGCTAGTGCTGCGTAATGTACGTGGTGTGACTGCTAGTAATGCGTAATGTACGCGATGTGACTGCTAGTATTGCGTAATGTACGTGATGCGACTGTTAGTGCTGCGTAATGTACGTGATGCGACAGCTAGTGCTGCGTAATGTACGTGATGCGACAGCTAGTGCTGCGTAATGTACGTGATGTGACTGCTAGTATTGCGTAATGTACCCGATGTGACTGCTAGTATTGCGTAATGTACGTGATGTGACTGCTAGTGCTGCGTAATGTACGCGATGTGACTGCTAGTATTGCGTAATATACGTGATGCGACTGTTAGTGCTGCGTAATGTACGTGATGCGACAGCTAGTGCTGCGTAATGTACGTGATGCGACAGCTAGTGCTGCGTAATGTACGTGATGTGACTGCTTGCGCTGCGTAATGTACGTGATGTGACTGCTAGTGCTGCGTAATGTACGTGACGTGATGCTATTGTTGCGTAATGTACGTGATGTGACTGCTTGTGCTGGGTAATGTACGTGATGTGACTGCTTGTGCTGCGTAATGTACGTGACGTGACTGCTAGTGCTGCGCAATGTACGTGACGTGACTGCTAGTGCTGCGTAATGTACGTGATGTGACTGCTTGTGCTGCGTAATGTACGTGATGTGACTGCTAGTGCTGCGTAATGTACGTGACGTGACTGCTAGTGCTGCGTAATGTACGTGATGTGACTGCTAGTGCTGCGTAATGTACGTGACGTGACTGCTAGTGTTGCGTAATGTACGTGGTGTGACTGCTAGTGCTGCGTAATGTACGTGATGTGACTGCTAGTGTTGTGTAATGTACGTGATGTGACTGCTAGTACTGCGTAATGTACGTGGTGCGACAGCTAGTGCTGCGTAATGTACGTGGTGCGACAGCTAGTGCTGCGTAATGTACGTTGTGCGACAGCTAGTGCTGCGTAATGTACGTGATGTAACTGCTAGTGCTGCGTAATGTACGTGATGCGACAGCTAGTGCTGCGTAATGTACGTGGTGTGACTGCTAGTGCTGCGTAATGTACGTGGTGCGACAGCTAGTGCTGCGTAATGTACGTGATGTGACAGCTAGTGCTGCGTAGTATACCTGAAGTGACTGCTAGTGCTGCGTAATGTACGTGATGTGACTGCTAGTGCTGCGTAATGTACGTGATGTGACTGTTAGTGCTGCGTAATGTACGTGGTGCGACAGCTAGTGCTGCGTAATGTACGTGGTGCGACTGTTAGTATTGCGTAATGTACGTGATGCGACTGTTAGTGCTGCGTAATGTACGTGATGTGACTGCTTGTGTTGCGTAATGTACGTGATGTGACTGCTTGTGTTGCGTAATGTACGTGATGTGACTGCTTGTATTGCATAATGTACATGGCGTGACTGATAGTGTTGCGTAATGTACGTGATGTGACTGCTTGTGTTGCGTAATGTACGTGATGTGACTGCTTGTGTTGCGTAATGTACGTGACGTGACTGCTAGTGTTGCGTAATGTACGTGATGTGACGGCTAGTGCTGCGTAATGTACGTGGTGTGACTGCTAGTAATGCGTAATGAACGCGATGTGACTGCTAGTATTGCGTAATGTACGTGATGCGACTGTTAGTGCTGCGTAATGTACGTGATGCGACAGCTAGTGCTGCGTAATGTACGTGATGCGACAGCTAGTGCTGCGTAATGTACGTGATGTGACTGCTAGTATTGCGTAATGTACCCGATGTGACTGCTAGTATTGCGTAATGTACGTGATGTGACTGCTAGTGCTGCGTAATGTACGCGATGTGACTGCTAGTATTGCGTAATATACGTGATGCGACTGTTAGTGCTGCGTAATGTACGTGATGCGACAGCTAGTGCTGCGTAATGTACGTGATGCGACAGCTAGTGCTGCGTAATGTACGTGATGTGACTGCTTGTGCTGCGTAATGTACGTGATGTGACTGCTAGTGCTGCGTAATGTACGTGACGTGATGCTATTGTTGCGTAATGTACGTGATGTGGCTGCTTGTGCTGGGTAATGTACGTGATGTGACTGCTTGTGCTGCGTAATGTACGTGACGTGACTGCTAGTGCTGCGCAATGTACGTGACGTGACTGCTAGTGCTGCGTAATGTACGTGATGTGACTGCTTGTGCTGCGTAATGTACGTGATGTGACTGCTAGTGCTGCGTAATGTACGTGACGTGACTGCTAGTGCTGCGTAATGTACGTGATGTGACTGCTAGTGCTGCGTAATGTACGTGACGTGACTGCTAGTGTTGCGTAATGTACGTGGTGTGACTGCTAGTGCTGCGTAATGTACGTGATGTGACTGCTAGTGTTGTGTAATGTACGTGATGTGACTGCTAGTACTGCGTAATGTACGTGGTGCGACAGCTAGTGCTGCGTAATGTACGTGGTGCGACAGCTAGTGCTGCGTAATGTACGTTGTGCGACAGCTAGTGCTGCGTAATGTACGTGATGTAACTGCTAGTGCTGCGTAATGTACGTGATGCGACAGCTAGTGCTGCGTAATGTACGTGGTGTGACTGCTAGTGCTGCGTAATGTACGTGGTGCGACAGCTAGTGCTGCGTAATGTACGTGATGTGACAGCTAGTGCTGCGTAGTATACCTGAAGTGACTGCTAGTGCTGCGTAATGTACGTGATGTGACTGCTAGTGCTGCGTAATGTACGTGATGTGACTGTTAGTGCTGCGTAATGTACGTGGTGCGACAGCTAGTGCTGCGTAATGTACGTGGTGCGACTGTTAGTATTGCGTAATGTACGTGATGCGACTGTTAGTGCTGCGTAATGTACGTGATGTGACTGCTTGTGTTGCGTAATGTACCTGATGTGACTGCTTGTGTTGCGTAATGTACGTGACGTGACTGCTAGTGTTGCGTAATGTACGTGATGTGACTGCTTGTGCTGGGTAATGTATGTGATGTGACTGCTTGTGCTGCGTAATGTACGTGATGTGACTGCTAGTGCTGCGCAATGTACGTGACGTGACTGCTAGTGCTGCGTAATGTACGTGATGTGACTGCTTGTGCTGCGTAATGTACGTGATGTGACTGCTAGTGCTGCGTAATGTACGTGACGTGACTGCTAGTGCTGCGTAATGTACGTGATGTGACTGCTAGTGCTGCGTAATGTACGTGACGTGACTGCTAGTGTTGCGTAATGTACGTGATGTGACTGCTAGTGTTGTGTAATGTACGTGATGTGACTGCTAGTACTGCGTAATGTACGTGGTGCGACAGCTAGTACTGCGTAATGTACGTGGTGCGACAGCTAGTGCTGCGTAATGTACGTGGTGCGACAGCTAGTGCTGCGTAATGTACGTGATGTAACTGCTAGTGCTGCGTAATGTACGTGATGCGACAGCTAGTGCTGCGTAATGTACGTGGTGTGACTGCTAGTGCTGCGTAATGTACGTGGTGCGACAGCTAGTGCTGCGTAATGTACGTGATGTGACAGCTAGTGCTGCGTAGTATACCTGAAGTGACTGCTAGTGCTGCGTAATGTACGTGATGTGACTGCTAGTGCTGCGTAATGTACGTGATGTGACTGTTAGTGCTGCGTAATGTATGTGGTGCGACAGCTAGTGCTGCGTAATGTACGTGGTGCGACTGTTAGTATTGCGTAATGTACGTGATGCGACTGTTAGTGCTGCGTAATGTACGTGATGTGACTGCTTGTGTTGCGTAATGTACGTGATGTGACTGCTTGTGTTGCGTAATGTACGTGACGTGACTGCTAGTGTTGCGTAATGTACGTGATGTGACGGCTAGTGCTGCGTAATGTACGTGATGTGACTGCTTGTGTTGCGTAATGTACGTGACGTGACTGCTAGTGTTGCGTAATGTACGTGATGTGACGGCTAGTGCTGCGTAATGTACGTGACGTGACTGCTAGTGTTACGTAATGTACGTGATGTGACTGCTTGTGTTGCGTAATGTACGTGATGTGACTGCTTGTGTTGCGTAATGTACGTGGCGTGACTGCTAGTGTTGCGTAATGTACGTGATGTGACTGCTTGTGTTGCGTAATGTACGTGATGTGACTGCTTGTGTTGCGTAATGTACGTGACGTGACTGCTAGTGTTGCGTAATGTACGTGATGTGACGGCTAGTGCTGCGTAATGTACGTGACGTGACTGCTCTGCTAGTGTTGCGTAATGTACGTGACGTGACTGCTAGTGCTGCGTAATGTACGTGGTGTGACTGCTAGTAATGCGTAATGTACGCGATGTGGCTGCTAGTATTGCGTAATGTACGTGATGCGACTGTTAGTGCTGCGTAATGTACGTGATGCGACAGCTAGTGCTGCGTAATGTACGTGATGCGACAGCTAGTGCTGCGTAATGTACGTGATGTGACTGCTTGTGCTGCGTCATGTACGTGATGTGACTGCTAGTGCTGCGTAATGTACGTGACGTGACTGCTAGTGTTGCGTAATGTACGTGATGTGACTGCTAGTGTTGCGTAATGTACGTGATGTGACTGCTTGTGCTGCGTAATGTAAGTGATGTGACTGCTTGTGCTGCGTAATGTACGTGATGTGACTGCTAGTGCTGCGTAATGTACGTGACGTGACTGCTAGTGCTGCGTAATGTACGTGATGTGACTGCTTGTGCTGCGTAATGTACGTGATGTGACTGCTAGTGCTGCGTAATGTACGTGACGTGACTGCTAGTGCTGCGTAATGTACGTGATGTGACTGCTAGTGCTGCGTAATGTACGAGACGTGACTGCTAGTGTTGCGTAATGTACGTGATGTGGCTGCTAGTGCTGCGTAATGTACGTGATGTGACTGCTAGTGTTGTGTAATGTACGTGATGTGACTGCTAGTGCTGCGTAATGTACGTGACGTGACTGCTAGTGCTGCGTAATGTACGTGATGTGACTGCTTGTGCTGCGTAATGTACGTGACGTGACTGCTAGTGCTGCGTAATGTACGTGATGTGACTGCTAGTGCTGCGTAATGTACGTGACGTGACTGCTAGTGTTGCGTAATGTACGTGATGTGACTGCTAGTGCTGCGTAATGTACGTGATGTGACTGCTAGTGTTGTGTAATGTACGTGATGTGACTGCTAGTGCTGCGTAATGTACGTGGTGCGACAGCTAGTGCTGCGTAATGTACGTGATGTAACTGCTAGTGCTGCGTAATGTACGTGATGCGACAGCTAGTGCTGCGTAATGTACGTGGTGTGACTGCTAGTGCTGCGTAATGTACGTGGTGGACGCTAGTGCTGCGTAATGTACGTGATGCGACAGCTAGTGCTGCGTAATGTACGTGATGTGACAGCTAGTGCTGCGTAGTATACCTGAAGTGACTGCTAGTGCTGCGTAATGTACGTGATGTGACTGCTAGTGCTGCGTAGTGTACGTGGTGCGACAGCTAGTGCTGCGTAATGTACGTGGTGCGACAGCTAGTGCTGCGTAATGTACGTGACGTGACTGATAGTGCTGCGTAATGTACGTGATGTGACTGCTAGTGCTGCGTAATGTACGTGACGTGATTGTTAGTGCTGCGTAATGTACGTGATGCGACAGCTAGTGCTGCGTAATGTACGTGATGTGACAGCTATTGCTGCGTAATGTACCTGAAGTGACTGCTAGTGCTGCGTAATGTACGTGATGTGACAGCTAGTGCTGCGTAATGTACGTGATATGACTGCTAGTGCTGCGTAATGTACGTGATGTGACTGCTAGTGCTGCGTACTGTACGTGACGTGACTGATAGTGCTGCGTAATGTACGTGATGTGACAGCTAGTGCTGCGTAATGTACGTGATGTGACTGCTAGTGCTGCGTAATGTACGTGGTGTGACTGCTAGTGTTGCGTAATGTACGTGATATGACTGCTAGTGCTGCGTAATGTACGTGATGTAACAGCTAGTGCTGCGTAATGTACGTAATGTAACTGTTAGTGCTGCGTAATGTACGTGATGTGACTGCTAGTGCTGCGTAATGTACGTGATGTAACTGTTAGTGCTGCGTAATGTACGTGATGTAACTGCTAGTGCTGCGTAATGTACGTGATGTAACAGCTAGTGCTGCGTAGTGTACGTGATGTGACTGCTAGTGCTGCGTAATGTACGTGATGTAACTGCTAGTGCTGCGTAATGTACGTGATGTAACAGCTAGTGCTGCGTAGTGTACGTGATGTGACTGCTAGTGCTGCGTAATGTACGTGATGTGACTGCTAGTGCTGCGTAGTGTACGTGATGTGACTGCTAGCGCTGCGTAATGTACGTGATGTGACTGCTAGTGCTGCGTAATGTACGTGATGTGACTGCTAGTACTGCGTAATGTACGTGATGTGACTGCTAGTGCTGCGTAATGTACGTGACGTGACTGCTAGTACTGCGTAATGTACCTGACGTGACCACTAATGCTGCCTACTTTATATGAAGACACTGTAGCCTAGCTACTATTAATATATAAGTTATTTTCAGAGAGAACAGTCACCAAGTACAGTATACTGAGACAGATGAAATAATATACAGATTTGGCGTACCAAAAAACTACTAATAATCATGTATGCTGATATAATGTAAAATGTCACAAAATGGCGATTCGTAAATCAGCAAAACCTACTCCAGTCTCCGCTCATTCGTCCGGAGATAAATTGTTACTTCTTTCTCGTTCATGATTTATAATATATATTCAAAAAACTGTTACTATCATAGTCTACTTATTCTCTGTTTTTACATTCAATTTGTTATTGCTAATATGGAAGTCGTGATAGCGCCGTGGTAGAGCTTTCGTTTCCGTTGCGAAAGGACCGGAGTTCAAGCCCCGCTGGAACCATTACGTGTGTGCCATTAGGCAAGGCATTTAAATTCCATATTACCTCCTCTCTCTCCCTCGTAGTGGTGGATTTCACCAGGAATGAGGTCTCGAGAGTGTTTAATATAAGTTGTAAGAACAATCGAGTTAAAATAAATTTGTATAACCTCTCCATTAACCATTATAACATTTTTGGTTAGGCGTGTGAACAACCTCCGCCGTACCGTCCGTCCGTCTCGTCTCATATGTGTGTATGTGTGTCTGTCTGTCTGTCTGTATGTGGAAATAATAATTCAACATGTTGTTGATGGATTTTGATGATGAATCTACGTGGAAATGTAGGGCGCTGGTCTATGATGTAGTAATTCAATGTTGGGAGGAATCAGTCAAGGCCTGTTGTCAGGGCGGTCAGCGAAGTGTACACTCCCATGCTACGTGGAAATGTAGGGCGCTGGTCTATGATGTAGTAATTCAATGTTGGGAGGAATCAGTCAAGGCCTGTTGTCAGGGCGGTCAACGAAGTGTACACTCCCATGCTACGTGGAAATGTAGGACGCTGGTCTATGATGTAGTAATTCAGTGTTGGGAGGAATCAGTCAAGGCCTGTTGTCAGGGCGGTCAGCGAAGTGTACACTCCCATTTATTTCTATAGTAAACTAAATGTGTACATGCCTGTAGTTCGAAATAAAAAGTAAGGTAGACATATAGGTCCAAAGGAACACCCATGGGAAATCTCATATTACCTCTCAAATAAGCCATACACCGTGACCTTGAGGTTGAGCCTTAAAGGTCAAACCAAGGTCATGTGAAAGCAGGCATTTCATCTTGTATCAACTACTACCGCGGGGTTTGCATCCCTCCGAGTGCTATCCTTTTTTGGTTTTATTTGAACCTCAGTTGGTCGAACGTTATTTTTAAAAACCATGAATCGGTCGGTCGGACAACCCTAACGTTGCACACTTTGTATTGTCGAGTGTAATAACTATTTCATCAACGGAATACATAAACACAGCTGGTGGTATACAATTTATAATTATGTTTTAGCACTCGGAAGTCACATCACGTAAACTATCTCACGGTGATGGGACACACTTCCGGAGTATGTATGTCACGCTGAAGTAGTCCGTACTAAATAAGCGCGAACAAAGGCAATTATTAAATAATGCATGGCATTATTGTAGGCATTGGTAATTGAATAGATGATTGTTTTAAATTTCTAAATGACAATAAACGTCACATAATTCATTTATTATACGGTCATGTCCTTACCCCATGTACTAGAGGACATAGAAAGCGCGCGCTTGGGATAAATGTGTTTTTACATGAAAAACAATATTAACTACATTGTATATCAATACATGGTTTTAGACTGACCAGGCAACATATATCGACGCCTGCTCCCAGGCTAAATCCTCCCTAAAGATAGTGTGTACACATTATTGTGTTATCAAATATTACTGCATTATTAATCCCCAAAAGACGGAGCATACTTTATCTCAAACATGAGCGAGCTCCACACGAGCTTTACGGTAACGAGAATTGAGAAAAGTGTGTCGATATCTCTATACTAGAGGACATAGAAAACGCACACTTCGGATAAATGTGTTTTTACATGGAAAAACAATATTAACTATATCAATACATAGTTATAAACGTTTTGGAATAGTTTTTCAGTTTGTGTTTTGTAATAAAGATGTGATCTATCTTTGATGGAATCCTTTCGTAGTTCTTTGTCATGTAATAATAATCAAATCATGTAGGTGTGCGTCTTCTATGTCCTCTAATATAGTATATACAATTATGGAATCAATATGGAATAAAATGCTGTATGTACTATACATCTTAATGACACAACTTAATGGATGTGGAATCAAACAATATGTATTGTAATGACACAACTTAATGGATGGGGAATCAAGAAATATGTATTGTAATGGCCCAACCTAATGGATGGGGAATCAAGTAATATATATTGTAATGGCCCAACCTAATGGATGGGGAATCAAGTAATATATATTGTAATGACACAACCTAATGGATGTGGAATCAAACAATATATATTGTAATGACACAACTTAATGGATGGGGAATCAAGTAATATGTATTGTAATGACACAACTTAATGGATGGGGAATCAAGTAATATATATTGTAATGGCCCAACCTAATGGATGGGGAATCAAGTAATATATATTGCAATGGCCCAACCTAATGGGTGTGGAATCAAGTACTATATATTGTAATGGCCCAACCTAATGGGTGTGGAATCAAGTAATATATATTGTAATGACACAACTTAATGGATGGGAAATCAAGTAATATATATTGTAATGACACAACTTAATGGATGGGGAATCAAGTACTATATATTGTAATGACACAACTTAATGGATGGGGAATCAAGTAATATGTATTGTAATGGCACAACTTAATGGATGGGGAATCAAGTAATATGTATTGTAATGACACAACTTAATGGATGGGGAATCAAGTAATATATATTGTAATGGCACAACTTAATGGATGGGGAATCAGGTAATATATATTGTAATGGCACAACTTAATGGATGGGGAATCAAGTACTATATATTGTAATGACACAACTTAATGGATGGGGAATCAAGTAATATATATTGTAATGGCACAACTTAATGGATGGGGAATCAAGTAATATATATTGTAATGACACAACCTAATGGATGGGGAATCAAGTAATATGTATTGTAATGACACAACTTAATGGATGGGAAATCAAGTACTATATATTGTAATGGCACAACTTAATGGATGGGGAATCAAACAATATATATTATAATGGCACAACTTAATGGATGGGGAATCAAGTAATATATATTGTAATGGCACAACTTAATGGATGGGAAATCAAGTAATATATATTGTAATGGCACAACTTAATGGATGGGGAATCAAGTAATATATATTGTAATGGCACAACTTAATGGATGGGGAATCAAACAATATATATTGTAATGACACAACTTAATGGATGGGGAATCAAGTACTATATATTGTAATGGCACAACTTAATGGATGGGGAATCAAGTACTATATATTGTAATGGCACAACTTAATGGATGGGGAATCAAACAATATATATTGTAATGGCACAACTTAATGGATGGGGAATCAAACAATATATATTGTAATGGCACAACTTAATGGATGGGGAATCAAACAATATATATTGTAATGGCACAACTTAATGGATGGGGAATCAAGTACTATATATTGTAATGGCACAACTTAATGGATGGGGAATCAAACAATATATATTGTAATGACACAGTCTAATGGATGGGGAATCAAGTACTATATATTGTAATGGCCCAACCTAATGGATGGGGAATCAAGTAATATGTATTGTAATGACACAGTCTAATGGATGGGGAATCAAACAATATATATTGTAATGGCACAACTTAATGGATGGGAAATCAAGTAATATATATTGTAATGGCACAACTTAATGGATGGGGAATCAAGTAATATATATTGTAATGGCACAACTTAATGGATGGGGAATCAAACAATATATATTGTAATGACACAGTCTAATGGATGGGGAATCAAGTACTATATATTGTAATGGCACAACTTAATGGATGGGGAATCAAGTACTATATATTGTAATGGCACAACTTAATGGATGGGGAATCAAACAATATAATATTATATTGTAATGAAACAACTTAATGGATGGGGAATCGAGTAATATACTTTTTTGGGACAAAACAATATAGATCACTTACTGTCTGGTAATGGTCTTGGAACCTTGTTCAGGCCCATGCAGACAACATCGCGGCCCTGTAAATTGTCCTGCTCCTCTTGCCATACCGGGGCCTCAGTACCTATGATATAAACGTTCGCAATACTAAATGTGGTATTTATACAGGGACGGAATGTTCGAGTTATGCCGTGTCGGAATCTCGAGTTATGCCGTGTCGGAATCTCGAGTTATACCGTGACGGAATTCTCAATTATACATGACAAAATGCTCGAGCTACGTGTCTTATTTATACCGTGACATATATGCTCGAGTTACTTGTTTTAATTATACCGTGACAGAATGTTCGAGTTACGTGTCTTAATTATATCGTGACGGAATGCTCGAGTTACGTGTCTTATTTATACCGTGACATATATGCTCGAGTTACTTGTATTAATTATACCGTGACAGAATGTTCGAGTTACGTGTCTTAATTATACCATGACGGAATGCTCGAGTTACGTGTCTTAATTATACCGTGACAGAATGCTCGAGTTACGTGTCTTAATTATACCGTGACAGAATGCTCGAGCTACGTGTCTCATTTATACCGTGACATATATGCTCGAGTTACTTGTTTTAATTATACCGTGCGGAATGCTCGAGTTACGTGTCTTAAGTATACCGTGACAGAATGCTCGAGTTACGTGTCTTAATTATATCGTGACGGAATTATCGATTTATATCGTGACAGAATGCTCGAGTTACATGTCTAAAGTATACCGTGACGGTAAGCGTGAACTATACCTGATGTAATGCTTGAGACAAGCCGTGGCTGTGACGGAATACTCGAGCGATACTGTGACGGAATGCCCGTGCGATACTGTGACGGAATGCTCGTGCGATACTGTGACGGAATTCTCACACGGAATGCTCGAACGATACTGTGACGGATGCTGGAACGATACTGTGACAGAATGCTCGTGCGATACTGTGACGGAATGCTCGTGCGATACTGTGACGGAATGCTAGAGCGATACTGTGACGGAATGCTCGTGCGATACTGTGACGGAATGCTCGTGCGATACTGTGATGGAATGCTCGTGCGATAATGTGACAGAATGCTCGAGCAATACTGTGATGGAATGCTCGTGCGATACTGTGACGGAATGCTCGTGCGATACTGTGATGGAATGCTCGTGCGATACTGTGACGGAATGCTTGTGCGATACTGTGACGGAATGCTTGTGCAATACTGTGACGGAATGCTCGTGCGATACTGTGACGGAATGCTCGTGCGATACTGTGACGGAATGCTCGTGCGATACTGTGACGGAATGCTCGTGCGATACTGTGACGGAATGCTCGTGCGATACTGTGACGGAATGCTCGAGCAATACTGTGACGGAATGCTAGAGCGATACTGTGACGGAATGTTCGTGCGATACTGTGACGGAATGCTGGTGCGATACTGTGACGGAATGCTCGTGCGATACTGTGACGGAATGCTCGTGCGATACTGTGACGGAATGCTCGAGCAATACTGTGACAGAATGCTCGTGCGATACTGTGACGGAATGCTCGAGCTATACTGTGACGGAATGCTCGGGCGATACTGTGACGGAATGCTTGAGCGATACTGTGACGGAATGCTCGTGCGATACTGTGACGGAATGCTTGAGCGATACTGTGACGGAATGCTCGTGCGATACTGTGACGGAATGCTCGAGCGATATTGTGATGGAATGCTCGTGCGATACTGTGACGGAATGCTCGTGCGATACTGTGACGGAATGCTCGAGCAATACTGTGACAGAATGCTCGTGCGATACTGTGACGGAATGCTCGAGCTATACTGTGACGGAATGCTCGGGCGATACTGTGACGGAATGCTTGAGCGATACTGTGACGGAATGCTCGTGCGATACTGTGACGGAATGCTTGAGCGATACTGTGACGGAATGCTCGAGCGATACTGTGACGGAATGCTTGAGCGATACTGTGACGGAATGCTTGAGCGATACTGTGACGGAATGCTTGAGCGATACTGTGACGGAATGCTCGTGCGATACTGTGACGGAATGCTCGAGCGATACTGTGAACGGAATGTTCGTGCGATACTGTGACGGAATGCTCGTGCGATACTGTGACGGAATGCTCGTGCGATACTGTGACGGAATGCTAGAGCGATACTGTGACGGAATGCTAGAGCGATACTGTGACGGAATGCTCGAGCGATACTGTGACGGAATGCTCGAGCGATACTGTGACGGAATGCTAGAGCGATACTGTGACGGAATGCTCGTACAATACTGTGACGGAATGCTCGTGCGATACTGTGACGGAATGCTCGAGCGATACTGTGACGGAATGCTAGAGCGATACTGTGACGGAATGCTCGAGCGATGCTATGATGGAATGCTCGAGCGATAATATGATGGAATGCTCGAGCGATACTATGATGGAATGCTCGAGCGATACTATGACGGAATGCTCGGGCGATATTTTGACGTAATGCTCGGGCGATACTGTGACGGAATGCTCGTGCGATACTGTGACGGAATGCTCGTGCGATACTGTGACGGAATGTTCGTGCGATACTGTGACGGAATGCTCGTGCAATACTGTGACGGAATGCTCGGGAGATACTGTGACGGAATGCTAGAGCGATACTGTGACGGAATGCTCGTGCGATACTGTGACGGAATACTATACTCGAGTTATGTCGTCATTTTATAATCTCCAGGCCAGGATAGTTTAAGCAGATTTATTCAAATATAGTCACAGGTATTTATTAATCAAAGACAAATATACATATAACATCTGAAAATGATGCGGCTACAAACTTTCGAAAAAATACTTAAATGCACCTGTAGTCAAATCACAGGTTACTTACTGTCGGCATGGTATATGTAATCAACATATTAAAGCTATGTATGGCTTTTGACTGACATCTATATATAAGTAAATATTGGAAGTCGTGACAGAACATTGGCTTCAAGTGCGAAAGGCCCGGAGTTCGAGTCCAGCCGCTGGAGCCGTTACGATTGTACAATTAGGCAACGCACTTAATTTCCGCATTGCCTCTTCTCTCTCCCTCCTGGCGATGGAATCCATCAGGAATGAGGTCTCGAGAGTGATTTATATAAGTTGTATGAACCTGTGCCGCAATCGAGCTAATATTAGTTTGTATAAACTAAGTGATTTAAGTGATGTGAGGAACACAGACAAATTACGTGGATGTTGTTACATCATTAATTACATAAAAACACGTTAAACGACTATATAACACTGATACAAGATCTCAAAGAGCAGGTTGGTCATTAGGGTCGTAACTCATACCTGTAGTCTAATGAGCGACATAGTTGACTTTTCTATTACCTCCATTGGCAGATAAAGTCTGATATATCCCGAAATGCATATCGTCCTTATAGTTGGAATCCTTTGTTTTTACTGTTGTTCCCTAACCAGATGTTGTGATTTATCAAAGTCATGTTAATTAATTGAATACAATTTTTTACAGATATGTACCCATTGGATATACTGTGGGATATTTGTCGAGATATAGCAATTTAATATTTATAAGATGAGAAAGTGGATGAAAATTGATAGCATGTTGTGCAAAGGAAACAACTTACCTTTAAATGTATTCTGCTCGCCGTGCATGTACCGCATGGACAACCATCGTTCTGCCATATCGCGGTAACTAAGGTGAGTTAGAGCAATACACCTACATTGTAGTGGGCAGTCATGTCGGGCGTGGCCCAGATCCCCCCGAGGGCCGTGCCCCGCGTGCCGCACGGGCTCACTGTGACGATAGTTACGCACACCATAAACTCCAACATTAAATAACACTGTTAAACACACGAAATAATACAAGTAACAATTCGTGCCCATTTTTGAAAAAAAAATAGAACACTGTCGCGATCTACATAACTTTATTTTAATATTTTAGCATCTTTCACATTTTACGGATTAAAATGAAGAATAAAATCACTTGGTGTATTCTTTTATTTTTATATTTAGTTTGTTATAATTAGATAGTTCTAGAATCTTAATTCACACAGTGCTATAACACTAGTCATTTCACATTGGACACCTTTCAAGAACTTTCATATATATTTTATATCTATGTAAATAATCCAGCTATATCGCGGATGCGTGCCTTATCCTTGGTTAATCCCAACTTGTGGTGTTTTAATTAGCATGATGTACACATCCAAGTTATATATATATATATATATATATATATATACGAAGTTCTGTTAGAGAACCAGAGACAAAGGACCACCACTACCAGTTACATTGCAAAAACAGATTTTTAGCCGAGCTTTACATTTTTCTCACCGCGAGTTAAATACCACAGGCTGTGACGAGCAACAAAGCATAGCCGAATAACCACTAATCAACCGCACAAACTTTAAACGGTGTATGTTCTTTTTTGCTTAGTTACCACACTTCGATTAACTGTTATATTTTTTAATTTAAGTATACTTAATTGATACGACTACTATATTCTACAGTATATTTAAATATACGTAATTGATACGACTACTAGATTCTAAGTATATTTAAATATACTTAATTGATACGAATACTAGATTCTAAGTATATTTAAATATACTTAATTGATACGACTACTAGATTCTACAGTATATTTAAATATACTTAATTGATACGACTACTAGATTCTACAGTATATTTAAATATACTTAATTGATACGAATAATAGATTCTAAGTATATTTAAATATACTTAATTGATACGACTACTAGATTCTACAGTATATTTAAATATACTTAATTGATACGACTACTAGATTCTACAGTATATTTAAATATACTTAATTGATACGACTACTAGATTCTAAGTATATTTAAATGTACTTAATTGATGTGAATAATAGATTCTAAGTATATTTAAATGTACTTAATTGATGTGAATAATAGATTCTAAGTATATTTAAATGTACTTAATTGATGTGAATAATAGATTCTAAGTATATTTAAATGTACTTAATTGATACGACTACTAGATTCTACAGTATATTTAAATATACTTACTTGATGCGAATAATAGATTATACAGTATATTTAAATGTACTTAATTGATGCGAATAATAGATTCTAAGTATATTTAAATGTACTTAATTGATACGACTACTAGATTCTACAGTATATTTAAATATACTTAATTGATGCGAATAATAGATTATACAGTATATTTAAATGTACTTAATTGATGCGAATAATAGATTCTACAGTCGTTTGCCATGATATTAGACATGCATGATGACATGCTGTACACTCATGATTGGTATATATTTTCTTCTTTTGTTTCAACAACAACAATAATAATACGAGTTATTTTAAGTGTTTATTTATCGTCGTCCCCTGGCGTCGCCCCCTGGCGTCGCCCCCTGGCGGTTAGAACATTATATTAGTCAGATTATGGTTTGGAGAATGATAGGATCTGGTTAACACGTGGGATTGGTAATCCATGGACCGCAGGTTCGATCCCCCGTCTGACCCTAATAAAATTAACAGACTTTCAGATGGGACTTTAAACCGAGGTATCGTGTCGGTGCTTTGCACCGTGCACGTAAAAGAACCAGAGGAGACTCTGGAATGGGTCTCTGCCTGTATCATTACACTATCCTCCAAAAATCTAAAATGACTAATCTCTTCAGGAGGCGTCGCTCATATGGGCAACCGGTAGCGACGATAAATAAACGTAAAAACACACACATAGCGCCACTATTCCACTGCAGACGGGGTTTGTTTTCGGCGACTTCATACTGCTTCATAAATCAGATGCTACCAGCCCGAATTTGTTCAGAGTTACACGTGTCCAATCCTGGACAGATTGACTTACAGCACCGCGTCATCAGGCAACGACAATCTACTATAATATAATCAGCGACTGGTGACTTGACATAAACGGTCCTTATCAGTACAGCCGTTAAATCACTTCGTAAATTGAATGTATACAATAATTGCTACCATTGCCAGATTTAATGTCTTTGTTGATTTCTTAAATTAACATTTTGTACAATGTATTGTTTTGCAACATTAGATTAGTTTGGCTGTCCGATTAGCGCAGTGGTTAGCGCGCTCGCTTCTCACCAATGCAACCCGGGTTCGATCCTCGGACCGGGAAGTATGTGAGATGGTACGGTGGTCGCCAGATCGGACAGGTGGGTTTACTCCGGGTACTCTGGTTTCCTCCCACACGAATGACCACATATACGTTTTCATCCGCGCCAACGAGAGTGATTAATATAAGTTATTAAAGCTTGCTTCACTATCATTGTAAAATGAATAAAGTTTAAACTTAAATAGAAGAGTTGATACGCTTACAGTTGTTGGTGTGCGGGTTTGTGTGTCCAGGGATCGCAGGTTCGATCCCCCGTCTGACCCTAATAAAATCAACAGTCTTTCAGATGGGACGTTAAACCGAGGTCTCGTGTCGGTGCTGTACACCGTGCACGTAAAAGAACCAGAGGAGACTCTGGAATTGGTATTTGTCTGTATCTTTGCACTATCCTCCAACAATCTAAAATGACTAATCTCTTCAGGAGGCGTCGCTCATATGGGCAACCGGTAGCGACGATAAATAAACGTAAACCACACAAAGTGCGAGTTTGTATGATATATGTGAAGGCCTGGTGTGGCATGGATCATTCTTTTCAACAGTACAAACCACCTATCGTCAAATAGTCGTATCTAATTAATACGGTCGTTTTCGTGCTGTGTGTGCTGTGTGTGCTGTATGCTGTGTGTGCTGTGTGTGTGTGATGTGTGTGCGTTGCAATTCAAATCAATTGAACTGACAAGTAGCGTTGTAGAATAGTATATTTCCTATTACAAAATGATATTGCCAAGACAGAGAAACGTGGCAATACATATTACTGGTACCTTCTCCCTTTAAGCCGCCCGTTACATGTCATGTTAACCGAACCGACCGGGTTCAATGTGTAAACAACGACGTTGTTCGTCAGAAACACGGGTCCATTTACAACCAAAATAATGCATCTATACGTTTATACAAATTGACCATCCCGTAGTTCTCTATCAGCTGTCATGTTTTCTGTATCGTCCCTTCTATGATGTCAGATCGGATTCTGTTTCTTAATACTTCTTGAATCCAAAACACATGATCACTTTCACAGATAAATACTGGGCGCGGCGTGTTCTTGATGTTACTTTGAACGTATGAGCGAATAGACGAAACACAATATACCCGATGGAAAGGTCTGACGATGATAATTTCTTTAAATATTAATAAACATACGATGCGAACGTGCGTGAAACGAAAAAACAATTCGATATGTTTCTATTTATAATACATGTACGTGTATACTGATGATGCATTTTCTGTTGTCTCTGATGTTGATGAGGATACTGGTCCAACGCGATATGTGAAGTATGTATATAAACAGAAAACCAATAAAATAAACACGATATAGGTGATCCAGGTAGTTGGTATCGACCAGGTATAATGAAATACAATCACTTAGTCAAAATAAAAGCGTGTTTCACAATATCGCGTTGTTTTTATATTCGTTGGCACGTTACTACTGTTTACTATATACGTGTTACGTGCCGCCCTAAACGGTACCACTTGAGAGAATGGCGTAACACATAAACCGACACATAAAACGTGCTCAGAAATGTACGTCACTAGAACTATGCAACATATATATATATAATTTATTTATTTTACAACGATTGCAAAGCAAGTTTTAACAACTTATATTAATCACTCTCGTTAGCGTACATGTGGTCGTGTGGGAGGAAACCGGAATACACGGAGAAAACCCACCTGTCCGATCTGGCGACCATTGTACCATCTCACATACTTCCCGGTCCGAGGATCGAACCCGGGTTGCATTGGTGAAAAGCGAGCGCTAACCACTGCGCTAATCGGACAGCCTAATATTTAACAATAAGATAGAGTTATAGAACTATTTTATGTTGGCATGTTTTCGATACATACATGTTTTCGTTACTCTTCGTCTCGCGCATTTAAATTGGACTACAAGTACAATGACGACATTCATTGTTTATGTACGATATTCGCACACTGCATCATTCACTCCGCTGAGGTAGTTTTCCAATATGCATCGTAAAATAAGTGAATAATCCTTCTTTTCATAACTTGTATAAAAAGGAATAGGTTTTGCTATTACTGTTCATCAGTTGCATAGCAACTGCATTTTTAAACAAAGTGTATGAAGATGGGGTTGTTCGGGAGTTTTAAGATAGAGTTATAGAAATATTGCAACAGTGTGAAGTTATCTACAGAGTTATGAATTACTTCCCCTTTACTGTAATTGACAACTTTGTATTTAGTCTATATTTAGATTCACATATTTGGCCAGGAACATTATTTCAAATTTGCAAAAAATTAATTTTCAAATAAAAATTAACGTAATACCATTACATGACGTGGCATATGCCTGTACGTTAATAATCAATGAGTGCCGTAAATATTCCGTTAGTAATGACGTTACAGTAGAGTAGGGCTGTCACGTGTACAGGGCTTTGTAAACGTGTACACGATCCTTTAATAGACGACACGACGTTGTTTACCCGTTGTTCACGTATGCATATTATTTACATGTATAAAAGATCGCTGCTATGATTTTTATTACGTCACTAAGCATCATTATATGACGTCATCAATTAAGATAGTGTACACGGTTACTCAATTAGTACACATGTATTGCCATTACATGACACGGCTCCGTTTACACGTGTAAACGTGGAAGCCCTACAGTAGAATATACATACATAATTCAGATACCGACGTCTTTGATTTCATGTACATGCATTACTTTGTAGTGAAATACATATGTTTAAGCAAACACAGGCTACGTAGAAACATACTCATCTTAGAGAAATGAGTCGTCCATGACACATTATGCCTCGGTGGAGGCGACTATAAACAAACCTACACCCAGTACCATAGCCAGAGGCAAATTTCAACCCTCCGCGGCAATTTAGGTGGTCCGGGGGCATGTCCCCCTTAAAATTGCTGGGGGTATAGAAGCGATTTCCTGCGTTTTCTGATTTAATGAGTTTAGACGTATAATTATGTACTGACCTTTCAGCTCTCTAGCAGTCAACATTTTATACAGCAAAGGGATATTTTTTGTATTTTATTTATTTAATTTTTCATTTACTTTTTTTTTGGCTTTGGAAGGAATTCTTAACCGAGGCAGCTGCAATATATGCCCCAGTATGGCTACGGGCCTGACATCGTTCCATAATATTTACAATATGGTAGCTGGCAACCAAAAGTATTATACCATTTTCATTTTGGAAATCTTTACTTGTAGCCTACTAATTCAATAAGTACGAGAATGTAAACGAATACACAACCCAGAGTGTTGAGCACAACATGTTTCGTTATAAATAATTAATGGTAATAATTAAAAACGCAGCAGATACAGCAGGACTGTAAATAGCCAGATGTTAATGATGTGTAGGCTACGATATGCCAGTTGTATTACTTTTTAATAGCAAAAGGCAAAGGCTAATCATCCGGCGAATAGAGTGTGACAATATCACAACACTAGAGGTGTGACAAGTAAACGTATATATCAGGTTTTCGGACACTTTAAATTAATTACAGGCTAATATGATATAGCATTATGACGTGCAGTTATTTTCGTATAGTAAACTTTGTTAAATATATATATAATGTATTAACTGTTCAGTGTATAAAGTTGACGTGCCCAGGTGTACATTTAGGTACTTTACTGGATAATTTAAGGTATGCTTATATTTGGAACAATGTTGACCTTAATGTAAATTACGTTCCTCAATTGCAAGCACGATTATATGACCCGTGATGTTCAACAGGTATGACACACAAAATAACACAGATCTGTAGTCCAGTGGTAACACACTGTACTGGTAATCCAGCAATCGCAGGTTCGACCCCCCCCCCCCCGTCTGACCCTAATAAAATAAACAGTCTTTTAGTTGGGACTTTAAACCGAGGTCTCGTGTTTGTGCTGTACACCGTGCAGGTAACAGAACTAGAGGAGACTCTGGAATGGGTATCTGTCTGTTTCATTGCACTATCCTCCAACAATCTAAAATGACTAATCTCTTCAGGATGCGTCGCTCATATGGGCAACCGGTAGCGACGATAAATAAACGTAAAACACACACCAGATTAAAACATTATTAACGTATTTGGACATAATTGAGAATAAGCATTTTAAGAAAACGTTTTATATGTATGTATGTATCTTCCCACAGCCTTGCTATTGAAACTACACAGCCACTGAGAGACAAAAGAGATTATGTCAATACTGCAATACGAATGTTGTAGAAACCGAGAACCATTTATGAATAAATAATATTATGAGGAAATTCAATTTCTTAGCACATACGCCTCATTTAAAACTAAATGTTGTTGCTGGTGGTGGTGGTGGTGGTGGTGGGTGCTGCTGCTGCTGCTGCTGCTGCTGCTGCTGCTGCTGCTGCTGCTGCCTGCTGCTGCTGCTGCTGCTGCTGCTGCTGCTGCTGCTGCTGCTGCTGCTGCGGTTGTTAAAACACACTGATCAATATGTGTTTCTTCGTCTAGCCCATATATTGGTAAATAAGATCCAACTAACGAAATCAATAACAATCGCTTGCAAACACGTATTATTGCACTATTCTACAAAACCTAAAAAGACTAATTTATATAGGAGACGTCGCTCATAATGGACAACGGGTAACGGCCATAAATAAACCCAACCCACCTTGAATTCAACTGTGTTTCGTAGGTTTATCAGTCCTTTAAACGGTTAAACGGACACTGGAGTATGCAAACAGAACATGGAATACGTAATCGGAATATGGAATAAGTAAAGGGAATATAGACTAGTATGTGGAATATGGAAGTCGTGATAGCGCAGTAGTAGCGCTTTCGCTTCGGCTGCGAACAGCCCGGAGTTCGTGCCAAGCTATAGCCGTTTCGATTGTGCTCTTAGGAAAGGAATTTCAATTCTACATTTCCTCTTCTCTCTCCTTCGTGGCGATGGATTCCACCAGGAATGAAGTCACGAGAGTGATTAATCTACCGTTGTAAACACTTGTTTCGCAATCGAGGTAAAATAAATTTGTATAAATTATGGAATATGTTAACGGAATATCACAGGCACCAGACACAAACAAACATTTGGCCTATGGTCATATAGTAAGTAGTGTTTTCTAACATTACTTACTATATGACCATAGGCCAGAAAACATTACTTACTATATGACCATAGGCCAAATGTGTCTGGTGCCTGTGCGGAATATGGAATACGTAAATGGATACTAAGCGGAACATGGAGTAAGTAGATGGAATATGAAATTCGCAAATATAAGAGCCACTTTATGATGTAAGACAGACAAGTATATAGATATGTATGTTATTAAAATAACTGAGTTGTCCCCCGTATATCATATTACACATTCTGCTAGAGTTTATCTTCGAAAGTTTTAATAACTAAAATATGCATTATTATTCTTGGGGGGAAAGTGAGAGGCACCCTCAACATCGTATTTGC
Organism: Archivesica marissinica; assembly: GCA_014843695.1. Lineage (NCBI taxonomy): Eukaryota > Metazoa > Mollusca > Bivalvia > Venerida > Vesicomyidae > Archivesica > Archivesica marissinica. The sequence continues at coordinate 26,378,699 of CM026402.1, read as the reverse complement.
CATTTCAATTAAGGATCTGAAAGCCTGGAAATTGCATCAATTGTATCGTTACTTCCAAAAAAAAATCTTGGAATAAATCTTAAATATATTTGTGTACAAAGCCATGATATACAGTAATGGAATATACAGAAAGCCCCTAACTATATACATGTATATCATATCTCGACTTACGTTATATCAATTTATCGGATCAGTAGTTCAGTGGACACGTTGGACTGCAAATCCAGGGATTGCAGCAGTTTCAATCCCCCGCCTGACTTTAGTAATATTAGCAGTCTTTCAGATGGGACTTTAAACGGAGGTCCCGTGTCGGCGATTTACATCAAGATGAAATGTTCATAAACGTACTACATGTATATCAGGTAGAGTGGTATGGAAGCATGGAATTCACTGCCTTTCAATGATATAAAAATACCGAAAATGTAAATGTGCTTAAAGGTTTAAGAATCATCTTATTAACGAAAAATATACACAGGAGACCAGCTATCAATGTGTCTATCGGAATATACACACACGTATTTACCATTATTACTTACAAAGTAAAAGACTCAAGACGTGTGATGGTGTATCGTATCAGCCATATACTTATAGACATCCATGGCGAGATATATCTCCATTCTGTCGCACTCTATGCAAGAGGCTGTACTCTACGCTTCTTGTAGCCTGGGAACAGGCGTCGGTATATTTTGCCTGGTCAGTCAAATAAATATATAATAAACATAGAGACTATTAATTGGGCCGTATTTAGTTTCTGATCATATTGTCATTTTGCCAGAAGTTAAAAAGTGAAAAATCGACAGACTGGAATCCAGGCTACGCTTCTTGCTGTCATGAATTAATAGACAAGTGTGTTCAACAGCAATTAATTGACATCGCATCAGAACAAAATCTCACCCAGGTCCATAATAAACCAACACGCCAGGGAAATCTCCTCAATTTAATTTTTTCGACAAGCCCATCAAGCAATACAATCTACACACACTGCAAATGTACCAGGAATCTCTGACCATGACGTGGTGGTAATTGACTCAGCTATAAGACAATGCTATATAAATAGCAAGCCGAGGAAGGTGCATATGTTTAATAAAGCAAACTGGGAACATATTAAAGAAGACTGTAGTAATATTTCGGAACAAATACAAGACAAAGTGGGAGCTAAGCAATTGAAAAGAATGTTCCATCTAACATGCATAACATTAAATGAAATATATCTTTGTTAAATAGAGACATTAGGAAATCACTAAAAAGGAACGCACGACTACACAAACAGGCGAAAAGGAAGGGGAACTGGGCTAAATCCAGACAATACCAAAAAGGAGTGTAAGCGTGAAATGCGTCAGTAACATTATAGAAGAAGCGTTGAACAAGAAACATTCAACACTATTTTGGAATGATATTAAGTCGAAAAAGCATTATGACATTGGAACTGGACCTTTGAAAAGGAAAGATAGATAGATAGATTATATCCTCTAGAATAGGAGAGCTATCACATACATGTTGTATACAGATACATTTATAATATTACAACTATTGTTACGAACAAACATTGTGATATCCAAAAATATAGCAGACAATGTAATTCATCACGTTCAGTCAGTGTTTACAAACGAGCTAAGCAGAATAAGTCAGTATAACGCCCACGACAAAAATATCCTTCAGTTCCACACTTGCAAATACAAATGTACATCCAACAGCAGTGTTGAAACAATTGAACACTATTAGCAGAAAACTACAGGCCGATAATCGTAATAAGTGTCACGTCTAAAATAATTAGAATATGTCACGCATAGCCACTTACTGAAAAGCACAATAGTCTTATTAATCTAAACTATGGCTTCCGTTCTGGATTTTCAGCAGAAACTCATCTTTTAGTCACCTTGCACGATCTACTAACAGTCTTCGACAGCAACAAGTCGATGTATCATGACCGTCTCCTTCACAAGATCGCGGGGGTTAAATGCTAATTGCATCAGTGGTAATCTTCATTTCTGAAACAACGGTAAATAAATGTTGTTGTGGAAGAATCAAAAAGCGCCAGAGTTTAATCCGGGTCCACCAGGGTAATATATTGGGGCCGTTGGTGTTCCTCTGTCATATTGATCAACGACCTACCACTCAGCGTCAACTCATAAGTACGTCTCTTTGCAGATGAGTGTATGTTGTACAGATAAATCAAGAACATACAAGACCTCATCCAACTCCAAAAAGACATGCTATCACTCGAAATGTGGGCTGAAACGTCAGGCATTAAATTGAATGCCACAAAATGCTACCTTCTAAGCATCCAGAGTACATCGAGTCATGTCTATGAATTCGACAAAACCATACTGAAACGAGTGGATTCCAACCCATACCTCGGACTTTTAATTTTGGAAGATCTAACGTGGTCGAGTCATATCACCAACATCTGCCAAAATGCTAGCTCCACATTAGGATTCCTGCGAAATCTGAAGCATCGCCTCGTGCATGCAGAAAGACTGTGGTAAGATCTAAACTGGAATTTGGTTAATTTATTTGGGATCCCTATTTGAATAAAAGATATCGATACAATTGAACGCATACAAATACTCGGTGGTCGCTTTATCACGACAGATGGTGATGCTGTACAATATAGCAGGGTGTATGGTGCCGGCAGTGGACGCTGAACAGTATCTGACAAACAAACGCGATAAACGAGCTGTGAAAGTTAAAATTTCAAAGACTTTGATTCAGTAAATATCGTTGATCGAAGAGTATCGAAAAAATCACGATCATACACTGTTCCATTTGCCCACACATAACAGTTCAAACATTCATTTGTGTGTGTGTGAAAACACTCATAGATTGGAACCACCTGGATGATTGTATAGTGCATGCAAAGAGAGTATAGGGGTTTCAGGTCAGCCAGCTCATTCATGTCAGCGCGATTAAGACATTCACTCTCGTAGCATCTATACCAGTAATGGTCCTGCTACGTAATTCAACAGATGGCGAGATATGCCTCCATCCTGTCACACTCTATGCACGAGGCTGTATTATACGCTACTTGCTGCCATTCTGTATCGTCACTCGTTATTTACAGCTGGTATTCGTCTGTGAAATAAGCTGAAAGAACACGTTGCCACCTCCCAGGCAGTGGACATCTTCAGGGCTAGCCTAGTAGGCCTCCGCTACATCTGCATCATACTCATACCATCACCAAATACTGAGTATGACTGGGAGGAATTTCTCGGCTAGATACAGGTGCGACGATTGTAACTGCTTTAAAAACAACAACCCTGTACATAAACACACTTATTTCACGATGTTTCAGAGTGAGTCCAGCATATTGATTAGAAGACTGTGTTCAAATTTATTCCTATTGTTTGCTATTATAACACACCCGTTCAGTTTGTTATCGTGGCATATGTAACTTTTCATGTTTGTGTTCAGCTTATCGGGAAGTGGGTTATATTGATATCAGCACAACGTATTTCACAAACATCGTCAATTGTATCTGGAAGCTTTTATTTATACAAATTTATTTTAGCTCGATTGCGAAACAAGTTATTTCAACTTATATAAATTACTCTCGAGACCTCATTCCTGATGGAATCCATCGCCACGGGGGAGAGAGAAGAGGCAATGTGGAATTTAAATGCCTTGCCTAAGGGCACAATCGTAACGGCTCCAGTGGGGCTCGAACTCCGGACCTTTCGCACCTGAAGCGAACTCGTATCCACTGCGCTATCACGACTTCCACTTCTGGAAGCTTTATTGGTCAATACTGGTTTTATGTGTTTCTTACGTTTATTTATCGTCGCTACCGGTTGCCCATATGAGCGACGCCTCCTGAAGAGATTAATTATTTTAGATTTTGGAGGATAGTGCATGATACAGACAGACATCCATTCCAGAATCTCCTCTGGTTCTTTTACGTGCACGGTGTAAAGCACCAACACGAGGCCTCGGTTTAACGTCCCATCTGAAAGACTGTTAATTTTATTAGGGTCAGACGGGGGATCGAAGCTGCGATCCCTGGATTACCAGTCCAGCGTGTTACCACTGGACTACATATCCGTCTGTACTGGTTTTATGGCTGGCTGGACCGCATTTATAGTATATTGTCGGCGAATATGAAAGAAAGAAGTCCCATTCCCATGCAGGTTCCCGCAGCATCCGCAGAGAAATCCCATTTCTTAATAAAATAACATAATATTAATGACAATATTATGAATATACTCTTGTTGGTCATATTATGTTATATATATGAACACTTTAAGAACAATCACACACACTACCGTACTAAGTTAATCAACTATTATATTTAGAACTCATTTCTCTCTCGAATGATAGCGTCTTTTTGGGTTGCTCGGCCCAAAAGTGCTTTCACAAATCTTGAAAGAGTAAATAAGTGAGTTAATGTTTATCCAAGCATGACATATATACTTTGATACTTATATATTAATTAAGAATTAAATCTTTGAAGTGACAAAGTCGCAAATCAATATGACAAATATTGGAAATCCATCTGAGCAAAACGACCACTTTTTCTGTTCACTAATCCCACAGGGATTCGGAGCGTTTGGGTATACAACTACTAGTATAAAATAACATTTATATACTGGTATCACCACATGCTTCAAATCCCCATTGCTAAGACTATCTAGTATCTACATTATAAGTTAAACTGTGGTACACTGGTACATACTATGCACTAGTTAAAATATTTAGACTTGATTCAGGCATTTTTAAAAATAACAATATTTTTATGTCTTCTATTTAGGACTAACTATGCACACATTAGGGGAATCCACACAACAGTGTAGTAGAGCTGTTCTTTATCTATTTAATCTGCAATATTAGTTAAGAATCAATACTATGCACCAATTATACTATATAATCAACACAAATATCTAGTAATGCAAACTGCCCAGAATCCAGTAATATCTCGGTGCATATCTTGTCTGAAAATGCAAACAATAAATAATCTGGATATAAAAAAATGACATGGATGTTTAAATTACAACGTGGATGTTTAAATCAACTGACAAAGAATGTTTGGTGAAGATAACGGAGCAGTATATATGTATGAGGTATATTTACATGACAACAATTTCTTTATAAAAATAATATTTATTTTCATTGTATTTTGAATATGTCCTCTAAATATTCTGGTAGTATATATTGCATGCTTATTACATCATATTTAATAAATCATGCTTTTAATTACCTCTTGCTTCATGCTGTTGTGCATCTGTCTTAGATATTCCTACTTTGATGAAGCAAAGAAAGCTGAAAGGTTAGTGACCTGATGTGGGGCTCCAACCCATGACCTCACAAAAACTAGTCGGACAGTTCTACCTTACGGAGCTAGCCAGGCCGTTGGTCTACAGCTATTATACTACAAATGCACTTTTGCTTGCATTACCAACCTGGTCTGTGTCATTATATTTGAGTGTGACTATATCTTCTCCTTGACAAAATGGATTTTGTGTGTGGCCATATGGAAACCTGATTTACCTTTAGACAGACCTGTCAGAATCAGACCACAGGACAGTTAGTTCAGTTGATGCCATTAGGACTACTAGCCATTCACTTATATATATATTACAAGACCACCCACACTTGGTAAGAACAAATACTCAACTTTTTAATCTCTGTAAGCAACTGTCAACTTCCTCACGTTCATTTGTCTCTTATCCCTGATCTGATAGGGAGCAAACGCAGGGCCCTGATGATATCGGTGAAAGGCGAGTTATAGCGCATATTTGTTTGTTTGTTGTTTTTTCCAGTGGCCGAGGGTTATGGTCGTTGACTTCAGATCACTTGCCCCTTATCTCTGTAGGTTACAATCCCCTCTTGGTAACTTTTATGTGAAGATGGTCATTGGTTCTACCCAAGTGTCTTCCTCTGTACAGCAAGCTCGCTTCTCACCAATGCAACCCGGGATCAATCCTCGGACTGGGAAGTATGTGAGATGGTACAGTGCTCGCCAGATCGGACAGGTGGGTTTTCCCCCCGGGTACTCCCACACGATTGACCACATTTACGCTTTCATCCGCGAGAGTGATTAATATAAGTTGTTAAAGATTGTTTCGCAATCGTTGTAAAATAAATAAAGTTTAAACTTACCAGCTGTGTACACTATATATAATCATTTTATGCAGTGTACTGGTGCCACAGGTTCTCAGAAAAATACAGATATGTCGAGCTTTGCTGACATGAAATGGACCAGTGGGTAAATCTGCCGACTGTACAATACGTCAGGTTTGTCATATGAAACATGTGACATGGAAACTACTCCCATAGCTGGAGTAGAAGATTTCAAAATATTAATGTTTACTCGCCATAAATTTACTTGCAAATTAATGAAATTAGTATTTTGCATAAGCAACTTCCTATTTGTGCCTGCTCTTTTCCTTCTACCATGGTTAATCTGTGAGTGGAATTTTCAACCCCATTATAGGCCAGTGGAATTTCAATACTAGTGTAGGTGAGTGGAATTTTCAACCACAGTGTAGGTGAGTGGAATTTTCAACCCCATTATAGGCCAGTGGAATTTCAATACTAGTGTAGGTGAGTGGAATTTTCAACATCAGTGTAGGTGAGTGGAATTTTCAACATCAGTGTAGGTGAGTGGAATTTTCAACCACAGTGTAGGTGAGTGGAATTTTCAACCCCATTATAGGCCAGTGGAATTTCAATACTAGTGTAGGTGAGTGGAATTTTCAACATCAGTGTAGGTGAGTGGAATTTTCAACCACAGTGTAGGTGAGTGGAATTTTCAACATCAGTGTAGGTGAGTGGAATTTTCAACATCAGTGTAGGTGAGTGGAATTTTCAACATCAGTGTAGGTGAGTGGAATTTTCAACCACAGTGTAGGTGAGTGGAATTTTCAACATCAGTGTAGGCGAGTGGAATTTTCAACCACAGTGTAGGTGAGTGGAATTTTCAATACCAGTGTAGGCGAGTGGAATTTTCAATACCAGTGTAGGTGAGTGGAATTTTCAACACCATTGTAGGTGAGTGGAATTTTCAACCACAGTGTAGGTGAGTGGAATTTTCAATACCAGTGTAGGTTAGTGGATTTTTCAACCACAGTCTCTCAAGCTCCTGTGGGATTCATGCATCTTTGTTTGAGGTGTGTTAGTTGATTAAGGCACTATTTTCATTAATGACAAGCATAGAGTAGATCTAAGAATTTACAATTAAACCAAAACTCTATAATAAACTCTTGCAAACAAATGTTTTAATAGGAAGTTTAGCAAAAGAGTTTTAAATGCTAATTTATCTTCACTTGTTGATGTTAGAGGTTCGAGGTGTTTGCTTGTTGATATTAGAGGTTCAAGGTGTTTGCTTGTTGATGTTAGAGATTTAAGGTGTTTGCTTGTTGATGTTAGAGGTTCAAGGCATTTGCTTGTTGATGTTAGAGATTCAAGGCATTTGCTTGTTGATGTTAAAGGTTCAAGGCATTTGCGTGTTGATGTTAGAGGTTCAAGGCATTTGCTTGTTGATGTTAAAGGTTCAAGGCATTTGCGTGTTGATGTTAGAGATTCAAGGTGTTTGCTTGTTGATGTTAGAGGTTCGAGATGGTTGCTTGTTGATGTTAGAGGTTCAAGGCATTTGCTTGTTGATGTTAAAGGTTCAAGGCATTTGCTTGTTGATGTTAGAGATTCAAGGCATTTGCTTGTTGATGTTAAAGGTTCAAGGCATTTGCGTGTTGATGTTAGAGGTTCAAGGCATTTGCTTGTTGATGTTAAAGGTTCAAGGCATTTGCGTGTTGATGTTAGAGATTCAAGGTGTTTGCTTGTTGATGTTAGAGGTTCGAGATGGTTGCTTGTTGATGTTAGAGGTTCAAGGCATTTGCTTGTTGATGTTAAAGGTTCAAGGCATTTGCTTGTTGATGTTAGAGATTCAAGGCATTTGCTTGTTGATGTTAAAGGTTCAAGGCATTTGCGTGTTGATGTTAGAGGTTCAAGGCATTTGCTTGTTGATGTTAAAGGTTCAAGGGCATTTGAAAGACTTTACCAATAACCTTTCTCATGTGAACAGCTATCAATTCATGCCTACTGTAACTTATAATCTTGTACATTATATTGTTCACTAAGGAGTTAATAATCATTTACAAACGAGGCATTATTAAGTGTATCGGTATACAGATTCAATATTTCTTAAGAAATTGAAATTTTGTGCTGAAAAGCTTTTCAACAGTCAAAATAATTACACTGAAAATCTAACTTAATGTGAAAATCGTTACAGTATGATATAGCTATTTAAGGCACCATAAAATCGGAATATTGAAAGAATGTGTTTGTAAAATCATCAGCTTTCAGCGTTTTATATAGTATCCTATTACCTGGTATAGATGTTTTCATACAACTAACAAACTAAAATGATTTGTACTGTCGTCACCCTTTAACTTGGCAGCAAAGTACTGTATTAAATTGGGTGAGATGATCAGTATGAAATGGGCATGTTCTAAAACAACTGGTGCCAATTTTATCCATGGTGACGGTATCAGGGCTTCAGCTGGGAGATGTTTAAGTTATAAATACATTAAGGGAGAAGTTAGTTGACTCGAGTAAATGTCCTCTATGTATTTAATATGAAAAGTCCATTTTCTCTTATATCTCCCTAGTAGCTTGAGCCCCCGCGTATGTTGCTCCCTAGTTGCTTGAACCCCCGCGGATGTTGCTCCCTAGTAGCTTGAGCCCTCAAGTATGTGGCTCCCTAGTAGCTTGAGCCCCAAGTATGTGCTCCCTAATAGCTTGAGCCCCCGAGTATGTGGCTCCCTAGTAGCTTGAGCCCCAAGTATGTGGCTCCCTAATAGCTTGAGCCCCCAAGTATGTGGCTCCCTAGTAGCTTGAGCCCCGAGTATGTGGCTCCCTAATAGCTTGAGCCCCCGAGTATGTGGCTCCCTAGTAGCTTGAGCCCCAAGTATGTGGCTCCCTAGTAGCTTAAGCCCCGAGTATGTGGCTCCCTAGTAGCTTGAGCCCTGAGTATGTGGCTCCCTAATAGCTTGAGCCCCCGAGTATGTGGCTCCCTAGTAGCTTAAGCCCCGAGTATGTGGCTCCCTAGTAGCTTGAGCCCCAAGTATGTGGCTCCCTAGTAGCTTGAGCCCCAAGTATGTGGCTCCCTAGTAGCTTGAGCCCCGAGTATGTGGCTCCCTAGTAGCTTGAGCCCCAAGTATGTGGCTCCCTAGTAGCTTGAGCCCCGAGTATGTGGCTCCCTAATAGCTTGAGCCTTTGAGTATGTGGCTCCCTAGTAGCTTGAGCCCCCAAGTATGTGGCTCCCTAGTAGCTTGAGCCCCGAGTATGTGGCTCCCTAGTAGCTTGAGCCCCGAGTATGTGGCTCCCTAGTAGCTTGAGCCCCCGAGTATGTGGCTCCCTAGTAGCTTGAGCCCCCGAGTATGTGGCTCCCTAGTAGCTTGAGCCCCCGAGTATGTGGCTCCCTAGTAGCTTCAGCCCCCGAGTATGTGGCTCCCTAGTAGCTTGACCCCCCTGAGTATGTGGCTCCCTAGTAGCTTAAGCCCCGAGTATGTGGCTCCCTAGTAGCTTGACCCCCTGAGTATGTGGCTCCCTAGTAGCTTGACCCCCCTGAGTATGTGGCTCCCTAGTAGCTTAAGCCCCGAGTATGTGGCTCCCTAGTAGCTTGACCCCCTGAGTATGTGGCTCCCTAGTAGCTTGACCCCCTGAGTATGTGGCTCCTAGTAGCTTGAGCCCCCGAGTATGTGGCTCCCTAGTAGCTTCAGCCCCCGAGTATGTGGCTCCCTAGTAGCTTGACCCCCCTGAGTATGTGGCTCCCTAGTAGCTTAAGCCCCGAGTATGTGGCTCCCTAGTAGCTTGACCCCCTGAGTATGTGGCTCCCTAGTAGCTTGACCCCCCTGAGTATGTGGCTCCCTAGTAGCTTAAGCCCCGAGTATGTGGCTCCCTAGTAGCTTGACCCCCTGAGTATGTGGCTCCCTAGTAGCTTGACCCCCTGAGTATGTGGCTCCCTAGTAGCTTGACCCCCTGAGTATGTGGCTCCCTAGTAGCTAATGAGCTGCGAGTATGTGGATTGTGGTCATCCATGCTCCTGAATTGACGTTTGTTTGTCATCAGAGTCAATACTAAACGCACGATGTTGTCGTTTAGAGATTATTTAACTAAGACTAGTCTACAAATAAATATGCATATGCACACATATGAGATATAACGGTAAATCTGTACCATACAGTGTTATTCAGGATACCACACGTTGTATTACGCATGAGTGTTCACCATATTTACATTATTTTGTTATGTCAACAAATCGCGTATACGACGTTTGTTTATTAGTTGAAATAAATACTCAGTGTTTGGGGCAAATATTTGGAAATATGACTGACCATTATTGTTGTAGTGCGGTTTAACATAAAATCGGTATTAACTGTTTTGTAACTTGTTATTTAATACGAGTGGGAAATTAATCCTTTCTGCTATGTCAATTAATATAATGGACACAAGATACTATAGAATAGCCTTTCGAACAATTAAAGAATCATAAATAACCACTTACCGGTAAATCTTTTGAACCTAATAATTACGTATGCTTACAAATTTGTTTTCGATATTTTTAAGTGTAATTTTAACCTACTCTATGGCATAATATGACTAGTTCAATTTCAAACAATCATTGACTGGCATAAAGAATCATTGTTTGCAGAGTTAGAGATAGGTATAAGTTTCACTTCAGGAGTTAACGGTCTAATATTTAAACTTGCCAAATAGGTGAAAACGTCAGTGGCAACACGAAGATGATAATTTGGTGTACATTGGATTTCAAGTGAATCTATTCTATGTCAGAATGAAATTAGACTGTGTTTGAATAGGATCTTACTATTGAGAATAATAATTACTACCTGGATATATAGGAACGGGGAAATGTCTATGGTAAATATATAAAATAAATAATAGTTTTGATAATTTTATTTACAACAGTGTTTTAGGTCTTCTATCCGAATAGCAAACAGCATAGAGCCTGATCTGTACTGTCTGATCTGGCTCTATGCTGTTTGCAAAAGTGACGTTAGTTGTGATTGGCAGGTTTAAGAGTTAAAGACCAGGATGCTGTCATATTGTGTAAATTAATATTGACATGTTTTTGTGGGTGGATGGTTGTGTGGTGGGTGGATGGTTGTGTGTGTGAATGCGTTTTCAGAATATCTATGATAGCTAAGTTTGTATATTCAGTAATCCTATGACAGCTAAGTTTGTATTTTCAGAAGTCCTATGACAGCTATGTTTGTATTTTCAGAAGTCCTATGATAGCTATGTTTATATATCAGAAGTCCTATGACAGCTATGTTTATATATCAGAAGTCCTATGATAGCTATGTTTATATATCAGAAGTCCTATGACAGCTATGTTTGTATATTCCGAAGTCCTATGATAGCTATGTTTGTATTGTCAGAAGTACTATGATAGCTATGTTTGTATATTCAGTAATCCTATGACAGCTATGTTTGTATTTTCAGAAGTCCTATGATAGCTATGTTTATATATCAGAAGTCCTATGATAGCTATGTTTGTATATTCCGAAGTCCTATGATAGCTATGTTTGTATTGTCAGAAGTACTATGATAGCTATGTTTGTATATTCAGTAATCCTATGACAGCTATGTTTGTATTTTCAGAAGTCCTATGATAGCTATGTTTATATATCAGAAGTCCTATGACAGCTATGTTTGTATTTTCAGAAGTCCTATGATAGCTATGTTTGTATTTTCAGAAGTCCTATGATAGCTATGTTTGTATATTCAGTAATCCTATGACAGCTATGTTTGTTATTTCAGAAGTCCTATGATAGCTATGTTTGTATTTTCAGAAGTCCTATGACAGCTATGTTTGTATTATCAGAAGTCCTATGACAGCTATGTTTATATATCAGAAGTCCTATGACAGCTATGTTTGTATTTTCAGAAGTCCTATGACAGCTGTTTGTATTTTCAGAAGTCCTATGATAGCTATGTTTATATATCAGATGTCCTATGACAGCTATGTTTGTATTTTCAGAAGTCCTATGATAGCTATGTTTGTATATCAGAAGTCCTATGATAGCTATGTTTGTATTTTCAGAAGTCCTATGATAGCTATGTTTATATATCAGAAGTCCTATGATAGCTATGTTTGTATTTTCAGAAGTCCTATGATAGCTATGTTTGTATTTTCAGAAGTCCTATGACAGCTATGTTTGTATTTTCAGAAGTCCTATGATAGCTATGTTTATATATCAGAAGTCCTATGACAGCTATGTTTGTATTATCAGAAGTCCTAGGATAGCTATGTTTGTATTTTCAGAAGTCCTATGACAGCTATGTTTGTATTTTCAGAAGTCCTATGATAGCTATGTTTGTATATTCAGAAGTCCTATGCCAGCTATGTTTGTATTATCAGAAGTCCTATGAAAGCTATGTTTGTATTTTCAGAAGTCCTATGATAGCTATGTTTATATATCAGAAGTCCTATGACAGCTATGTTTGTATTTTCAGAAGTCCTATGATAGCTATGTTTGTATATTCAGTAATCCTATGACAGCTATGTTTGTATTTTCAGAAGTCCTATGATAGCTATGTTTATATATCAGAAGTCCTACGATAGCTATGTTTGTATTTTCAGAAGTCCTATGATAGCTATGTTTGTATATTCAGTAATCCTATGACAGCTATGTTTGTATTTTCAGAAGTCCTATGATAGCTATGTTTATATATCAGAAGTCCTATGACAGCTATGTTTGTATTTTCAGAAGTCCTATGATAGCTATGTTTATATATCAGAAGTCCTATGACAGCTATGTTTGTATTTTCAGAAGTCCTATGACAGCTATGTTTGTATTTTCAGAAGTCCTATGATAGCTATGTTTATATATCAGAAGTCCTATGACAGCTATGTTTGTATTTTCAGAATTCCTATGATAGCTATGTTTGTATATTCCGAAGTCCTATGATAGCTATGTTTGTATTTTCAGAAGTCCTATGATAGCTATGTTTGTATATTCAGTAATCCTATGACAGCTATGTTTGTATTTTCAGAAGTCCTATGATAGCTATGTTTGTATATCAGAAGTCCTATGACAGCTATGTTTGTATTTTCAGAAGTCCTATGACAGCTATGTTTGTATTTTCAGAAGTCCTATGATAGCTATGTTTATATATCAGAAGTCCTATGACAGCTATGTTTGTATTTTCAGAATTCCTATGACAGCTATGTTTGTATATTCCGAAGTCCTATGATAGCTATGTTTGTATTTTCAGAAGTCCTATGATAGCTATGTTTGTATATTCAGTAATCCTATGACAGCTATGTTTGTATTTTCAGAAGTCCTATGATAGCTATGTTTATATATCAGAAGTCCTATGACAGCTATGTTTGTATTTTCAGAAGTCCTATGACAGCTATGTTTGTATTTTCAGAAGTCCTATGATAGCTATGTTTGTATTTTCAGAAGTCCTATGATAGCTATGTTTATATATCAGAAGTCCTATGACAGCTATGTTTGTATTTTCAGAAATCCTATGATAGCTATGTTTGTATATTCCGAAGTCCTATGATAGCTATGTTTGTATTTTCAGAAGTCCTATGATAGCTATGTTTGTATATTCAGTAATCCTATGACAGCTATGTTTGTATTTTCAGAAGTCCTATGATAGCTATGTTTATATATCAGAAGTCCTATGACAGCGATGTTTGTATTTTCAGAAGTCCTATGACAGCTATGTTTGTATTTTCAGAAGTCCTATGATAGCTATGTTTATATATCAGAAGTCCTATGACAGCTATGTTTATATATCAGAAGTCCTATGACAGCTATGTTTGTATTTGCCGAAGTCCTATGACAACTATGTTTGTATATTCAGAAGTCCTATGACAGCTATGTTTGTATTTTCCGAATTCCTATGATAGCTATGTTTGTATTTTCAGAAGTCCTATGATAGCTATGTTTGTATTTTCAGAAGTCCTATGATAGCTATGTTTATATATCAGAAGTCCTATGACAGCTATGTTTGTATTTTCAGAAGTCCTATGACAGCTATGTTTGTATATTCCGAAGTCCTATGATAGCTATGTTTGTATTTTCAGAAGTCCTATGATAGCTATGTTTGTATATTCAGTAATCCTATGACAGCTATGTTTGTATTTTCAGAAGTCCTATGATAGCTATGTTTATATATAAGAAGTCCTATGACAGCTATATTTGTATTTTCAGAAGTCCTATGATAGCTATGTTTATATATCAGAAGTCCTATGACAGCTATGTTTGTATTTTCAGAAGTCCTATGACAGCTATGTTTGTATTTTCAGAAGTCCTATGACAGCTATGTTTGTATTTTCAGAAGTCCTATGACAGCTATGTTTGTATTTTCAGAAGTCCTATGACAGCTATGTTTGTATTTTCAGAAGTCCTATGATAGCTATGTTTATATATCAGAAGTCCTATGACAGCTATGTTTGTATATTCAGAAGTCCTATGACAGCTATGTTTATATTTTCAGAAGTCATATGTCAGCTATGTTTGTATATTCAGAATCCCTATGACAACTATGTTTGTATTTTCAGAAGTCCTATGACAGCTATGTTTGTATATTCAGAAGTCCTATGACAGCTATGTTTGTATTTTCAGAAGTCCTATGACAGCTATGTTTGTATTTGCCGAATTCCTATGATAGTTATCTTTGTATTTTCAGAAGTCCTATGACAGCTTTGTTTGTATATTCAGAAGTCCTATGACAGCTATGTTTATATTTTCAGAAGTCCTATGTCAGCTATGTTTGTATATTCAGAATCCCTATGACAACTATGTTTGTATTTTCAGAAGTCCTATGACAGCTATGTTTGTATTTTCAGAAGTCCTATGACAGCTATGTTTGTATTTTCAGAAGTCCTATGATAGCTATGTTTATATATCAGAAGTCCTATGACAGCTATGTTTGTATTTTCAGAAGTCCTATGATAGCTATGTTTATATATCAGAAGTCCTATGACAGCTATGTTTGTATTTTCAGAAGTCCTAAGATAGCTATGTTTGTATATTCCGAAGTCCTATGATAGTTATCTTTGTATTTTCAGAAGTCCTATGACAGCTTTGTTTGTATATTCAGAAGTCCTATGACAGCTTTGTTTGTATATTCAGAAGTCCTATGACAGCTTTGTTTGTATATTCAGAAGTCCTATGACAGCTATGTTTATATTTTCAGAAGTCCTATGTCAGCTATGTTTGTATATTCAGAATCCCTATGACAACTATGTTTGTATTTTCAGAAGTCCTATGACAGCTATGTTTATATATCAGAAGTCCTATGACAGCTATGTTTGTATTTGCCGAAGTCCTATGACAGCTATGTTTGTATATTCAGAAGTCCTATGACAGCTATGTTTGTATTTTCCGAATTCCTATGATAGCTATCTTTGTATTTTCAGAAGTCCTATGATAGCTATGTTTGTATTTTCAGAAGTCCTATGATAGCTATGTTTATATATCAGAAGTCCTATGACAGCTATGTTTGTATTTTCAGAAGTCCTATGACAGCTATGTTTGTATATTCCGAAGTCCTATGATAGCTATGTTTGTATTTTCAGAAGTCCTATGATAGCTATGTTTGTATATTCAGTAATCCTATGACAGCTATGTTTGTATTTTCAGAAGTCCTATGATAGCTATGTTTATATATAAGAAGTCCTATGACAGCTATATTTGTATTTTCAGAAGTCCTATGATAGCTATGTTTATATATCAGAAGTCCTATGACAGCTATGTTTGTATTTTCAGAAGTCCTATGACAGCTATGTTTGTATTTTCAGAAGTCCTATGACAGCTATGTTTGTATTTTCAGAAGTCCTATGACAGCTATGTTTGTATTTTCAGAAGTCCTATGACAGCTATGTTTGTATTTTCAGAAGTCCTATGATAGCTATGTTTATATATCAGAAGTCCTATGACAGCTATGTTTGTATATTCAGAAGTCCTATGACAGCTATGTTTATATTTTCAGAAGTCATATGTCAGCTATGTTTGTATATTCAGAATCCCTATGACAACTATGTTTGTATTTTCAGAAGTCCTATGACAGCTATGTTTGTATATTCAGAAGTCCTATGACAGCTATGTTTGTATTTTCCGAATTCCTATGATAGCTATGTTTGTATTTTCAGAATCCCTATGACAGTTTTATGCGCAAGCATCTGCAGCATTATGGCTACTATACAGGTAATATAATTACAAATTGTTTAAATTACACATTAAGAATTACGGCAATGCCTAATGAACACCTTGGCAACACCATTATCAACACAATTTTGTTCAAACTTGGCCACAAGTTATATCTTGGCTGGGAGTAGGATAAATATACATGCTCTAGTTAAATGTACCATGTGCACGGGTAATTCTATATTATATTGTTTTCAGTCAATTATAAACCGCATTGAATTGATTGTGTACTCACATAAATTTACATTACCGTAGCCAGAGGCAAATTTCAACCGAGGTAATCTAGGGGGTCCGGGGGCATCTTCCCCCTTAAATTGTTAGGGTATAGAAGCGATTCCCTGCATTTTCTGATTTAATGTGTTTAGACGTATAATTATGTACTGAGCTTTCAGCTCTCTAGCAGTCAACATTTTATACAGCAAAGGGATATTTTTTGCATTCTAATTATTTAATTTTTCATTGGGGGGGGATTTTAACCGTGGCAGTCACCTCGGTGTGCCTCAGTGTGGCTACGGGCCTGATTTGTGTGTCGTAAATGTGTGTAGTATGAACTATATTGTAGTCGTCCTAGTAGTACTACGCTCCAAGACAAAGAAATCCGTTAACTTTATAGACAATATTAATAGCTTTATTGGGCGTGTCAGTAATTTGTTGTATTTTTGTCCATGTTAATTTATCTTGGACCAATATTAATAGCTTTGTTGGGGGACGCCAGTATCTGGTGGTATTTTTATCCATGTAAATTTATCTAGGACCTTGGAACATTAATCTACACATTCTAAAATGGTATTTTGAATATGTACACCTTATATTGACATTAGAAAACAAGTTCGGTGTTGACACTCTTCCCCCTAAATTCAATTTGATATGAGATCTATAGAAATCAATAAGTTATTAAAATTCTTAACCGTTATTTGAAACTGATCATGAAGAAGTCTGAAGCTGTCGTATTAAATGTCCTCAATCACAGGTTACCTCCAAACCTGAGAGAGCACAATTGATCCATCGAGACTGTTATCTTAGATCGTAGATCAATCTGAGCCATTACCGGCATATCAGTTTTATTGAAAATTCTATTGAAATTTGTTTCCTTTTAAAATGTACTGATAAGAAAGATTTGTTAAAGTGAATAGATTAATATAAATGATATTAAATTACAATTTGATAAATGTTTATGTTTCTCTTGACATGTTTTTTTGAAGTTTGTCTTAGGTAATATTGTGAATACTTTAAAAATATAATATTTTGCTAAAAGAATTATATATAATTCCAATATTGCTAATACTGCCACATTTTGTTGAGATTGACTGACTTGTTAAAGCAATAATGTAGATTTCAGCCTCTCTGCATCAGTTAGTTTAACCCTTTCCTTCATAGACATTGTCAATGTATGTTGTATTGGTGTTAGGGTTAAATTTGATCTTCAATTGAAGAGTATTCTACTTGTGTACTAGTTTACTGCCACCTGTTTTGTGGGATTACTGCCTCTATCCCTAACTCATCTGATCAGGATCTATGTTGTTGGCTATTCAGCCATGTGTTTTAGCTCCACTATCCGAATAGCAAACAGCATAGAGCCTGATCAGATGGTACGTTTTATGCCGTCTGATTTGGCTCTATGCTGTTTGCAAATGTGATTTTTATCTGCCACTAGCGTGCAAAGGGTTAAATACCACATTTCCTCTTCTGTCTCTATCATGGCGACGGGTTCCATCAGAAATGAGATCTCTGAGTTTTGTTAGCGACAAGAAGCTACATGGTTTAAACAAGAACAAGCCTATATAGCACACCTTAGCCACGGTAGACAGGTTTATCCTTGACCCGAGGCCCACCCTAAAGATACATCAAATTTCATGTCTGTAACTTTTTTGCAAATAATCAAATAAGCAGAGACAGACACATGAGGGAATTAGCAAATTGCAATAATAACCCTTTCAACACTACATACCTCTAAATAGGTATACAAAAAGTGTATATCCAGGTGCAGATCAGGGTCTGCACTTTTTGCCAGTAATATTACTATTTTTAGACAAAATTACCCATTTTGATAAATGAACTAGTCCAAATGTAATTTTCTTAATAATTTATTGGTCTAAAAACATCATGCACCAGTCTATGTCAGTTACTTGGTGATGAATGGGTTAATATCATACACCAGTCCATGTCAGTTACTTGGTGTTGAATAGGTTAATATCATGCACCAGTCCATGTCAGTTACTTGGTGTTGAATGGGTTAATATCATGCACCATTCCATGTCAGTTACTTGGGGTTGAATGGGTTAATATCATGCACCATTCCATGTCAGTTACTTGGGGTTGAATGGGTTAATATCATGCACCAGTCCATGTCAGTTACTTGGTGTTGAATGGGTTAATATCATGCACCAGTCCATGTCAGTTACTTGGTGTTGAATGGGTTAATATCATGCACCAGTCCATGTCAGTTACTTGGGATTGCATGGGTTAACATCATGCACCAGTCCATGTCAGTTACATGGTGTTGAATGGGTTAATATCATGCACCAGTCCATGTCAGTTACTTGGTGTTGAATGGGTTAATATCATGCACCAGTCCATGTCAGTTACTTGGGATTGCATGGGTTAACATCATGCACCAGTCCATGTCAGTTACATGGTGTTGAATGGGTTAATATCATGCACCAGTCCATGTCAGTTACTTGGGGTTGAATGGGTTAATATCATGCACCAGTCCATGTCAGTTACTTGGGGTTGAATGGGTTAACATCATGCACCAGTCCATGTCAGTTACTTGGGATTGCATGGGTTAACATCATGCACCGGTCCATGTCAGTTACTTGGGGTTGAATGGGTTAACATCATGCACCAGTCCATGTCAGTTACTTGGTGTTGAATGGGTTAACATCATGCACCAGTCCATGTCAGTTACTTGGTGTTGAATGGGTTAATATCATACACCAGTCCATGTCAGTTACTTGGTGTTGAATGGGTTAACATCATGCACCAGTCCATGTCAGTTACTTGGTGTTGAATGGGTTAATATCATACACCAGTCCATGTCAGTTACTTGGTGTTGAATGGGTTAACATCATGCACCAGTCCATGTCAGTTACTTGGTGTTGAATGGGTTAATATCATGCACCAGTCCATGTCAGTTACTTGGTGTTGAATGGGTTAATATCATACACCAGTCCATGTCAGTTACTTGGTGTTGAATGGGTTAATATCATGCACCAGTCCATGTCAGTTACTTGGTGTTGAATGGGTTAATATCATACACCAGTCCATGTCAGTTACTTGGTGTTGAATGGGTTAATATCATACACCAGTCCATGTCAGTTACTTGGGGTTGAATGGGTTAATATCATACACCAGTCCATGTCAGTTACTTGGTGTTGAATGGGTTAATATCATACACCAGTCCATGTCAGTTACTTGGGGTTGAATGGGTTAATATCATGCACCAGTCCATGTCAGTTACTTGGGGTTGAATGGGTTAATATCATGCACCAGTCCATGTCAGTTACTTGGGGTTGAATGGGTTAACATCATGCACCAGTCCATGTCAGTTACTTGGGTTGAATGGGTTAACATCATGCACCAGTCCATGTCAGTTACTTGGGGTTGAATGGGTTAACATCATGCACCAGTCCATGTCAGTTACTTGGGGTTGAATGGGTTAACATCATGCACCAGTCCATGTCAGTTACTTGGTGTTGAATGGGTTAATATTATGCACCAGTCCATGTCAGTTACTTGGTGTTGAATGGGTTAATATCATGCACCAGTCCATGTCAGTTACTTGGTGTTGAATGGGTTAATATCATGCACCAGTCCATGTCAGTTACTTGATGTTGAATGGGTTAATATCATGCACCAGTCCATGTCAGTTACTTGGGGTTGAATGGGTTAATATCATGCACCAGTCCATGTCAGTTACTTGGGGTTGAATGGGTTAATATCATGCACCAGTCCATGTCAGTTACTTAGTGTTGAATGCACCAGTCCATGTCAGTTACTTGGTGTTGAATGGGTTAATATCATGCACCAGTCAATGTCAGTTACTTAGTGTTAAATGGGTTAATATCATGCACCAGTCCATGTCAGTTACTTGCGGTTGAATGGGTTAATAGCATGCACCAGTCCATGTCAGTTACTTGAGGTTGAATGGGTTAATACCATGCACCAGTCCATGTCAGTTACTTGGTGTTGAATGGGTTAATATCATGCACCAGTCCATGTCAGTTACTTGGGGTTGAATGGGTTAATATCATGCACCAGTCCATGTCAGTTACTTGGGGTTGAATGGGTTAACATCATGCACCAGTCCATGTCAGTTACTTGGGATTGCATGGGTTAACATCATGTACCAGTCCATGTCAGTTACTTGGGGTTGAATGTGTTAAGATCATGCACCAGTCCATGTCAGTTACTTGGGGTTGAATGGGTTAATATCATGGGGTTGAATGGGTTAACATCATGCACCAGTCCATGTCAGTTACTTGGAGTTGAATGGGTTAATATCATGCACCAGTCCATGTCAGTTACTTGGGGTTGAATGGGTTAACATCATGCACCAGTCCATGTCAGTTACTTGGGGTTGAATGGGTTAAGAATGGGAAGCTAATGTAGCATAACACAAATATTTATCTGAGCAATGATTCAGTCCCTTGGAGAAATACATTGTGACATATATAATGTTACTCATCTTCCTTCTAGTGGTGAGGATTTACATACCATTAAACGCTGATGATCGGTTTTATAGAACTTTATTTCCTGTTCTTTTTTTTATAGTACAGTCAAACCTGTGTTAGTGGTCACCTGTATTAAGCAGCCAACCTGTATTAAGCAGCCAGTTTCCAGATTCCCAAGATGTTGTTTTACTATACATTTGACCTCTATTAAGCAGCCACCTGCATTAAGCAGCTACTTTCTGTGATTCCCTTGGCTGGCTGCTTAAGATAGGTTTGACTGTATATAAAGTTATATATATATTCCATCGCATCTGACCTGGTATTCATTCCCACTCACACGCCCTCTTTCTCTCCGCGATCTATTAAGTTGGGATTTTCTCGCTGCCTGCCTGCATCTCTCCGTGATAGTCTAAGCTAGACAGTCCGCCTCCATGGTCGAGTTAAGGTCGCTGACTTGTATACCACTGTAACCTATCATCATTGATGGTCACGGGTACGAGCCCCGCTCAGGCCGTGTCTCATTTATATGAAAAAGTTGCCAGTTTCTTACGGAGGTTGGTGCACCCAAGTACTGGTTAACCGCTGGAACCTGCCCAGGAAAGGTGTTGTTAGGTAAACTGCCCACCGGCGATATAGCCCAAAATGGTGCTGATGCAGGCGTAAAACCCGAAATATAACATAACTAAGCTAGACATTTTTGACAAACTATACATACACGTCTGATTCATTCTTTATTTTCCAAGTGTCCGGAAAATTAAGTCACACAGCTGATTCATAGTTACGCTAGGAAACTACAAGCACGCTACGAAACTACCGACATTTAAAGAATGATAAAAGTAGACCCTGTCACAATAATAGTGGAAGTCATGATAGCGCATCGGATGCTCGTTCGCTTCAGGGGCGAAAGGTTCGGAGTGTGAGTCCCGCTGGTGCGTTATGATTGTGCTCTTAGGTAAGGCATTTAAATTCTACGTTGCCTCTTCTCTCTCCCTCGTGTCGATGGATTCGATTCCATCAGGAATGAGGTCTCGAGAGTGATTAATATAAGTTGTAAGAACTTGTTTTGCAATCGAGCTAAAATAAATTTGTATAAACTAATATGATGATATGAATCGCAATGCTTATAATTGCTTCCATTCAGTTTCTGGTACTTAACCCTTTCCTTCATAGAGATTTCGGTTAATATACTATTATATCTCCATACAAACGACAGCCGTTTAACCCTTTCCTTCATAGAGATTTCGGTTAATATACTCCATACAAACGACAGCCATTTAACCCTTTCCTTCATAGAGATTTCGGTTAATATACTATTATATCTCCATACAAACGACAGCCATTTAACCCTTTCCTTCATAGAGATTTAGGTTAGTATACTATTATATCTCCATACAAACGACAGCCATTTAACCCTTTCCTTCATAGAGATTTAGGTTAATATACTATTATATCTCCATACAAATGACAGCCATTTAACCCTTTCCTTCATAGAGATTTAGGTTAATATACTATTATATATCCATTAGGGATGTCAACGAGTAATGATTTTGGTACTCAAGTACTCGGAAAGGTATTCGATCGAGTACTCGGTTACCGTTACCGTGGATTATGCTTCTTGTCTCGTCAATCAGATTGGCTTTTAATCAATTCATTGTTTGATGTGTTGTCAAGTCTTTCAAAGTACTTCCATACCACACATTTATGTGGCGGCATTCTCACAATTCACTTATATTACTATACTACTATTATATTCTAAAGATCTCTTCACAGTTTAACAGCGTTAACGTTAATGGCAAAAGTTACAATATTTATTATTTAACAACTATTTCGGTATTGCCCTGCTATGGGTAGCTGCTTAAAGTTCTAAATTGAGCAATCAATTAAGTGTCAATTATAACATCAAATCAAGTTCCGACCACCAGACAAAAGATGTCATTCACACGACATACAATCGGACGACCCGCCTCAGTAGTGAACCCAATGATAAAATAATTTGCATCAAACTTACGCTTACCAATTAAATTGAACCAACACCTTAATTATTCGGTCACTGTAGCCGGCTCTGTGTGATATACAGGTATTGTTAATCACCATGACACGCTGTATATTGCATTGTTTGGTACAGCGGAAGTTTGGCTAATCCCACTGATCACGATTTGTTCACAGGCAACTCCGTATTTGTGCAAAATAACGATTTGTTGATTATTTTTTTAACCGAGTACTCGATTATCTGAAAAGTATTCGATACTCGGACGTTCGATCGAGTACTCGAGTACTCGTTGACATCCCTAATATCCATACAAACGACATCCATTTAACCCTTTCCTTCATAGAGATTTAGGTAAACATACTATTATATTTCCATAAAAATGACATACAGCTATCATG
Organism: Archivesica marissinica; assembly: GCA_014843695.1. NCBI lineage: Eukaryota > Metazoa > Mollusca > Bivalvia > Venerida > Vesicomyidae > Archivesica > Archivesica marissinica. The sequence goes on along the minus strand of CM026402.1, from coordinate 26,355,454 downwards.
TAGTGAATAAGTAGTCGCCATATCTACGGTATCTATCTCACCTCCATAGATATTACTGGGGCTACACGAGATTCTGGCCTTTATTATGAACATTGGTTTGGCTACTTTATTGTCAATGTATGTCGTATTGGTAATGGCGTCAAGAGGTGCTTCTATGAGGGTAAGGGTTAACCCATTCAACCCCAAGTAACTGACATGGACTGGTGCGTGATATTTTCAGACCAATAAATTAATAAGAAAATTACCTTTGGACCAGTTCATTTATCAAAATGGGTAATTTTATCTAAAAATAGTAATAATTATTACTGGCAAAAAAGTGCAGATCCTGATGAGACGGCTCGTCACGAGCCGGCTCATCTGGATCTACACTTTTCATAAGCCTATTTAGAGGCCTGTGGGGTTGAAAGGGTTAAACAATAATTGTCAATAATCCTATAATACCCGTATCTATATATAAAATAATTGCACTCAGATGATCTATACAGAAGGATCTGTAGTCCAGTGGTAACATGCGGTAATCCAAGGATCGCAGGTTCGATCCCCTGTCTGACCCTAATAAAATTAACAGTCTTTCAGATGGGTCTTTGAATCGAGGTCTTGTGTCGGTGCTGTACACCGTGCACGTAAAAGAACCAGAGGAGACTCTGGAATGGGTATCTGTATGTATCATTGCACTATCCTCCAAAAATCTAAAATGACTAATATCTTCAGGAGGCGTCGCTCATATGGGCAACCGGTAGTGACGATAAAATAAAAGTAAACACACATTTGCACTCTGATGATCTATAATTGTGTACCAGTAATACATAACAATGGAATTTGAATTAGTACCAACCACAGCTAACGCAAGTCAACTTAGAAACACTTAAAATAATTTCTTATTCAGCTCCCTCTGTAGCTCTTGTTCCTGCCTATATATTTCATACTCATCATGTATCTCTTGTTCATAGGTCTGTGTACTATTAAATATCTTTCTTGGAATATGTGTTGCCTTCTTCTCCAACCATCTCATTTCTTTGTCCAACATGTCATTTCTACCATCTCTAAATTCTATATCATCATGATCCGATAAGTATTCTGGATAAAAATATTCATCTTCAGTGACTTTGTTGTCCTCACTCCGTATATCGTATCCACCAAACTCTGCCTCATCTATATACATATCTCCTTTTACAAAATGCAATATCTTTTCCTTGTCCAATGTATCATTTCCGCCATCTCTAATTCCTATATATTCACCATGATCATCACATTCCTCTTCAGTGAGTATGTTGGCTTCACCAACAATAATTTCTCCACTAATATCTGATTCATCATCTGTATCAACACGTCCTTCTATATTTGTGTGCATACTGTCCATATCACATTGTGTATAACTCCCTGTTCCATTCTTCTCCAATAACATATCTGTTTCCATGCTTTCTAATTTATTTATCTCCATTTCTAACATTATCTTTTTCATTCACTATCCCCTTTTCTACTTCCTTTTCTTTAGCTTCCATTGCTAATCGTTCCATTCTCAGTTTCTTTAATTCTCTCTCCGATATGTATTCTGCCATGATTTCACTTTCACTTTCAAATCATTAACATCAATATTCAATTCAGTTCAATTATTCAACAATTTAAACTTCCGACACCAGTTTTACACCGACATGAATATTTTACAAAGTGTGTACACAATAGCATAGCAAACAAAAACACAATAAGTATTACTATCAAAGTACACCGTTGTATGTGCAGAATATGCAAATAAATTTATGATATCAACACAAAGTACGTTCTTGTATTGATAATAGCATACCCTATTCTACATAGTAGAACACTGTAGTCAATATCAAGAAACAAATATACCAAGTCTTGAAATTTTAATAAGTTTAAATAATTTCAAATACTGAAGAAATAAAAAAACATTCTCCGTCAGCTGGGGTTGAACCTATACAAAGTGGGACAATTTTATACCGTGGTCCAACACGCTAACCACTGAGCTATCCTTCCAATTGATTTTATAAATGTACAAAACTACCTGTCGTTACATTTATCCGATTATCGGATTTTGAAAGAGAGGATTAGTGACGTATTCTTTCAAAATTAATAATTTCGAATTGAACAAGTACTGTGAACGCGAAAATTCTGATCGATGGATAATGTATTTGAAAATCAATCGCTCTTCAAATAATACTACATATATACGGATTACTATGATCGAGTATCAAATTCAATTATATTGAACTTCACAATGCGTCCAAGCACGTGTAACGCGGGACTTGCACGCTATGGAAGAAAAGACTGTTGCTGGCCAAACAACCCGTATACATGTATAAATATTGCGTTTATTAATATTTGAACTTTCAAATATAAACAACCTTCATGATCTCGATATACCGATATAACTCTCTTTGACAGGTTTACTTGTCCTAGAAATAAATAAATGTTCGAACATCTTTAGTATACACAATAATAAAGACTTGTGTACTGTATAAACAAAGGGCACAATAATGTATGTCACACTCTATGGACGGATGATATCTGGGTCAATAATCTACCAATACACCTTCGTAGACTACATAAACACTGATCAAGCTATATATACTTTATATGACCTACCGAAATAGAATACATACATACATACTACAATCGGACAACGATTAAATGGGTCGCTGGTCACTGCTGAAAGAGGATTAGTATGTACGACACATGCAATGTTATGTGTATTGTGTTGTGTAATCCTAGATGTTTACGCTTTATGTCAATACTGACTTATAGAAAAATCTATGAAATACAAAAATAGGACAATGATATACAATATAGATAAATAAATTTGATCTCACCACACCATCGTCAATGAGTCGTCCAATACGAATCACACAAATAAGTCACACATTATTAATGTAACACTATATCACAATATCTGCAAGTCCATGCTGTTCACATCTAGCGACGAACGATCCTGATGCTGACGATTGTTGCTTGTTGATATATGTATATGTATAAATCCATGGGTCCAAGTAATCACTGATAAGCATAGTAAGTTAGCGTGCACACAATCAAAAACGTCGTACCCCGGGTATCCGAATCCGTGTAGATAATGATAAACATAATTACATGTACATGTATGTCCATTTAGGGATGTGATGCTGAGAGTATCTCATATAAAACATCTTCAAGTGCTGCGATTCCATTGAGATGAGGCCCCACGTTGGGCGCCATTTGTCGCAGACCGCCGACGAGCACTAAGGGTGTGGGGGTCGAGATCGACAAAGAAAGAGGAAACTCTTTTATTAATGTCTACTGCACTTTATTTCTCGCAATATAGCCATCGTTTCTCTCTCCGTCTCTATCTATCTCTCTCTATCTCTATATCTCGATATCTCTATCTGAAGGTATATATATATATTCCTACATAATATGGTTTATTTGTAGCACATAATTAATGGCGTCTTGTTTATGTTTTGTGAAAATGGCGGATGTCTCATATGCATGCAGTGATTGGTTAGTAAAGAGCACGTGCTTAAATATTGTCATGTGTCAGGTCAAATGTACGTGTCACTTATGTTAACTATTGGTCCAAGGGAATTAATTATAACTATACTACACTGTACTACATAAATTATGCTACGTTACAAACTAACTGAAGGTGTTACAACGTTTTCAACTCACTGCTTCAAATAGGGGCAAAAATGACAAGCGAATATATGTGTTCAAAGAACACAAAGATTTACCCAGGGCTCGATTCAATCTCGATCTGAGACGTCTCAATTTGATTGTTTTCGATTTGCTTCATATTTAATGTATTGCTGCTATGTTTTTGTATTGATGGTTGACCAAAGCTCATTTGCAAAGTTATATACAGTCAACCCCATTCAACACCAAATAACTGACATGGACTGGTCCATGATATTTTTAGACCAATAAATTAATAAGAAAATTACATTTGGACTAGTTCATTTATCAAAATGGGTATTTTGTTTTCTAAAAATAGTAATATTACTTGCAAAAAGTGCAGATCCTGATGAGACAGCTCGTCACGAGCCGGCTCATCTGGATCTACACTTTTTGTAAGCCTATTTAGAGGCCTGTGGTGTTGAAAGGTTTAAGCAGCCAGCCAAGGGAATCGCAGAAAGTGGCTGCCTAGCACAGGTGGCTGCTTAATAGAGGGCAACTGTATAATAAAGCAACATATTGTGAATCTGGAAACTGGCTGCTTAAATTAGTACAGGTTGGCTGTTTAACCCTTTCAACACCACAGACCTCTAAATTGGCTTACAAAAAAGTGTAGATCCAGATGAGCCGGCTCGTGACGAGCCGTCTCATCAGGATCTGCACTTTTTTCAAGTAATATAACTATTTTTAGAAAAACATTACCCATTTTGATAAATGAACTGATCCAAATGTAATTTTGTTATTAATTTATTGGTTTAAAAATATCATGGACCAGTCCATGTGAGTTACTTGGTGTTGAATGGGTTAAGGGAGGTGGCCACTAACACAGGTTTGACTGTACAGCCAACGAATACTTTGTATTTATATTTTATCTACTAAATAGTACTCTTTTATACCCACCCACCCGCAAACCAAAATGCTCCCATACTAGATTTCAAAACATTTCTTAGCTTCGGCACTGCGTCACATTTACTGAATGTGAATGACGACATTTTAGCAGCTTTACTGAATGAGAATGATGACATTTTAGCAGCTTTACTGAATGTGAATGATGACATTTTAGCAGCTTTACTGAATGAGAATGATGACATTTTAGCAGCTTTGCTGAATGTGAATGATGACATTTTAGCAGCTTTACTGAATGTGAATGATGACATTTTAGCAGCTTTACTGAATGAGAATGATGACATTTTAGCAGCTTTGCTGAATGTGAATGATGACATTTTAGCAGCTTTACTGAATGTGAATGATGACATTTTAGCAGCTTTACTGAATGAGAATGATGACATTTTAGCAGCTTTACTGAATGTGAATGATGACATTTTAGCAGCTTTACTGAATGTGAATGATGACATTTTAGCAGCTTTGCTGAATGTGAATGATGACATTTTAGCAGCTTTACTGAATGTGAATGATGACATTTTAGCAGCTTTACTGAATGTGAATGATGAGTTGACATTTTAGCAGCTTTGCTGAATGTGAATGATGACATTTTAGCAGCTTTACTGAATGTGAATGATGACATTTTAGCAGCTTTACTGAATGGGAATGATGAGTTGACATTTTAGCAGCTTTGCTGAATGGGAATGATGACATTTTAGCAGCTTTGCTGAATGGGAATGATGACATTTTAGCAGCTTTGCTGAATGGGAATGATGACATTTTAGCAGCTTTACTGAATGGGAATGATGACATTTTAGCAGCTTTGCTGAATGGGAATGATGACATTTTAGCAGCTTTACTGAATGGGAATGATGACATTTTAGCAGCTTTACTGAATGGGAATGATGACATTTTAGCAGCTTTACTGAATGGGAATGATGACATTTTAGCAGCTTTGCTGAATGGAAATGATGAGTTGACATTTTAGCAGCTTTGCTGAATGGGAATGATGACATTTTAGCAGCTTTACTGAATGAGAATGATGACATTTTAGCAGCTTTGCTGAATGGGAATGATGACATTTTAGCAGCTTTGCTGAATGTGAATGATGACAATTTAGCAGCTTTGCTGAATGTGAATGATGACATTTTAGCAGCTTTGCTGAATGTGAATGATGACAATTTAGCAGCTTTGCTGAATGGGAATGATGAGTTGACATTTTAGCAGCTTTGCTGAATGGGAATGATGAGTTGACATTTTAGCAGCTTTACTGAATGGGAATGATGACATTTTAGCAGCTTTGCTGAATGTGAATGATGACATTTTAGCAGCTTTACTGAATGTGAATGATGACATTTTAGCAGCTTTACTGAATGGGAATGATGAGTTGACATTTTAGCAGCTTTGCTGAATGGGAATGATGACATTTTAGCAGCTTTGCTGAATGGGAATGATGACATTTTAGCAGCTTTGCTGAATGGGAATGATGACATTTTAGCAGCTTTACTGAATGGGAATGATGACATTTTAGCAGCTTTGCTGAATGGGAATGATGACATTTTAGCAGCTTTACTGAATGGGAATGATGACATTTTAGCAGCTTTACTGAATGGGAATGATGACATTTTAGCAGCTTTACTGAATGGGAATGATGACATTTTAGCAGCTTTGCTGAATGGAAATGATGAGTTGACATTTTAGCAGCTTTGCTGAATGGGAATGTCGACATTTTAGCAGCTTTGCTGAATGGGAATGAGCTACTACCAGTTGTTGGGTTACTGACTTGTTCTCGTTTGTTATTCTACAATTGGAGAAATGCTCGGTTAACACGCAAACTCGAATTGAATCGAAACTGGAATTATTAGTATTGAGAATCAAATTGTAAATCCGGATTTCGATGATTCAGAGCGACAAATTGCATCTCCACTTAAAATAATTGTGTCTGATTGTGTAGGAAAAATCTGTTTGCATGGTAAATACCATCCTTCATACTGATATATCACCTATCTTGGCTGTTTACAAGCTACTATATGATGGCTAGCATAACTCCTTGACACTTAGACATTCTGTGACGGCTAGCATAACTCCTTGACATTTAGACATTCAGTGACGGCTAGCATAACTCCTTGACATTTAGACATTCTGTGACGGCTAGCATAACTCCTTGACATGTAGACATTCAGTGATGGCTAGCATAACTCCTTGACATTTATATATTCAGTGACGGCTAGCATAACTCCTTGACATTTAGACATTCAGTGATGGCTAGCATAACTCCTTGACATTTAGACATTCAGTGACGGCTAGCATAACTCCTTGACATTTAGACATTCAGTGACGGCTAGCATAACTCCTTGACATTTAGACATTCAGTGAAGGCTAGCATAACTCCTTGACATTTAGATATTCAGTGACGGCTAGCATAACTCCTTGACATTTAGACATTCAGTGACGGCTAGCATAACTCCTTGACATTTAGACATTCAGTGACGGCTAGCATAACTCCTTGACATTTAGATATTCAGTGACGGCTAGCATAACTCCTTGACATTTAGATATTCAGTGACGGCTAGCATAACTCCTTGACATTTAGATATTCAGTGACGGCTAGCATAACTCCTTGACATTTAGATATTCAGTGACGGCTAGCATAACTCCTTGACATTTAGATATTCAGTGACGGCTAGCATAACTCCTTGACATTTAGATATTCTATGACGGCTAGCATAACTCCTTGACATTTAGACATTCAGTGACGGCTAGCATAACTCCTTGACATGTAGACATTCAGTGACGGCTAGCATAACTCCTTGACATTTAGATATTCAGTGACGGGTAGCATAACTCCTTGACATTTAGATATTCAGTGACGGCTAGCATAACTCCTTGACATGTAGACATTCAGTGACGGCTAGCATAACTCCTTGACATTTAGACATTCTGTGACTGCTGTAGATGATGGTCCATAGTCCAAACACTCATGCTGGCTGCTTTGTGTGTTTTACGTTTGTTTATCGTCGCTACCGGTTGCCCATATGAGCGACGCCTCCTGAAGAGACTAGTCATTTTAGATTTTGGAGGATAGTGCAATGATACAGACAGAGACCCATTCCAGAGTTTCCTCAGGTTCTTTTACGTGCATGGTGTACAGCACCGACACGAGACCTCGGTTTAGAGGCCCATATGAAAGACTGTTAATTTTAATAGGGTCAGATGGGGGATCGAACCTGCGATCCCTGGATTACCAGTCCAGCATATTACCACTGGACTACAGCTCCGTCTGTAAGGACATTGGAGTAATATATTAAATATCTATGACACGGTTCACTCGATCTTATATTCAGAGATTTATTTCTGAAAACATTACTTGGAACAGACAGTTCTTAACCCTTTCATCCCCACAGGCCTCTAAATAGGCTTATGAAAAGTGTAGATCCAGATGAGCCGGCTCGTAACGAGCCGTCTCATCAGGATCTGCACTTTTTTGCCAGTAATAATTATTACTATTTTTAGATAAAATTACCCATTTTGATAAATGAACTGATCCAAATGTAATTTTCTTATTCATTTATTGGTCTAATGATATCATGGACCAGTCCATGTCAGTTACTTGGGGTTGAATGGGTTAAACATGATAAAAAAATCCCTGATTTTCAACAGTGACAAATCTTAAATGTAACAGTTCCTGATAAATTGTTTAGGTAGAATGTAAGTGTTACTAATAGGTAAATGCAAGAATTCCCGATTTATAAATTGTTTAGGTAAATGTATGTATTAGTGTTCCTAATATAGGTAAATGTAAGCCTTTAAGGGTTCCTGATAAATTGTTTAGGTAAATGTATGTATTAGTGTTCCTAATATAGGTAAATGTAAGCCTTTAAGGGTTCCTGATAAATTGTTTATGTTAATGTATGTATTAGTGTTCCTAATATAGGTAAATGTAAGCCTTTAAGGGTTCCTGATAAATTGTTTATGTTAATGTATGTATTAGTGTTCCTAATATAGGTAAATGTAAGCCTTTAAGGGTTCCTGATAAATTGTTTATGTTAATGTATGTATTAGTGTTCCTAATATAGGTAAATGTAAGCCTTTAAGGGTTCCTGATAAATTGTTTATGTTAATGTATGTATTAGTGTTCCTAATATAGGTAAATGTAAGCCTTTAAGGGTTCCTGATAAATTGTTTAGGTTAATGTATGTATTAGTGTTCCTAATATAGGTAAATGTAAGCCTTTAAGGGTTCCTGATAAATTGTTTATGTTAATGTAAGTTTTCCTAATAAATTTGCAGTGGCAGCACACCTGGAGCGGCAGGAGCGGCGATCGCCACCCCAATAATTTGGCAAGCAACTTCGAAAACAATTATAAAAACAATACCCCAGAGAGCAACGGCAAAATAAAAATAGCGAAACTTTTAAAGAAATAATTTTATCTAAAACTCAAATTGGAAACTGACGTATTCGATCCCGAGTTACGGCGAAATGACGTTGTTTATTTATTACAAATCGGCAATACAATGGAAAAAACATGTAGAAATAAAATACATACTCTCTTGCAGGTATCGTGTTAAAACAACCCATAAATTTAGAATTAGAATAGATTCAGTATAGATAAACATGATTCAACAGAAAAATCAAGGATTTAAAAGCCTGGAAATTGCACCAATTTGTAATCATTAATTCCAAAAATAAATCGTGGAAACGCAAAGAGACACCCCTCCCATACCCATCCTTCCCACCATGCAATGCGCATGATTGGTTAGGTAAATGTAAGTGCTCCTAATCAATTATTTACATAAATTGTAAGAGTTCATATAAAAAGTGTGACAGTTTCTGATTAATCAGATACTTGTACTTTACTGCAGCTATCACTAGCCTCATACTGTCACCAGATGGCAGATGGCAGTGTAAATCTACCCGCCTCACACTGTCACCAGAGGGCAGTGTAAATCTACCCACCCTCACACTGTCATCAGAGGGCAGTGTAGATCTACCCACCCCCACACTGTCACCAGAGGGCAGTGTAAATCTACCCGCCTCACACTGTCACCAGAGGGCAGTGTAAATCTACCCACCCTCATACTGTCACCAGAGGGCAGTGTAAATCTACCCACCCTCACACTGTCACCAGAGGGCAGTGTAAATCTACCCTCCTCACACTGTCACCAGAGGGCAGTGTAAATCTATCCGCCTCACTATGACACCTGAGGGCAGTGCAAATCTACCCACCTCACACTGTCACCAGAGGGCAGTGCAAATCTACCCACCTCACACTGTCACCAGAGGGCAGTGCAAATCTACCCGCCTCACACTCATCAGAGGGCAGTGTAAATCTACCCACCTCACACTGTCATCAGAGGGCAGTGTAAATCTACCCACCCTCACACTGTCACCAGAGGGCAGTGTAAATCTACCCGCCTCACACTGTCACCAGAGGGCAGTGTAAATCTACCCACCCTCACACTGTCACCAGAGGGCAGTGTAAATCTACCCACCCTCACACTGTCACCAGAGGGCAGTGTAAATCTACCCACCTCACACTGTCACCAGAGGGCAGTGTAAATCTACCCGCCCTCACACTGTCACCAGAGGGCAGTGTAAATCTACCTGCCTCACACTGTCACCAGAGGGCAGTGTAAATCTACCCACCCTCACACTGTCACCAGAGGGCAGTGTAAATCTATCCGCCTCACACTGTCACCAGAGGGCAGTGTAAATCTTAGTTACCTGCCTCACACTGTCACCAGCGGGCAGTGTAAATCTACTCACCTCACACTGTCACCAGAGGGACCCACCCTCACACTGTCACCAGAGGGCAGTATAAATCTACCCACCTCACACTGTCATCAGAGGGCAGTGTAAATCTACCCACCCCCACACTGTCACCAGAGGGCAGTGTAAATCTACCCACCTCACACTGTCACCAGAGGGCAGTGTAAATCTACCCACCCTCACACTGTCATCAGAGGGCAGTGTAGATCTACCCACCCCCACACTGTCACCAGAGGGCAGTGTAAATCTACCCGCCTCACACTGTCACCAGAGGGCAGTGTAAATCTACCCACCCTCATACTGTCACCAGAGGGCAGTGTAAATCTACCCACCCTCACACTGTCACCAGAGGGCAGTGTAAATCTACCCTCCTCACACTGTCACCAGAGGGCAGTGTAAATCTATCCGCCTCACTATGACACCTGAGGGCAGTGCAAATCTACCCACCTCACACTGTCACCAGAGGGCAGTGCAAATCTACCCACCTCACACTGTCACCAGAGGGCAGTGCAAATCTACCCACCTCACACTCATCAGAGGGCAGTGTAAATCTACCCACCTCACACTGTCATCAGAGGGCAGTGTAAATCTACCCACCCTCACACTGTCACCAGAGGGCAGTGTAAATCTACCCGCCTCACACTGTCACCAGAGGGCAGTGTAAATCTACCCACCCTCACACTGTCACCAGAGGGCAGTGTAAATCTACCCACCCTCACACTGTCACCAGAGGGCAGTGTAAATCTACCCACCTCACACTGTCACCAGAGGGCAGTGTAAATCTACCCGCCCTCACACTGTCACCAGAGGGCAGTGTAAATCTACCTGCCTCACACTGTCACCAGAGGGCAGTGTAAATCTACCCACCCTCACACTGTCACCAGAGGGCAGTGTAAATCTATCCGCCTCACACTGTCACCAGAGGGCAGTGTAAATCTTAGTTACCTGCCTCACACTGTCACCAGCGGGCAGTGTAAATCTACTCACCTCACACTGTCACCAGAGGGACCCACCCTCACACTGTCACCAGAGGGCAGTATAAATCTACCCACCTCACACTGTCATCAGAGGGCAGTGTAAATCTACCCACCCCCACACTGTCACCAGAGGGCAGTGTAAATCTACCCACCTCACACTGTCACCAGAGGGCAGTGTAAATCTACCCACCCTCATACTGTCACCAGAGGGCAGTGTAAATCTACCCGCCCTCACACTGTCACCAGAGGGCAGTGTAAATCTACCTGCCTCACACTGTCACCAGAGGGCAGTGTAAATCTACCCACCCCCACACTGTCACCAGAGGGCAGTGTAAATCTACCCACCTCACACTGTCACCAGAGGGCAGTGTAAATCTACCCACCCTCATACTGTCACCAGAGGGCAGTGAAAATCTACCCACCCCCACACTGTCACCAGAGGGCAGTGTAAATCTACCTGCCTCACACTGTCACCAGAGGGCAGTGTAAATCTACCCACCCTCATACTGTCACCAGAGGGCAGTGTAAATCTACCCACCCTCACACTGTCACCAGAGGGCAGTGTAAATCTACCCTCCTCACACTGTCACCAGAGGGCAGTGTAAATCTATCCGCCTCACTATGACACCTGAGGGCAGTGCAAATCTACCCACCTCACACTGTCGCCAGAGGGCAGTGCAAATCTACCCGCCTCACACTGTCACCAGAGGGCAGTGCAAATCTACCCGCCTCACACTCATCAGAGGGCAGTGTAAATCTACCCACCTCACACTGTCACCAGAGGGCAGTGTAAATCTACCCGCCTCACACTGTCACCAGAGGGCAGTGTAAATCTTAGTTACCTGCCTCACACTGTCACCAGAGGGCAGTGTAAATTTACCCACCCTCACACTGTCACCAGAGGGCAGTGTAAATCTACCCACCTCATACTGTCACCAGAGGGACCCACCTCACACTGTCACCAGAGGGCAGTGTAAATCTACCCACCCTCACACTGTCACCAGAGGGCAGTATAAATCGACCCACCTCACACTGTCATCAGAGGGCAGTGTAAATCTACCCACCTCACACTGTCACCAGAGGGCAGTGTAAAATCTACCTGCCTCACACTGTCACCAGAGGGCAGTGCAAATCTACCCACCCTCACACTGTCGCCAGAGGACAGTGTAAATCTACCCACCCTCACACTGTCACCAGAGGGCAGTGCAAATCTACCCACCCTCACACTGTCACCAGAGGGCAGTGTAAATCTACCCGCCCTCACACTGTCACCAGAGGGCAGTGTAAATCTACCTGCCTCACATTGTCACCAGAGGGCAGTGCAAATCTACCCGCCTCACACTGTCATCAGAGGGCAGTGTAAATCTACCCACCTCACACTCACCAGAGGGCAGTGTAAATCTACCCGCCTCACATTGTCACTAGAGGGCAGTGTAAATCTACCCACCTCACACTGTCATCAGAGGGCAGTGTAAATCTACCCACCCTCACACTGTCACCAGAGGGCAGTGTAAATCTACCCGCCCTCACACTGTCACCAGAGGGCAGTGTAAATCTACCCACCCTCACACTGTCACCAGAGGGCAGTGTAAATCTACCCACCCTCACACTGTCACCAGAGGGCAGTGTAAATCTACCCACCTCACACTGTCACCAGAGGGCAGTGTAAATCTACCCGCCCTCACACTGTCACCAGAGGGCAGTGTAAATCTACCTGCCTCACACTGTCACCAGAGGGCAGTGTAAATCTACCCACCCTCACACTGTCACCAGAGGGCAGTGTAAATCTATCCGCCTCACACTGTCACCAGAGGGCAGTGTAAATCTTAGTTACCTGCCTCACACTGTCACCAGCGGGCAGTGTAAATCTACCCACCTCACACTGTCACCAGAGGGACCCACCTCACACTGTCACCAGAGGGCAGTGTAAATCTACCCACCTCACACTGTCACCAGAGGGCAGTGTAAATCTACCCACCTCACACTGTCACCAGAGGGCAGTGTAAATCTACCCACCCCCACACTGTCACCAGAGGGCAGTGTAAATCTACCCCCCTCACACTGTCATCAGAGGGCAGTGTAAATCTACCCACCCCACACTGTCACCAGAGGGCAGTGTAAATCTACCCGCCTCACACTGTCACCAGAGGGCAGTGTAAATCTACCCACCCTCATACTGTCACCAGAGGGCAGTGTAAATCTACCCACCCTCACACTGTCACCAGAGGGCAGTGTAAATCTACCCTCCTCACACTGTCACCAGAGGGCAGTGTAAATCTATCCGCCTCACTATGACACCTGAGGGCAGTGCAAATCTACCCACCTCACACTGTCACCAGAGGGCAGTGCAAATCTACCCACCTCACACTGTCACCAGAGGGCAGTGCAAATCTACCCACCTCACACTCATCAGAGGGCAGTGTAAATCTACCCACCTCACACTGTCATCAGAGGGCAGTGTAAATCTACCCACCCTCACACTGTCACCAGAGGGCAGTGTAAATCTACCCGCCTCACACTGTCACCAGAGGGCAGTGTAAATCTACCCACCCTCACACTGTCACCAGAGGGCAGTGTAAATCTACCCACCCTCACACTGTCACCAGAGGGCAGTGTAAATCTACCCACCTCACACTGTCACCAGAGGGCAGTGTAAATCTACCCGCCCTCACACTGTCACCAGAGGGCAGTGTAAATCTACCCGCCTCACACTCACACTGTCACCAGAGGGCAGTGTAAATCTACCGCCTCACACTGTCACCAGAGGGCAGTGTAAATCTACCCCTCACACTGTCACCAGAGGGCAGTGTAAATCTACCCACCTCACACTGTCACCAGAGGGCAGTGTAAATCTACCCCCCTCACACTGTCACCAGAGGGCAGTGTAAATCTACCCGCCTCACACTGTCACCAGAGGGCAGTGTAAATCTACCCACCCTCACACTGTCACCAGAGGGCAGTGTAAATCTATCCGCCTCACACTGTCACCAGAGGGCAGTGTAAATACCTGCCTCACACTGTCACCAGAGGGCAGTGTAAATCTACCTGCCACCCTCACACTGTCACCAGAGGGCAGTATAAATCTACCCACCTCACACTGTCATCAGAGGGCAGTGTAAATCTACCCACCCCCACACTGTCACCAGAGGGCAGTGTAAATCTACCCACCTCACACTGTCACCAGAGGGCAGTGTAAATCTACCCACCCTCATACTGTCACCAGAGGGCAGTGTAAATCTACCCACCCCCACACTGTCACCAGAGGGCAGTGTAAATCTACCTGCCTCACACTGTCACCAGAGGGCAGTGTAAATCTACCCACCCTCATACTGTCACCAGAGGGCAGTGTAAATCTACCCACCCTCACACTGTCACCAGAGGGCAGTGTAAATCTACCCTCCTCACACTGTCACCAGAGGGCAGTGTAAATCTATCCGCCTCACTATGACACCTGAGGGCAGTGCAAATCTACCCACCTCACACTGTCGCCAGAGGGCAGTGCAAATCTACCCGCCTCACACTGTCACCAGAGGGCAGTGCAAATCTACCCGCCTCACACTCATCAGAGGGCAGTGTAAATCTACCCACCTCACACTGTCACCAGAGGGCAGTGTAAATCTACCCGCCTCACACTGTCACCAGAGGGCAGTGTAAATCTACCCACCCTCACACTGTCACCAGAGGGCAGTGTAAATCTACCCTCCTCACACTGTCACCAGAGGGCAGTGTAAATCTATCCGCCTCACTATGACACCTGAGGGCAGTGCAAATCTACCCACCTCACACTGTCGCCAGAGGGCAGTGCAAATCTACCCACCTCACACTGTCACCAGAGGGCAGTGCAAATCTACCCGCCTCACACTCATCAGAGGGCAGTGTAAATCTACCCACCTCACACTGTCACCAGAGGGCAGTGTAAATCTACCCGCCTCACACTGTCACCAGAGGGCAGTGTAAATCTAGTTACCTGCCTCACACTGTCACCAGAGGGCAGTGTAAATCTACCCACCCTCACACTGTCACCAGAGGGCAGTGTAAATCTACCCACCTCATACTGTCACCAGAGGGACCCACCTCACACTGTCACCAGAGGGCAGTGTAAATCTACCCACCCTCACACTGTCACCAGAGGGCAGTATAAATCGACCCACCTCACACTGTCATCAGAGGGCAGTGTAAATTTACCCACCTCACACTGTCACCAGAGGGCAGTGTAAAATCTACCTGCCTCACACTGTCACCAGAGGGCAGTGCAAATCTACCCACCCTCACACTGTTGCCAGAGGGCAGTGTAAATCTACCCACCCTCACACTGTCACCAGAGGGCAGTGCAAATCTACCCACCCTCACACTATCACCAGAGGGCAGTGTAAATCTACCCGCCCTCACACTGTCACCAGAGGGCAGTGCAAATCTACCCACCTCACACTCATCAGAGGGCAGTGTAAATCTACCCACCTCACACTGTCATCAGAGGGCAGTGTAAATCTACCCACCCTCACACTGTCACCAGAGGGCAGTGTAAATCTACCCACCCTCACACTGTCACCAGAGGGCAGTGTAAATCTACCCACCCTCACACTGTCACCAGAGGGCAGTGTAAATCTACCCACCTCACACTGTCACCAGAGGGCAGTGTAAATCTACCCGCCCTCACACTGTCACCAGAGGGCAGTGTAAATCTACCTGCCTCACACTGTCACCAGAGGGCAGTGTAAATCTACCCGCCCTCACACTGTCACCAGAGGGCAGTGTAAATCTATCCGCCTCACACTGTCACCAGAGGGCAGTGTAAATCTTAGTTACCTGCCTCACACTGTCACCAGCGGGCAGTGTAAATCTACCCACCTCACACTGTCACCAGAGGGACCCACCTCACACTGTCACCAGAGGGCAGTGTAAATCTACCCACCCTCACACTGTCACCAGAGGGCAGTATAAATCTACCCACCTCACACTGTCATCAGAGGGCAGTGTAAATCTACCCACCCCCACACTGTCACCAGAGGGCAGTGTAAATCTACCCACCTCACACTGTCACCAGAGGGCAGTGTAAATCTACCCACCCTCATACTGTCACCAGAGGGCAGTGTAAATCTACCCACCCCCACACTGTCACCAGAGGGCAGTGTAAATCTACCTGCCTCACACTGTCACCAGAGGGCAGTGTAAATCTACCCACCCTCATACTGTCACCAGAGGGCAGTGTAAATCTACCCACCCTCACACTGTCACCAGAGGGCAGTGTAAATCTACCCTCCTCACACTGTCACCAGAGGGCAGTGTAAATCTATCCGCCTCACTATGACACCTGAGGGCAGTGCAAATCTACCCACCTCACACTGTCGCCAGAGGGCAGTGCAAATCTACCCGCCTCACACTGTCACCAGAGGGCAGTGCAAATCTACCCGCCTCACACTCATCAGAGGGCAGTGTAAATCTACCCACCTCACACTGTCACCAGAGGGCAGTGTAAATCTACCCGCCTCACACTGTCACCAGAGGGCAGTGTAAATCTTAGTTACCTGCCTCACACTGTCACCAGAGGGCAGTGTAAATCTACCCACCCTCACACTGTCACCAGAGGGCAGTGTAAATCTACCCACCTCATACTGTCACCAGAGGGACCCACCTCACACTGTCACCAGAGGGCAGTGTAAATCTACCCACCCTCACACTGTCACCAGAGGGCAGTATAAATCGACCCACCTCACACTGTCATCAGAGGGCAGTGTAAATCTACCCACCTCACACTGTCACCAGAGGGCAGTGTAAAATCTACCTGCCTCACACTGTCACCAGAGGGCAGTGCAAATCTACCCACCCTCACACTGTCGCCAGAGGACAGTGTAAATCTACCCACCCTCACACTGTCACCAGAGGGCAGTGCAAATCTACCCACCCTCACACTGTCACCAGAGGGCAGTGTAAATCTACCCGCCCTCACACTGTCACCAGAGGGCAGTGTAAATCTACCTGCCTCACATTGTCACCAGAGGGCAGTGCAAATCTACCCGCCTCACACTGTCATCAGAGGGCAGTGTAAATCTACCCACCTCACACTCACCAGAGGGCAGTGTAAATCTACCCGCCTCACATTGTCACTAGAGGGCAGTGTAAATCTACCCACCTCACACTGTCATCAGAGGGCAGTGTAAATCTACCCACCCTCACACTGTCACCAGAGGGCAGTGTAAATCTACCCGCCTCACACTGTCACCAGAGGGCAGTGTAAATTTACCCACCTCACACTGTCACCAGAGGGCAGTGCAAATCTACCTGCCTCACACTGTCACCAGAGGGCAGTGCAAATCTACCCACCCTCACACTGTCACCAGAGGGCAGTGTAAATCTACCCACCTCACACTGTCACCAGAGGGCAGTGTAAATCTACCCGCCTCACACTGTCACCAGAGGGCAGTGTAAATCTTAGTTACCTGCCTCACACTGTCACCAGAGGGCAGTGTAAATCTACCCACCCTCACACTGTCACCAGAGGGCAGTGTAAATCTACCCACCTCACACTGTCACCAGAGGGCAGTGTAAATCTACCCGCCTCACACTGTCACCAGAGGGCAGTGTAAATCTTAGTTACCCGCCTCACAGTCACCAGAGGGCGGTGTAAATCTTAGTTACCTGCCTCACACTGTCACCAGAGGGCAGTGTAAATCTTAGTTACCCGCCTCACACTGTCACCAGAGGGCAGTGTAAATCTTAGTTACCTGCCTCACACTGTCACCAGAGGGCAGTGTAAATCTTAGTTACCCGTCTCACACTGTCACCAGAGGGCAGTGTAAATCTTAGTTACCTGCCTCACACTGTCACCAGAGGGCAGTGTAAATCTTAGTTACCCGCCTCACACTGTCACCAGAGGGCAGTGTAAATCTTAGTTACCTGCCTCACACTGTCACCAGAGGGCAGTGTAAATCTTAGTTACCTGCCTCACACTGTCACCAGAGGGCAGTAATCTATCTGCCTTACACTGTCACCAGAGGGCAGTGCAAATCTACCCATATGGTTTCCACTGAAGACAAAAATGAACTGCCCTTCAGTGTCCCTCAAAGGAGTAGTGGGGTCACAAATATCTGCTATAGTCACCAATGTGTGCAGGTTAATCTGTTAGCATGCGATTGGTAGTTAGATAAATGAGTGTATTACATTAATTATTCATTAGACTAGTTGTTAATTGCCTTAATTACCCACTGATTGCCTTTGATGGCAAATGATTTGATGGCATCATTGAAACTTTAAACTGTCTTTTACACATTTTAGAGATAGTAAAGAAACCTTTATTTTACAACGATTGTGAAACAAGTTTTAACAACTTGCATTGATGCGGATGAAATCGTATATGTGGATGGGAGTTGGAGTACCCAGAGAAAACCCAGACATGTAGTGTAGTGTAGATATTTGGGACACACACTGTAGTGCAGACATGTAGTGTAGTGTAGATATTTGGGACATACACTGTAGTGCAGACATGTAGTGTAGTACATATATTTGGAACACACACACACTGTAGTGCAGACATGTAGTGTAGTGTAGATATTGGGACATACACTGTAGTGCAGACATGTAGTGTAGTACATATATTTGGAACACACACACTGTAGTGCAGACATGTATTGTAGTGTAGATATTTGGAACATACACACTGTAGTGCAGACATGTAGTGTAGTGTAGATATTTGGAACATACACACTGTAGTGCAGACATGTAGTGTAGTGTAGATATTGGGACATACACTGTAGTGCAGACATGTAGTGTAGTACATATATTTGGAACACACACACTGTAGTGCAGACATGTAGTGTAGTGTAGATATTTGGAACATACATTGTAGTGCAGACATGTATTGTAGTGTAGATATTTGGAACATACATTGTAGTGCAGACATGTAGTGTAGTGTAGATATTTGGGACACACCCTGTAGTGCAGACATGTAGTGTAGTACAGATATTTATGACATACACTGTATTTAAGTGTAGATATTGCAGACATGTTATTTGTACATGCATTAGTGTAGATATGTACTCTAGTGCTGACACAATATACTATAGTGCAGAGTTTAAACATTATAAAATTTATAAGTCAAAATAGATAACAATTCTGATATATGCCTAACTGTGTGCTTTACGTTTATTTATCGTCGCTACCGGTTGCCCATATGAGCGACGCTTCCTAAAGAGATTAGTCATTTTAGATTTTTGGAGGATAGTGCAATGATACAGACAGAGACCCATTCCAGAGTCTCCTCTGATTCTTTAAGTGCACGGTGTACAGCACCGACACGAGACCTTGGTTTAAAGTCCCATCTGAAAGACTGTTAATATAAATATAATGTTAATATGCCTTACAGTTTAACCCATTTCATTCTGGATATATTTAAAGGCTTTTGCAAACAACATAGAGCCAGATCAGCCGCAGCGTAACGCTGCGTGCTGATCAGGATCTATGTTGTTTGCTACATAGCCAAGTGTCTTAGCAAGATCATGTGCATAGCAAACAGCATAGAGCCTGATCAGACGGCACGTTCCGTGGCGGCTGATCTGGCTCTATGTTCTTTGCAAATACTGTTTGAACGGTATCCAGAATGAAATGGGTTAATAGTTAATTAATGTAATGCTTTATGTTTGCTTACACCTTTGAGTGTGTCAGTTTGTAAAGATAATTAATCTGTGGTGTGTGACTTAACATTGCTAATACTTAATATAGCTGCGGGTGTCCGTTTCATATAGTATATCAGTTGGCATGATAAATCCAGTCTTTTGTAATTTGTATGGTCTATAATTGGCTGAATTGACTAAACTTAAACTATTAACTGCTGGATTGAATGTCAGATTGTCGTCATATCTTATATGTGTGTGTGCCTGTAATGAAGCAATGCCTTAGTTATAGTGTATCAATATTTACCAATTCTACTGAAAAGTTTAAATTTTGTAGAGATCATGGACACTTATAAGTTATAGTGAACATATTTGGATATGGTTAAGCAATTATTATCTAACTTAGTAACACAAACCGTATATTTATTGCAATAAAAAAACATAGTGCTTGTAGCAGATTGTAACTCAACATACAAGATTAGACAGGCCAGGATTTACAGAGAAGTGAACATTTAAACAAATGATTTTAATTGTGTTAATTGAAGTTGTCATCTTAGTAAATTTGCTAAATAAATAAATTTGGACAGTTTTAATAATAATGTTTCTGTGTTAATACACTAGTGATATTACCCCTATGCACGTTAGCGTCAGATAAAATCACTTGCGCAAACAGCATAGAGCCAGATCAGACGGCACAGAATGTGCCTCAGATGGCACAGAATGTTCCGTCTGATCCGGCTCTATGCTGTTTGCCATTCGGATAGTGGAGCTAAAACACGTGGCTGAATAGTAAACAACATAGATCCTGATCGTGGCTTTACACCGCGGCTGATCTGGATCTATGTTGTTTGCAAATGTGATTTTTATTAACTCAGCAGGCAAAGGATTAATGCACTTAGTTATATTAAACAAATAATGCACATACTCACTCTATCATTTGGTTGGGATTTACCGATAGATTGTACACATGTATATGGTCTTGGTTAGCTTAATTGACTGATATGAAGACAAGAGTGTGACAGATTTAACATGAATTTGGCACTGCAGTGACCTGTAAATTATTTGGATGGGATTTGTGGAATGTTTGATATGCGAAATGTTGTGGGTAGCATACCAGTACTTTAATGTGATGAATTTTTTAAATTTGGAACCAGCTTGTGAAACATTTTTGTTTATACAAATTGATTTTAGCTTGATTGCGAAACACGTTCTTATAACTTATATTGATCACTCTCGAGACCTCATTCCTGATGGAATCCATCGCCATGAGGGAGAGAGAAGAGGTAACATGGAATTTAAATGCCTTGCTTGCCTAAGGGCACAATCGTAACGGCTCCAGCGGGGCTCAAACTCTGGACCTTTCGCACCTGAAGCGAACGCGTATCCACTGCGTTATCACGTCCTCCACCACTGTGCTATCACGGCTTCCACTGCGCTATCACTACTTGAAACATTTTGTAGTGAAAGTCTGACAGTCCTACTGTAAATGCAGTCATAATTTATCTTGGTACTTTACCCCATCAACTTGCCAATCACGACTAAATTCGCTTTTGCAAACAGCATAGAGCCAGATCAGACAAGACAGCACAGAACATGCTGTCCAATCAGGCTCTATACTGGTTGCAGGGTTCCCGCTGTTGGTCGCCAATGGCGTCAATTGCGACAAAAAACAAATATTGGCGCTAAATTGAATTGGCGAAAATATTTGGCGCAACTTTTTTTTTTAATATTTTTTTTTTGGCACATGTTTTGTCAAATACATGGCTTCAAATATTTATTTGTGAACTATATGGCTCTTATTTGACTCCAAGTTTTTTTTAATTGGCTCCAGTGTTTTTCAATTGGTGACAGAAGTGGCGCAGACGGACAGAGGGAACCCTGTGTTGCTATTAGGATAGTGGGGCTAAGACACTTGTCTGAGTAGCAAACAACACAGATTATTCAATTGCTGTAGTTTATTTTGAAATTGTCATTTGAAGTCTTTCAATAAGCTATGTAGGTATTTGAAATAACTTTCACAGGCAGCTTATGTTCTGCTAGCAAGTCATTAATTTATTATATTATGTCCACCATACTTAACTCTGACATTTTTATGATCAAGTATTGTTAAAAGTCAATACTTTAGTGAACTTTTAAAAGTGATTTAGCCATGATCTCTGTTTGTTAAACCTGTGATAATTAGCATAGTCTAGGAACTGGTGATATTGATCACATAACAATTAAAAATTGAAAGCCTCCAAATGGCTGAAGAGAATCGTACAAAGTGTACGACTGTAATGGATTTGAAGTAGTACTGTGTTTTTAATTGAAAACTGTGCAGTTTGTGATCAGACAGAGAGAGAAATAGTGCAGTTGGGTTGTGTTCAGTTGATGTGGCCTTTATTAGCTTGGCTTGTTGTTGGATATGTCAGTGGGTTACAGAAGAGATTGTGACAATGGATATATGGACTAAACTTAAGTATTAAATATCAGTAACAGTTTAATAGTTTGGTATGTAAGAACACTTTGCAGATGACAAAACACATTTCTTGACATTTCCACAGTATTGTAACAAACAGTACACATAACACTAAAATAATTTATTAACAAGTGAAAATCAATTCAGAATTTCAAAAAGTGTTCACAGAAATGTATTATATATCAAGAAACATGGATATTAATATCGATCAGCATGGTAAACTCGGCTAATAAGGATTCTGGGGAGATATCCAGCATGGACAGTACCCCTAAGCTGCCCCCGCTACCATGTGCCCAGGCTTATTCTGAAAATCCGTATGAGATAGACCTGTCGTTCAGAAGTTTGGACATTCTAGCCTTTAAGGAGCAGCAACGACGCAGTAAGTATAAGTTGGTTGCACAGGGTTCCCACTGTCGGTCGCCAATGGCGACAAAAAACAAATGCTTGCTGTAAGTTTTGTGAATTGGCGTGAATTTAATGCAGCATTTTTTTTAAAAGTTTGTTTTTGTTGTTTTTGGCACAACATGTTTTGTTAAATACCTGGCTTCAAATATTTTTCTGTGAACTATATGGCTCTTAGTTGCCTCCAAGATTTTCAAATTGGCTTCATTTTATTTTCAATTGGCGACAGAAGTGGCGTAGACAAAAATCAGACCGAGTGAACCATGTTGCAGATAAGGGGTGAACAAGTAGGAGAGTTTATTTGGCATCTGAATGGGTGCCATGTACAATCCTTTCATAAAATCCAAATATCATCCATTTATTTATAAATTATAGCGCCACTTTTCTACAAGAAATACATTCAGGAAAACTTGAAATTTCCAGCTATATAGAGGTTTAACAGGTGAAATAAGAAGTAGCAGTTTACTTGGTTGTTATAGGGAGGTAAATGTTAGAGGAGTATGAATATAGGAAGGATGGTTGTTATAGGGAGGTAAATGTTAGGAGTATGGAGATAGGATTAATGATTGTTATAAGGAGGTAAATGTTTGAGGAGTATGAATATAGGAAGGATGTTTGTTATAGGGAGGTAAATGTTTGAGGAGTATGGAGATAGGAAGGATGGTTGTTATAGGGAGGTAAATGTTAGAGGAGTATGGAGATAGGAAGGATGGTTGTTATAGGGAGGTAAATGTTAGAGGAGTATGGAGATAGGAAGGATGGTTGTTATAGGGAGGTAAATGTTAGAGGAGTATGGAGATAGGTAGGATGGTTGTTATAGGGAGGTAAATGTTAAGAGGAGTATGGAGATAGGAAGGATGGTTGTTATAGGGAGGTAAATGTTTGAGGAGTATGGAGATAGGATTAATGATTGTTATAAGGAGGTAAATGTTTGAGGAGTATGGAGATAGGTAGGATGGTTGTTATAGGGAGGTAAATGTTTAGTCCAGAGATAAGAAATATGGCTTTTATAGGGATGTTTTGTCCTGATAATTGGATAAATACACAGTAGTGTAACTAAGTTGAAATTGTGTATTTGAAAGTTGAACTTCAAAGCAAAGCATAAAATACTGTTTACATTAAGTTGTGTGTAAATATTTGCTATGAGAGAAGGATATGCTTATTCAACAAATGAGTAAGCTGTATTACAAAATAATCTATCAAAGTCGTAACTCTGCTCATTAAAATGGTAGGAAAGTACAGATATGTTCGGTTAGTTCGTTATCGAATAGAGGGAGTCAGTTACAATGTTATTGCGTGTGTGATTCAGTATATCCTAAAGAAACTTAAGAGGATATCACTGGGAGAGATGTAAACCCCTACGCTGGTATAGAGGATAGCACTGGGAGAGATGTAAACCCCTACGCTGGTATAGAGGATATCACTGGGAGAGATGTAAACCCCTACGCTGGTATAGAGGATATCACTGGGAGAGATGTAAACCCATATGCTGGTATAGAGGATAGCACTGGGAGAGATGTAAACCCCTACGCTGGTATAGAGGATATCACTGGGAGAGATGTAAACCCCTACGCTGGTATAGAGGATAGCACTGGGAGAGATGTAAACCCCTACGCTGGTATAGAGGATAGCACTGGGAGAGATGTAAACCCCTACGCTGGTATAGAGGATATCACTGGGAGAGATGTAAACCCCTACGCTGGTATAGAGAATAGCACTGGGAGAGATGTAAACCCCTACGCTGGTATAGAGAATAGCACTGGGAGAGATGCAAACCCCTGCGCTGGTATAGAGAATAGCACTGGGAGAGATGTAAACCCCTACGCTGGTATAGAGGATATCACTGGGAGAGATGTAAACCCCTACGCTGGTATAGAGGATATCACTGGGAGAGATGTAAACCCCAACGCTGGTATAGAGGATAGCACTAGGAGAGATGCAAACACCTACGCTGGTATAGAGGATAGCACTAGGAGAGATGTAAACCCCTACGCTGGTATAGAGGATAGCACTAGGAGAGATGCAAACCCCTACGCTGGTATAGAGGATAGCACTAGGAGAGATGCAAACACCTGCGCTGGTATAGAGAATAGCACTGGGAGAGATGCAAACCCCTACGCTGGTATAGAGAATAGCACTGGGAGAGATGCAAACCCCTGCGCTGGTATAGAGAATAGCACTGGGAGAGATGCAAACCCCTGCGCTGGTATAGAGGATATCACTGGGAGAGATGTAACCCACTGTGCTGGTATAGAGGATAGCACTGGGAGAGATGCAAACCCCTGCGCTGGTATAGAGGATATCACTCGGAGAGATGCAAACCCCTGCGCTGGTATAGAGGATAGCACTCGGAGAGATGCAAACCCCTGCGCTGGTATAGAGGATAGCACTGGGAGAGATGTAAACCCCTACGCTGGTATAGAGAATAGCACTGGGAGAGATGCAAACCCCTGCGCTGGTATAGAGGATAGCACTGGGAGAGATGCAAACCCCTGCGCTGGTATAGAGGATAGCACTGGGAGAGATGCAAACCCCTGCGCTGGTATAGAGGATAGCACTGGGAGAGATGCAAACCCCTGCGCTGGTATAGAGGATAGCACTGGGAGAGATGCAAACCCCTGCGCTGGTATAGAGGATAGCACTGGGAGAGATGCAAACCCCTGCGCTGGTATAGAGGATATCACTGGGAGAGATGTAAACCCCTGTGCTGGTATAGAGGATAGCACTGGGAGAGATGCAAACCCCTGCGCTGGTATAGAGGATATCACTCGGAGAGATGCAAACCCCTGCGCTGGTATAGAGGATAGCACTCGGAGAGATGCAAACCCCTGCGCTGGTATAGAGGATATCACTGGGAGAGATGCAAACCCCTGCGCTGGTATAGAGGATAGCACTGGGAGAGATGCAAACCCCTGCGCTGGTATAGAGGATAGCACTGGGAGAGATGCAAACCCCTGCGCTGGTATAGAGGATATCACTGGGAGAGATGTAAACCCCTGTGCTGGTATAGAGGATAGCACTGGGAGAGATGCAAACCCCTGCGCTGGTATAGAGGATATCACTGGGAGAGATGTAAACCCCTGCGCTGGTATAGAGGATAGCACTAGGAGAGATGCAAACCCCTGCGCTGGTATAGAGGATAGCACTGGAGAGATGCAAACCCCTGCGCTGGTATAGAGGATAGCACTCGGAGAGATGCAAACCCCTGCGCTGGTATAGAGGATATCACTGGGTGAGATGCAAACCCTGTGCTGGTATAGAGGATATCACTGGGAGAGATGCAAACCCCTGCGCTGGTATAGAGGATAGCACTGGGAGAGATGCAAACCCCTGCGCTGGTATAGAGGATAGCACTGGGAGAGATGCAAACCCCTGCGCTGGTATAGAGGATATCACTGGGTGAGATGCAAACCCCTGTGCTGGTATAGAGGATATCACTGGGAGAGATGCAAACCCCTGCATTGGTATAGAGGATATCACTGGGAGAGATGTAAACCCCTGCGCTGGTATAGAGGATAGCACTCGGAGAGATGCAAACCCCTGTGCTGGTATAGAGGATAGCACTCGCAGAGATGCAAACCCCTGCGCTGGTATAGAGGATATCACTCACAGAGATGCAAACCCCTGCGCTGGTATAGAGGATATCACTGGGAGAGATGTAAACCCCTGCGCTGGTATAGAGGATAGCACTCGGAGAGATGCAAACCCCTGTGCTGGTATAGAGGATAGCACTCGCAGAGATGCAAACCCCTGCGCTGGTATAGAGGATATCACTCACAGAGATGCAAACCCCTGCGCTGGTATAGAGGATATCACTGGGAGAGATGTAAACCCCTGCGCTGGTATAGAGGATAGCACTCGGAGAGATGCAAACCCCTGTGCTGGTATAGAGGATATCACTGGGAGAGATGTAAACCCCTGCGCTGGTATAGAGGATAGCACTGGGAGAGATGCAAACCCCTGCACTGGTATAGAGGATAGCATTCGGAGAGATGCAAACCCCTGTGCTAGTATAGAGGATAGCACTCGGAGAGATGCAAACCCCTGTGCTGGTATAGAGGATATCACTCGGAGAGATGCAAACCCCTGCGCTGGTATAGAGGATAGCACTAGGAGAGATGCAAACACCTGCGCTAGTATAGAGGATAGCACTGGGAGAGATGCAAACCCCTGCGCTGGTATAGAGGATAGCACTCGGAGAGATGCAAACCCCTGCGCTGGTATAGAGGATATCACTGGGTGAGATGCAAACCCCTGTGCTGGTATAGAGGATATCACTGGGAGAGATGCAAACCCCTGCGCTGGTATAGAGAATAGTACTGGGAGAGATGCAAACCCCTGCGCTGGTATAGAGAATAGCACTGGGAGAGATGCAAACCCCCGCGCTGGTATAGAGGATAGCACTCGCAGAGATGCAAACCCCTGCGCTGGTATAGAGGATAGCACTCGCAGAGATGCAAACCCCTGCGCTGGTATAGAGGATATCACTCACAGAGATGCAAACCCCTGCGCTGGTATAGAGGATATCACTGGGAGAGATGTAAACCCCTGCGCTGGTATAGAGGATAGCACTCGGAGAGATGCAAACCCCTGTGCTGGTATAGAGGATAGCACTCGCAGAGATGCAAACCCCTGTGCTAGTATAGAGGATATCACTGGGAGAGATGTAAACCCCTGCGCTGGTATAGAGGATAGCACTGGGAGAGATGCAAACCCCTGCACTGGTATAGAGGATAGCATTCGGAGAGATGCAAACCCCTGTGCTAGTATAGAGGATAGCACTCGGAGAGATGCAAACCCCTGTGCTGGTATAGAGGATATCACTCTGTGAGATGCAAACCCCTGCGCTGGTATAGAGGATAGCACTCGCAGAGATGCAAACCCCTGCGCTGGTATAGAGGATATCACTCGCAGAG
Source organism: Archivesica marissinica (assembly GCA_014843695.1). Lineage (NCBI taxonomy): Eukaryota > Metazoa > Mollusca > Bivalvia > Venerida > Vesicomyidae > Archivesica > Archivesica marissinica. The sequence goes on along the minus strand of CM026402.1, from coordinate 26,327,784 downwards.
ATGCAAACCCCTGCGCTGGTATAGAGGATATCACTGGGAGAGATGTAAACCCCTGCGCTGGTATAGAGGATAGCACTGGGAGAGATGCAAACCCCTGTGCTGGTATAGAGGATAGCACTGGGAGAGATGCAAACCCCTGTGCTGGTATAGAGGATAGCACTGGGAGAGATGCAAACCCCTGCGCTGATATAGAGGATATCACTGGGAGAGATGTAAACCCCTGTGCTGGTATAGAGGATATCACTGGGAGAGATGCAAACCCCTGTGCTGGTATAGAGGATAGCACTCGCAGAGATGCAAACCCCTACGCTAGTATAGAGGATATCACTGGGAGAGATGTAAACCCCTGCGCTGGTATAGAGGATATCACTGGGAGAGATGTAAACCCCTGTGCTGGTATAGAGGATATCACTGGGAGAGATGTAACCCCCTACGCTAGTATAGAGGATATCACTGGGAGAGATGCAAACCCCTGCGCTGGTATAGAGGATATCACTCAGAGAGATGTAACCCCCGCGCTGGTATAGAGGATATCACTCGCAGAGATGCAAACCCCCGCGCTGGTATAGAGGATAGCACTGGGAGAGATGCAAACCCCTACGCTGGTATAGAGGATATCACTGGGTGAGATGCAAACCCCTGTGCTGGTATAGAGGATATCACTGGGAGAGATGCAAACCCCTGCACTGGTGTAGAGGATATCACTCGGAGAGATGCAAACCCCCGCGCTGGTATAGAGGATAGCACTCGCAGAGATGCAAACCCCTGCGCTAGTATAGAGGATAGCACTCACAGAGATGCAAACCCCTGCGCTGGTATAGAGGATATCACTCGCAGAGATGCAAACCCCTGCGCTAGTATAGAGGATATCACTGGGAGAGATGTAAACCCCTGCGCTGGTATAGAGGATAGCACTTGGAGAGATGCAAACCCCTGTGCTGGTATAGAGGATATCACTGGGAGAGATGTAAACCCCTGCGCTGGTATAGAGGATAGCACTGGGAGAGATGCAAACCCCTGCACTGGTATAGAGGATAGCATTCGGAGAGATGCAAACCCCTGTGCTGGTATAGAGGATAGCACTCGGAGAGATGCAAACCCCTGTGCTGGTATAGAGGATATCACTCTGTGAGATGCAAACCCCTGCGCTGGTATAGAGGATAGCACTCGCGGAGATGCAAACCCCTGCGCTGGTATAGAGGATATCACTCGCAGAGATGCAAACCCCTGCGCTGGTATAGAGGATATCACTGGGAGAGATGTAAACCCCTGCGCTGGTATAGAGGATAGCACTGGGAGAGATGCAAACCCCTGTGCTGGTATAGAGGATAGCACTCGGAGAGATGCAAACCCTTGTGCTGGTATAGAGGATATCACTCTGTGAGATGCAAACCCCTGCGCTGGTATAGAGGATAGCACTCGCAGAGATGCAAACCCCTGCGCTGGTATAGAGGATATCACTCGCAGAGATGCAAACCCCTGCGCTGGTATAGAGGATATCACACGGTGAGATGCAAACCCCTGTGCTGGTATAGAGGATATCACACGGTGAGATGCAAACCCCTGTGCTGGTATAGAGGATATCACTGGGAGAGATGTAAACCCCTGCGCTGGTATAGAGGATAGCACTCGGAGAGATGCAAACCCCTGTGCTGGTATAGAGGATAGCACTGGGAGAGATGTAACCCCCTGCGCTAGTATAGAGGATATCACTGGGAGAGATGTAAACCCCTGCGCTGGTATAGAGGATAGCACTCGGAGAGATGCAAACCCCTGTGCTGGTATAGAGGATATCACTGGGAGAGATGTAAACCCCTGCGCTGGTATAGAGGATAGCACTGGGAGAGATGCAAACCCCTGCACTGGTATAGAGGATAGCATTCGGAGAGATGCAAACCCCTGTGCTGGTATAGAGGATAGCACTCGGAGAGATGCAAACCCCTGTGCTAGTATAGAGGATATCACTCTGTGAGATGCAAACCCCTGCGCTGGTATAGAGGATAGCACTCGCGGAGATGCAAACCCCTGCGCTGGTTTAGAGGATATCACTCGCAGAGATGCAAACCCCTGCGCTAGTATAGAGGATATCACTGGGAGAGATGTAAACCCCTGCGCTGGTATAGAGGATAGCACTTGGAGAGATGCAAACCCCTGTGCTGGTATAGAGGATAGCACTCGGAGAGATGCAAACCCCTGTGCTGGTATAGATGATATCACTCTGTGAGATGCAAACCCCTGCGCTGGTATAGAGGATAGCACTCGCAGAGATGCAAACCCCTGCGCTGGTATAGAGGATATCACTCGCAGAGATGCAAACCCCTGCGCTGGTATAGAGGATATCACACGGTGAGATGCAAACCCCTGTGCTGGTATAGAGGATATCACACGGTGAGATGCAAACCCCTGTGCTGGTATAGAGGATATCACTGGGAGAGATGCAAACCCCTGCGCTGGTATAGAGGATATCACTGGGAGAGATGTAACCCCCTACGCTGGTATAGAGGATATCACTGGGAGAGATGCAAACCCCTGCGCTGGTATAGAGGATATCACTCGGAGAGATGCAAACCCCTGTGCTGGTATAGAGAATAGCACTCGGAGAGATGCAAACCCCTGTGCTGGTATAGAGAATAGCACTCGGTGAGATGCAAACCCCTGCGCTGGTATAGAGAATAGCACGCGGAGAGATGCAAACCCTGTGCTAGTATAGAGGATATCACTGGGAGAGATGTAAACCCCTGTGCTGGTATAGAGGATATCACTGGGTGAGATGTAAACCCCTGTGCTGGTATAGAGGATAGCACTGGGAGAGATGCAAACCCCTGTGCTGGTATAGAGGATATCACTGGGTGAGATGCAAACCCCTGCGCTGGTATAGAGGATATCACTGGGAGAGATGCAAACCCCTGCGCTGGTATAGAGGATATCACTGGGAGAGATGCAAACCCCTGTGCTGGTATAGAGAATAGCACTCGGAGTGATGCAAACCCCTGCGCTGGTATAGAGGATAGCACTCGCAGAGATGCAAACCCCTGTGCTGGTATAGAGGATAGCACTCGCAGAGATGCAAACCCCTGCGCTGGTATAGAGGATATCACTCGCAGAGATGCAAACCCCTGCGCTGGTATAGAGGATATCACTGGGAGAGATGTAAACCCCTGCGCTGGTATAGAGGATAGCACTCGGTGAGATGCAAACCCCTGCGCTGGTATAGAGAATAGCACTGGGAGAGATGCAAACCCCTGTGCTGGTATAGAGGATATCACTGGGAGAGATGTAACCCCCTACGCTGGTATAGAGGATATCACTGGGAGAGATGTAAACCCCTGCGCTGGTATAGAGGATAGCACTCAGAGAGATGCAAACCCCTGTGCTGGTATAGAGGATATCACTGGGAGAGATGTAAACCCCTGCGCTGGTATAGAGGATAGCACTGGGAGAGATGCAAACCCCTGCGCTGGTATAGAGGATAGCACTCGGAGAGATGCAAACCCCTGTGCTGGTATAGAGGATAGCACTCGGAGAGATGCAAACCCCTGTGCTGGTATAGAGGATATCACTCTGTGAGATGCAAACCCCTGCGCTGGTATAGAGGATAGCACTCGCAGAGATGCAAACCCCTGCGCTGGTATAGAGGATATCACTCGCAGAGATGCAAACCCCTGCGCTGGTATAGAGGATATCACTGGGAGAGATGTAAACCCCTGCGCTGTATAGAGGATAGCACTCAGAGAGATGCAAACCCCTGTGCTGGTATAGAGGATATCACTGGGAGAGATGTAAACCCCTGCGCTGGTATAGAGGATAGCACTGGGAGAGATGCAAACCCCTGCGCTGGTATAGATGATATCACTCGGTGAGATGCAAACCCCTGCGCTAGTATAGAGGATATCACTCAGAGAGATGCAAACCCCTGCGCTGGTATAGAGAATAGCACTGGAAGAGATGTAAACCCCTACGCTGGTATAGAGAATAGCACTGGGAGAGATGTAAACCCCTACGCTGGTATAGAGGATATCACTCGGTGAGATGTAAACCCCTGCGCTGGTATAGAGGATAGCACTGGGAGAGATGCAAACCCCTGCGCTGGTATAGAGGATAGCACTGGGAGAGATGCAAACCCCTGCGCTGGTATAGAGGATAGCACTGGGAGAGATGCAAACCCCTGCGCTGGTATAGAGGATAGCACTTGGAGAGATGTAACCCCCTGTGCTGGTATAGAGGATATCACACGGTGAGATGCAAACCCCTGTGCTGGTATAGAGGATATCACTGGGAGAGATGTAAACCCCTGCGCTGGTATAGAGGATAGCACTCGGAGAGATGCAAACCCTTGTGCTGGTATAGAGGATATCACTCTGTGAGATGCAAACCCCTGCGCTGGTATAGAGGATAGCACTCGCAGAGATGCAAACCGCTGCGCTGGTATAGAGGATATCACTCGCAGAGATGCAAACCCCTGCGCTGGTATAGAGGATATCACACGGTGAGATGCAAACCCCTGTGCTGGTATAGAGGATATCACACGGTGAGATGCAAACCCCTGTGCTGGTATAGAGGATATCACTGGGAGAGATGTAAACCCCTGCGCTGGTATAGAGGATAGCACTCGGAGAGATGCAAACCCTTGTGCTGGTATAGAGGATATCACTCTGTGAGATGCAAACCCCTGCGCTGGTATAGAGGATAGCACTCGCAGAGATGCAAACCGCTGCGCTGGTATAGAGGATATCACTCGCAGAGATGCAAACCCCTGCGCTGGTATAGAGGATATCACACGGTGAGATGCAAACCCCTGTGCTGGTATAGAGGATATCACACGGTGAGATGCAAACCCCTGCACTGGTATAGAGGATAGCATTCGGAGAGATGCAAACCCCTGTGCTGGTATAGAGGATAGCACTCGGAGAGATGCAAACCCCTGTGCTAGTATAGAGGATATCACTCTGTGAGATGCAAACCCCTGCGCTGGTATAGAGGATAGCACTCGCGGAGATGCAAACCCCTGCGCTGGTTTAGAGGATATCACTCGCAGAGATGCAAACCCTGCGCTAGTATAGAGGATATCACTGGGAGAGATGTAAACCCCTGCGCTGGTATAGAGGATAGCACTTGGAGAGATGCAAACCCCTGTGCTGGTATAGAGGATAGCACTCGGAGAGATGCAAACCCCTGTGCTGGTATAGATGATATCACTCTGTGAGATGCAAACCCCTGCGCTGGTATAGAGGATAGCACTCGCAGAGATGCAAACCCCTGCGCTGGTATAGAGGATATCACTCGCAGAGATGCAAACCCCTGCGCTGGTATAGAGGATATCACACGGTGAGATGCAAACCCCTGTGCTGGTATAGAGGATATCACACGGTGAGATGCAAACCCTGTGCTGGTATAGAGGATATCACTGGGAGAGATGCAAACCCCTGCGCTGGTATAGAGGATATCACTGGGAGAGATGTAACCCCCTACGCTGGTATAGAGGATATCACTGGGAGAGATGCAAACCCCTGCGCTGGTATAGAGGATATCACTCGGAGAGATGCAAACCCCTGTGCTGGTATAGAGAATAGCACTCGGAGAGATGCAAACCCCTGTGCTGGTATAGAGAATAGCACTCGGTGAGATGCAAACCCCTGCGCTGGTATAGAGAATAGCACGCGGAGAGATGCAAACCCTGTGCTAGTATAGAGGATATCACTGGGAGAGATGTAAACCCCTGTGCTGGTATAGAGGATATCACTGGGTGAGATGTAAACCCCTGTGCTGGTATAGAGGATAGCACTGGGAGAGATGAAACCCCTGTGCTGTAAGAGGATACACTGGGAGATGCAAACCCCTGGCTGGTATAGAGGATACACTGGGAGAGATGCAAACCCCTGGCTGGTATAGAGGATATCACTGGGAGAGATGCAAACCCCTGTGCTGGTATAGAGAATAGCACTCGGAGTGATGCAAACCCCTGCGCTGGTATAGAGGATAGCACTCGCAGAGATGCAAACCCCTGTGCTGGTATAGAGGATAGCACTCGCAGAGATGAAACCCTGGCTGGTATAGAGTACACTCGAGAGATGAAACCCTGGCTGGTATAGAGGATACACTGAGAGATGAAACCCCTGGTGGTATAGAGATACACTCGGGAGATGCAAACCCTGCGCTGGTATAGAGAATAGCACTGGGGAGATGCAAACCCCTGTGCTGGTATAGAGGATACACTGGGAGAGATGTAACCCCTGCTGGTATAGAGGATACACTGGGAGAGATGAAACCCCTGCGCTGGTATAGAGGATAGCACTAGAGAGATGCAAACCCCTGGCTGGTATAGAGGATATCACTGGGAGAGATGAAACCCCTGCGCTGGTATAGAGGATAGCACTGGGAGAGATGCAAACCCCTGGCTGGTATAGAGGATAGCACTCGGAGAGATGCAAACCCCTGTGCTGGTATAGAGGATAGCACTGGGAGATGCAAACCCCTGTGCTGGTATAGAGATAACTGTGAGATGCAACCCCTGCGCTGGTATGAGGATAGCACTCGCAGAGATGCAAACCCCTGCGCTGGTATAGAGGATATCACTCGCAGAGATGCAAACCCCTGCGCTGGTATAGAGGATATCACTGGGAGAGATGTAAACCCCTGCGCTGTATAGAGGATAGCACTCAGAGAGATGCAAACCCCTGTGCTGGTATAGAGGATATCACTGGGAGAGATGTAAACCCCTGCGCTGGTATAGAGGATAGCACTGGGAGAGATGCAAACCCCTGCGCTTGTATAGATGATATCACTCGGTGAGATGCAAACCCCTGCGCTAGTATAGAGGATATCACTCAGAGAGATGCAAACCCTGCGCTGGTATAGAGAATAGCACTGGAAGAGATGTAAACCCCTACGCTGGTATAGAGAATAGCACTGGGAGAGATGTAAACCCCTACGCTGGTATAGAGGATATCACTCGGTGAGATGTAAACCCCTGCGCTGGTATAGAGGATAGCACTGGGAGAGATGCAAACCCCTGCGCTGGTATAGAGGATAGCACTGGGAGAGATGCAAACCCCTGCGCTGGTATAGAGGATAGCACTGGGAGAGATGCAAACCCCTGCGCTGGTATAGAGGATAGCACTTGGAGAGATGTAACCCCCTGTGCTGGTATAGAGGATAGCACTCGGAGAGATGTAACCCCCTGTGCTGGTATAGAGGATATCACTGGGAGAGATGTAACCCCCTGTGCTGGTATAGAGGATATCACTGGGAGAGATGTAATCCCCTGCGCTGGTATAGAGGATAGCACTGGGAGAGATGTAAACCCTGCGCTGGTATAGAGGATAGCACTGGGAGAGATGTAACCCCCTGTGCTGGTATAGAGGATAGCACTGGGAGAGATGTAACCCCCTGCGCTAGTATAGAGGATATCACTGGGAGAGATGTAACCCCCTGCGCTGGTATAGAGGATAGCACTGGGAGAGATGCAAACCCCTGCGCTGGTATAGAGAATAGCACTGGGAGAGATGCAAACCCCTGCGCTAGTATAGAGGATATCACTGGGAGAGATGTAACCCACTGTGCTGGTATAGAGGATAGCACTGGGAGAGATGCAAACCCCTGCGCTGGTATAGAGGATATCACTGGGAGAGATGCAAACCCCTGCGCTGGTATAGAGGATATCACTGGGAGAGATACAAACCCCTGCGCTGGTATAGAGGATATCACTGGGAGAGATGCAAACCCCTGCGCTGGTATTTGACACAAGAACAAATGCTTGATATTACAGTGGTATATAGTCCATGGTGGTGGACACTTGGCTGACTGCCCGGACCACAGGTCCTGACCAAACTTCCCCGACTGCCCTGACCACAGGTCCCAACCAAACTCCTCCAACCGCCCTGACCACAGGTCCTGACTAAATCACTTTATCCTTAATCAAACCCCAACCCATATATCCACAAATGTTCATCAAAATCCATCAACAACGTTTTGTGTTATCCTGACCTCATACAGACATATTCAGCGATAAATACAACCTCTGATCCTAACTTCATTAACTCTTTGCATGCTAGATATGAAAATAACAGTCAAATATGTCATACAACTTCATTAGAATTGTATCGTAAAACAACACAATTCTAGTAAAATTCCATTTGATATTTCCGGAGTTTTCAGTTACAAATAACAAATTTAAAAACACATTAACCCTTTCAACACCACATGCCTCTCAATAGGCTTACACAAATTGTAGATTCAGATGAGCCGGCTGAGCCGTCTCATCAGGATTTGCACTTTTTGTCAGTAATATTACTATTTTTAGATAAAAGTACCCATTTTGATAAATGAACTGGTTTTAATGTAATTTTCTTATTAATTTATTGGTCTGAAAATATCATACACCAGTCCATGTCAGTTACTTGGTGTTGAATGGGTTAATATCATGCACCAGTCCATGTCAGTTACTTGGTGTTGAATGGGTTAATGAATGTCTTCTACAATTATTTCAACTATTTATCCGCAATTAGCAGATAGAATGTGCCGTTTATATATGAGAAAGAAAGTTGAACAGCGAGACACATAGACAGAGAGCACAATTGTCTGCCAGACATGTTCTGTGTCTGTCAAATTTGGAATTCTAAATGCAAATCGACTTTCAAAGTTTGCATTCAATTTTGGTGACAAGTTAGGATTCAATGTCAATTTCTGCTGTCTACTTTACTTTGTCCATGGACAAGTGAACAATTTTGAGATTTCTACACCCCTGTAAATCAGGTTTTCTGTGAAAAGTTAATACAATGGAACATGGAATTGATTGAAACACTTATGTGTTTTCTTCTTTCAACATTTCACAGTAATGACAATTTAACTTTTAGCATGCTGTAGGCGAAATAAGCAGATAACAAATGTGTAATATTTATTTTTATATTTTTCTAGAAAGTAGGGCTTGACATTTCTATCAAATCGTCCCGATTCATTAAAAAACACTTAAAGCGGCACTACATCAGTGAAAACACAAATTTCTACAGAATGTATTTTCCTATTATATGGTATAATTCTTTTCCAAATATTTGCCTCAAAAACTAATAAACAAGCATCGTATACGCAGTTTGTTGACATAACAAAATAATGTAAATTGGGTCGACACCCAAGCGTAAGACAACTCATGTATCCTGAATAACACGATTTATGGAACAGATTTAACATTATATCTCACATGTGTGCCTATGCATATTTATTTGTAGACTAATCTTAGTTAAATTACCTCGCATTTAGTATTGACTCAGATGACAAACAAACGTCAATTCAGGAGCATGGATGACCGGTATATGAAATCCTACTTTCAATTTTGAAAGTTTGTAGACTACAAAAACACTGTTTATTGATTTAATGTTAGTGTTCGAATGTATTCAGAAGAATTTGTAGTAGCAGCAATGCATTTATACGTGAACAAATACATTTTATTGTTTTTGCGATGTAATGTCACTAACAAATTGAAAATAATTTTTTATTTGTTTTTAAGCACTGAGCCGATAATGTACATATTTGCTTACCGGTAATAAAGTTTCATTATTGTGAAGGGCCGTTTTCTAATGTTTGCTATGACTTGTGGCCCCCGACCCTTTTGCAATGTTGCACAAATATGTATGTATCTTGTAATTCGTTAACTAATTCAGTACCGTAGCCAGAGGCAAATTTCAACCGATGCAATCTAGGGGGTCCGGGGGCATGTTCCTCCTTAAAATTGTTGGGGTATAGAAGCAATTTCCTGCGTTTTCTGATTTAATGAGTTTGGACGTATAATTATGTGACCTTTCAGCTCTCTAGCAGTCAACATTTTGTACAGCAAAGGGATATTTTTGGCATTTTATTTATTTAATTTTTCATTTTTATTTTTTTTTGCTTTGGAAATTTTAACCGAGGAAGCTGCCTCGGTGTGCCTTAGTGTGGCTACGGGCTTGTAATTTCACTAATATTTGATTCATGCATGTATGTAATATTGTATTGTCTAATGTATTACATATGCAATACAATATGTTTATGTCAAATGATTATTTAAATATGTAAGTATTCTGAAGAAAACTATTTTGTATTAACCCTTTCCCACATAGAATCACCTCTTGACGCCATTACCAATACGACATACATTGAAAATGTAGTAGCCAAACCAATGTTCATAATAAAGGCCAGAATCTCATATAGTCCCAGTAATATCTATGGAGGTGGGATAGATATGGCGACTACTTATCCACTACATGATAGCTAAATGGCTGTCGTTACTTGTTTGTATGGAGATATAATAGTATATGAACTTAAATCTCTATGAAGGAAAGAGTTGAATGGGTCTTGAATTTCATTTTTTGCATATAATATGTAAGCAAAATACCAATGCATTCTTTCTGTAATAGTTTGTGTATAAAGCGCTTCCATTTCATTAAGTACTTGCAGTGTGATTTGCTTTGCTGAAGAGATCTGTTTGAAATTCATAGTGGATTTGTCTGTTACCAATGCCTACTGAGATTGATGGTAGTGTCATATTTAGTAGACTTTATACAAATAATAGTGTTTGGTTACGTTGTTGTGGTCTTACATGATTGTTGTGTGGAAATGTGACTTACGGTATGTGTGTGTGTGTGTTTTACGTTTATTTATCGTCGCTACCGGATGCCCACATGAGCGACGCCTCCTGAAGAAATTAGTCATTTTAGATTTTTGGAGGATAGTGTAATGATACAGACAGAGACCCATTCCAGAGTCTCCTCTGGTTCTTTTACGTGCACGATGTACAGCACCGACACAAGACCTCAGTTTAAAGTCCCATCTGAAAGACTGTTAATAAGGTAGATGGCGACACCTTGTTATATAGGTCACTCTGAAATATTTATGCAGTCCTTCAACAAAGCTATTTATATTATATATCCGCACGATTCTTCAACAAAGCTATTTATATTATATATCCGCGTGATTCTTCAACAAAGCTATTTATATTATATTGCGTGACGCTGCGTGCTGATCAGGATCTATGTTGTTTGCTACATAGCTAAGTACCTTAACAAGATCATCTGAATAGCAAACAGCATAGAGCCTGATCAGACAGCACGTTCCATGGCGGCTGAACTGGCTCTATGTTCTTTGCAAATACTGTTTGAACGGTATCCAGAATGAAATGGGTTAATCACAAATACTATTTGAAGTATTGGTTGAATCAGACATGGCTAAAGATTAAAGCAGACTGTTTTGCTGATTGAAATTATAATTCTGTGAATAGTACAGGGATCATTCTAGTGGGCGAAATTGTCGCCCTAGGGACCCTGACTTCGCCCTCTGGGGGCCCCACTTCTCCCTAAAAAAAAAGTTGGTTTTTACGATTTTCCAACAAAATTTTGTCTAGTAAAGCATTCCTTCTACGGTACTCACATGTTGTATTTAATGGTTTGTACTGTCCATTTTAACCCTATTTTGCAGAAGTATATTAAAGAACACATTTAACCCTTTCAACACCACAGACCTCTAAATCGGCTTACAAAAAGTGTAGATCCAGATGAGCCGGCTCGTGACGAGCCGTCTCATCAGGATCTGCACTTTTTGCCAGTGATATGACTATTTTTAGACATAATTACCCATTTTGATAAATGAACTTGTCCAAATGTGATTTTCTGATTCATTTATTGGTTTATGAATATCATGGACCAGTCCATGTGAGTTACTTGGTGTTGAATGGGTTAAGGAAGCGATCACGCGCTTTCTCACTTCTCCCAAATATTCTGACCTAGAATGAACCCTGGAATAGTGTATATAAGGATAAAAAAACTGGATTGGATATTTTTTATTTTATTTCATAGAATCTTCCAGGAATTAAAACAAAATTCTTTCCGAGCAGGGCCTCCGTTTCAGAGTGGTTAAGGTCGTTGACTTCAAATCATTTGCAACCTCGCCGCTGCTGGTTTGAATCCCACTGGGGGTGTCAAATTATTTCATGTGAGGAAGATATCCAGCTGGCTTGCAGAGGGTCGGTGGTTCTACATGAGTAGATATAGCGTGTGAACTGTCCATCAGCCATCATTCAGTTTTTCAATGCCTGAGTTTCGGGAATATGTATCATACTTGTTTCTGTTTCTGCCAGGCCACCCATTTTGTGCATTAAGTACAGGCTACAAGTTTCTGTCACGCCGCCTGTTTTGTGCATTAAGTACTGGCTACAAGTTTCTGTCACGCCGCCTGTTTTGTGCATTAAGTACTGGCTACAAGTTTCTGTCACGCCGCCCGTTTTGTGCATTAAGTACTGGCTACAAGTTTCTGTCAGGCCGCCCGTTTTGTGCATCTGTACTGGCTACAAGTTTCTGTCACGCCGCCTGTTTTGTGCATTAAGTACTGGCTACAAGTTTCTGTCAGGCCGCCTGTTTTGTGCATTAAGTACTGGCTACAAGTTTCTGTCAGGCCGCCTGTTTTGTGCATTAAGTACTGGCTACATGTTTCTGTCAGGCCGCCTGTTTTGTGCATTAAGTACTGGCTACATGTTTCTGTCACGCCGCCTGTTTTGTGCATTAAGTACTGGCTACAAGTTTCTGTCATGCCGCCTGTTTTGTGCATTAAGTACTGGCTACAAGTTTCTGTCACGCCGCCTGTTTTGTGCATCTGTACTGGCTACAAGTTTCTGTCACGCAGCCTGTTTTGTGCATTAAGTACTGGCTACAAGTTTCTGTCACGCCGCCTGTTTTGTGCATTAAGTACTGGCTACAAGTTTCTGTCATGCCGCCTGTTTTGTGCATAAGTACTGGCTACAAGTTTCTGTCAGGCCACCCGTTTTGTGCATCTGTACTGGCTACATGTTTCTGTCAGGCCGCCCGTTTTGTGCATACGTACTGGCTACAAGTTTCTGTCAGGCCGCCCGTTTTGTGCATAAGTACTGGCTACAAGTTTCTGTCAGGCCGCCCGTTTTGTGCATCTGTACTGGCTACATGTTTCTGTCACGCCGCCCGTTTTGTGCATCTGTACTGGCTACATGTTTCTGTCAGGCCGCCCGTTTTGTGCATAAGTACTGGCTACAAGTTTCTGTCAGGCCGCCCGTTTTGTACATAAGTACTGGCTACAAGTTTCTGTCAGGCCGCCCGTTTTGTGCATCTGTACTGGCTACATGTTTCTGTCACGCCGCCCGTTTTGTGCATCTGTACTGGCTACAAGTTTCTGTCACGCCACCCGTTTTGTGAATTAAGTACTGGCATGTTTCTGTCAGGCAACTTGTTTTGTGCATAAGTACTGGCTACATGTTTCTGTCAAGCCGCCTGTTTTGTGCATCTGTATTTGCTACATGTTTCTGTCAGGTCGCCTGTTTTGTGAATTAAGTACTGGCATGTTTCTGTCAGGCCACTTGTTTTGTGCATAAGTACTGGCTACAATCATGTTTCTGTCAGGCTGCCTGTTTTGTGCATCTGTACTGGCTACATGTTTCTGTCAGGCTGCCTGTTTTGTGCATAAGTACTGGCTACATGTTTCTGTCAGGCCACCTGTTTTGTGCATCTGTACTGGCTACATGTTTCTGTCAGGTCGCCTGTTTTGTGAATTAAGTACTGGCATGTTTCTGTCAGGCCACTTGTTTTGTGCATAAGTACTGGCTACATGTTACTGTCAGGCTGCCTGTTTTGTGCATCTGTACTGGCTACATGTTTCTGTCAGGCTGCCCATTTTGTGCATAAGTACTGGCTACATGTTTCTGTCAGGCCACTTGTTTTGTGCATCTGTACTGGCTACATGTTTCTGTCAGGCCACCTGTTTTGTGCATCTGTACTGGCTACATGTTTCTGTCAGGCCGCCTGTTTTGTGCATAAGTACTGGCTACATGTTTCTGTCAGGCCGCCCGTTTTGTGCATGTGTACTGGCTACATGTTTCAGTCAGGCCGCCCGTTTTGTGCATCTGTACTGGCTACATGTTTCTGTCAGGCCGCCCGTTTTGTGCATACGTACTGGCTACAAGTTTCTGTCAGGCCGCCCGTTTTGTGCATCTGTACTGGCTACATGTTTCTGTCAGGCCGCCCGTTTTGTGCATCTGTACTGGCTACATGTTTCTGTCAGGCCGCCCGTTTTGTGCATAAGTACTGGCTACAAGTTTCTGTCAGGCCGCCCGTTTTGTGCATAAGTACTGGCTACAAGTTTCTGTCAGGCCGCCCGTTTTGTGCATCTGTACAGGCTACATGTTTCTGTCACGCCGCCCGTTTTGTGCATCTGTACTGGCTACAAGTTTCTGTCACGCCGCCCGTTTTGTGAATTAAGTACTGGCATGTTTCTGTCAGGCAACTTGTTTTGTGCATAAGTACTGGCTACATGTTTCTGTCAGGCCGCCTGTTTTGTGCATCTGTACTGGCTACATGTTTCTGTCAGGTTGCCTGTTTTGTGAATTAAGTACTGGCATGTTTCTGTCAGGCCACTTGTTTTGTGCATAAGTACTGGCTACATGTTTCTGTCAGGCTGCCTGTTTTGTGCATCTGTACTGGCTACATGTTTCTGTCAGGCCACCTGTTTTGTGCATAAGTACTGGCTACATGTTTCTGTCAGGCCGCCTGTTTTGTGCATCTGTACTGGCTACATGTTTCTGTCAGGCTGCCTGTTTTGTGCATCTGTACTGGCTACATGTTACTGTCAGGCCGCCCATTTTGTGCATAAGTACTGGCTACATGTTTCTGTCAGGCCACTTGTTTTGTGCATCTGTACTGGCTACATGTTTCTGTCAGGCCACCTGTTTTGTGCATCTGTACTGGCTACATGTTTCTGTCAGGCCGCCTGTTTTGTGCATCTGTACTGGCTACATGTTTCTTCTGTCAGGCCGCCTGTTTTGTGCATCTGTACTGGCTACATGTTTCTGTCAGGCTGCCTGTTGTGTGCATCTGTACTGGCTACATGTTTCTGTCAGGCTGCCTGTTGTGTGCATCTGTACTGGCTACATGTTTCTGTCAGGCTGCCTGTTGTGTGCATCTGTACTGGCTACATGTTTCTGTCAGGCTGCCTGTTGTGTGCATCTGTACTGGCTACATGTTTCTGTCAGGCTGCCTGTTTTGTGCATCTGTACTGGCTACATGTTTCTGTCAGGCCGCCCGTTTTGTGCATAAGTACTGGCTACATGTTTCTGTCAGATCGCCCGTTTTGTGCATGTGTACTGGCTACATGTTTCTGTCAGGCCGCTTGTTTTGTGCATCTGTACTGGCTACATGTTTCTGTCAGGCCACCTATTTTGTACATCTGTACTGGCTACATGTTTCTGTCAGGCTGCCTGTTGTGTGCATCTGTACTGGCTACATGTTTCTGTCAGGCCACCTGTTTTGTACATCTGTACTGGCTACATGTTTCTGTCAGGCCACCTGTTTTGTACATCTGTACTGGCTACATGTTTCTGTCAGGCCGCCCGTTTTGTGCATCTGTACTGGCTACATGTTTCTGTCAGGCTGCCCGTTTTGTGCATCTGTACTGGCTACATGTTTCTGTCAGGCCACCTGTTTTGGAAAGGCTCCATCAGCTCCACCAATGTTCTTGTTCGATTTGATTTCAATGTTTGATTACATTCTGAATAATAATAACATTTCTTCTGATCTTGATATTATATAATTAAGTAACGAGCATTCAAATTAAAACTGCATACATATGCACATAAAATGATCAACATTAGATAGGATTAAAGACCATGAACTTCGCTACCTTGTATCGTTTGGTGTTTTACCCCGCACAAAGGTATAATCCCTCTCAGTTTATATACATATAGATCTTTAATTGATTACATCAAAGTAATTTATTCTGGTTAATTAGTTAATAATAATGGATATGAATATTCTGACACCCATAATCCCCTCCAATGTGAAAAGTCCTCTGTAGCATTTTTATACCCCCAGATATGAAGTATTATAAGACTTTATTGGAGAAACAGAAGGTATAGAAAGCGATTCTTTTCTCAAAGCGAGATTTTAGTTTAAACCATATTTTATTGAGATTTTAGTTTAAACCATATTTTATTTCCCAATCTAATACCACAGGAACTTGAAATTTTATCCATAAGCCACCAAAGGTCTTGTACCTCTATCCTAGGACCCCCCCCCAACTCTATTTAAAAAAAAGAATAGAGTGGGGGGGGGGGGTCCTAGGATAGAGGTACAAGACCTTTGGTGGCTTATGGATAAAAGTTCCTGTGCTAATACATATTGAACAATGCATACATCACACCTATCAAAATACAGAAAAAGGATTAGAATGGAAGACAGAGTCTTATATAATTCTTCTCCTCGAGATTTTACTGATGAGTACAAGTACAAACATGTATGTTATATGTTATATTTCGGGTTTTACGCCTGCATCAGCACCATTTTGGGCTATATCGCCGGCGGGCAGTTTACTTAACAACACCTTTCCTGGGCAGGCTCCAGCGGTTAACCAGTACTTGGGTGCACCAACCTCCGTAAGAAACTGCCAACTTTTTCATATAAATGAGACACGGCCTGAGCGGGACTCGAACCCGTGACCATCAGTGATGATAGGTTACAGTGGTATACAAGTCAGCGACCTTAACCACTCGACCACGGAGGCGGACCACAAACATGTAAGAAACTAGAATAACGAGTGTTCCGTCATCGACAATGGTCTTCACCAGCATTCTTCATAATTCCAACCAAAATCTATTAATAAAAATCTATTTATAATGAACGAATCGTAGGAGCTATTTATATGTTTTGGCACTGAGGTTTGCAACCGGTAGAGCAGAACACGAATATAGTGGGATATATTACCATATTACTGAATAAAATTGTTTGGTGTTTGTGAAAAGTACTAAACATAGATTGAGAGTTGGGTATTCATAGTGGTATTATTGACCTAATGTGTGGAGATAATCTCGCATGCTTGTCGTATTATGTCGAAACTCGGGAATGGTAATAAGCGCATACTGTTTTAATGTTATTTGACAGACATAATCCAATCATTTTATTGGAAGCTCAATTCAAGTAAAACATCTTGACTTTATCCAGCAGATTAAAATGTAACAAATAGATCATTGCTGAACCCATTCCCACCTAGAAGTAGAAGGAACCCATTCCCACCTAGAAGTAGAAGGAACCCATTCCCACCTAGAAGTAGAAGGAACCCATTCCCACCTAGAAGTAGAAGTGACCCATTCCCACCTAGAAGTAGAAGGAACCCATTCCCACCTAGAAGTAGAAGTGACCCATTCCCACCTAGAAGTAGAAGGAACCCATTCCCACCTAGAAGTAGAAGGAACCCATTCCCACCTAGAAGTAGAAGTGACCCATTCCCACCTAGAAGTAGAAGGAACTCATTCCCACCTAGAAGTAGAAGGAACCCATTCCCACCTAGAAGTAGAGGGAACCCATTCCCACCTAGAAGTAGAAGGAACCCATTCTCACCTAGAAGTAGAAGGAACCCATTCCCACCTAGAAGTAGAAGGAACCCATTCCCACCTAGAAGTAGAAGGAACTCATTCCCACCTAGAAGTAAAAGGAACCCATTCCCACCTAGAAGTAGAAGGAACTCATTCCCACCTAGAAGTAAAAGGAACCCATTCCCACCTAGAAGTAGAAGGAACCCATTCCCACCTAGAAGTAGAAGGAACCCATTCCCACCTAGAAGTAGAAGGAACCCATTCCCACCTAGAAGTAGAAGGAACCCATTCCCACCTAGAAGTAGAAGTGACCCATTCCCACCTAGAAGTAGAAGGAGCCCATTCCCACCTAGAAGTAGAAGGAACTCATTCCCACCTAGAAGTAGAAGGAACCCATTCCCACCTAGAAGTAGAGGGAACCCATTCCCAGTTAGAAGTAGAAGGAACTCATTCCCAGTTAGAAGTAGAAGGAACCCATTCCCAGTTAGAAGTAGAAGGAACTCATTCCCACATAGAAGTAGAAGGAACCCATTCTCACCTAGAAGTAGAAGGAACCCATTCCCACCTAGAAGTAGAAGGAACCCATTCTCACCTAGAAGTAGAAGGAACCCATTCTCACCTAGAAGTAGAAGGAACCCATTCCCACCTAGAAGTAGAAGGAACCCATTCCCACCTAGAAGTAGAAGGAATATGTGTCGCATAAAGCGGCCATTAAATGTGTTTTGTGTTTTACGTTTATTTATCGTCGCTACCGGTTGCCCATATGAGCGACGCCGCCTGAAGAGATTAGTCATTTTAGATTTTTGGGGGATAGTGCAATGATACAGACAGAGACCCATTTCAGAGTCTCCTCTGGTTCTTTTACGTGCACGGTGTAAAGCACCAACACAAGACCTCGGTTTAAAGTCCCATCTGAAAGACTGTTCCATTAAATATACATGTATGTCTTAACCCTTTCCCTCATAGAAGCACGTCCTGACGCCATTACCAATACGACATACATTAACCCTTTCCCTCATAGAAGCACCTCCTGATGCCATTACCAATACGACATACATTAACCCTTTCCCTCATAGAAGCACCTCCTGACGCCATTACCAATACGACATACATTAACCCTTTCCCTCATAGAAGCACCTCCTGACGCCATTACCAATACGACATACATTAACCCTTTCCCTCATAGAAGCACCTCTTGCTGCCATTACCAATACTACATACATTTACCCTTTCCCTCATAGAAGCGCCTCTTGACGCCATTACCAATACGACATACATTAACCCTTTCCCCTCATAGAAGCACCTCCTGACGCCATTACCAATACGACATACATTAACCCTTTCCCCTCATAGAAGCACCTCCTGACGCCATTACCAATACGACATACATTAACCCTTTCCCTCATAGAAGCACCTCCTGACGCCATTACCAATACGACATACAGTCTAACCTGTCTTAAGCAGCCAGTCAAGGGAATCACAGAAGGTGGCTGCTTAGCACAGGTGGCTGCTTAATAGAGGTCAAATGTATAATAAAACAACATATTGGGAAACTGGCTGCTTAATACAGGTTGGCTGCTTAATAGAGATGACCGCTGAAGCAGGTTTGACTGTACATTGACAATGTAGTAGCCAAACCAATGTTCACAATAAAGGCCAGAATCTCATGTAGTCCCAGTAATATCTATGGAGGTGGGATAGATATGGCGACTACTTAATCACTGCATGATAGCTAAATGGCTGTCGTTTGTATGGAGATATAACAGTATATTAACCTATATCTCTCTCTATGTAGTCCCAGTAATATCTGTGGAGGTGGGATAGATATGGCGACTACTTATCCACTGCATGATAGCTAAATGGCTGTCGTTTGTATGGAGATATAACAGTATATTAACCTAAATCTCTATGTAGTTCCAGTAATATCTATGGATGTGGGATAGATATGGCGACTACTTATCCACTGCATGATAGCTAAATGGCTGTCGTTTGTATGGAGATATAACAGTATATTAACCTATTACTCTATGAAGGAAAAGGTTAAACCTTAAGAGGAGTATCTCAACTAATGCTGCTTTTGCAAACAGCATAGAGCTAGATCAGACGGCACAGTCGGCTATTCGGATAGTGGCGTTAAAGCACTTGTCTGAATAGCAAACAACATAGATCCTAATCAGATGCAACTAATGCTGCTTTTGTAAACAGCATAGAGCCAGATCAGACGGCACAGTCGGCTAGCGGCGCTAAAGCACTTGTCTGAATAGCAAACAACATAGATCCTGATCAGATGCAGCGTTACACTGTGATCTGGATCTATGTTGTTTGCACATTCCTTCTAATTTATTCAGCATTTTACAGGTTAGGCGTACAGCTGTTTGTGGCTGATAGCTTGTGTGGTCCTTGTGAAAGTTGGATGTTGTAGTGTGTGGGTGTATTAGTGTGCATCGGATGTGGTGGGGTATTTGGGTGTGTGGGGTATACAAAATGGTGTGTGTTAGATGCGCTATGCATTATATGGTATGGGAGCTGCGTATATTAGTTGTGTTGGAAACTCAGGTTTGGGGTGGGGGTATATTACAGGTCAGGTATATAAGTGTATTTATCAAGTCTATGTCACATGTATAATAACTAATATAATATTAACACATATATATTTCTGCACTTCAGGGCGTAACCAAGGTTACAGAAGTACATTCCAGGCCTACACAGAATGGGAGAAGAACTTCCCGTGCATGTCGGTATCAGACAGCTCCGAGTCTGAGGACTCCGACTCGGATGATAAGAAAGGTAAGTTTCTGTTCTATTGACATAATACTGCAATCATCTGTGTTCTGCTGTTTTTCGCCTATATCCGTAGTGCAAAAAAGATCTAATAATTTTGAATGTTTGAATGTACTGGTCCAACGCGATATGTGTGAAATATGTATGTAAACAGAAAACCAATAAAATAAACACAATATAGGTGATCCAGGTAGTTGGTATCGACCAGGTATAATGAGATACAATCACTTAGTCAAAATAAAAGCGTGTTTCACTATATCTTAGTGTAATGGTATCGTTCTCAATACCGCGTTGCATTTATATTCCCAATTTAAATTTTAAAAAAATCGGGATAGATTTGGTGAAAACCTGGCAAAATTTAAATTTTTTTCGATCCATACTGTACTACATGTCAAATATAAAATGAATACCGGCATTAATTAACAATGTATTTCAATGTTTTCCCAAAATCAATCGGATATTTATCAACTTTTACTGGTGTAAATTCCCAATATGGCTGACATTATTTATGCTTCCTCCCCTGGGGCCGCAGTCTATCTCCATCATATATCCCTTGGAATCTGGCATAGGCAGCAAGCTGCTCAAAATATCAAACTCTATTAGAAGTCCATGGACCTCATTTTTCAAGTAGATTTTCTTAAGCTATCTACTGTCGATACTCGCCTATAAGGCGATCTTGACTATAAGACGACCCCTACTTAGGTCCTGAAATCTGTGGGTTTTGGCAGGCACTCATATATAAGATGGGTTGGTAAAATGTACACCAGAATGCATGTTTGTCCAGTGCAAGTTGAAGAAATGTTCAGTGTCCGAGTGGTCAGAGTGGTCCGAGTGATCAGAGTGGTCAGAGTGGTCAGAGGTCGGAGTGGTCAGAGTGGTCAGATTGCTTTCTTGTCTAAAATGTAATTATGGATACCATTTAACACATTTTTAAAATTTGTTTATAATATTTTTTTTTTTTTTTTAAATTATTTTATTTGCACTCACTTATAAGACGGGAAGCCACTCTGAGGCCATAATCTGGAGGTAAAAAACTTGTCTTATAGGCGAGTTGTAAGCACCGTTTTCATATTATTATTTTTCGATCGTTCATAATTTTCGCGATAGATCTACTTGAAAGTGGTCTACGTAATGTTATTTTGTATTTGTCAATTTTGATATTTCAATATGAGATAACTCGAAATAATCTGAATCTGTTGAGTTATGTAGCAGGACCATTACTGGTACAGATACTACGGGAGTGAGGGTCTTAATCGTGTTGTGGGCGGGCTGACCTGAATTATGTAGCAGAACCATTACTGGTACAGATACTACGGGAGTGAGGGTCTTAATCGTGCTGTGGGAGGGCTGACCTGAATTATGTAGCAGAACCATTACTGGTACAGATACTACGGGAGTGAGGGTCTTAATCGTGCTGTGGGAGGGCTGACCTGAATTATGTAGCAGGACCATTAATGGTACAGATACTACGGGAGTGAGGGTCTTAATCGTGCTGTGGGAGGGCAGACCTGAAGCCCTCTACTGTCTGTACATGCACTATACAATCATCCAGGTGCTTCCAATCTATGAATGTTTTCACACAAAAATAAATGTGTGAGCAAAATGGAATAGTGTATGATATTGAATTTTTCGATACTCAACGATAATTACTGAATCAAAGTCTTTGAATATATATTTAGCTTTCACAGCTCGCTTATCGCGTTGTTTTGTCAGGTAATGTTCAGCATCCATTGCCGGCAAGTAATTTACTTACATATAATATAGAATATATATAATATATATACATACGGTTCACATTTATGTATGGATATAATATATATAATTTTCTTTATCAAAATGTTATCAAAATGTCTCTAATAGAACCAACAAAGAACTTACTAGACAAATTAAGGCACATTCTTACAAAAAGTGTAGATCCATATGAGCCGGCTCATGACGAGCCGTCTCATCAGGATCTGCACTTTTTGCCAGTAATATTACTATTTTTAGACAAAATTACCCATTTTGATAAATGAACTTGTCCAATTGTAACTTTCTTACCGTATAATTTATTGGTCTAAGAATATCATGCACCAGTCCATGTCAGTTACTTGGGGTTGAATTGGTTAAGAGAGCATGAAGATGGATTATTGTGTATAGTAGCTCACACCGACTCTGTAAGCAATGTAAATTAAGAATAGATAACTGCATATAAATTGTGATGTAGGATATGTTGTTGTTATCTCCCTTGGAATAATTTATTCCCATTAGTTTAAACATTGTTTATTTCAATATTTTACATGTGCATAATATAATTAACATTTTACATATAGATTACAGAGGGATCTATAGTCCAGTGGTAACATGCTGGACTGGTAATCCCGGGATCGCAGGTTCGATCTCCTGTCTGACCCTAATAAAATTAACAGTCTTTCAGATGGGACTTTAAACCGAGGTATCGTGTCGGTGCTTTACACCGTGCACGTAAAAGAACCAGAGGAGATTCTGGAATGGGTCTCTGTCTGTATCATTGCACTATCCTCCAAAAATCTAAAAATGACTAATCTCTTCAGGAGGCTTCGCTCATATGGGCAACCGGTAGCGACTATAAATAAACGTAAAACACACAAACATATAAATCAACAGCAGTAGATTGAAAGGGATTGGAACGAAAGAAAGAAAATATTTGGGGCAACTTTTTTTTTTGCATATGTTTTGTCAAATACATGGCTTCAAATATTTATTTGTGAACTATATGGCTCTTAGTTGGCTCCAAGTTTTTTTGGGACTTTAAACCGAGGTATCGTGTCGGTGCTTTACACCATGCATGTAAAAGAACCAGAGGAGATTCTGGAATGGGTCTCTGTCTGTATCATTGCACTATCCTCCAAAAATCTAAATATGACTAATCTATTCAGGAGGCTTCGCTCATATGGGCAACCGGTAGCGACTATAAATAAACGTAAAACACACAAACATATAAATCAACAGCAGTAGATTGAAAGGGATTGGAACGAAAGAAAGAAAATATTTGGGGCAACTTATTTTTTTGCATATGTTTTGTCAAATACATGGCTTCAAATATTTATTTGTGAACTATATGGCTCTTAGTTGGCTCCAAGTTTTGTTTGGGACTTTAAACCGAGGTATCGTGTCGGTGCTTTACACCATGCACGTAAAAGAACCAGAGGAGATTCTGGAATGGGTCTCTGTCTGTATCATTGCACTATCCTCCAAAAATCTAAAAATGACTAATCTATTCAGGAGGCTTTGCTCATATGGGCAACCGGTAGCGACTATAAATAAACGTAAAACACACAAACATATAAATCAACAGCAGTAGATTGAAAGGGATTGGAACGAAAGAAAGAAAATATTTGGGGCAACTTTTATTTTTGCATATGTTTTGTCAAATACATGGCTTCAAATATTTATTTGTGAACTATATGGCTCTTAGTTGGCTCCAAGTTTTTTTAATTGGCTCCAGTGTTTTTCAATTGGCTACAGAAATAGCAAAGACAAATATTCAGACAGAGGTAACCCTAAAATACATAGCATTTATATAGCACAAAAATTATTCTATTGCGTTAATAATATTTTCGTCTACACGTGGCAAGAGTCGTATCACGTTTTCCACTAGTAGCTCTTCACAGCAAAGGAGATAAGCATGTCAGACTGAAGCGTAAACAAACCGCTGTCAAACCCGATCGGCAGTCTGGACATCGATAAGCTTTATTTTATGTATTTCTCCTCAGTTTAATGTATGCGCGATTATCCCGCACTCGATTAAAAAACATTGCTTGAATCGCGCGTCATAGAATGGACACTGCACTATATTGTATGGAATGCTAGTATACGTACATGATGCAATGCTACTAGAATGGACACTGCACTATATTGTATGGAATGCTAGTATACGTACATGATGCAATGCTACTAGAATGGACACTACACTATATTGTATGGAATGCTAGTATACGTACATGATGCAATGCTGCTAGAATGGACACTGCACTATATTGTATGGAATGCTAGTATACGTACATGGTGCAATGCTACTAGAATGGACACTGCACTATATTGTATGGAATGCTAGTATACGTACATGATGCAATGCTACTAGAATGGACACTGCACTATATTGTATGGAATGCTAGTATACGTACATGATGCAATGCTACTAGAATGGACACTGCACTATATTGTATGGAATGCTAGTATACGTACATGATGCAATGCTACTAGAATGGACACTGCACTATATTGTATGGAATGCTAGTATACGTACATGATGCAATGCTACTAGAATGGACACTGCACTATATTGTATGGAATGCTAGTATACGTACATGATGCAATGCTACTAGAATGGACACTGCACTATATTGTATGGAATGCTAGTATACGTACATGATGCAATGCTACTAGAATGGACACTGCACTATATTGTATGGAATGCTAGTATACGTACATGATGCAATGCTACTAGAATGGACACTACACTATATTGTATGGAATGCTAGTATACGTACATGATGCAATGCTGCTAGAATGGACACTGCACTATATTGTATGGAATGCTAGTATACGTACATGGTGCAATGCTACTAGAATGGACACTGCACTATATTGTATGGAATGCTAGTATACGTACATGATGCAATGCTACTAGAATGGACACTGCACTATATTGTATGGAATGCTAGTATACGTACATGATGCAATGCTACTAGAATGGACACTGCACTATATTGTATGGAATGCTAGTATATGTACATGATGCAATGCTACTAGAATGGACACTACACTATATTGTATGGAATGCTAGTATACGTACATGATGCAATGCTACTAGAATGGACACTGCACTATATTGTATGGAATGCTAGTATACGTACATGATGCAATGCTACTAGAATGGACACTGCACTATATTGTATGGAATGCTAGTATACGTACATGATGCAATGCTACTAGAATGGACACTACACTATATTGTATGGAATGCTAGTATACGTACATGATGCAATGCTACTAGAATGGACACTGCACTATATTGTATGGAATGCTAGTATACGTACATGATGCAATGCTACTAGAATGGACACTACACTATATTGTATGGAATGCTAGTATACGTACATGATGCAATGCTACTAGAATGGACACTGCACTATATTGTATGGAATGCTAGTATACGTACATGATGCAATGCTACTAGAATGGACACTGCACTATATTGTATGGAATGCTAGTATACGTACATGATGCAATGCTACTAGAATGGACACTACACTATATTGTATGGAATGCTAGTATACGTACATGATGCAATGCTACTAGAATGGACACTGCACTATATTGTATGGAATGCTAGTATACGTACATGATGCAATGCTACTAGAATGGACACTACACTATATTGTATGGAATGCTAGTATATGTACATGGTGCAATGCTACTAGAATGGACACTGCACTAGTATACGTACATGATGCAATGCTACTAGAATGGACACTGCACTATATTGTATGGAATGCTAGTATACGTACATGATGCAATGCTACTAGAATGGACACTGCACTATATTGTATGGAATGCTAGTATACGTACATGATGCAATGCTACTAGAATGGACACTACACTATATTGTATGGAATGCTAGTATACGTACATGATGCAATGCTACTACACATTCTTGCATTATAATTTGAATAATTATTTTCAGTCATTAAACAGTCTACTGCTGTTAAATTATATGTAAAATGTTCATTTCTTGATTACATGTACAAATACTGAAATAAATAATGTTTAAACTAAACAGTAAACAGTGTGTTTTTTGCAATATACCGTAACAAACTGAAAGTACAACTTTCCTGACTCGGTTCGCCCTGCGTACATTCGGGACGCACTGCTCTCGGCAATCAGAACAAACTTCTTAGACAGCGGTTTCAGCTTCCGATGTCATGTCACGCATGCGAATTAAGCATTGTTTGCATAAGTTTATTATTGATAAACAATTCGCATATACGACAGTGTTATATTTATATACGACAGTGTTATATTTATATACGACAGTGTTATATTTATATACGACAGTGTTATATTTATATACGACAGTGTTATATTTTATATACGACTGGTATATTTATATACGACAGTGTTATATTTATATACGACAGTGTTATATTTATATACGACATATATACGACAGTGTTATATTTATATACGACAGTGTTATATTTATATACGACAGTGTTATATTTATATACGACAATGTTATATTTATATACGACAGTGTTATATTTATATACGACAGTGTTATATTTATATACGACAGTGTTATATTTTATATACGACTGGTATATTTATATACGACAGTGTTATATTTATATACGACAGTGTTATATTTATATACGACATATATACGACAGTGTTATATTTATATACGACAGTGTTATATTTATATACGACAGTGTTATATTTATATACGACAATGTTATATTTATATACGACAGTGTTATATTTATATACGACAGTGTTATATTTATATACGACAGTGTTATATTTTATATACGACTGGTATATTTATATACGACAGTGTTATATTTATATACGACAGTGTTATATTTATATACGACAGTGTTATATTTATATACGACAGTGTTATATTTATATACGACAGTGACAGTGTTATATTTTATATACGACTGGTATATTTATATACGACAGTGTTATATTTATATACGACAATGTTATATTTATATACGACAGTGTTATATTTATATACGACAGTGTTATATTTATATACGACAGTGTTATATTTATATACGACTGGTATATTTATATACGACAGTGTTATATTTATATACGACAATGTTATATTTATATACGACAGTGTTATATTTATATACGACAGTGTTATATTTATATACGACAGTGTTATATTTATATACGACAGTGACAGTGTTATATTTATATACGACAGTGTTATATTTATATACGACAGTGTTATATTTATATACGACAGTGGTATATTTATATACGACAGTGTTATATTTATATACGACAGTGTTATATTTATATACGACTGGTATATTTATATACGACAGTGTTATATTTATATACGACAGTGTTATATTTATATACGACAGTGTTATATTTATATACGACAGTGTTATATTTATATACGACAGTGTTATATTCATATACGACAGTGTTATATTTATATACGACAGTGTTATATTTATATACGACAGTGACAGTGTTATATTTATATACGACAGTGTTATATTCATATACGACAGTGTTATATTTATATATGACAGTGTTATATTTATATACGACAGTGTTATATTTATATACGACAGTGACAGTGTTATATTTATATACGACAAGTGTTATATTTATATACGACAGTGTTATATTCATATACGACAGTGTTATATTTATATACGACAGTGTTATATTCATATACGACAGTGTTATATTTATATACGACAGTGTTATATTTTATATACGACTGTTATATTCATATACGACAGTGTTATATTCATATACGACAGTGTTATATTTATATACGACAGTGTTATATTTATATACGACAGTGTTATATTTATATACGACAGTGTTATATTTATATACGACAGTGTTATATTTATATACGACAGTGTTATATTTATATACGACAGTGACAGTGTTATATTTATATACGACAGTGTTATATTTATATACGACATTGTTATATTTATATACGACAGTGTTATATTTATATACGACAATGTTATATTTTATATACGACTGGTATATTTATATACAACAGTGTTATATTTATATACGACAGTGTTATATTTATATACGACAGTGTTATATTTATATACGACAGTGTTATATTTATATACGACAGTGTTATATTTTATTTACGACAGTGTTATATTTATATACGACAGTGTTATATTTATATACGACAGTGTTATATTTATATACGACAGTGTTATATTTATATACGACAGTGTTATATTTATATACGACAGTGGTATATTTATATACGACAGTGTTATATTTATATACGACAGTGTTATATTTATATACGACTGGTATATTTATATACGACTGGTATATTTATATACGACAGTGTTATATTTATATATGACTGGTATATTTATATACGACAGTGTTATATTTATATACGACAGTGTTATATTTATATACGACAGTGTTATATTTATATACGACAGTGTTATATTTATATACGACAGTGTTATATTTATATACGACAGTGTTATATTCATATACGACAGTGTTATATTTATATACGACAGTGTTATATTTATATACGACAGTGACAGTGTTATATTTATATACGACAGTGTTATATTCATATACGACAGTGTTATATTTATATATGACAGTGTTATATTTATATACGACAGTGTTATATTTATATACGACAGTGACAGTGTTATATTTATATACGACAAGTGTTATATTTATATACGACAGTGTTATATTTATATACGACAGTGTTATATTTATATACGACAGTGTTATATTCATATACGACAGTGTTATATTTATATACGACAGTGTTATATTCATATACGACAGTGTTATATTTATATACGACAGTGTTATATTTTATGTACGACAGTGTTATATTCATTATACGACAGTGTTATATTCATATACGACAGTGTTATATTTATATACGACAATGACAGTGTTATATTTATATACGACAGTGTTATATTTATATACGACAGTGTTATATTTATATACGACAGTGTTATATTTATATACGACAGTGTTATATTTATATACGACAGTGTTATATTTATATACGACAGTGACAGTGTTATATTTATATACGACAGTGTTATATTTATATACGACATTGTTATATTTATATACAACAGTGTTATATTTATATACGACAATGTTATATTTTATATACGACTGGTATATTTATATACAACAGTGTTATATTTATATACGACAGTGTTATATTTATATACGACAGTGTTATATTTATATACGACAGTGTTATATTTATATACGACAGTGTTATATTTTATTTACGACAGTGTTATATTTATATACGACAGTGTTATATTTATATACGACAGTGTTATATTTATATACGACAGTGTTATATTTATATATGACTGGTATATTTATATACGACAGTGTTATATTTATATACGACAGTGTTATATTTATATACCACAATGTTATATTTATATACGACAGTGTTATATTTATATACGACAGTGTTATATTTATATACGACAGTGTTATATTTATATACGACAGTGTTATATTTATATACGACAGTGTTATATTTATATACGACTGGTATATTTATATACGACAGTGTTATATTTATATACGACAGTGTTATATTTATATACGACTGGTATATTTATATACGACAGTGTTATATTTATATACGACAGTGTTATATTTATATACGACTGGTATATTTATATACGACAGTGTTATATTTATATACGACAGTGTTATATTTATATACGACAGTGTTATCTTTTATATACGACTGGTATATTTATATACGACTGTTATATTTATATACGACAGTGTTATATTTATATACGACAGTGTTATATTTATATACGACTGGTATATTTATATACGACTGTTATATTTATATACGACAGTGTTATATTTATATACGACTGGTATATTTATATACGACAGTGTTATATTTATATACGACAGTGTTATATTTATATACGACTGTTATATTTATATACGACAGTGTTATATTTATATACGACAGTGTTATATTTATATACGACAGTGACAGTGTTATATTTATATACGACAGTGTTATATTTATATACGACCGTGTTATATTTATATACGATAGTGACAGTGTTATATTTATATACGACAGTGTTATATTTATATACAACAGGGTTATATTTATATACGACAGTGTTATATTTATATACGACAGTGTTATATTTATATACAACAGTGTTATATTTATATACGACAGTGACAGTGTTATATTTATATACGACAGTGTTATATTTATATACGACAGTGACAGTGTTATATTTATATACGACAGTGTTATATTTATATACGACAGTGTTATATTTATATATGACAGTGTTATATTTATATAAATTTGATATTTGTTTCGTATTCTGTGCGAACCTTTGGATTTTTTAAACACCCTGTCATTGGAAATTATGTTCCTTAACCCTTTCAACACCACAGACCTCTAAATAGGCTTACAAAAAGTGTAGATCCAGATGAGCCGGCTCGTGACGAGCCGTCTCATCAGGATCTGCACTTTTTGCCAATGATATGACTATTTTTAGACATAATTACCCATTTTGATAAATGAACTTGTCCTAATGTGATTTTCTGATTCATTTATTGGTTTATGAATATCATGGACCAGTCCATGTGAGTTACTTGGTGTTGAATGGGTTAAATGCCAAAAACTTCCTTTATTCCTATATAGTGTCGCTTTAATAGTATCTATGCAAACTATTAGTATTAGTTTTTTTTTATTCTATAAAATAATATTTACGTGATCACAATTGATTTGGCGAACAGTTGGGTTCAAGTTAGGGTGAGTTTTATTGTGTTCATGTTTCTTCTCCTTTTGTTTAGAATTCTCGGAGTATTTAATTAGTCGGTTAAATTGTTTTAATCCAACATGACTGAACAAATTCAAACATCAGTCGATCTATCTTTTCATAAAATTTATCGGCATGTCTGCAATTGCTTGAAGAAACTGGATGATAAAACATATTTGTTCTTCTTTTTTTTCTTTTTCTGTTTTCTTTCTTTTTCACTCTTTCTTTTTTTATTTTATATATAATCATATTTTATTGCTAGATGCATTTTACAAATTCATGCGAATATAAAACGGACACGCAAATGGGTCCACAGGCAGAGCGGGGGTCTGGACTTCAAACCAACTTTTAAAAAAAATAAAAAATAACATTTTGATAAACCATAGACTGACTATACATACAACAATTTTAGGCCATGTCCAAGCATATTTAAAAATGACATTTTTTCTTTCTACAATATAAAAAGTATAACTACCACATGATTTAATTATAATAAAATGTTATTATGTCTTGAACACACATTATCCAGTTTGATGCTAAGCAGCATCAATCGTTTCTTGCTATCTTCTGCTTACTTGGAGTATTTGTATCAAAAATTAATCTTTGTGTGTCATTTTATATATAATTTATTATTGTGGAAGTCGTGATAGCGCAGTGGTAATGCGTTTGCTTCATGTGCGAAAGGCCCGGGAGTTTGTGCCTTGCTGTAGCCGTTACGATTGTACCCTTAGACAGGGCATTTAAATTCCAAATAGCCTCTTCTCTCTCCCTCGTGGTGATGGATTCCGTCAGGAATGAGGTCTCAAGAGGTGATTAATATAAGTTGTAGGCACTTGTTTCGCAATCGAGCTCAAATAAATTTTGTATCAACTAATTGTGAGATTCCTTTATTTTCGGATTGAGAAAAATGGGAATTATTGTACCTAAACTATTTCTTTGGTTGAAAAACATCTGTAGTCCAGTGGTAACACGCTGGACTGGTAATCCAGGGATCGCAGGTGTGATCCCCCATCTAACCCTAATAAAATTAACAGTCTTTCAGATGGGACGTTAATCCGAGGTCTTAAATTTATTATCTCTAAGTGACAGTATCAAGCGCTTAATATGGACTACAATGACAAAGAAATGTCAATTCAGGAGCGTGTACGACCAGTATATGAAATCCTACATTCACTTTTGACACCTTGGTTCGATCCCCCATCTGACCCTAATAAAATTAACAGTCTTTCAGATGGGACGTTAAACCGAGGTCTCGTGTCGGTGCTTTACACCGTGCACATAAAAGAACCAGAGGCGACTCTGGAATGGGTCTCTGTCTGTATCATTGCACTATCCTCCAAAAATCTAAAATGACTAATCTCTTTAGGAAGCGTCGCTCATATGGGCAACCGGTAGCGACGATAAATAAACGTAAAGCACACAACATACTTTGTTTGAAAAATGCCTTTGGAAAAAAAAACCCAGATCGTTATGTAAAAACCCAGTATGATTGTATCAGCTTTTTATAGTCCTAATTGTGAGAAAATGAGAAGATTTAGTTCTGTTTACAGAAATCTTAGAAAATCTGTATTATGTGTTTATTTAATATTTGCTTGAAGACAACAGGACTACAGGGACTACCCCATTGGTATTTTTGAACAATAGCATGGCAGTTCAGTATTTGTCTATCATTAATGCTTTGTTCATTTTGATCTGTCAGAATTCATCGTTAGATGTTAGATTCGTGTCTCTACATTGTTAGAGTAAGTCACGGTGAAGGGGCGACATTATTATTACGTTTGAACGCTTCAGTATGTTAATGTGACTACTAGTGGTAATATGAACAATGGATGGTTATATCATGTACTGGAATAGGATATATATACTTGCTTTATATATTTAATATTGAAGAAAATACAATGAATTTAATGTAGCTAAAGTGTGATTTTTTAAAAATGAATTAGGGAGAACGTGGAGGTTAAAGAAAGGCCAATAACGTCTTTGGATCTAAGCACTGAATCAGGAATGATATGATTTAAATGTTTAAATTATGTTTTGTTTTTGTGTGAAAGTGGGATTTAAAGAAATATATTGAATCCAAACATATATATTTAAATATAAGTTGACGATGGTATTAATTTTAAAAAATACTTTAAGATTAAATTCAAATCCTCCAGTAATGTGGCATAGAATGAATTCAATCATTATATTTCCAACTCTGTAAAACACCTGTGCAGCAATATTTTGATATCAGAGTTCCTTTGACGTAATTATTTGTATGGTTTATATTAAAATGTGTATCCCTAGGCAGAATGTGAATGGTTACATAGTACAGCCTCAAGGTGGGGTGGGGTGGGGTAGGGTGGAGTATGGTGGGGTGTGGTGGGGTGTGGTGGGGTGTGGTGGGGGGATGTGCTGATCTATTCTACAGTATTTTTCGTTATGTTCTATGAAGACAGTTGTCATTTGGTAGTATACATGTCAAGATTCTGTGGCCGAGTGGTTACGTTCGTTCAAACCATCGCTGTAGGTTCGAATCCCACTGTGGGTATTAATCAATGTGAACCAATGGAGTTATGTTATTCACATATCATGCCGATACAAATGTTTCACCCTATACATTGTTCATATACTACAGTAAGCTGATACCCTCCCTGTACTTGTACAGACGAATCTGTATTAACCACTGGACTGGTAATCCAGGGGTCGCAGGTTCG
This sequence comes from Archivesica marissinica, assembly GCA_014843695.1. Lineage (NCBI taxonomy): Eukaryota > Metazoa > Mollusca > Bivalvia > Venerida > Vesicomyidae > Archivesica > Archivesica marissinica. The sequence goes on along the minus strand of CM026402.1, from coordinate 26,294,365 downwards.
ATCCACCGTCTGACCCTAATAAAATTAACAGTCTTTCAGATGGGACGTTAAACCGAGGTCTCGTGTCGGTGCTGTACACTGTACACATAAAAGAACCAGAGATTGGGTCTCT
>CM026402.1:26269253-26291753 GCA_014843695.1 Archivesica marissinica | reverse complement strand
TGAATGGAATTACGGCTTTGTTCTATAAAGGAGTTTGTTTGCTTTGTCAATTCTACGGTAAACCTTTCCACCACTAGTGTACTAAATTCATTGCACTTTATGGTCTTGTTTTAGGCATACAAGGAATGTACGACTGGTTTAGTCCAATCAGACAAATCAATATGGAATTAGATTAATAGCCAATGTTGCGGTCAAAATTCGTTCAAAAGGCCAATGGAAGAATGAATACAGAACGGCCTTTCCTTAATATTTCACTAGTTTGGTTGAAGGTTTGATGATATATATTAGATATATAATCAGAAATTTAGCTGCTGTGGGTAAAATGTGTAACCTCCATAATTAACATGACGCGAGCTGTCAATCAACTCAGCCAGCGATAATCCGATAAGCCAATCAGCAATCGATAAAGCGCCACGCCTTCAGCAACTGTAAGCTTTATCAAACAGCTGCAATTTTCCTCGACAACTTGTCGCGATTATCGGTTTCTAGAAAATTCTATTTTTTTAAGCTCTTTTCAGTAAATAAATAATCTGAACAATGGCTAAACGTTGCCAATGTGGGCTGTGCAACTCCGACAGTCGCTACCCAGAGAGGTCGGAGGGTGGGATAGTGTGTGTGCCTTTTCCTCAGCCAAAATAGGACCTGGACAAATGCAGACTGTGCATGATGTGCAGCCTTGGCTTGAAATCACTGCACTTCATTATTTCATTGAACCTCTAGTAAATGCCCCACCCACCCCACTCAACGGATCAAGCTTTTTTTTTGTTGGAGTGGAACCAAGTATAATTTATTCGCAAAAATAACTGCATAGAATAACAGCATTATACATTATAAGTAGTACTAGTAGGTGTGCATCAGTAATGCATGACTGGCTCACTGAGATTGTCACTTTGTGAGGTGGATTAAGCTTCCTCTGGCTGTGGTAAGTCTCGGTCCGAACATTGACTAAGCCACCAGCTTGGTGATATAATTGTACAAAACAAATGTACGACTCATTCGCACATCTCCTCGCCTGTATTCCGTTGTCGTAATGTACATTGATATGGTAAAGTATACTCGCCAAAACTCATCAGTAAACTCGCTAAATCGCAAGCGTCCGCCATTTTGTCTGTTTGTTTGTCGAGGTCCGAGATATCGCCTGATCATGTGACTAGTGGGAGGAGCTATAGTCTCATCGGCATCGTGTTAATTATGGTGTATACTGATTTGTTCATGTAGGGACTTATTTAATATCCATCTAATTAAATGCAGGTTGTCTTTATATTTCTTCCAAATGATCGGATGCTCTATCAGGCATACATTACATGCCAACTAATAATCATACAAACAGGACAACTGATAAATCTGTATCATTAGGGATATATCTCTGTACAAATACACAATCATTAGGGATATATCTCTGTACAAATACACAATCATTAGGGATATATCTCTGTACAAATACACAATCATTAGGGATATATCTCTGTACAAATACACAATCATTAGGAATATATCTCTGTACAAATACACAATCATTAGGAATATATCTCTGTACAAATACACAATCATTAGGGATATATCTCTGTACAAATACACACTCATTAGGAATATATCTCTGTACAAATACACAATCATTAGGGATATATCTCTGTACAAATATACAATCATTAGGGATATATCTCTGTACAAATACACAATCATTAGGGATATATCTCTGTACAAATACACAATCATTAAGAATATATCTCTGTACAAATACACAATCATTAGGGATATATCTCTGTACAAATACACAATCATTAAGGATATATCTCTGTACAAATACACAATCATTAGGAATATATCTCTGTACAAATACACAATCATTAGGAATATATCTCTGTACAAATACACACTCATTAGGAATATAGCTCTGTACAAATACACAATCATTAGGAATATATCTCTGTACAAATACACAATCATTAGGAATATATCTCTGTACAAATACACACTCAATAGGAATATATCTCTGTACAAATACACAATCATTAGGAATATATCTCTGTACAAATACACACTCAATAGGAATATATCTCTGTACAAATACACAATCATTAGGGATATATCTCTGTATAAATACACAATCATTAGGAATATATCTCTGTACAAATACACAATCATTAGGGATATATCTCTGTATAAATACACAATCATTAGGAATATATCTCTGTACAAATACACAATCATTAGGAATATATCTCTGTACAAATACACAATCATTAGGAATATATCTCTGTACAAATACACACTCATTAGGAATATAGCTCTGTACAAATACACAATCATTAGGAATATATCTCTGTACAAATACACAATCATTAGTGATATTACTCTGTACAAATACACTCAATTAACTCATTAGGAATATAGCTCTGTACAAATACATAATCATTAGGAATATATCTCTGTACAAATACACAATCATTAGGAATATATCTCTGTACAAATACACAATCATTAGGAATATAGCTCTGTACAAATACACAATAATTAGGAATATATCTCTGTACAAATACACAATCATTAGGAATATAGCTCTGTATAAATACACAATCATCAATATAAATATCAAACTAAAGAATTAAATTCAATAAAAGCTCCGTCTCTGTGGCCTAGTGATTAAGGCGTCCGCCTAAGTAGCGGGAGGTCAAAGGTTCAAACCTCGTCAGGGGTTCGTTCTGATATGGCCGGTTGGTGAGCCACTAGTTGTTAGTGAGCCACCAACTAGTTAAATAATGGTTACCGATTGCCTATAAGCCTGGCACCTGGCCTTCTATCTATCTATCTTCCTTTAATGTCGAACTCCTCGCGGGTGTTTCAAGCCTTCAAGGATATGATTCCGGGAAGTACTGATGTTCATAATAAAAGGTGTCTCATAAATCAGTAATGGCTGGCCATTTCAATAGGGGTGACACTATAATAAACAGACATTTTACTTTACTTTTAAAATCCCGTGTCTCATTTATATGAAAAAGTTGGCAGTTTCTTACGGAGGTTGGTGCACCCAAGTACTGATTAACCGCTGGAGCCTGCCCAGGAAAGGTGTTGTTAAATAAACTGCCCGCCGGCGATATAGCCCAAAATGGTGCTGATGCAGGCGTAAAACCCGAAATATAACATAATATATAACTTTTAAAATCATAAAGAAATATTAATAATACATGTTAAAATGATTCATGGCACATTACTCTTAGCCTTTTGAGCATGAATAGAACATTAAAATGTTTAAAATGTTGGCAAAATGTACTTTTTTTTATCCTTGTGAACTTTCTTTAACCAAAGTGTATGTCAAACACCTTGTAGGTAGTTTTACAAAGCTTGTAGATTATAAATGATATTTTATTGAACAGTTGACAGAATATTAATCTGCAATTATAGAAGTATGTAAAGAAATAGTCTTAAATATGACACTGTACATCTTAATGCTAGTTTTTATGGGTGTATAAAAGATGAAAATCATTGCTGTTATCAAAGATACGTTGAAATCAATTTGAAAAGGTGTAATAAAATTCTTGCTTATGATTATCGAATTGTCGATATTGTGCCGAGATTGGCATATAGCGGTGTAATATGATGACTTCTGAATGCTTGGATCAAATGCAGGAGTCATTGTGACTATTATAGTTTCTGATAGTCGTGCTTGAGTCCGTCTAGACTGGCTCGTATGTTATCCCATGTTTCTTAGACAACCGTTACCTGCTCTGATCTCTATCTATGGTCAGCTGTCTTTCAATACTTCAACTTTAAATAGTTGGTAAATATTATATATCAATTTGTTTTCGTAAATTGAAATCGTATACAGTAGCTTAATTCAAAAACATTGGTTACTTGATCCCTTGAGACGAATATGAATAAGACATGATTTGGTATATGACCAACAGAATTTAAACACTCTGCTGCAAGTGTAGTATCATTATCTAATGAATGAACAACAAAGATATTGTTTTTAAATTTATGATTATTGTCGTTCAATATATTCTTCTTAATTTGTTTCATTCTCTCAGTATCTGGGATACTGCGGAATACTCCTGCAATATGTAAACAATCGGCTCTACAGCCTTCCTTTTTGGATTTAAAGATTTGGTAAAACCGTTTTAATCCTTTCTACAAAAGACAAAATACAAACAGGACTGATTTAATGTGGCAGGATCAATTCGTGGTTGTGATTGTGAAGAATTAGCCACAAATTAGATGTTTAGAAAGCAATAATTTAATTGATCTGGAAATAGGATGTGACATTGAGAACATAAAGGTAGAAAGCATTTCCTCGCCTTTAATGGTAAACTCTCAAAACAGAGTCTTTAGAAAATGAAAATGCAAGGAAGGAGTGTGTATAGATGTTGGATTTATATTTCAAGCTATAAGATGAGGACAAGATTTAAATACATTTCATTTTGGTGATTTTTATTTTCAATGTATTAAATATTCTTTGATAGTGTGTATGATTGAACGTTGCATGGGGTACTGACAATGAAACATGAGAATAACAAAACATTAGGATATTTAAATAGATGTACTTTAAAGTTATCTTGTGCATTTACATGGTGCATGATGTGTTTGTAAAGGACATCCAGTTTACAGACTTGAAAGACATACCTATTAACATAATGTAACTCTTCGATGCGAATCAAGAGAAGGTTAGAAGGTTAGAATCAAGAGAAGGTTAGAATCTAAAAGAGAAGGTTAGAATCAAGAGTAGGTCAGAATCAAGAGTAAGTTAGTCTAGTCGTCTACTATCTCGAGGGCATCTCACAGACTCGTAGTGTAACTTGCTGCAATGTATCCGTTAACAAAAGCAACAACGGAGTATAACTTCTCCTGTCGGGAGGAACCAAAGGAGATTATTGACGGAGATGTGGAGGAGTATATATATGTAGATGATCCGAAAGATGGCAATGCCAGTAGCGCTGAGGAAAATGAAGACAAAATGGGGAAAGCTAAAATACAGAGACTGAGTAAGTCGGCTGCTCCTGCCATAGCGTATATGCGTGCTAAGGCACAGCGAATGAAGAGAGAGAAGAATGAGAATGATTCTGGAAATATTTCCGCTGATGACGCCTGTTACAGCCTACCATGGAGATTTTTGCCAAGCAATATCATGGAGGAATTGGAATTTTTCAAAAATGCAGGTAATTATGGAAGTTAAAACTGACTTGGTGTTATTATTTTCTGTTCTTTTCACATTGAAACCTATCATAGAAGTAACATTAAGTTGATTAAAACTATGTCAGGCATGATGAACTCCAACAGGGGCTACTATTCAAATTGCTTAAATCCTTCGAAAACTAGGTCACTAGGTCAAATTAAAGAAATTGTCTACAACATCATCATTCTTCTCAGGGTCTAGTGGTCAGAATGTCTAGTCTATTACTTTGTCTCCATGGCAGGATTTTAGGATAACTTTGCACACTTATAATGTGATGACTACCTTACCTAAGGGTCAAGGTCACAGTTTAAGGTCAAAGCACTAATGACAGTGATATGATTGTCATAATATAATTATAGTGACTTAATTGTTGTGTTTAACATGCAGTTGCAAGGTCAAAGTCAAACATATATGCACATCAAAAGTCCTTTACATGTATAAAATCTTGTCTATTTTCTATTTTCTTAAATGCTTTCACGTGTCTTAAAATATGTTATGATACTTTGCAATACATAAAATGATAAAATATTAGCGTTATGCACGAAAATAATGTGCATACCTTTGTCACTGTGCATTAAGAGACTTATGTTTTTGGACATTGTCCCAGTACTCCTGCCCGTCTATGATACCTCTGTCAACCAAAGTTTACACGTAACTCTTTTTTTGTCCATAGTTTTCTGCTTGTGGTATCTGTGGTCCAGTGGTAGAGCATGTGTGTGTGCTAATTACGTCCTAGAACGGTCATACTATGTAAAAAATAACATAAAACCTTTAAATGATATCCCTTCTAAATCTAATAGTCATACTTTTATCGAACTTGGTTTAATGCATCGTGGCATTGCCCTTTACGAATACTCATAACTATGCCAGCTGTCCGATTAGCGCAGTGGTTAGCGTGCTCGCTTCTCTTCTCCGGGTTCGATCCTCGGACCGGAAAGTATGTGAGACGGTACGGTGGTCGCCAGATCAGACAGGTGGGTTTTCTCCGGGTACTCCGGTTTTCTCCCACACGAATGACCACATTTATGCTTTCATCTGTGCCAACGAGAGTGATTAATATAAGTTGTTAAAACTTGTTTCGCAATCATTGTAAAATAAATAAAGTTTAAACTTAAAACTAAGCCAGTTCATTTAAAAATCAGTCACATTGCAGAAAATCGATATTAGCTTAAACAAATAATTCAGTTGAGCGATTGTCTGGATTGATTTCTCCGATTGTCTTACATGATATACTTAATATTCTATGGTACAGTTAACATAAGATTTGGTTATCAATGCCAACACGTTATTTGAACCGTGCTGTGCATTTTGTGGCAAATGATCAACAAAAAATGTTTATCATGGGTCATAGATGTACCTGATCGAGTTGAATAGGAATGATTTACAATTATATTTAAGCAATAGACGATGATCCATGATAATTTAAGATCCAACAAAATTTATTCAGCTATGTAGATTGTGAAGAATAATTTGTATATCAAATTTCCATCAGTATGTACACAATCTGTCACATGAAAGTCAATTCGTATTAAAACCGTAACCTGCTGAATAAATTGAACTGAATGTGTAAACAACATAGATCCAGATCAGCGCGGCGAAACGCATATTCAGACATAGTTCCACTATCCGAATAGCAAACAGCATAGAGCCTGATCTGGCTCTATGCTGTTTTTCAAAAACGACTTTAGTCGTGATTGGCAGGTTATGGGTTAATACTGTGTCAGAAGCTTCATCGGCATGACCAGTAACAAAAACATAATATGAATATATATAAGGCAAAGCTTCAAAGCTTGGAAGTCGTGATAGCGCAGTGGATGCGCGTTCGCTTCTGGTGCGAATGGTCCGGAGTTCGAGCCCCACTGAAGCCATTACGTTTGTGCCCTTAGGCAAGGCATTTAAATTCCACGTTGCCTCTTCTCTCTCCCTCGTGGCGATGGATTACATCAGGAATGAGGTCTCGAGAGTGATTTAATATGAGTTGAAAAAACTTGTTTTGCAATCGAGCTAAAATAAATGTGTATAAACTAAAGCGAGCTCAATCATAGAGGCATAGCATAGCTTAACCCATTTCATTCTGGATACCGTTCAAACAGTATTTGCAAAGAGCATAGAGCCAGATATTAGCCGCCACAGAACATGCCGTCTGATCAGGCTCTGTGCTGTTTGCTATTCAGATGATCTTGCTAAGACACTTGGCTATGTAGCAAACAATATAGATCCTGATCAGCACACAGCGTCACACTGTGGCTGATCTGGATCTATGCTGTTTGCAAAAGCCTTTAAATGTATCCAGAATGAAATGGGTTAAATCCTAATGATTGAATCCACGACCGGGGGTAATGGAACTGTTTTCCATATTTTCTCCTGTATTTACATGTATTTAAATAGATATGTTTTTCAATGTGATACTGTTACTGCTGCTTGTGTAATATGATTGTGTACATTTTATTAGCTTTTCACCAATGCAACCCGGGTTCGCTCCTCGGACCAGGAAGTATGTGAAATGGTACAGTGGTCACCAGATCGGACAAGTGGGTTTTCTCCCCTTGTACTCCAGTTTCCTCCCACACGAATAATCACATTTACGCTTTCATTCGTCCCAACGAGAGTGATTAAAAAATAGTTGTTAGAACTTGCTTCGGAATCCTTGTAAAATAAATAAAGTTTGAACTTTAAACTTTTTTTACATTGTTTTATTATAAACATTAAACCAGAATTATGAATTATGAAATATTCTAAAAATGTTCAGAAAATAATGTCCGTACTGGGTCTGCCGGATTTGTAGACCAATGCTCTAGGACAACAAAGTAAATTACATATATATATTGCAGATGCGCGCGTTCTTGCTAACAGAATTAACTTGGCAGCCATTTTTCTTCCCTGATTCGAAATTGTGATTAGTGAAATTAGGCTATTTCTAACGATGTGTAATTACATTTCTTTAACCCTTTCAACACCACAGACCTCTAAATAGGCTTACAAAAAGTGTAGATCCAGATGAGCCGGCTCATGATGAGCCGTCTCATCAGGATCTGCACTTTTTGCCAGTGAGATGCCCACATGAGCGACGCCTCCTGAAGAAATTAGTCATTTTAGATTTTTGGAGTGTAATGATACAGACAGAGACCCATTCCAGAGTCTCCTCTGGTTCTTTTACGTGCACGATGTACAGCACCGACACAAGACCTCAGTTTAAAGTCCCATCTGAAAGACTGTTAATAAGGTAGATGGCGACACCTTGTTATATAGGTCACTCTGAAATATTTATGCAGTCCTTCAACAAAGCTATTTATATTATATATCCGCACGATTCTTCAACAAAGCTATTTATATTATATATCCGCGTGATTCTTCAACAAAGCTATTTATATTATATTGCGTGACGCTGCGTGCTGATCAGGATCTATGTTGTTTGCTACATAGCTAAGTACCTTAACAAGATCATCTGAATAGCAAACAGCATAGAGCCTGATCAGACAGCACGTTCCATGGCGGCTGAACTGGCTCTATGTTCTTTGCAAATACTGTTTGAACGGTATCCAGAATGAAATGGGTTAATCACAAATACTATTTGAAGTATTGGTTGAATCAGACATGGCTAAAGATTAAAGCAGACTGTTTTGCTGATTGAAATTATAATTCTGTGAATAGTACAGGGATCATTCTAGTGGGCGAAATTGTCGCCCTAGGGACCCTGACTTCGCCCTCTGGGGGCCCCACTTCTCCCTAAAAAAAAATTGGTTTTTACGATTTTCCAACAAAATTTTGTCTAGTAAAGCATTCCTTCTACGGTACTCACATGTTGTATTTAATGGTTTGTACTGTCCATTTTAACCCTATTTTGCAGAAGTATATTAAAGAACACATTTAACCCTTTCAACACCACAGACCTCTAAATAGGCTTACAAAAAGTGTAGATCCAGATGAGCCGGCTCGTGACGAGCCGTCTCATCAGGATCTGCACTTTTTGCCAGTGATATGACTATTTTTAGACATAATTACCCATTTTGATAAATGAACTTGTCCAAATGTGATTTGTTTTATGAATATCATGGACCAGTCTATGTGAGTTACTTGGTGTTGAATGGGTTAAGTTGCATGTATTTTATTTGCCGAAAAATGTTTATACACTGTACCAACGAGTGTCAGTTTGCTTCCAGACGACAGGTTTATTATTTAATCTCCCTCATAAGAACGCTTTCGGACCTCGATTATAAATACTAATAGATTATTATATTATATAATGTTACATTTTTGTCTTTGTGGCAAGTTTTATATATATTTGATGAACAATTTTATTGATTTCCTTTTTATTAATGCATTCACTGCGCATTGGAACAAACTGTACGCTTTTATCGTGCCAGAATCACCCATGTATGAAGTTAATATCTATTGTACGTGCATCGGTCTTTTAAGCTTTATTACAATGTTCTCAGACTCGCTGTTATTGATAATGAAAAGACGAGTTTATGTTTTATTGAAGAATCTCCTTTTCAGTTTGTTCATTACCCTGAACAGCATTCCATGTTTTATTGCCTGACAATTTCAAGCAGGGTATTATATTCTTGACAAACTTGTATAGAGGTGGGCAAACCGCTGTTAAGATTTTGTCAATAATGTGTTATTAGCTAAGTTAATTGAGTGTAATAGCGAGCAGCCATATTGTCCAAGGAAATGTGTGTTCTACTGTCATTGCACAATGTATTGGCACAAGAGTAACGCTATTCTGGGTTGGTCCATTGTCAGAAATAGGGGCCCATTGTAGTAATTTATTGTATAATACGAAGATATGACAAAGAACCTCGTGAACTGAGTATTTGTAAAGCATGTACTACTATGACGGAAATTGAAAATGAATATCATTTTCTACTTGTATGGGCCACATTATCGCGATATAAGGAATAAATTTTTCAACGATATTATTGCCATTGGCTGACAATGTATTAATTTCAGTCTTAACATAACTACTCAGAAAAAGTTTTACATATATGCAATAGTACATATAAATGTTGTATGCATATAAAATATACTTGCGGTCTGGCATTTATTTACAGGCATGTTTAATATAAACAAAATCTTTTACATATATACAATAGTACATATAAATGTTGTATGCATATAAAATATACTTGCGGTCTGGCATTTATTTACAGGCATGTTTAATATAAACAAAATCTTTTACATATATACAATAGTACATATAAATGTTGTATGCATATAAAATATACTTGCGGTCTGGCATTTATTTACAGGCATGTTTAATATAAACAAAATCTTTTACATATATACAATAGTACATATAAATGTTGTATGCATATAAAATACATATATACAATAGTACATATAAATGTTGTATGCATATACAAATCCAATGTTATGACTTAATTCTCTACACATTTTCTAAGTATTTATTGCCAAATATGTTCATACTGGGCCATAAATACCAGAGATAAAAATTGATACAATTTATGTAATAAGTCTGTTGAAAACTGGACCCCGGAACAAATATATATATATATTTACGCGCTCTCCCCTTCATATATAAAACTTTGCTCTCCAATGAAAAACAACATTAATTCCATCGAAGAAATTACATTGAACATATATTATATCTATGAAGATTTGAATGGCTGTAATTGTCGATGTTCAACTCTGCGATGTTTGGACTAGAATTGATTACCCTATTCTTTCCCCACTTAGAAAATCATGTGCCTTCAAGCATGAACGCCACGCCGATATATTGCGCCGCGATCAATATTGGATTTTGGGAACGTTAATACATACGTTCTACACTATGCTGCATAACATGCAGAACTTCGAATGACTTTGTGTCTGCCATGTCTAAGAAAACTATATGTAAATTTATATACATTGAAAACAAAACAAATATGGTTTAAATACATTTAATATTGTATCTACATAATATAGTCTCTGTGGCCTAGTGGTTAAGGCGTCTGCCTACAGAGCGGGAGGTCGAAGGTTCGATTCTCATCAGGGGTTCGTTCTGATATGGCCAGTTGGTGATCCGCCAGCTAGTTAAATAATGGTTGCCTACCAGCATGTCGCCTGGCATACAAGCATAGGATTCGGGAAGTACTGATGTTCATAAAAAGAGGTGTCTCATAGGTCAGAAATGGCTGGCTCTTTAAATAGGGGTGACACTATAATAAACAAACACTATAGTTAATTTATATACTCATACTAAACTCATGCGCTTCTTAAAAACTTGTTGTAACACTGTACATATTATACATGTTTGTTTGTAGGCTATAAAAATTGTGCTGGAATGTTTAATGCTGAATTAACCCTTAATCTGTCAATCACAACTAATGTCGCTTTGCAAACAGCATAGAGTCAGATCAGACGGAACAGAACGTTCTGTCTGATCAGGCTCTATGCTGTTTGCTATTCGGATAGTGGAGCTAAAACAAATGTCTGAATAGCAAACAACATAGATCATGATCAGATGCGGCATTATGTCACGGCTGATCAGGATCTATGCTGTGTGCTATTCGGATAGTGGAGCTAAAACAAATATCTGAATAGCAAACAACATAGATCATGATCAGATGCGGCATTATAATATCACAGCTGATCTGGATCTATGTTGTTTGCACATTCCATCCAATTTATGCGGCAGGTTAAGGATTAAAACTATTTGTTTATTCGCATAACAATTTGTGAATCAGTATAAATTTCCAGGTCATACAATATGTATCAAATATCAAATTGGAAAAGCATTTATCTCTGCAAATTGTACATTACATTTCATACCGATGTATCGTACATCCCCATTTCATACCGATATATCATACATCCCCATTTATACTGATATATCATACATCCCCATTTATACTGATATATCATACATCCCCATTTATACTGATATATCATACATCCCCATTTATACTGATATATCGTACATCCTCATTTATACTGATATATCATACACCCCCATTTATACTGATATATCATACATCCCCATTTATACTGATATATCATACATCCCCATTTATACTGATATATCATACATCCCCATTTATACTGATATATCGTACATCCTCATTTATACTGATATATCATACACCCCCATTTATACTGATATATCATACATCCCCATTTATACTGATATATCATACATCCCCATTTATACTGATATATCATACATCCCCATTTATACTGATATATCGTACATCCTCATTTATACTGATATATCATACATCCCCATTTATACTGATATATCATACATCCCCATTTCATACTGATATATTTCATACTGATATATTTCATACTGATATATTTCATACTGATATAGCATCAGGCCATGTAACCTGTACTTTATCGCCAATTTAATCCATGGCGACGGTAGAAGCTTCGATTGATATACTGGTATAGAAAAAATAAATGGCTATATTTAGTGATGTTAAGATCTTTGTTCTACTTGAATGTGCATTCCACCTCCAGCATCATCAATCATATTTATTGGAACTCCCAGTCCACGATTAGGCTTGGAGTGATTCCAACCTCGGATAGAAAATCGTTTTCGTAACCTAAGAATATAATTATTATTATATAAAATAATCTTTTGTTTTAATAACTTAATTAATCACTCTCGTTGGCTCGGATGTGGTCATTCGTGTGGGAGGAAACCGGAGTACCCGGAGAAAACCCACCTGTCCGATCTGGCGACCACCATCTCACATACTTCCCGGTCCGAGGATCGAACCCGGGTCGCATTGGTGAGAAGCGAGCACGCTAACCATTGCGCTAAACGGACAGCCCTATATAAAATAAACTGATGAAGCGTTATAAATTTTTGATACATTGTCAGTAGAAAATCATACATACCGGTATACATACATATGGAAGTCGTAGTTTGTTAGCCGTAGGTTATGTCATCCAGTCATACCAAAGCTGCATGAACAAACTATATTGCTTCACTCGACCATTATGTTGATACCATTATGTATTCTCTGGTGTCAATTTTAAATGGAAGCTGCTAGTTGGTTTGTTATATTTCTTAACTGTTGAAATATGTGCTACAAATACAACACATGTTTCTTAAATAAATCATCAATGTCTTCATTCTGATAAATACTTGGGCGTTCTCAACGGCGGAGGCGTCCTCTCCGGCGGTATCCCAAAGTGTTTCTAGGCATCCTCTCCGACGGAGGCGTCCTCTCCAGCGGTATCCCGAAGTGTTTCTAGGCATCCTCTCCGGCGGTATTCCGCAGCGTTTCTAGGCGTCCTCTCCGGCGGTATCCCGAAGTGTTTCTGGGCGTCCTCTCCGGCGGTATCCCACAGTGTTTCTAGGCGTCCTCTCTGGCGGTATTCCGCAGGGTTTCTAGGCGTCCTCTCCGGCGGTATCCCGCAGGTTTTCTGGAATCGTACATCTATACTGCTTCATGCGCTATGAAATATAATTTTATTCACAAAATGGAGCGGAATGCTTGTCTCGCAATAGATAAGCAATGGACTGTAGATTTACTGGGCGTAAAGATAAGTTTGTGTTGTCATTACCCATAAATAACTCACTACTCAACATATCTTTAAATATTATTAACCCTTTCAACACCACAGACCTCTAAATAGGCTTACAAAAAGTGTAGATCCAGATGAGCCGGCTCATGATGAGCCGTCTCATCAGGATCTGCACTTTTTGCCAGTGATATGACTATTTTTAGACATAATTACCCATTTTGATAAATGAACTTTTCTAAATGTGATTTTCTGATTCATTTATTGGTTTATGAATATCATGGACCAGTCCATGTGAGTTACTTGGTGTTGAATGGGTTAAATAGCCTTAAAAAAAAAAAAAATAGCCTAAAATATAAAACAAGAATGTACAAAATAACATTTCTGGACCATTACGATAATTAACATTTGGTTTGATGCTTGAAAATAGCTGCTTGACTAAATCAACAGGACTAAAGCAGTAGCGAAGTATTTGATCAATACGGCCTCCAGACAAACAGTTAAGATGACTATGAAAATATTTGAAATATATGTTAGAAATGTCTGATCAATCAATACAAGTTGATTCATACATGATTTATTGACTGGCGATAGACAATTGAATAGTCAAGAACTCTGATCCAGATTGATCTCTTATTATATTTCTTTTGTGTCGATAAATCACATTGTAGATGCAAATAATAACACTTTTGATTTAAGCTCAGAATTGGTATAATTTTTTTAAGTTAACCGAATTGAAATGAAGACTGTGCAAAAATCACTTCAGAAATAAATAAAATAGACTTATAAATAAACAAAATTTGAGAAAAGTTTTATAACGTCCAGCTCAGATTCACGTTTAAATATTCTCGAATCAAATTGAAATTCAGTAATTAAACGTTTTCCTTGTAAATTGGAGAAAGTTGGAGACGGTGTTTAAAACAGAGAGATGTTCATAATACTTCGTGTTCAGTAATGATCCAATCCAGGGTATAGTACCGGACACATCTGTCAGGGTATAGTACCGGACACATCTGTCAGGGTATAATACCGGACACATCTGTCAGGGTATAGTACCGGACACATCTGTCAGGGTATAGTACCGGACACATCTGTCAGGGTATAGTACTGGACACATCTGTCGGGGTATAGTACTGGACACATCTGTCAGGGTATAGTACTGGACACATCTGTCGGGGTATAGTACTGGACACATCTGTCAGGGTATAGTACCGGACACATCTGTCAGGGTATAGTACCGGACACATCTGTCAGGGTATAGTACCGGACACATCTGTCAGGGTATAGTACCGGACACATCTGTCAAGGTATAGTACCGGACACATCTGTCAGGGTATAGTACTGGACACATCTGTCAGGGTATAGTACCGGACACATCTGTCAGGGTATAGTACTGGACACATCTGTCAGGGTATAGTACCGGACACATCTGTCATTGTATAGTACTGGACACATCTGTCAGGGTATAGTACCGGACACATCTGTCAGGGTATAGTACCGGACACATCTGTCAGGGTATAGTACCGGACACATCTGTCGGGGTATAGTACTGGACACATCTGTCAGGGTATAGTACTGGACACATCTGTCAGGGTATAGTACCGGACACATCTGTCAGGGTATAGTACTGGACACATCTGTCAGGGTATAGTACCGGACACATCTGTCAGGGTATAGTACCGGACACATCTGTCAGGGTATAGTACCGGACACATCTGTCAGGGTATAGTACCGGACACATCTGTCAGGGTATAGTACTGGACACATCTGTCAGGGTATAGTACTGGACACATCTGTCAGGGTATAGTACCGGACACATCTGTCATGGTATAGTACCGGACACATCTGTCAGGGTATAGTACCGGACACATCTGTCAGGGTATAGTACCAGACACATCTGTCAGGGTATAGTACTGGACACATCTGTCAGGGTATAGTATCGGACACATCTGTCAGGGTATAGTACCGGACACATCTGTCAGGGTATAGTACTGGACACATCTGTCAGGGTATAGTACTGGACACATCTGTCAGGGTATAGTACCGGACACATCTGTCAGGGTATAGTACCGGACACATCTGTCAGGGTATAGTATCGGACACATCTGTCAGGGTATAGTATCGGACACATCTGTCAGGGTATAGTACCAGACACATCTGTCAGGGTATAGTACTGGACACATCTGTCAGGGTATAGTACTGGACACATCTGTCAGGGTATAGTACCGGACACATCTGTCAAGGTATAGTACCGGACACATCTGTCAGGGTATAGTACCAGACACATCTGTCAGAGTATAGTACCGGACACATCTGTCAGGGTATAGTACCGGACACATCTGTCAGAGTATAGTACAGACACATCTGTCAGGGTATAGTACCGGACACATCTGTCAGGGTATAGTACCGGACACATCTGTCAGGGTATAGTACCGGACACATCTGTCAGGGTATAGTACCGGACACATCTGTCAGGGTATAGTACCGGACACATCTGTCAGGGTATAGTACCGGACACATCTGTCAGGGTATAGTACCGGACACATCTGTCAAGGTATAGTATCGGACACATCTGTCAGGGTATAGTACCGGACACATCTGTCAGGGTATAGTACCGGACACATCTGTCAGGGTATAGTACCGGACACGGACACATCTGTCAGAGTATAGTACCGGACACATCTGTCAGGGTATAGTACCGGACACATCTGTCAAGGTATAGTATCGGACTCATCTGTCAGGGTATAGTACCGGACACATCTGTCAAGGTATAGTATCGGACACATCTGTCAGAGTATAGTACCAGACACATCTGTCAGGGTATAGTACCGGACACATCTGTCAAGGTATAGTATCGGACACATCTGGCAGGGTATAGTACCAGACACATCTGTCAGGGTATAGTACTGGACACATCTGTCAGGGTATAGTACTGGACACATCTGTCAGGGTATAGTACCAGACACATCTGTCAGGGTATAGTACTGGACACATCTGTCAGGGTATAGTACTGGACACATCTGTCAGGGTATAGTACCGGACACATCTGTCAAGGTATAGTACCGGACACATCTGTCAGGGTATAGTACCGGACACATCTGTCAGGGTATAGTACTGGACACATCTGTCAGGGTATAGTACTGGACACATCTGTCAGGGTATAGTACCAGACACATCTGTCAGGGTATAGTACTTGATACATCTGTCAGGGTATAGTACTGGACACATCTGTCAGGGTATAGCATATCATCACTTGGATTCGAGTCTGTGACTGGAGCTTGATTTTTTAAAGTGATAAAGTTATCCAGCTGGCTTGCAGAAAACTAGTTCTTCTACCCGGGTATGTTACAGGGGTATGACTGAATCAAGTTGCTTGGGAGCATCGTGGATCAGATTAAGGTGGAAGGTTGCTGTATGACATTGTTCCACTCAGTTAGATTCCATAAGAATGGCAGCCTAGCTGCATGCATATTAATTGCCTATGTAACTCCGGTATGCTTGGTATATTTTCAGACAACAAGCTTCAGGACCAGATACAGAAGACGACACAGCTTGTGTTTGTAGAAAAGGATGGTAAAGCTGTAAGTATTAATTCATATGTAACGTATATACATGTACCATCATGTATAGGTGAAATATAGGTCCACAACGTATATACATGTATCATCGTGTTTAGGTGAAATATAGGTCCCCAACGTATATACATGTACCATCGTGTTTAGGTGAAATATAGGTCCACAACGTATATACATGTACCATCGTGTTTAGGTGAAATATAGGTCCACAACGTATATACATGTACCATCGTGTTTAGGTGAAATATAGGTCCACAACGTATATACATGTATCATCGTATTTAGGTGAAATATAGGTCCACAACGTATATACATGTATCATCGTGTTTAGGTGAAATATAGATCCACAACGTATATACATGTACCATCGTGTTTAGGTGAAATATAGGTCCCCAACGTATATACATGTATCATCGTGTTTAGGTGAAATAAAGGTCCACAACGTATATACATGTACCATCGTGTTTAGGTGAAATATCGGTCCCCAACGTATATACATGTATCATTGTGTTTAGGTAAAATATAGGTCCACAACATATATACATGTACCATTGTGTTTAGGTGAAATATAGGTCCCCAACGTATATACATGTATCATCGTGTTTAGGTGAAATATAGGTCCACAACGTATATACATGTATCATCGTGTTTAGGTGAAATATAGGTCCACAACGTATATACATGTACCATCGTGTTTAGGTGAAATATAGGTCCACAATGTATATACATGTACCATCATGCTTAGGTGAAATATAGGTCCACAACGTATGTACCATCATGATTAGGTGAAATATAGGTTCACAACGTATATACATGTATCATCGTGTTTAGGTGAAATATAGGTCCACAACATATATACCATCATGTTTAGGTGAAATATAGGCCCACAACGTATACACCATCATGTTTAGGTGACGTTTAGACCGACAACGTATACACCATCATGTTTAGGTGACGTTTAGACCGACAACGTATACACCATCATGTTTAGGTGACGTTTAGACCGACAACGTATACACCATCATGTTTAGGTGACATTTAGACCGACAACGTATACACCATCATGTTTAGGTGATGTTTAGACCGACAACTTATACACTATCATGTTTAGGTGACTATTGACCCACATCATGTTTAGGTGACTATATGCCCACATCATGTTTAGGTGACTATATGCCCACATCATGTTTAGGTGACTATAGGCCCATTGGGCCGACTGTTTCTGCTTAATGTTTATTGTTATGCTTGTGGATTAGATACACATGTCCCTTTAATAAGTTACTTATTTACTTATATTACTTCTACAATATGATACACTGCAGTAGATTTTTTCTAAGGTCAATATAAATTATTGTTTTATTCTCATCATCAAACCCAGCCTCCTGTTTGGTACCCACCTTATTCTCATCATCAAACCCAGCCTCCTGTTTGGTACCCCCCTTCTCATCATCAAACCCAGCCTCCTGTTTGGTACCCACCTTATTCTCATCATCAAACCCAGCCTCCTGTTTGGTACCCCCCCCCCCACAATATTATTGAGTACCGCCCCCCCACCCACTACCTCTACACATTTTTACACTACTTGGATGAGTATCCAGTAATTAATTATAATGATTATGGACACATTTATCTACTTGAGTATCTAGTGGAAGTCGTGATAGCACAGTGGATGCGCATTCGCTTCAGGTGCAAAAGATCCGGAGTTCGAACCCTGCTGGAGCCGTTACGATTGTGCCCTTAGGCAAGGCATTTAATTTCCATGTTGCCTCTTCTGTCTCTCCCTCATGGCGATGGATTCCATCAGGAATGAGGTCTCATGAGTGATTAATATAAGTTGTAAGAACTTGTTTCGCAATCGTGCTAAAATAAATTTGTATAAACTGCTTATGCATCTTAACCCAATCAACCCCAAGTAACTGATATGGACTGGTGCATGATATTTTTAGACCAATAACTTAATAAGAAAATTACCTTTGGACCAGTTATTTGATCAAAATGGGTAATTTTATCTAAAAATAGTAATAATTATTACTTGCAAACAGTGCAGATCCTGATGAGATGGCTCATCACGAGCCGGCTCATCTGGATCTACACTTTTTGCAAGTCTATTTAGAGGCCTGTAGTGTTGAAAGGGTTAAATGTGCTGCCATGCTGTCAGACCAAACTCATCCAAATCCCTTGCACTGATCCAAATCTTTCATATTTAGAACCATTTTTGAAATAACATGTTTGGTACTGACAGAGTAATTTACACCAACATTTGTTTCATTAGCCTATTAGTATTAACAATTTCTTTGTGTTCTGTAGGTTGCACAACTGAAGGCGCCCATCAACAGGTTGTTCCCTAGAGAGCTCGGACCACAGCAGGCAGCAAGATGGTATGTTTTCTACTCATGATAGTCACCACTGGTCACAATGTAAATGCCGGAACTCAACCCGCTTTCACTGAACTAGTCATATCTGAGTACTTCAGGGTTCATTCTAGGTCAGAATTATGACCTTAAATGGTGTTCTTTAATATACTTCTGCAAAATAGGGTTAAAATGCACAGTACAACCATTAAATACAACATTTGAATAGAAGGAGTGCTTTATAATGGGCCAGTGTATCTTACTAGACAAAGTTTTGTTTGAAAATCGTAAAAACCTGTTTGGGAGAAGTGCTCAGGGTCCTTAGGGCGACTATTTCGCCCACATCGCCCTCTAGAATGATCCCTGGTACTTACTGTACACATAAACAGTCGCATTGAAAATTCACAACCTTCCTCACTACTAAAACAAATAACAATACTTCTGTCATTTGTCTGTCATTTGTTACATTCTTGGGGAAACAAATAACAATACTTCTGTCATTTGTTACATCCTCGGGGAAACAAATAACAATACATCTGTCATTTGTTACATCCTCGGGGAAACAAATAACAATACTTCTGTCATTTGTTACATCCTCGGGGAAACAAATAACAATACTTCTGTCATTTGTTACATTCTCGGGGAAACAAATAACAATAATTCTGTCATTTGTTACATCCTCGGGGAAACAAATAACAATACTTCTGTCATTTGTTACATTCTCGGGGAAACAAATAACAATACTTCTGTCATTTGTTACATTCTCGGGGAAACAAATAACAATACTTCTGTCATTTGTTACATTCTCGGGGAAACAAATAACAATAATTCTGTCATTTGTTACATCCTCGGGGAAACAAATAACAATACTTCTGTCATTTGTTACATTCTCGGGGAAACAAATAACAATACTTCTGTCATTTGTTACATTCTCGGGGAAACAAATAACAATACTTCTGTCATTTGTTACATTCTCGGGGAAACAAATAACAATAATTCTGTCATTTGTTACATCCTCGGGGAAACAAATAACAATACTTCTGTCATTTGTTACATTCTCGGGGAAACAAATAACAATACTTCTGTCATTTGTCTGTCATTTGTTACATCCTCGGGGAAACAAATAACAATACTTCTGTCATTTGTCTGTCATTTGTTACATCCTCGGTGAAACAAATAACAATACTTCTGTGATACTGTCGTTTAGAGATAATTTAACTAAGATTAGTCTACAAATAAATATACATAGGTACAAATGTGAGATATAACTGTATATATACCATAAATTGTTAGTCAGGATACACGAGTTGTATTACGCATGGATGTCGATTATTTTATTATGTCAACAAACCGCGTTTATTTGTTGAAATACTAGATTTTGAGGCAAATATTTCGAACAAAAATTATACCATATAATAGAAAAATACATTCTGTAGAAATTTGCATTTTCACTGATATAGTGTCGCTGCTGAAACTTTGTTTTTATCGTTGTTTCCTTTGCACCACATACTATCAATTTTCTTCCACTTTCTCATCTTATAATTATTATGTTACTATATCTCGACAGATATCCTACAGTATATCCAATGGGTAACATATCTGTACATTTTTTTTATCAATCAACTAACATGATTTGGATAAAATCACATGTATCATAACGCAACATCTGGTTAGGGAACAACTGTAAAAACAAAGGAGTCCAACTGAATGGACCGCTATATATGTAGGGATAAATCTGACTTTATCTGCCAAGGGAGGTAATTGAAAAGCCAGCGAGGTTCCTCATTGTCCAAAAATATATTATTTATTGGCAAAGTTTATGATTCTTTGATTTCAAGATTAGTATGTTTAACTGATTTCAGAGGTGTTAATGTAAAACAATATGACATATTGTATTTCATGATTAATTGTATGCATTTAATGTAACAGAAAGTCTCCAAAAACAATACACAACTCCATAATAATTATACAATCATGAACAAAGGAACTTGATTACCATGTATTCCTCGCCATAACTCGCTCTCGGCTATAAGTCGATGGTCAAATTTTGGCTTCAAAAGTTGATTTTAAGTTGGTCCTTCCATAAGTCGAGGGTACCTTGTGAAATTATGACAATCGTTATGGCAATGGTTTTTTCTTTTGTTTTTGAATGAAACTTTGTTCAATTTGAAATACCTGGTGGACTGTGTTCTAAGGAAGGATGGCAAAGAGTATACGGTAGAAGGTTACAGTATCGAATAGCAAAATGATATGGGGGGGGTGCTGGAAACAAAACTAACAGTCTGTATGTGTCAGCAGACGGTGTTACATATTATAAATTAAAATTACACTATAATTTTGGATTAACTACATCAGAATCGACCACCTCTCGACTGTGAACCAAAATTATAATCCAGGATAAGCCCTAACAAGAAATATCTACGTTGATCGATTTTCCCAATATATATTATAGTATATTATATATAGGGAAAACATTTGTTTACAATATTTAACCTAACACCGGGTATAGTAGCTAATATCCGATTGGTCAAGAGTAACAATGTTACTTATATCGTGATTTGTAGGTTTACTATCCGATTTTGAAGTCTAGCTCAACATTTTTTATTTTGTTTACTTTGTGCAACCGAACGCCGGTATAGTAGGAACCTGCTGATTGGCTAGAACATCTTAGAAGTATACATGCACAGGGTATACACCCGGTCTACCCCCGACTGTTGCTGGCACAAAGTATACATGCGCAGGGTATACACCCGGTCTACCCCCGACTGTTGCTGGCACAAAGTATACATGCACAGGGTATACACCCGATCTACCCCCGACTGTTGCTGGCACAAAGTATACATGCACAGGGTATACACCCGGTCTACCCCCGACTGTTGCTGGCACAAAGTATACATGCACAGGGTATACACCCGGTCTACCCCCG
>CM026402.1:26227229-26268253 GCA_014843695.1 Archivesica marissinica | reverse complement strand
TCTATAAAGTCAGTAAGTATTGTTAAGCACATTCTGTATGTTCCAAATGAACCGGAGGCATTCTATAAAGTCAGTAAGTATTGTTAAGCACATTCCGTATGTTCCAAATGAACCGGAGGCATTCTATAAAGTCAGTAAGTATTGTTAAGCACATTCTGTATGTTCCAAATGAACCGGAGGCATTCTATAAAGTCAGTAAGTATTGTTAAGCACATTCCGTATGTTCCAAATGAACCGGAGGCATTCTATAAAGTCAGTAAGTATTGTTAAGCACATTCTGTATGTTCCAAATGAACCGGAGGCATTCTATAAAGTCAGTAAGTATTGTTAAGCACATTCCGTATGTTCCAAATGAACCGGAGGCATTCTATAAAGTCAGTAAGTATTGTTAAGCACATTCTGTATGTTCCAAATGAACCGGAGGCATTCTATAAAGTCAGTAAGTATTGTTAAGCACATTCTGTATGTTCCAAATGAACCGGAGGCATTCTATAAAGTCAGTAAGTATTGTTAAGCACATTCTGTATGTTCCAAATGAACCGGAGGCATTCTATAAAGTCAGTAAGTATTGTTAAGCACATTCTGTATGTTCCAAATGAACCGGAGGCATTCTATAAAGTCAGTAAGTATTGTTAAGCACATTCTGTATGTTCCAAATGAACCGGAGGCATTCTATAAAGTCAGTAAGTATTGTTAAGCACATTCTGTATGTTCCAAATGAACCGGAGGCATTCTATAAAGTCAGTAAGTATTGTTAAACACATTCTGTGTGTTCCAAATGAACCAGAGGTGTTCTATAAAGTCAGTAAGTATTGCTAAGCACATTCTGTATGTTCCAAATGAACCAGAGGTGTTCTATAAAGTCAGTAAGTATTGTTAAGCACATTCTGTATGTTCCAAATGAACCAGAGGTGTTCTATAAAGTCAGTAAGTATTGTTAAGCACATTCTGTATGTTCCAAATGAACCAGAGGTGTTCTATAAAGTCAGTAAGTATTGTTAAGCACATTCCATATGTTCCAAATGAACCAGAGGTGTTCTATAAAGTCAGTAAGTATTGTTAAGCACATTCTGTATGTTCCAAATGAACCAGAGGTGTTCTATAAAGTCAGTAAGTATTGTTAAGCACATTCTGTATGTTCCAAATGAACCGGAGGCATTCTATAAAGTCAGTAAGTATTGTTAAGCACATTCTGTATGTTCCAAATGAACCGGAGGCATTCTATAAAGTCAGTAAGTATTGTTAAGCACATTCCGTATGTTCCAAATGAACCGGAGGCATTCTATAAAGTCAGTAAGTATTGTTAAGCACATTCTGTATGTTCCAAATGAACCGGAGGCATTCTATAAAGTCAGTAAGTATTGTTAAGCACATTCCGTATGTTCCAAATGAACCGGAGGCATTCTATAAAGTCAGTAAGTATTGTTAAGCACATTCTGTATGTTCCAAATGAACCGGAGGCATTCTATAAAGTCAGTAAGTATTGTTAAGCACATTCCGTATGTTCCAAATGAACCGGAGGCATTCTATAAAGTCAGTAAGTATTGTTAAGCACATTCCGTATGTTCCAAATGAACCGGAGGCATTCTATAAAGTCAGTAAGTATTGTTAAGCACATTCTGTATGTTCCAAATGAACCGGAGGCATTCTATAAAGTCAGTAAGTATTGTTAAGCACATTCTGTATGTTCCAAATGAACCGGAGGCATTCTATAAAGTCAGTAAGTATTGTTAAGCACATTCTGTATGTTCCAAATGAACCAGAGGTGTTCTATAAAGTCAGTAAGTATTGTTAAGCACATTCTGTATGTTCCAAATGAACCAGAGGTGTTCTATAAAGTCAGTAAGTATTGTTAAGCACATTCTGTATGTTCCAAATGAACCAGAGGTGTTCTATAAAGTCAGTAAGTATTGTTAAGCACATTCTGTATGTTCCAAATGAACCAGAGGTGTTCTATAAAGTCAGTAAGTATTGTTAAGCACATTCTGTATGTTCCAAATGAACCAGAGGTGTTCTATAAAGTCAGTAAGTATTGTTAAGCACATTCTGTATGTTCCAAATGAACCAGAGGTGTTCTATAAAGTCAGTAAGTATTGTTAAGCACATTCTGTATGTTCCAAATGAACCAGAGGTGTTCTATAACAGTAAGTATTGTTAAGTACATTCCATATGTTCCAAATGAACCAGAGTTGTTCTATAAAGTCAGTAAGTATTGTTAAGCACATTCCATATGTTCCAAATGAACCGGAGGCATTCTATAAAGTCAGTAAGTATTGTTAAACACATTCTGTGTGTTCCAAATGAACCAGAGGTGTTCTATAAAGTCAATAAGTATTGTTAAGCACATTCTGTATGTTCCAAATGAACCAGAGGTGTTCTATAAAGTCAGTAAGTATTGTTAAGCACATTCTGTATGTTCCAAATGAACCGTAGGCATTCTATAAAGTCAGTAAGTATTGTTAAGCACATTCTGTATGTTCCAAATGAACCAGAGGTGTTCTATAAAGTCAGTAAGTATTGTTAAGCACATTCTGTATGTTCCAAATGAACCAGAGGTGTTCTATAAAGTCAGTGAGTATTGTTAAGCACATTCTGTATGTTCCAAATGAACCAGAGGTGTTCTATAAAGTCAGTAAGTATTGTTAAGCACATTCTGTATGTTCCAAATGAACCAGAGGTGTTCCATAAAGTCAGTAAGTATTGGTAAGCACATTCTGTATGTTCCAAATGAACCAGAGGTGTTCTATAAAGTCAGTAAGTATTGTTAAGCACATTCCATATGTTCCAAATGAACCAGAGGTGTTCTATAAAGTCAGTAAGTATTGTTAAGCACATTCTGTATGTTCCAAATGAACCCGAAGAAGTTGTGATAATGCAGTGGTAAGCGCGTTCGCTTCAGGTGCAATAGGCTCAGAGTTTGAGCCCCGCTGGAGCCGTTACGCTTGTGCCCTTAGACAAGGCATTTAAATTCCACGTTGCCTCTTCTCTCTCCATCGTAGCGATAGATTCCATCAGTAATTAATGCTGAACCTCCATTTGTTTAACCAAAGGAAAGATAAATAGCTGTTCCTATATCATACAGCTATTGTATTTTGGCGCTCGCTATATGTTCAGAAAAATAGCTGTACGTATGTATGGAATGTTTTTTAATTTTCACAGCCTTTCATTTAAAAGTCTTCTTCATTTTTTTTTACACTTTTCGAGATGCTGAGCTCTCAGGTAGGTTAATTTTATTAACATAGTACATGTAGGTAATGATTGTTTAAACGTTGCCACCGATATAAAACGATAGGCTGTGAAACATTAAGATCCATTGATAATCCAATACTGATTATTAATATTTATTTGCATTTGTTGGAAACCTAAAGCACAATTTTTGACATGAAAGCTTTCATTTACACATTTAGGTCATAGTATCGCTAAGTTGATGCCAAATCCTGCAAGTTTTCCATATAGGGACAATGCTGAGAGATCTGCTTTAATTTATCATACTTTAACAATTTTTCAAATATTTTTTAACAATCCAGGTTATTTTCTCTCAAAGAGCATTCCGCATATATTGTAAATTGTTTGCAAACTTTGTAAATGAAATCTCAGTCTGGTCTGTACTAGGAATGTAATGAAATACTGATGATGATAATGATGATGTTGATGATGTTGATGATGATGATATGATGATGACGATGATGATGATGATGTTCATGATGACAATGATTCACCTATTAGACAATTTGTTTCAAATCACGATAAAATAACTCGCACTGTAACTGTGTCACGATTCACAGATTTCTACTGACATTTTTTTGTCAGAGGAATGTTTTTATGTAAATATTGATGATTGAATTAAATAATGTATTAGAAATATTTATCGCTTATCAGTTCAAATTCAACATGTTAAAAAGAGTCTGTTAATTTTACAAATATTTCAGATGGTCTGGAGAAGAACCCGATGGTACGAGGTGAAGATAGAGGTGGTCGGCTTGTCTACATGTACGAACCTCGCAGTACCTTCGTAAGTACGATGTGTGTGTGTTTTACGTTTATTTATCGTCGCTACCGGTTGCCCATATGAGCGACGTCTCCTGAAGAGATTAGTCATTTTAGATTTTGGAGGATAGTGCAATGATACAGACAGAGGCCCATACGATGTGTGAACCGTGGTGTATGTTTATATACACACTGTTCTGTCTTATCCAGCACAACTAGTCACCAACGCTCTCACTTGGAATTTATACAATCCAATCACTTGCCCCTCCTCGTTGTGAGTTTGAGCTCTACTTACTGGACTGGTTTGAGTGAGAATGTTATCTGGATGGCTTGCGGAATGTCAGTGCTTCAGCCTAATTGCTCAGTTGGGCACCCTGTGGTCTTCCTCAACCATTTAAAGCTGAAAGGTTGCTCTCAGACATTAGCTGTTGATGCCACTCGAAGCCCAAAATCAAACAAAACAAGTAAACAAAAAGATCAAAGTAAAATAGGAAAACAAAACAAGCAAAACATAACAAGCAAACATAACAAGCAAGCATAACAAGCAAACATAACAAGCAAACATAACAAGCAAGCATAACAAGCAGACATAACAAGCAGACATAACAAGCAGACATAACAAGCAGACATAACAAGCAAGCATAACAAGCAAACATAACAAGCAAGCATAACAAGCAAGCATAACAAGCAAGCATAACAAGCAGACATAACAAGCAGACATAACAAGCAGACATAACAAGCAAGCATAACAAGCAAGCATAACAAGCAAAACATAACAAGCAAGCATAACAAGCAGACATAACAAGCAGACATAACAAGCAAGCATAACAAGCAAAACATAACAAGCAAACATAACAAGCAAGCATAACAAGCAAAACATAACAAGCAAGCATAACAAGCAGACATAACAAGCAAGCATAACAAGCAAGCATAACAAGCAAACATAACAAGCAAGCATAACAAGCAAGCATAACAAGCAGACATAACAAGCAGACATAACAAGCAAGCATAACAAGCAAGCATAACAAGCAAGCATAACAAGCAAAACATAACAAGCAAGCATAACAAGCAGACATAACAAGCAAACATAACAAGCAAGCATAACAAGCAAGCATAACAAGCAAGCATAACAAGCAGACATAACAAGCAGACATAACAAGCAGACATAACAAGCAAGCATAACAAGCAAGCATAACAAGCAAAACATAACAAGCAAGCATAACAAGCAGACATAACAAGCAGACATAACAAGCAAGCATAACAAGCAAAACATAACAAGCAAACATAACAAGCAAGCATAACAAGCAAAACATAACAAGCAAGCATAACAAGCAGACATAACAAGCAAGCATAACAAGCAGACATAACAAGCAAACATAACAAGCAAACATAACAAGCAAACATAACAAGCAGACATAACAAGCAAGCATAACAAGCAGACATAACAAGCAAACATAACAAGCAAACATAACAAGCAAACATAACAAGCAGACATAACAAGCAAGCATAACAAGCAAGCATAACAAGCAAGCATAACAAGCAAGCATAACAAGCAAGCATAACAAGCAGACATAACAAGCAAGCATAACAAGCAGACATAACAAGCAAGCATAACAAGCAAACATAACAAGCAGACATAACAAGCAAGCATAACAAGCAAGCATAACAAGCAAGCATAACAAGCAAGCATAACAAGCAAGCATAACAAGCAGACATAACAAGCAGACATAACAAGCAAGCATAACAAGCAAGCATAACAAGCAAGCATAACAAGCAAGCATAACAAGCAGACATAACAAGCAGACATAACAAGCAAGCATAACAAGCAAGCATAACAAGCAAACATAACAAGCAAGCATAACAAGCAAGCATAACAAGCAAGCATAACAAGCAAGCATAACAAGCAGACATAACAAGCAAGAATAACAAGCAAACATAACAAGCAAACATAACAAGCAAACATAACAAGCAAACATAACAAGCAAACATAACAAGCAAACATAACAAGCAAACATAACAAGCAAACATAACAAGCAGACATAACAAGCAAACATAACAAGCAAACATAACAAGCAGACATAACAAGCAAGCATAACAAGCAAACATAACAAGCAAACATAACAAGCAAACATAACAAGCAGACATAACAAGCAAACATAACAAGCAGACATAACAAGCAAACATAACAAGCAGACATAACAAGCAAGCATAACAAGCAGACATAACAAGCAAGCATAACAAGCAAGCATAACAAGATAACAAGCAAACATAACAAGCAAGCATAACAAGATAACAAGCAAACATAACAAGCAGACATAACAAGCAAGCATAACAAGCAAACATAACAAGCAGACATAACAAGCAAGCATAACAAGCAAGCATAACAAGCAAGCATAACAAGCAAGCATAACAAGATAACAAGCAAACATAACAAGCAAGCATAACAAGATAACAAGCAAACATAACAAGCAAGCATAACAAGCAAGCATAACAAGATAACAAGCAAACATAACAAGCAAGCATAACAAGCAAGCATAACAAGCAAGCATAACAAGCAAACATAACAAGCAGACATAACAAGCAGACATAACAAGCAGACATAACAAGCAAGCATAACAAGCAAGAATAACAAGCAAGCATAACAAGCAAGCATAACAAGCAGACATAACAAGCAAGCATAACAAGCAAGCATAACAAGCAAGCATAACAAGCAAGCATAACAAGCAAGCATAACAAGCAAGCATAACAAGCAAGCATAACAAGCAAGCATAACAAGCAAGCATAACAAGCAAACATAACAAGCAAGCATAACAAGCAAGCATAACAAGCAAGCATAACAAGCAAGCATAACAAGCAAGCATAACAAGCAAGCATAACAAGCAAGCATAACAAGCAGACATAACAAGCAAACATAACAAGCAAACATAACAAGCAAACATAACAAGCAAACATAACAAGCAAGCATAACAAGCAAGCATAACAAGCAAGCATAACAAGCAAACATAACAAGCAAACATAACAAGCAAGCATAACAAGCAAACATAACAAGCAAACATAACAAGCAAACATAACAAGCAAGCATAACAAGCAAGCATAACAAGCAAACATAACAAGCAAGCATAACAAGCAAGCATAACAAGCAAGCATAACAAGCAGACATAACAAGCAAGCATAACAAGCAAGCATAACAAGCAAGCATAACAAGCAAGCATAACAAGCAAGCATAACAAGCAAGCATAACAAGCAAGCATAACAAGCAGACATAACAAGCAAGCATAACAAGCAAGCATAACAAGCAAGCATAACAAGCAAGCATAACAAGCAAGCATAACAAGCAAGCATAACAAGCAAGCATAACAAGCAAACATAACAAGCAAGCATAACAAGCAAGCATAACAAGCAAGCATAACAAGCAAGCATAACAAGCAAGCATAACAAGCAAGCATAACAAGCAAGCATAACAAGCAAACATAACAAGCAAACATAACAAGCAAACATAACAAGCAAGCATAACAAGCAAGCATAACAAGCAAGCATAACAAGCAAGCATAACAAGCAAGCATAACAAGCAAGCATAACAAGCAAGCATAACAAGCAAGCATAACAAGCAGACATAACAAGCAGACATAACAAGCAAGCATAACAAGCAAGCATAACAAGCAAGCATAACAAGCAAACATAACAAGCAAGCATAACAAGCAAACATAACAAGCAGACATAACAAGCAGACATAACAAGCAAGCATAACAAGCAAGCATAACAAGCAAGCATAACAAGCAAACATAACAAGCAAACATAACAAGCAAGCATAACAAGCAAGCATAACAAGCAAGCATAACAAGCAAGCATAACAAGCAAGCATAACAAGCAAGCATAACAAGCAGACATAACAAGCAAGCATAACAAGCAAGCATAACAAGCAAGCATAACAAGCAAGCATAACAAGCAAGCATAACAAGCAAGCATAACAAGCAAGCATAACAAGCAAGCATAACAAGCAAGCATAACAAGCAAACATAACAAGCAAGCATAACAAGCAAGCATAACAAGCAAACATAACAAGCAAGCATAACAAGCAAGCATAACAAGCAAGCATAACAAGCAAGCATAACAAGCAAGCATAACAAGCAAGCATAACAAGCAAGCATAACAAGCAAGCATAACAAGCAAGCATAACAAGCAAGCATAACAAGCAAGCATAACAAGCAGACATAACAAGCAGACATAACAAGCAAGCATAACAAGCAAGCATAACAAGCAAGCATAACAAGCAAGCATAACAAGCAGGCATAACAAGCAAGCATAACAAGCAGACATAACAAGCAGACATAACAAGCAAGCATAACAAGCAAACATAACAAGCAAACATAACAAGCAAGCATAACAAGCAAGCATAACAAGCAGACATAACAAGCAAACATAACAAGCAGACATAACAAGCAAGCATAACAAGCAAGCATAACAAGCAAACATAACAAGCAAGCATAACAAGCAAGCATAACAAGCAAGCATAACAAGATAACAAGCAAGCATAACAAGCAAAGCGATACGAGCAAACAAACCAAGCAAGCCAATCCATTTCTGTCTAGTGATGTACACTACAGTGGGTGTTCTGATGATGATGTTTGAGCTTGTTTACAACGGCCACCATCGAACGTTATGTGCGAGCATTAGGGTATATGTTCTGACAATATGTGATTCCTCATATGGCATCATGGATGTATATGAAATAAGCAATGCAATGTAGAATTGATTAACTGAAATAATCATTGTATAACCACCTCATTACACGTGATAGCAACTGTTAAACATGTGATAGCAACTGTTAAACACGTGATAGCAATGGTTAAACACATGATAGCAACTGTTAAACATGTGATAGCAACTGTTAAACATGTGATATCAATGGTTAACACGTGATAGCAACTGTTAAACATGTGATATCAACTGTTAAACACGTGATATCAATGGTTAAACATGTGATATCAACTGTTAAACATGTGATAGCAACTGTTAAACATGTGATAGCAACTGTTAACATGTGATAGCAATGTTTAAATGTGTGATAGCAATGTTTAAATGTGTGATAGCAACTGTTAAACATGTGATAGCAACTGTTCAGCATGTGATATCAACTGTTAAACACGTGATAGCAACTGTTAAACATGTGATAGCAACTGTTAAACTGTTCACTAGATTTACATTCATGTGCATTATTATTGAATATAGTGATGCTAAATGTTGAAGTACTATTTTCTATGAATTTGTGATTATTATTAATTTTTTTTATACTTCTGTAGCAAAGTAAACCCCTCCAGGCCCTCCAGGAGGTATCTGTTGAGTATCGTACAAGTTGTGTCTCCCCGAGTAACCAGCTGTAACCAGCTAATCATCTTTATTGTGAATAGTTCATACAAACTGTAACAATTTATATCAATTATAAATATATTCCTGTTAACCCTTTCCTTCATAGAGATTTAGGTTAATATATTATTATATCTCCATACAAACGACAGCCATTTAACCCTTTCCTTCATAGAGATTTAGGTTAATATACTATTATATCTCCATACAAACGACAGCCATTTAACCCTTTCCTTCATAGAGATTTAGGTTAATATATTATTATATCTCCATACAAACGACAGCCATTTAACCCTTTCCTTCATAGAGATTTAGGTTAATATACTATTATATCTCCATACAAACGACAGCCATTTAACCCTTTCCTTCATAGAGATTTAGGTTAATATACTATTATATCTCCATACAAACGACAGCCATTTAACCCTTTCCTTCATAGAGATTTAGGTTAATATACTATTATATCTCCATACAAACGACAGCCATTTAACCCTTTCCTTCATAGAGATTTAGGTTAATATACTATTATATCTCCATACAAACGACAGCCATTTAACCCTTTCCTTCATAGAGATTTAGGTTAATATACTATTATATCTCCATACAAACGACAGCCATTTAACCCTTTCCTTCATAGAGATTTAGGTTAATATACTATTATATCTCCATACAAACGACAGCCATTTAACCCTTTCCTTCATAGATATTTAGGTTAATATACTATTATATCTCCATACAAACGACAGCCATTTAACCCTTTCCTTCATAGATATTTAGGTTAATATACTATTATATCTCCATACAAACGACAGCCATTTAGCTATCATGCAGTGGATAAGTAGTCACCATATCTATCCCACCTCCATAGATATTACTGGGACTACATAGAGATTTAGGTTAATATACTATTATATCTCCATACAAACGACAGCCATTTAGCTATCATGCAGTGGATAAGTAGTCGCCATATCTATCCCACCTCCATAGATATTACTGGGACTACATAGAGATTTAGGTTAATATACTATTATATCTCCATACAAACGACAGCCATTTAGCTATCATGAAGTGGATAAGTAGTCGCCATATCTATCCCACCTCCATAGATATTACTGGGACTACATAGAGATTTAGGTTAATATACTATTATATCTCCATACAAACGACAGCCATTTAGCTATCATGCAGTGGATAAGTAGTCGCCATATCTATCCCACCTCCATAGATATTACTGGGACTACATAGAGATTTAGGTTAATATACTATTATATCTCCATACAAACGACAGCCATTTAGCTATCATGAAGTGGATAAGTAGTCGCCATATCTATCCCACCTCCATAGATATTACTGGGACTACATAGAGATTTAGGTTAATATACTATTATATCTCCATACAAACGACAGCCATTTAGCTATCATGAAGTGGATAAGTAGTCGCCATATCTATCCCACCTCCATAGATATTACTGGTACTACATAGAGATTTAGGTTAATATACTATTATATCTCCATACAAACGACAGCCATTTAGCTATCATGAAGTGGATAAGTAGTCGCCATATCTATCCCACCTCCATAGATATTACGTGTATTTCGTTGTATCAGCTATGTCACAATAAAGATGATTTGTTATATCGGATAGAGCGTGTATTGTCACTGTATCTTTCTTCATTTTGCTATATTCATATAACATGAAGCAGAAGTTCTTCTTTACTTTACAATGAATTGTAGAAATTCAACAGTGAAGTTATAGAGAATATTAGGTTACTATCTTTTAAGTTTGAATTTATTAGTTTAAACATATCTTATTTCCCAATATAATACATATTGAACAATGCATACATCACACATAATCAGAATACAGAAAAAGGATTAGAATGAAAGACAGAGTCTTATATAATTCCTCTCCTTTGAATTGATTAAACGAGTTGGAGAAAATAATACTGTATGTTTTTGGAGACCAGCCTAATCAACTGAAACAGTAAACTAATATTCTATATATCCTCTGTTCTGATAAATAGAAGTTTTAGAAAGGAAAGATTACCGAATATTTGTAACCTGAAATTTATTATGCCAAATGTGGACAGAGTTATGATGTCACAAAATGTTTATTATGCTCTGCGGCCACTGCCTAATAAAGACGGATCTGTAGTCCAGTTGTAACACTGTTGACTGGTAATCCAGGGATCACAGGTTCGATCCCCCGTCTGACCCTAATAAAATTAATAGTCTTTCAATGGGACTTTAAACCGAGGTCTTGTGTCGGTGCTGTACGCCGTACGCCGTAAAAGAACCAGAGGAGATTCTGGAATGGGTCTCATTTGCACTATCCTCCAAAAATCTAAAATGACTAATCTCTTCAGGAGGCGTCGCTCATATGGGTAACCGGTAGCGACGATAAATAAACGTAAAACACAGGCTGATTTTTACCATTATTACCATAAAGATTAAAAACATGAATGGCTTAGAAAGTGTGAAATAATAAATTTATTGCACTACTTTTACTTATTGGTCTTAACTACGACAATAGGAAGTCGTGATACAAGCAGTTGTAGTGCGTTTGCTTCAGGTGCGAAAGGCCCAGAGTTCGCACCCAAATTAAGCAAGGCATTTCAATTCCACATTGCCTCTTCTCTCTCCCTCGTGGCGATGGATTCCATCAGGAATGAGGTCTCGAGAGTGATTAATATAAGTTGTAGGAACTTGTTTAGCAATTTGGCTAAAATAAATATGTATAGACTAACCACGACAATTAAAATTGTTGTCAGCATGAACACTTTTGGAATCCATTAGCATATTGTAATTTTATTTTCACCATTCTAAAGTATGATAACCACGGTTTTTATCATAACAGACGATTGGTCATCATACCCAATGCTTTGAATATTCATAAAATAAATCGGCACTAAAATCTGTTGCACATCTATTCAACGTAGTAATTTGTTATTGATAAAGTTTACATAAGACTTGGCCATAATATATATTTAATTAACTTCAAAATGTACAATATAATTAGCTACAAGTGTATTGTTCTACAGACATTAATGATATAATCTGTATTGTCAATATGTATTGTAAACCGGCTTATTTTTGTGAATGTAATATTTAAAAACAATTCTATGTAGAGTTCATTCCTCACAAGAAACAGTTGTGAAGTCCTGACCTAGCAACTAGATGCACATTAAAACCAAGAAACAGTTGTGAAGTCCTCACCTAGCAACTGGATGCACATTAAAACTAAGAAAC
This sequence comes from Archivesica marissinica, assembly GCA_014843695.1. Taxonomy (NCBI): domain Eukaryota; kingdom Metazoa; phylum Mollusca; class Bivalvia; order Venerida; family Vesicomyidae; genus Archivesica; species Archivesica marissinica. Next base: position 26,255,653 of record CM026402.1, on the reverse strand, counting down.
AGTTGTGAAGTCCTCACCTAGCAACTGGATGCACATTAAAACCAAGAAACAGTTGTGAAGTCCTCACCTAGCAACTGGATGCACATTAAAACTAAGAAACAGTTGTGAAGTCCTCACCTAGCAACTAGATGCACATTAAAACTAAGAAACAGTTGTGAAGTCCTCACCTAGCAACTAGATGCACATTAAAACTAAGAAACAGTTGTGAAGTCCTCACCTAGCAACTAGATGCACATTAAAACTAAGAAACAGTTGTGAAGTCCTCACCTAGCAACTGGATGCACATTAAAACTAAGAAACAGTTGTGAAGTCCTCACCTAGCAACTGGATGCACATTAAAACCAAGAAACAGTTGTGAAGTCCTCACCTAGCAACTGGATGCACATTAAAACCAAGAAACAGTTGTGAAGTCCTCACTTGGCAACTGGATGTTCATTTCAAAATGATACCAAATTGAGTCTAAAAGGCAACACATAGATGTAATGTCACATTGTCTACACACAAATAGATATATGTGATTGTGTGGTGTATGTGACTGCCCGTCTAGATTCTATACCACACATAATTGCCAATGCCCACTCCTTTTTTTATTGCACTTTTGGCCTATTAAGATTGTTCATTTTCTGTGACAATGTGCCTTATAGACGCAGCGTGTCTGGCTATTATGATTTGCTACAGAGATACAAGAACATCAGAGAGAGGGCTGAACGGAATAATACCTAGTCAAAATAGCATGATATACAGTCAAACCTGTGTTAATGGTCACCTCCTGGCATGTACAGTCAAACCTGTGTTAATGGTCACCTCCTGACATGTACAGTCAAACCTGTGTTAGTGGTCACCTCCTGGCATGTACAGTCAAACCCGTGTTAATGGTCACCTCCTGGCATGTACAGTCAAACCTGTGTTAGTGGTCACCTCCTGACATGTACAGTCAAACCTGTGTTAGTGGTCACCTCCTGACATGTACAGTCAAACCTGTGTTAGTGGTCACCTCCTGGCATGTACAGTCAAACCTGTGTTAATGGTCACCTGGCATGTACGGTCAAACCTGTGTTAATGGTCACCTCCTGACATGTACGGTCAAACCTGTGTTAGTGGTCACCTCCTGGCATGTACAGTCAAACCCGTGTTAATGGTCACCTCCTGGCATGTACAGTCAAACCTGTGTTAGTGGTCACCTCCTGACATGTACAGTCAAACCTGTGTTAGTGGTCACCTCCTGGCATGTACAGTCAAACCTGTGTTAGTGGTCACCTCCTGGCATGTACAGTCAAACCTGTGTTAATGGTCACCTGGCATGTACGGTCAAACCTGTGTTAATGGTCACCTCCTGACATGTACGGTCAAACCTGTGTTAATGGTCACCTCCTGGCATGTATGGTCAAACCTGTGTTAGTGGTCACCTCCTGGCATGTACAGTCAAACCTGTGTTAATGGTCACCTCCTGACATGTACAGTCAAACCTGTGTTAATGGTCACCTCCTGGCATGTACAGTCAAACCTGTGTTAATGGTCACCTCCTGACATGTACGGTCAAACCTGTGTTAATGGTCACCTCCTGTCATGTACAGTCAAACCTGTGTTAATGGTCACCTCCTGGCATGTACGGTCAAACCTGTGTTAATGGTCACTGTACAAACCTGTGTTAATGGTCACCTCCTGACATGTACAGTCAAACCTGTGTTAATGGTCACTGTACAAACCTGTGTTAATGGTCACCTCCTGGCATGTACAGTCAAACCTGTGTTAATGGTCACCTCCTGGCATGTACAGTCAAACCTGTGTTAATGGTCACCTCTATTAAGCAGCCAACCTGTATTAAGCAGCCAGTTTCCAGATTCCCAATATGTTGTTTTGCTATACATTTGACCTCTATTATGCAGCCAACCTGTATTAAGCAGCCAGTTTCCAGATTCCCAATATGTTGTTTTGCTATACATTTGACCTCTATTAAGCAGCAACCTGTATTAAGCAGCCAGTTTCCAAATTCCCAATATGTTGTTTTGCTATACATTTGACCTCTATTAAGCAGCAACTTGTGCTAAGCAGCCACTTACTGAGATTCCCTTGGCTGGCTGCTTAACACAGGTTTGACTGTAGGTGGGATTTCATTAGTGAAACACGTGTGTAATGTTCGTATGTAACGAGTACACTTACTTCATAGCAACATGGTTGGAAATTGTGAAATTTGTACAGCAATATAACTTTAACTCTTTAACTCTTACTATGCTGGAAGTGAGTATATTAGTGTTTGCAAACAGCATAGAGCCTGATCAGATGGCACAGAACATGCACAGAACGTGCCATCTGATCAGGCTCTATGTTGTTTGCTATTTGGATAGTGGAGCTACTAAAACACGTGGATGAATAGCAAACAACATAGATCCTGATCAGACAGCGAAATGCAGCAGCTGATCTGGATCTATGTTGTTTGCACATTCCTTCCAATTTATTCAATATTTTAATGGTTAAGTATATAAGCGTATAGCGATATATCCGTATTGTATTCATGTATAATTGTGCGATATATCCGTATTGTATTCATGTATACTTGTGATATATCCGTATTGTATTCATGTATACTTGTGATATATCCGTATTGTATTCATGTATACTTGTGATATATCCGTATTGTATTCATGTATACTTGTGATATATCCGTATTGTATTCATGTATACTTGCGATATATCCGTATTGTATTCATGTATACTTGCGATATATCCGTATTGTATTCATGTATACTTGTGATATATCCGTATTGTATTCATGTATACTTGTGATATATCCGTATTGTATTCATGTATACTTGCGATATATCCGTATTGTATTCATGTATACTTGTGATATATCCGTATTGTATTCATGTATACTTGTGATATATCCGTATTGTATTCATGTATACTTGTGATATATCCGTATTGTATTCATGTATACTTGTGATATATCCGTATTGTATTCATGTATACTTGCGATATATCTGTATTGTATTCATGTATACTTGTGATATATCCGTATTGTATTCATGTATACTTGCGATATATCCGTATTGTATTCATGTATACTTGTGATATATCCGTATTGTATTCATGTATACTTGCGATATATCCGTATTGTATTCATGTATACTTGTGATATATCCGTATTGTATTCATGTATACTTGCGATATATCCGTATTGTATTCATGTATACTTGCGATATATCCGTATTGTATTCATGTATACTTGCGATATATCCGTATTGTATTCATGTATACTTGCGATATATCCGTATTGTATTCATGTATACTTGCAATATATCTGTATTGTATTCATGTATACTTGTGATATATCCGTATTGTATTCATGTATACTTGTGATATATCTGTATTGTATTCATGTATACTTGTGATATATCCGTATTGTATTCATGTATACTTGTGATATATCTGTATTGTATTCATGTATACTTGTGATATATCCGTATTGTATTCATGTATACTTGCGATATATCCGTATTGTATTCATGTATAATTGTGATATATCCGTATTGTATTCATGTATAATTGTGATATATCCGTATTGTATTCATGTATACTTGTGATATATCCGTATTGTATTCATGTATACTTGTGATATATCCGTATTGTATTCATGTATACTTGCGATATATCCGTATTGTATTCATGTATACTTGTGATATATCCGTATTGTATTCATGTATACTTGCGATATATCCGTATTGTATTCATGTATACTTGTGATATATCCGTATTGTATTCATGTATACTTGCGATATATCCGTATTGTATTCATGTATACTTGCGATATATCCGTATTGTATTCATGTATACTTGCGATATATCCGTATTGTATTCATGTATAATTGTGATATATCCGTATTGTATTCATGTATACTTGCGATATATCCGTATTGTATTCATGTATACTTGCGATATATCCGTATTGTATTCATGTATACTTGCGATATATCCGTATTGTATTCATGTATACTTGCGATATATCCGTATTGTATTCATGTATACTTGCGATATATCTGTATTGTATTCATGTATAATTGTGATATATCCGTATTGTATTCATGTATACTTGTGATATATCCGTATTGTATTCATGTATAATTGTGATATATCCGTATTGTATTCATGTATAATTGCGATATATCCGTATTGTATTCATGTATACTTGTGATATATCCGTATTGTATTCATGTATAATTGTGATATATCCGTATTGTATTCATGTATAATTGCGATATATCCGTATTGTATTCATGTATACTTGTGATATATCCGTATTGTATTCATGTATAATTGCGATATATCCGTATTGTATTCATGTATACTTGTGATATATCCGTATTGTATTCATGTATAATTGTGATATATCCGTATTGTATTCATGTATACTTGCGATATATCCGTATTGTATTCATGTATAATTGCGATATATCCGTATTGTATTCATGTATACTTGCGATATATCCGTATTGTATTCATGTATACTTGCGATATATCCGTATTGTATTCATGTATACTTGCGATATTTCATTAACGCCGATTATCTTCTGTTGACAGTTTGTGCGTTCTCGTGTTGGAGGGATCAGAACGGGTCCAGAGCAGTGTGCTGTCAGCATAGACCGATCCGTGAATGATACCACACTCATATTTGAGTCAAGGTTTGAAAGTGGTAACCTGGCCAAGGCAATGCAAGTGTAAGTAGAATGTAATCTACCCCCACCCACCCCCCTAAAACAAAAAACAAATGATATCAAAAATGAATATCTGAACCTAAGCACTTTAAAATAAGAAATAAAAAGAAATAAAAAATGATACAGTTGATCTACTGGTAGGTGGTGCGGTAAGGTAAGCATTATTTGGTGTATTTATTGTTTAGATTTAAAAAAGCTTGTGCCATTGACTGTCAAAATGGCCCAAAATAAACCAATTCAAATGCATGTAAATGCTCCTATACAACTGATACAGCAAATCTACTATTATGAAAATCTTGCACAATGTAACATGGAAATTGGTTTAAATAACTGAAAGCAAGTTCATTTTGTATTAGAATATGTTAATATTTTGTATAGAATGTATGTTTATTTTGTATTATAATGTGTGTTTATTTTGTATTATAATGAATGTTTATTCGGTATTTATAATGAATGTTTATTCTATATTATAATGAATGTTTATACTGTATTTATAATGAATATTTATATTATAATGAATGTTTATTCGGTGTTACAGCGGGGAGTATGAATACGAGCTATGGTTACGGTACGATCTGTATACCAACAAGCACACACAGTGGTACTATTTCTCCATCTCTAACACCAGACCCAACGTCACATACAGGTTCTCTCTCGTCAACTTCATGAAGGTAAGAGATTAACTGTAAAATGTCACATGTACGGTACATTCAAACATGTTATTAAAGACAACCCACGTGATTGGTAAAAACATGTGGTCTGTCTTTGTTGACATTTGGTCTGTCTTTGTTGACATTTGGTCTGTCTTTGTTGACATGTGGTCTGTCTTTGTTCACATTTGGTTTATCTTTGTTGACATGTGGTCTGTCTTTGTTGACATTTGGTTTATCATTGTTCCCATGTGGTCTGTCTTTGTTCACATTTGGTTTATCTTTGTTCACATTTGGTTTATCTTTGTTCACATTTGGTTTATCTTTGTTCACATGACTTGTGGTCTGTCTTTGTTGACATTTGGTCTGTCCTTGTTGATATTTGGTCTGTCTTTGTTGACATTTGGTCTGTCTTTGTTGACATTTGGTCTGTCTCTGTTCACATGTGGTCTGTTTTTGTTCACATGTGGTCTGTCTTTGTTCACATGTGGTCTGTCGTTGTTCACATGTGGTCTGTCGTTGTTCACATGTGGTCTGTCATTGTTCACATGTGGTCTGTCGTTGTTCACATGTGGTCTGTCGTTGTTCACATGTGGTCTGTCGTTGTTCACATGTGGTCTGTCGTTGTTCACATGTGGTCTGTCGTTGTTGATGGAACATGTAATGTCAGCATGTGTATGTGTGCTGTTTTATTGATCAGAATATACATATTTATCACGCACGCACGCACACCACACACACACACTTGCCAAAAATGCACGTAGTATATGAAGTATGACGTCACAAAATATTGTCCAACATGAATCTGCTTACATACAATATTAATAGTTTTGATATGGGAACAAAGTTAGTATTCATGGTATTGTTATATGTTGTAAAGACCATCACCATCTACCTCAAGTCTGCTTCAAGTGATTCCCGGCTGTGTGCAGCAAATAATTATATAACGTCTTTAACATCCAGGTTGCGAACACGAATCGACACGGCATCATCGCACACGTCATATGTCATTACCTCTTCCTGGCATCATTGCACACATCATATGTCATTACCTCTTCCTGGCAACATCGTGCATGTCGAATGTCATTACCTCTCCCTGGCAACATCGTGCATGTCATATGTCATTACCTCTCCCTGGCAACATCGTGCATGTCGAATGTCATTACCTCTCCCTGGCATCATCACATACATCATATGTCATTACCTCTCCCTGGCAACATCACATACATCATATGTCATTACCTCTCCCTGGCAACATCACATACATCATATGTCATTATATCTCCCTAGCAACATCCCACACATCATATGTCATTACCTCTCCCTGGCAACATCGCACACATCATATGTCATTACCTCTCCCTAGCAACATCGCACACATCATATGTCATTACCTCTTCCTGGTAACATCGCACACATCATATGTCATTACCTCTCCCTAGCAACATCACACACATCATATGTCATTACCTCTCCCTAGCAACATCACACACATCATATGTCATTACCTCTCCCTAGCAACATCGCACACATCATACGTCATTACCTCTCCCTAGCACCATCGCACACATCATATGTCAGTACCTCTCCCTGGCAACATCACACACATCATATGTCATTACCTCTCCCTAGCAACATCGCACACATCATATGTCATTACCTCTCCCTAGCAACATCGCACACATCATATGTCATTACCTCTCCCTAGCAACATCGCACACATCATATGTCATTATATCTCCCTGGCAACATCACACACATCATATGTCATTATATCTCCCTAGCAACATCGCACACGTCATATGTAATTACCTCTCCTTAGCAACATCGCACACATCATGTCATTACCTCTCCCTGGCAACATCACACACATCATATGTCATTACCTCTCCCTACCAATATCGCACACATCATATGTCATTACCTCTCCCTGGCAACATCGCACACATCATATGTCATTACCTCTCCCTAGCAACATCGCACACATCATATGTCATTACCTCTCCCTAGCAACATCGCACACATCATATGTCATTACCTCTCCCTAGCAACATCGCACACATCATATGTCATTACCTCTCCCTGGCAACATCGCACACATCATATGTCATTACCTCCCCCTAGCAACATCGCACGCATCATATGTCACTACCTCTTCCTGGCATCATTGCACACATCATATGTCATTACCTCTCCCTAGCAACATCGCACACATCATATGTCATTACCTCTCCCTGGCAACATCACACACATCATATGTCATTACCTCTCCCTGGCAACATCCATCGCACACATCATATGTCATTACCTCTCCCTGGCAACATCACACACATCATATGTCATTACCTCTCCCTGGCAACATCCATCGCACACATCATATGTCATTACCTCTCCCTGGCAACATCACACACATCATATGTCATTACCTCTCCCTGGCAACATCACACACATCATATGTCATTACCTCTCCCATGCAACATCGCACACATCATATGTCATTACCTCTCCCTGGCAACATCGCACACATCATATGTCATTACCTCTCCCTGGCAACATCATATGTCATTACCTCTCCCTAGCAACATCGCACACATCATATGTCATTACCTCTCCCTGGCAACATCACACACATCATATGTCATTACCTCTCCCTGGCAACATCGCACACATCATATGTCATTACCTCTCCCTGGCAACATCGCACACATCATATGTCATTACCTCTCCCTGGCAACATCATATGTCATTACCTCTCCCTGGCAACATCGCACACATCATATGTCATTACCTCTCCCTAGCAACATCGCACACATCATATGTCATTACCTCTCCCTGGCAACATCACACACATCATATGTCATTACCTCTCCCTAGCAACATCGCACACATCATATGTCATTACCTCTCCCTGGCAACATCGCACACATCATATGTCATTACCTCTCCCTGGCAACATCGCACACATCATATGTCATTACCTCTCCCTGGCAACATCACAAACATCATATGTCATTATATCTCCCTAGCAACATCACACACATCATATGTCATTACCTCTCCCTGGCAACATCGCACACATCATATGTCATTACCTCTCCCTAGCAACATCACACACATCATATGTCATTATATCTCCCTAGCAACATCACACACATCATATGTCATTACCTCTTCCTGGCAACATCACACACATCATATGTCATTACCTCTCCCTGGCAACATCACACACATCATATGTCATTATATCTCCCTAGCAACATCACACACATCATATGTCATTACCTCTCCCTAGCAACATCGCACACATCATATGTCATTACCTCTCCCTGGCAACATCGCACACATCATATGTCATTACCTCTCCCTGGCAACATCATATGTCATTACCTCTCCCTAGCAACATCGCACACATCATATGTCATTACCTCTCCCTGGCAACATCACACACATCATATGTCATTACCTCTCCCTGGCAACATCGCACACATCATATGTCATTACCTCTCCCTGGCAACATCGCACACATCATATGTCATTACCTCTCCCTGGCAACATCATATGTCATTACCTCTCCCTGGCAACATCGCACACATCATATGTCATTACCTCTCCCTAGCAACATCGCACACATCATATGTCATTACCTCTCCCTGGCAACATCACACACATCATATGTCATTACCTCTCCCTAGCAACATCGCACACATCATATGTCATTACCTCTCCCTGGCAACATCGCACACATCATATGTCATTACCTCTCCCTGGCAACATCGCACACATCATATGTCATTACCTCTCCCTGGCAACATCACAAACATCATATGTCATTATATCTCCCTAGCAACATCACACACATCATATGTCATTACCTCTCCCTGGCAACATCGCACACATCATATGTCATTACCTCTCCCTAGCAACATCACACACATCATATGTCATTATATCTCCCTAGCAACATCACACACATCATATGTCATTACCTCTTCCTGGCAACATCACACACATCATATGTCATTACCTCTCCCTGGCAACATCACACACATCATATGTCATTATATCTCCCTAGCAACATCACACACATCATATGTCATTACCTCTCCCTGGCAACATCGCACACATCATATGTCATTACCTCTCCCTGGCAACATCACACGCGTCATATGTCATTACCTCTCCCTGGCAACATCACACACATCATATGTCATTACCTCTCCTTAGCAACATCGCACACATCATATGTCATTACCTCTCCCTAGCAACATCACACACATCATATGTCATTACCTCTTACTGGCAACATCACACACATCATATGTCATTACCTCTCCCTGGCAACATTGCACACATCATATGTCATTACCTCTCCTTAGCAACATCACACACATCATATGTCATTACCTCTCCCTAGCAACATCACACACATCATATGTCATTACCTCTTCCTGGCAACATCACATACATCATATGTCATTACCTCTCCCTGGCAACATCGCACACATCATATGTCATTACCTCTCCCTGGCAACATCGCACACATCATATGTCATTACCTCTCCCTGGCAACATCACACACATCATATGTCATTATATCTCCCTAGCAACATCACACACATCATATGTCATTACCTCTCCCTGGCAACATCGCACACATCATATGTCATTACCTCTCCCTAGCAACATCACACACATCATATGTCATTATATCTCCCTAGCAACATCACACACATCATATGTCATTACCTCTACCTGGCAACATCACACACCTCATATGTCATTACCTCTCCCTGGCAACATCACACACATCATATGTCATTATATCTCCCTAGCAACATCACACACATCATATGTCATTACCTCTCCCTGGCAACATCGCACACATCATATGTCATTACCTCTCCCTGGCAACATCACACGTGTCATATGTCATTACCTCTCCCTGGCAACATCACACACATCATATGTCATTACCTCTCCCTGGCAACATCGCACACATCATATGTCATTACCTCTCCCTGGCAACATCACACACATCATATGTCATTACCTCTCCCTGGCAACATTGCACACATCATATGTCATTACCTCTCCTTAGCAACATCACACACATCATATGTCATTACCTCTCCTTAGCAACATCACACACATCATATGTCATTACCTCTCCTTAGCAACATCACACACATCATATGTCATTACCTCTCCCTGGCAACATTGCACACATCATATGTCATTACCTCTCCTTAGCAACATCGCACACATCATATGTCATTACCTCTCCCTAGCAACATCACACACATCATATGTCATTACCTCTTCCTGGCAACATCACACACATCATATGTCATTACCTCTCCCTGGCAACATTGCACACATCATATGTCATTACCTCTCCTTAGCAACATCACACACATCATATGTCATTACCTCTCCCTAGCAACATCACACACATCATATGTCATTACCTCTTCCTGGCAACATCACATACATCATATGTCATTACCTCTCCCTGGCAACATCACACACGTGATATGTCATTACCTCTCCCTGGCAACATCACACACATCATATGTCATTATATCTTCCTGGCAACATCACACACATCATATGTCATTACCTCTCCCTGGCAACATCGCACACATCATATGTCATTACCTCTCCCTGGCAACATCGCACACATCATATGTCATTACCTCTCCCTGGCAACATCACACTCGTCATATGTCATTACCTCTCCCTGGCAACATCGCACGCGTCATATGTCATTACCTCTCCCTAGCAACATCACACACGTCATATGTCATTATATCTCCTTAGCAACATCACACACATCATATGTCATTACCTCTCCTTAGCAACATCACACACATCATATGTCATTACCTCTCCCTGGCAACATTGCACACATCATATGTCATTACCTCTCCTTAGCAACATCGCACACATCATATGTCATTACCTCTCCCTAGCAACATCACACACATCATATGTCATTACCTCTTCCTGGCAACATCACACACATCATATGTCATTACCTCTCCCTGGCAACATTGCACACATCATATGTCATTACCTCTCCTTAGCAACATCACACACATCATATGTCATTACCTCTCCCTAGCAACATCACACACATCATATGTCATTACCTCTTCCTGGCAACATCACATACATCATATGTCATTACCTCTCCCTGGCAACATCACACACGTGATATGTCATTACCTCTCCCTGGCAACATCACACACATCATATGTCATTATATCTCCCTGGCAACATCACACACATCATATGTCATTACCTCTCCCTGGCAACATCGCACACATCATATGTCATTACCTCTCCCTGGCAACATCGCACACATCATATGTCATTACCTCTCCCTGGCAACATCACACGCGTCATATGTCATTACCTCTCCCTGGCAACATCGCACGCGTCATATGTCATTACCTCTCCCTAGCAACATCACACACGTCATATGTCATTATATCTCCCTAGCAACATCATATGTCATTACCTCTCCATGGCAACATCGCACACATCATATGTCATTACCTCTCCCTAGCAACATCACACACATCATATGTCATTACCTCTTCCTGGCATCATTGCACACATCATATGTCATTACCTCTTCCTGGCAACATCACACACATCATATGTCATTACCTCTCCCTGGCAGTATCATATGTCATTACCTCTCCCTGGCAACATCATATGTCATTACCTCTCCCTGGCAACATCACACACATCATATATCATTACCTCTCCCTAGCAACATCACACACGTCATATGTCATTACCTCTTCCTGGCAACATCACACACATATGTCATTACCTCTCCCTGGCAACATCGCACACATCATATGTCATTACCTCTCCCTAGCAACATCACACACATCATATGTCATTACCTCTCCCTAGCAACATCACACATGTCATATGTCATTACCTCTCCCTGGCAACATCACACACATCATATGTCATTACCTCTCCCTGGCAACATCACACACATCATATGTCATTACCTCTCCCTAGCAACATCACACATATCATGTCATTACCTCTCCCTGGCAACATCGCACACATCATATGTCATTACCTCTCCCTGGCAACATCACACACATCATATGTCATTACCTCTCCCTGGCAACATCATATGTCATTACCTCTCCCTGGCAACATCACACACATCATATGTCATTACCTCTCCTTAGCAACATCACACACATCATATCTCATTACCTCTTCCTGGCAACATCACACCTCATATGTCATTACCTCTCCTTAGCAACATCACACAAATCATATGTCATTACCTCTCCTTAGCAACATCACACATCATATGTCATTACCTCCCCCTAGCAACATCACACATCATATGTCATTACCTCTTCCTGGCAACATCACACACATCATATGTCATTACCTCTCCTTAGCAACATCACACACATCATATGTCATTACCTCTCCTTAGCAACATCACACACGTCATATGTCATTATATCTCCCTAGCAACATCATATGTCATTACCTCTCCATGGCAACATCGCACACATCATATGTCATTACCTCTCCCTAGCAACATCACACACATCATATGTCATTACCTCTTCCTGGCATCATTGCACACATCATATGTCATTACCTCTTCCTGGCAACATCACACACATCATATGTCATTACCTCTCCCTGGCAGTATCATATGTCATTACCTCTCCCTGGCAACATCATATGTCATTACCTCTCCCTGGCAACATCACACACATCATATATCATTACCTCTCCCTAGCAACATCACACACGTCATATGTCATTACCTCTTCCTGGCAACATCACACACATATGTCATTACCTCTCCCTGGCAACATCGCACACATCATATGTCATTACCTCTCCCTAGCAACATCACACACATCATATGTCATTACCTCTCCCTGGCAACATCGCACACATCATATGTCATTACCTCTCCCTAGCAACATCACACATGTCATATGTCATTACCTCTCCCTGGCAACATCACACACATCATATGTCATTACCTCTCCCTGGCAACATCACACACATCATATGTCATTACCTCTCCCTAGCAACATCACACACATCATATGTCATTACCTCTCCCTGGCATCACACATCATATGTCATTACCTCTCCCTGGCAACATCACACACATCATATGTCATTACCTCTCCTTAGCAACATCACACACATCATATGTCATTACCTCCCCCTAGCAACATCACACATCATATGTCATTACCTCTTCCTGGCAACATCACACACATCATATGTCATTACCTCTCCTTAGCAACATCACACACATCATATGTCATTACCTCTCCTTAGCAACATCACACACATCATATGTCACTACCTCTCCTTAGCAACATCACACATCATATGTCATTACCTCCCCCTAGCAACATCACACATCATATGTCATTACCTCTCCTTAGCAACATCACACACATCATATGTCATTACCTCTTCCTGGCAACATCACACACATCATATGTCATTACCTCTCCTTAGCAACATCACACACATCATATGTCATTACCTCTCCCTGGTAACATCACACACATCATATGTTATTACCTCTCCTTAGCAACATCACACACATCATATGTCATTACCTCTTCCTGGCAACATCACACACATCATTTGTCATTACCTCTTCCTGGCAACATCACACACATCATATGTCATTACCTCTCCTTAGCAACATCACACACATCATATGTCATTACCTCTCCTTAGCAACATCACACACATCATATGTCATTACCTCTCCTTAGCAACATCACACATCATATGTCATTACCTCCCCCTAGCAACATCACACATCATATGTCATTACCTCTCCTTAGCAACATCACACACATCATATGTCATTATCTCTTCCTGGCAACATCACACACATCATATGTCATTACCTCTCCCTAGCAACATCACACACATCATATGTCATTACCTCTTCCTGGCAACATCACACACATCATATGTCATTACCTCTCCCTAGCAACATCACACACATCATATGTCATTACCTCTTCCTGGCAACATCACACACATCATATGTCATTATATCTCCCTAGCAACATCACACACATCATATGTCATTACCTCTTCCTGGCAACATCACACACATCATATGTCATTACCTCTCCCTAGCAACATCACACACATCATATGTCATTACCTCTCCCTGGCAACATCACACACATCATATGTCATTACCTCTCCCTAGCAACATCACACACATCATATGTCATTACCTCTACCTAGCAACATCGCACACGTCATACATCATTACCTCTCCCTAGCAACATCACACACATCATATGTCATTACCTCTCCCTGGCAACATCACACACATCATATGTCATTACCTCTCCCTAGCAACATCACACACATCATATGTCATTACCTCTACCTAGCAACATCTCACACGTCATATGTCATTACCTCTCCCTGGTAACATCACACACATCATATGTCATTACCTCTCCCTAGCAACATCACACACGTCATATGTCATTACCTCTCCCTGGTAACATCACACACAATCATGGAATATGAATATTGATTTTCAATTTTATTATTATTTATTTGTTTGTTTGTTTGTTTGTTAGTTATAATCTCTATGTGTTTTGTATGTTTGTGTATACAGTCAAACTTGTATTAAGAAACCACTACAGGAAAGGGCAAAACGTGGTCTCTAAGCAAGAATGGTCTCTCAATACAGGCTAAATGTGAAAAATGTTGTCTCTTATTACAAGTGGTCTCTTAATACAAGTGATCTCTTAATACAAGTGGTCTCTTATTACAAATGGTCTCTTATTACAAGTGGTCTCTTAATACAAGTGGTCTCTTAATACAAGTTGTCTCTTAATACAAGTGGTCTCTTAATACAAGTGGTATCTTAATACAAGTGGTATCTTAGTAGATGTGGTCTTTCGAGGAAGTTTGACTGCATTGTGAGATTCACAAGGAAGATTGGTTTTATGCCGATGGCACATTCTCGCGAACTACACGTATTATCGTTAATATTATTATTATGGAAGTCGTGATAGCGCAATGGTAGTGCGTTCGCTTCAGGTGCGAAATGACTGGAGTTCGAGCCCCGCTGGAGCCGTTACGATTGTGCCCTTAGGCAAGACATTTAAATTCCATGTTGCCTCTTCTCTCTCCCTCGTGGCGATGGATTCCATCAGGAATGAGGTCTCGAGAGTGATTAATATAAGTTATATGAACTTGTTTCGCAATCGAGCTAAAATAAATTTGTATAAACTAATATTATTATTTACAGTCGGACAGTCTATATAACTATGGCATGAAGCCATGTATGTACAGTGAGAAGGATGCTCTACAGAAGAAGGTCGGTTGGCGTAGATATGGTACCAATATCAAATACTACAGAAATAACATCAAGTAAGTACAGTATCAATCAACATAATTATACACATCAAGTAAGTACAGTATCAATCAACATAATTATACACATCAAGTAAGTACAGTATCAATCAACATAATTATACACATCAAGTAAGTACAGTATCAATCAACATAATTATACACATCAAGTAAGTACAGTAACAATCAACATAAGTATACACATCAAGTAAGTACAGTAACAATCAACATAATTATACACATCAAGTAAGTACAGTATCAATCAACATAATTATACGCATCAAGTAAGTACAGTAACAATCAACATAATTATACACATCAAGTAAGTACAGTATCAATCAACATAATTATACACATCAAGTAAGTACAGTATCAATCAACATAATTATACACATCAAGTAAGTACAGTATCAATCAACATAATTATACACATCAAGTAAGTACAGTACAATCAACATATTATACACTCAAGTAAGTACAGTATCAATCAACATAATTATACACATCAAGTAAGTACAGTAACAATCAACATAATTATACACATCAAGTAAGTACAGTAACAATCAACATAATTATACACATCAAGTAAGTACAGTATCAATCAACATAATTATACACATCAAGTAAGTACAGTAACAATCAACATAATTATACACATCAAGTAAGTACAGTATCAATCAACATAATTATACACATCAAGTAAGTACAGTATCAATCAACATAATTATACACATCAAGTAAGTACAGTATCAATCAACATAATTATACACATCAAGTAAGTACAGTATCAATCAACATAATTATACACATCAAGTAAGTACAGTATCAATCAACATAATTATACACATCAAGTAAGTACAGTAACAATCAACATAATTATACACATCAAGTAAGTACAGTATCAATCAACATAATTATGCAGATCATGTTTACTGTGAAAACTTCATGCAACAAAGCATGAAAATCTATCTTTCAGTTTTAACCTTGAAATGCAAATCACAACTAAAGTTGCTATTGCAAACAGCATAGAGCCAGATCAGACAAAACAGAACGTGCACAGATCTCGCCGTCTGATCAGGCTCTATGTTGTTTGCTATTCTGATAGTGGAGCTCTATATCTGATCTATGGCTTCGAAGAATGAAATATAGCCCGGATAACAACATCTCTTGTTAGTTTTTACCAATATATTTGAGCTCAATTGTGAAACAAGTTCTTACAACATTAGTTTAATACTTCTTGAGACTTCATTCCTGAGAACAGAAGATAGGCAATGTGGAATTTAAGTGCCTTGCATAAGAGCACAATTGTAATGGCTACAGCTGGGCACAAAGTCCTGGCCTCTGACACCTGAAGCGAACACTCTACCACTGAGCTATCACAACTTGCACAACATCAGACCTGGAGAACTACACTGTTAAGTTACAAGTTGAACACATTTCCTATTCAACACTGTAGTTGTTAACCTGGAGAACTGCTCTGTTAAGTTACAAGTTGAACACATTACCTATTCAACACTGTAGTTGTTAAACCTGGAGAACTGCTCTGTTAAGTTACAAGTTGAACACATTACCTATTCAATACTGTAGTTGTTAACCTGGAGAACTGCTCTGTTAAGTTACAAGTTGAACACATTACCTATTCAACACTGTAGTTGTTAAACCTGGAGAACTGCTCTGTTAAGTTACAAGTTGAACACATTACCTATTCAATACTGTAGTTGTTAACCTGGAGAACTGCTCTGTTAAGTTACAAGTTGAACACATTACCTATTCAACACTGTAGTTGTTAAACCTGGAGAACTGCTCTGTTAAGTTACAAGTTGAACACATTACCTATTCAATACTGTAGTTGTTAACCTGGAGAACTGCTCTGTTAAGTTACAAGTTGAACACATTACCTATTCAACACTGTAGTTGTTAAACCTGGAGAACTGCTCTGTTAAGTTACAAGTTGAACACATTACCTATTCAATACTGTAATTGTTAACCTGAAGGACATCTCTGTTAAGTTACAAGTTGAACACATTACCTATTCAATACTGTAGTTGTTAACCTGGAGAACTGCTCTGTTAAGTTACAAGTTGAACACATTACCTATTCAACACTGTAGTTGTTAACCTGAAGGACATCTCTGTTAAGTTACAAGTTGAACACATTACCTATTCAACACTGTAATTGTTAACCTGAAGGACATCTCTGTTAAGTTACAAGTTGAACACATTTCCTATGCAACACTGTAGTTGTTAAACCTGGAGAACTGCTCTGTTAAGTTACAAGTTGAACACATTACCTATTCAATACTGTAGTTGTTAACCTGGAGAACTGCTCTGTTAAGTTACAAGTTGAACACATTACCTATTCAACACTGTAGTTGTTAAACCTGGAGAACTGCTCTGTTAAGTTACAAGTTGAACACATTACCTATTCAACACTGTAATTGTTAACCTGAAGGACATCTCTGTTAAGTTACAAGTTGAACACATTTCCTATGCAACACTGTATTTATTTATGTACTGAAATCACACATGAAAATGTTACTAATTAAAACGTTTTATAGTGAAATGAGAAAATATCAATTGTACGAGTGTTTGTATATTTCAGGTATGAAACTTCGCGAGGAGACAGACCTTTCTATTCATTAACATGGAGTGCAGAACTACCGCATAAAGGGGACACCGTGTACTTCTCTCACTGTTTTCCATACACATATACAGACTTGCAGGATTACCTCTTAGATCTTTCTAATGACCCTATTAAGTCAAAGATATGTAAGCAACGAGTGCTATGTCGAACTTTAGCTGGCAATCTAGTCTATCTGTTAACTATAACATCACCATCGACCAATCCTGACGATATTAAGGTAAGTTCTTTCTGATCTTTTTAGTTTACTGGTATTTGATGGTGTTGATTTGCGGGACAAACTATGTATCTGGGTAGTTAAAGGTAGTTGTCTTGATATCACTTGCCCCTAATAACATTTGCTTCAAAGACATCAACACACTTGCCCCTAATAACTATTGCTTCAAAGACATCAACTCACTTGCCCATCACATCTGTTGATTCAAAGACATCAACTCACTTGCCCCTAATAACTATTGCTTCAAAGACATCAACTCGCTTGTCCATCACAACTATTGCTTCAAAGACATCAACTCACTTGCCCCTAATAACTATTGCTTCAAAGACATCAACTCACTTGCCCATCACATCTATTGATTCAAAGACATCAACTCACTTGCCCATCACAACTATTGCTTCAAAGACATCAACTCACTTGCCCATCACAACTATTGCTTCAAAGACATCAACTCGCTTGCCCATCACAACTATTGCTTCAAAGACATCAACTCACTTGCCCCTTATAACTATTGCTTCAAAGACATCAACTCGCTTGCCCATCACAACTATTGCTTCAAAGACATCAACTCGCTTGCCCATCACAACCACAGGGATTCGGCACGTTTGGTGGTACTAGTATATATATTTAAGTACAGGGATTCTACTCTGTGGGATGTCAGATTTCGCATCGATCAGTAAAATGGCCCTATCTGAGACAATTTTGTACAAAGCTGTCCAAATATAACGCCTATCCCGAGTCTTTATATTGTTCTTCAAATAAAACACAACTTTAAGCTGCATGCATGTATACTTTGCAAACAATTGCCACAAACATTGGCCATAGCAGGTCACATTTCCGTACTAGGACACGGGTTCTGTCAGCAACAACAAAAAATCTTCGACGGGAGAGTTTTAACTGTGAATAACAGTATCAATAAAATGTGTTTACACTAACGTGTAGGTTTATTCGGCAAAAATGTACTTCAAAAAGAGATTTCGTAGCATTTTCAATTTGTTTTGAAAAATTCTAAAGCGGCGCAATTCGCGTTGAAACGATCGTTGAAACGAGCGTTCTGATTGGATTATTAGAATGTAACAAGATGTTTTTTTATATATGAAGAATAATCATAATCCAATCAGAACGCTCGTTTCAACGGTCATTTCAACGCGAATTGCGCCGCTTTAGAATTTTTCAAAACAAATTGAAAATGCTGCGAAATCTCTTTTTGACGTACATTTTTGCCGAATAAACCTACACGTTAGTGTAAACACATTTTATTGATAATGTTATTCACAGTTAAAACTCTCCCGTCGAAGATTTTTTGTTGTTGCTGACAGAACCCGTGTCCTAGTACGGAAATGTGACCTGCTATGGCCAATGTTTGTGGCAATTGTTTGCAAAGTATACATGCATGCAGCTTAAAGTTGTGTTTTATTTGAAGAACAATATAAAGACTCGGGATAGGCGTTATATTTGGACAGCTTTGTACAAAATTGTCTCAGATAGGGCCATTTTACTGATCGATGCGAAATCTGACATCCCACAGAGTAGAATCCCTGTACTTAAATATATATACTAGTACCACCAAACGTGCCGAATCCCTGTGATCACAACTATTGCTTCAAAGACATCAACTCACTTGCCCCTAATAACTATTGATTCAAAGACATCAACTCACTTGCCCCTAATAACTATTGATTCAAAGACATCAACTCACTTGCCCATCACAACTATTGCTTCAAAGACATCAACTCACTTGCCTCTAATAACTATTGCTTCAAAGACATCAACTCACTTGCCTCTAATAACTATTGCTTCAAAGACATCAACTCACTTGCCTCTAATAACTATTGATTCAAAGACATCAACTCACTTGCCTCTAATAACTATTGCTTCAAAGACATCAACTCACTTGCCTCTAATAACTATTGATTCAAAGACATCAACTCACTTGCCTCTAATAACTATTGCTTCAAAGACATCAACTCACTTGCCTCTAATAACTATTGCTTCAAAGACATCAACTCACTTGCCTCTAATAACTATTGATTCAAAGACATCAACTCACTTGCCTCTAATAACTATTGCTTCAAAGACATCAACTCACTTGCCTCTAATAACTATTGATTCAAAGACATCAACTCACTTGCCCATCACAACTATTGCTTCAAAGACATCAACTCACTTGCCCATCACAACTATTGCTTCAAAGACATCAACTCACTTGCCTCTAATAACTATTGCTTCAAAGACATCAACTCACTTGCCCCATAATAACTATTGCTTCAAAGACATCAACTCGCTTGCCCCATAATAACTATTGCTTCAAAGACATCAACTCGCTTGCCCATCACAACTATTGCTTCAAAGACATCAACTCACTTGCCCATCACAACTATTGCTTCAAAGACATCAACTCGCTTGCCCATCACAACTATTGCTTCAAAGACATCAACTCACTTGCCCCTAATAGCTATTGCTTCAAAGACATCAACTCACTTGCCCATCACAACTATTGCTTCAAAGACATCAACTCATTTGCCCATCACAACTATTGCTTCAAAGACATCAACTCACTTGCCCATCACAACTATTGCTTCAAAGACATCAACTCACTTGCCCCTAATAACTATTGCTTCAAAGACATCAACTCACTTGCCCATCACATCTGTTGATTCAAAGACATCAACTCACTTGCCCATCACAACTATTGCTTCAAAGACATCAACTCACTTGCCCATCACATCTGTTGATTCAAAGACAACAACTTGCCTGGCCCTAATAACTATTGATTCAAAGACATCAACTCACTTGCCCATTACATCTGTTGATTCAAAGACAACAACTTGCCTGGCCCTAATAACTATTGCTTCAAAGACATCAACTCACTTGCCCCTAATAACTATTGCTTCAAAGACATCAACTCACTTGCCCATCACAACTATTGCTTCAAAGACATCAACTCACTTGCCCATCACAACTATTGCTTCAAAGACAACAACTTGCCTGGCCCCTAATAACTATTGCTTCAAAGACATCAACTCACTTGCCCATCACATCTGTTGATTCAAAGACAACAACTTGCCTGGCCCTAATAACTATTGATTCAAAGACAACATTGCCCTTCACAATTGTTGATTCAAGTAACAACATGGATGCTAAATTTGTTTTTGATAATTTGCTTTGTGGCGGTTATGATTCTTCCTGGGTCCATGCCTGTGTCATAATTACTGCCCGGAGGGGCACCTGGGTTTTTCCCAAAACCTTGAAAATTGTCAAATGACTGAAGCTGTTGGTACGACTTAAAACTGCAAACAAAACATCAACTAACATTGTGAATGCTTTGATCTGCTTTGTATCTCATGTATTTATTGTATATTAGACATTATAGTAGGAATTAATAGTTTGGTCAGAGCATTATTTGATGGTAAGAGATTATAGAAGATTGCTGTTACAGATGTAAGAAATAAATGCAGTTGCTCGGAAGGGACCTTAAAACTGCTAAAAAAACACATCTTGCTGAAGTGTGCGTATTGTAATAATGTTTGATTTTAATGTTTCAGCACAAGAAAGCTGTTGTTTTGACAGCACGGGTACATCCAGGGGAGAGTAACTCTAGCTGGATGATGAAAGGCTTCCTTGACTACCTCACAAGTAACTCAGCTGATGCCAAGGTAACTAAAGTAACTCTCTGAATCCTATGGGTACATAACTCTAGCTACCTCATGAGTAGCTCAGCTGATGCCAAGGTAACTAATTAACTCTTGCGGTACTTCTATTGGTACATTCAGGAGCAAGTAACTCTAGCTGGATGATTACAACCGCATGAGTTACTCGGCCGATCCTATGTTACATTAACTCACCATGTATAGATACAAGAGCAAGTCCATCTAGCTGGATGATAACTGACTTATGAGTAACTGGGCTAGCTCACATCCAAGATCAAGATAGTAACTACCTAACGAGTATCCTGGTTCATACCGCCGGTACATACAGTGGCAAGTAACTCTATCTGAATGATAACTACCTAACGAGTATCCTGGTTCATACCGCTGGTACATCCAGGGGCAAGTAACTCTTATCTGGATGGTATCTACCTAGAGTATCCTGGTTCGTACTGCCGGTACATCCAGGGGCAAGTAACTCTATCTGAATGGTAACTACCTAACGAGTATACTGGTTCATACCGCCGGTACATCCAGGGGCAAGTAACTCTATCTGGATGGTAACTACCTAACGAGTATCCTGGTTCATACCGCCGGTACATCCAGGGGCAAGTAACTCTTATCTGGATGGTATCTACCTAGAGTATCCTGGTTCGTACTGCCGGTACATCCAGGGGCAAGTAACTCTATCTGAATGGTAACTACCTAACGAGTATACTGGTTCATACCGCCGGTACATCCAGGGGCAAGTAACTCTATCTGGATGGTAACTACCTAACGAGTATCCTGGTTCATACCGTCGGTACATCCAGGGGCAAGTAACTCTATCTGAATGGTAACTACCTATCGAGTATACTGGTTCATACCGCCGGTACATCCAGGGGCAAGTAACTCTTATCTGAATGGTAACTACCTATCGAGTATACTGGTTCATACCGCCGGTACATCCAGGGGCAAGTAACTCTTATCTGAATGGTAGCTACCTATCGAGTATCCTGGTTCATACCGCCGGTACATCCAGAGGCAAGTAACTCTTATCTGAATGGTAACTACCTATCGAGTATCCTGGTTCATACCGCCGGTACATCCAGGGGCAAGTAACTCTATCTGGATGGTAACTACCTAACGAGTATCCTGGTTCATACCGTCGGTACATCCAGGGGCAAGTAACTCTATCTGGATGGTAACTACCCAACGAGTATCCTGGTTCATACCGCCGGTACATCCAGGGGCAAGTAACTCTATCTGGATGGTAACTACCTAACGAGTATCCTGGTTCATACCGCCGGTACATCCAGGGACAAGTAACTCTATCTGGATGGTAACTACCTAACGAGTATCCTGGTTCATACCGCCGGTACATCCAGGGACAAGTAACTCTATCTGAATGGTAACTACCTAACGAGTATCCTGGTTCATACCGCCGGTACATCCAGGGGCAAGTAACTCTATCTGAATGGTAACTACCTATCGAGTATCCTGGTTCATACCGCCGGTACATCCAGGGGCAAGTAACTCTATCTGAATGGTAACTACCCAACGAGTATCCTGGTTCATACCGCCGGTACATCCAGGGGCAAGTAACTCTTATCTGAATGGTAACTACCTAACGAGTATCCTGGTTCATACCGCTGGTACATCCAGGGGCAAGTAACTCTTATCTGAATGGTATCTACCTAACGAGTATCCTGGTTCATACCGCCGGTACATCCAGGGGCAAATAACTCTATCTGAATGGTATCTACCTATCGAGTATCCTAGTTCATACCGCCGGTACATCCAGGGGCAAGTAACTCTATCTGAATGGTATCTACCTATCGAGTATCCTGGTTCATACCGCCGGTACATCCAGGGGCAAGTAACTCTATCTGAATAGTATCTACCTATCGAGTATCCTGGTTCATACCGCCGGTACATCCAGGGACAAGTAACTATCTGAATGGTAACTACCTAACGAGTATCCTGGTTCATACCGCCAGTACATCCAGGGGCAAGTAACTCTATCTGGATGGTAACTACCTAACGAGTATCCTGGTTCATACCGTCGGTACATCCAGGGACAAGTAACTCTTATCTGAATGGTAACTACCTAACGAGTATCCTGGTTCATACCGCCGGTACATCCAGGGGCAAGTAACTCTATCTGAATGGTAACTACCTAACGAGTATCCTGGTTCATACCGTCGGTACATCCAGGGACAAGTAACTCTTATCTGAATGGTAACTACCTAACGAGTATCCTGGTTCATACCGCCGGAACATCCAGGGGCAAGTAACTCTATCTGGATGGTAACTACCTAACGAGTATCCTGGTTCATACCGCCGGTACATCCAGGGGCAAGTAACTCTATCTGAATGGTAACTACCTAACGAGTATCCTGGTTCATACCGTCGGTACATCCAGGGACAAGTAACTCTTATCTGAATGGTAACTACCTAACGAGTATCCTGGTTCATACCGCCGGAACATCCAGGGGCAAGTAACTCTATCTGGATGGTAACTACCTAACGAGTATCCTGGTTCATACCGCCGGTACATCCAAAGGCAAGTAACTCTATCTGAATGGTAACTACCTAACGAGTATCCTGGTTCATACCGCCGGTACATCCAAGGGCAAGTAACTCTATCTGGATGGTAACTACCTAACGAGTATCCTGGTTCATACCGCCGGTACATCCAAAGGCAAGTAACTCTATCTGAATGGTAACTACCTAACGAGTATCCTGGTTCATACCGCCGGTACATCCAAGGGCAAGTAACTCTATCTGGATGGTAACTACCTAACGAGTATCCTGGTTCATACCGCCGGTACATCCAAAGGCAAGTAACTCTATCTGAATGGTAACTACCTAACGAGTATCCTGGTTCATACCGCCGGTACATCCAAGGGCAAGTAACTCTATCTGGATGGTAACTACCTAACGAGTATCCTGGTTCATACCGCCGGTACATCCAAAGGCAAGTAACTCTATCTGAATGGTAACTACCTAACGAGTATCCTGGTTCATACCGCCGGTACATCCAAGGGCAAGTAACTCTATCTGGATGGTAACTACCTATCGAGTATCCTGGTTCATACTGCCGGTACATCCAGGGACAAGTAACTCTATCTGAATGGTAACTACCTATCGAGTATCCTGGTTCATACCGCCGGTACATCCAGGGGCAAGTAACTCTTATCTGAATGGTATCTACCTATCGAGTATCCTGGTTCATACCGTCGGTACATCCAGGGGCAAGTAACTCTATCTGAATGGTAACTACCTATCGAGTATCCTGGTTCATACCGTCGGTACATCCAGGGGCAAGTAACTCTATCTGGATGGTAACTACCTAACGAGTATCCTGGTTCATACTGCCGGTACATCCAGGGGCAAGTAACTCTTATCTGAATGGTATCTACCTATCGAGTATCCTGGTTCATACCGCCGGTACATCCAGGGACAAGTAACTATCTGAATGGTAACTACCTATCGAGTATCCTGGTTCATAACGCCGGTACATCCAGTGGCAAGTAACTCTTATCTGAATGGTATCTACCTATCGAGTATCCTGGTTCATACCGCCGGTACATCCAGGGACAAGTAACTATCTGAATGGTAACTACCTATCGAGTATCCTGGTTCATACCGCCGGTACATCCAGGGGCAAGTAACTCTTATCTGAATGGTATCTACCTATCGAGTATCCTGGTTCATACCGCCGGTACATCCAGGGACAAGTAACTCTATCTGAATGGTTACTACCTAACGAGTATCCTGGTTCATACCGCCGGTACATCCAGGGACAAGTAACTCTATCTGAATGGTTACTACCTAACGAGTATCCTGGTTCATACCGCCGGTACATCCAGGGACAAGTAACTCTATCTGAATGGTAACTACCTAACGAGTATCCTGGTTCATACCGCCGGTACATCCAGGGACAAGTAACTCTAGCTGGATCGTAACTATCTATCGAGTATCTTGGTTCATTCCGTCGTTACATCCAGGGACAAGTAACTCTAGCTGGATCGTAACTATCTATCGAGAATCTTGGTTCATTCCGTCGTTACATCCAGGGGCAAGTAACTCTCCCTGAATGGTGTTATTAAATTGCAATAAACTGATCATTTCGTTAAATCCTATGGTCACAGCTGTAGCCATTGTATATTTAATAAATATGTTACATATCCTGGCCAATGGCCACCTCCAAGCAAACTCGATCAAGCCATGAACTCAAATCTCAAACTCAAGCTTACGTGAATTGATTGGGGGATTCTGACATTTAACCTCACTTGAATCAATCAGAAGCTTGAACTCGAGTTTGACCTCCGACCCAGTACTATTAGCAAGCAAATTGCAAAGTGTCTTTCTATTAAATTTCAGTTACTGCGAGATACATTCATATTCAAAATTGTGCCAATGTTGAACCCTGATGGTGTCATCGTCGGGAATTATCGGTGCTCCCTGGCTGGACGAGATCTCAACAGGAACTATAAAACTGTGCTCAAAGATGCCTACCCCACTATATGGCATACCAAGCAAATGATCCGGAGGTACAAACAATTATATATTGCACCCTACCAGGGGATTCTAACACCCTACCTAGGATTCTAACACTCTACCTGGGATTCTAACACCCTACCATGGATTCTAACACCCTACCATGGATTCTAACACCCTACCTGGGATTATAACACCCTACCATGGATTCTAACACCCTACCATGGATTCTAACACCCTACCTGGGATTCTAACACCCTACCATGGATTCTAACACCCTACCAGGGATTCTAACACCCTACCATGGATTCTAACACCCTACCATGGATGCTAACACTCTACCAAGGATTCTAACACCCTACCTGGGATTCTAACACTCTACCATGGATTCTAACACCCTACCTGGGATTCTAACACTCTACCATGGATTCTAACACTCTACCAGGGATTCTAACACCCTACCATGGATTCTAACACTCTACCATGGATTCTAACACCCTACCTGGGATTCTAACACTCTACCATGGATTCTAACACTCTACCAGGGATTCTAACACCCTACCATGGATTCTAACACTCTACCAGGGATTCTAACACCCTACCTGGGATTCTAACACCCTACCCAGGATTCTAACACCCTACCATGGATTCTAACACTCTACCAGGGATTCTAACACCCTACCTGGGATTCTAACACTCTACCATGGATTCTAACACTCTACCAGGGATTCTAACACCCTACCATGGATTCTAACACTCTACCAGGGATTCTAACACTCCACCAGGGATTCTAACATTCCACCAGGGATTCTAACACCCTACCTAGGATTCTAACACTCTACCAGGGATTCTAACACTCCACCAGGGATTCTAACATTCCACCAGGGATTCTAACACCCTACCCAGGATTCTAACACTCTACCAGGGATTCTAACACTCTACCAGGGATTCTAACATTCCACCAGGGATTCTAACACTCTACCAGAGATTCTAACACTCCACCAGGGATTCTAACATTCCACCAGGGATTCTAACACTCCACCAGGGATTCTAACACTCTACCAGGGATTCTAACACTCCACCAGGGATTCTAACACTCTACCAGGGATTCTAACACTCAACCAGGGATTCTAACACTCCACCAGGGATTCTAACACTCTACAGGGATTCTAACACTCTACCAGGGATTCTAACACTCTACCAGGGATTCTAACATTCAACCAGGGATTCTAACACTCTACCAGGGATTCTAACAACTCTACCAGGGATTCTAACATTCCACAGGGATTCTAACACTCTACAGGGATTCTAACACTCTACAGGGATTCTACACCCACCAGGATTCTAACATTCCACCAGGGATTCTAACACATCTCCACCAGGGATTCTAACACTCTACCAGGGATTCTAACATTCCCCAGGGATTCTAACACTCTACCAGGGATTCTAACACTCTACCAGGGAT
This sequence comes from Archivesica marissinica, assembly GCA_014843695.1. NCBI lineage: Eukaryota > Metazoa > Mollusca > Bivalvia > Venerida > Vesicomyidae > Archivesica > Archivesica marissinica. The sequence continues at coordinate 26,227,409 of CM026402.1, read as the reverse complement.
TCTAACATTCCACCAGGGATTCTAACACTCTACCAGGGATTCTAACACTCTACCAGGGATTCTAACATTCCACCAGGGATTCTAACACTCCACCAGGGATTCTAACACTCTACCAGGGATTCTAACATTCCACCAGGGATTCTAACATTCCACCAGGGATTCTAACACTCCACCAGGGAT
>CM026402.1:25882506-26226229 GCA_014843695.1 Archivesica marissinica | reverse complement strand
AATGGTTTCTACCTATCGAGTATCCTGGTTCATACCGCCGGTACATCCAGGGACAAGTAACTCTATCTGAATGGTTACTACCTAACGAGTATCCTGGTTCATACCGCCGGTACATCCAGGGACAAGTAACTCTATCTGAATGGTAACTACCTAACGAGTATCCTGGTTCATACCGCCGGTACATCCAGGGACAAGTAACTCTAGCTGGATCGTAACTATCTATCGAGTATCTTGGTTCATTCCGTCGTTACATCCAGGGACAAGTAACTCTAGCTGGATCGTAACTATCTATCGAGAATCTTGGTTCATTCCGTCGTTACATCCAGGGGCAAGTAACTCTCCCTGAATGGTGTTATTAAATTGCAATAAACTGATCATTTCGTTAAATCCTATGGTCACAGCTGTAGCCATTGTATATTTAATAAATATGTTACATATCCTGGCCAATGGCCACCTCCAAGCAAACTCGATCAAGCCATGAACTCAAATCTCAAACTCAAGCTTACGTGAATTGATTGGGGGATTCTGACATTTAACCTCACTTGAATCAATCAGAAGCTTGAACTCGAGTTTGACCTCCGACCCAGTACTATTAGCAAGCAAATTGCAAAGTGTCTTTCTATTAAATTTCAGTTACTGCGAGATACATTCATATTCAAAATTGTGCCAATGTTGAACCCTGATGGTGTCATCGTCGGGAATTATCGGTGCTCCCTGGCTGGACGAGATCTCAACAGGAACTATAAAACTGTGCTCAAAGATGCCTACCCCACTATATGGCATACCAAGCAAATGATCCGGAGGTACAAACAATTATATATTGCACCCTACCAGGGGATTCTAACACCCTACCTAGGATTCTAACACTCTACCTGGGATTCTAACACCCTACCATGGATTCTAACACCCTACCATGGATTCTAACACCCTACCTGGGATTATAACACCCTACCATGGATTCTAACACCCTACCATGGATTCTAACACCCTACCTGGGATTCTAACACCCTACCATGGATTCTAACACCCTACCAGGGATTCTAACACCCTACCATGGATTCTAACACCCTACCATGGATGCTAACACTCTACCAAGGATTCTAACACCCTACCTGGGATTCTAACACTCTACCATGGATTCTAACACCCTGGATTCTAACCTCTCCATGATTCTACACTCTACCAGGGATCTACACCCTACCATGGATTCTAACACTCTACCATGGATTCTAACACCCTACCGGGATTCTAACACTCTACCATGGATTCTAACACTCTACCAGGGATTCTAACACCCTACCATGGATTCTAACACTCTACCAGGGATTCTAACACCCTACCTGGGATTCTAACACCCTACCCAGGATTCTAACACCCTACCATGGATTCTAACACTCTACCAGGGATTCTAACACCCTACCTGGGATTCTAACACTCTACCATGGATTCTAACACTCTACCAGGGATTCTAACACCCTACCATGGATTCTAACACTCTACCAGGGATTCTAACACTCCACCAGGGATTCTAACATTCCACCAGGGATTCTAACACCCTACCTAGGATTCTAACACTCTACCAGGGATTCTAACACTCCACCAGGGATTCTAACATTCCACCAGGGATTCTAACACCCTACCCAGGATTCTAACACTCTACCAGGGATTCTAACACTCTACCAGGGATTCTAACATTCCACCAGGGATTCTAACACTCTACCAGAGATTCTAACACTCCACCAGGGATTCTAACATTCCACCAGGGATTCTAACACTCCACCAGGGATTCTAACACTCTACCAGGGATTCTAACACTCCACCAGGGATTCTAACACTCTACCAGGGATTCTAACACTCTACCAGGGATTCTAACATTCCACCAGGGATTCTAACACTCTACCAGGGATTCTAACACTCTACCAGGGATTCTAACACTCTACCAGGGATTCTAACATTCCACCAGGGATTCTAACACTCTACCAGGGATTCTAACACTCTACCAGGGATTCTAACATTCCACCAGGGATTCTAACACTCTACCAGGGATTCTAACACTCTACCAGGGATTCTAACATTCCACCAGGGATTCTAACACTCCACCAGGGATTCTAACACTCTACCAGGGATTCTAACATTCCACCAGGGATTCTAACACTCCACCAGGGATTCTAACACTCTACCAGGGATTCTAACATTCCACCAGGGATTCTAACATTCCACCAGGGATTCTAACACTCCACCAGGGATTCTAACACTCTACCAGGGATTCTAACATTACACCAGGGATTCTAACACTCTACCAGGGATTCTAACATTCCACCAGGGATTCTAACACTCCACCAGGGATTCTAACATTCCACCAGGGATTCTAACATTCTACCAGGGATTCTAACACTACCCTATGGATAAAAAAGCCGCCGTGATTCTAGCCCAGTCACAATAGAATAGTAATTGCCAATCTCATGACATGTAAATTACGCCAGTTTACTGATCAAAAGGGATGTCATTGCCATTAACAAAAGCTGTGAAAACGTTTTGTGTGACACGCGGACCTGGACACTCGGCCAATTGTGTTTGACCCAAACTTATATTAACCACTCTCGAGACCTCATTCCTGATGGAATCCATCACCACGAGGGAGAGAGAAGAGGCAAAGTGGAAATTAAATGCCTTACCTAAGGGCACAATCGTAACTGCTCCAGTGGGGCTTTTTGTCATTAGACTCTCTTTGTAGCTTCAATTCTCCGTAGCAAATCATAACGGCAATGAAATTAATGTGCGTGCATCACATTCAGCATGCTCTATTAATATTGCTGGCATAAAACAAAATGGTACACTCGCATACACTGCAATTTTGTTTTTCTGAGCAGAAATACGACTTTTAACATTTGACTTTACGAGGTGGTCATCCCTTCCATTTGTGTATTGCAGATTGCTACAAGAGCGTGAGATAGTTGCTTATTGTGATCTACACGGACATAGCCGCAGACAGAATGTGTTCATTTATGGCTGTGAAAACAGACACAATCCCGATCGACGTCTTCGAGAGAGAATCTTCCCCTGTATGATGCAGAAAAACTCACCAGATAAGGTACACGCTTTGTATACGTTACTGTGAATGATGTCTCGAGCACATCTCATTCCAAAGGGAAGACAGATGAACACTTTGTAAACGTAAATGTGAACGATATCTGGAGCACGGGGTGGGGGTACATCTCATTCCAAAGGGAAGGCAGATGAACACTTTGTAAACGTAAGTGTGAACTATATCTTGAGCACAGGGGGGACACATCTCATTCCAAAGGGAAAGCAGATGAACACTTTGTAAACGTAAGTGTGAACAATATCTGGAGCACAGGGGGGGGGGGGGTACATCTCATTCCAAAGGGAAGGCAGATGAACACTTTGTAAACGTAAGTGTGAACTATATCTTGAGCACAGGGGGGACACATCTCATTCCAAAGGGAAGGCAGATGAACACTTTGTAAACGTAAGTGTGAACAATATCTGGAGCACAGGGGGGGGGGGGGTACATCTCATTCCAAAGGGAAGGCAGATGAACACTTTGCATACGTACATGTGCAATATATCTCGAGCACAGGCGGGACACAGGTCTGATGTCCATTTTATCAACCTATCATATGTGAGTGCATGCCAAAACCCACAGATGTTAGGAACAAAGTAGGGGGGTCATCTTATAGGCGAGATGGACGGTATAGAGGCTTTGAACAGACCTAGTATTGTACTTAACATCCTTCAATGTGTATTTCAGTTTCATTTTGAGGCCTGCAAGTTCAAAATACAGAAATCAAAGGAAGGTACAGGCAGGGTTGTGATGTGGAACATGGGAATACTGAACAGTTATACTATGGAGGTAAGACAGGTTGTGGTATACTATGGAGGTAAGACAGGTTGTGGTATACTATGGAGGTAAGACAGGTTGTGGTATACTATGGAGGTAAGACAGGTTGTGGTATACTATGGAGGTAAGACAGGTTGTGGTATACTATATACGCAGGTGTTTCTGTGCACGCAGGTGTGTCTGTGCACGCAGGTGTGTCTGTGCACGCAGGTGTGTCTGTGCACGCAGATGTATCTGTGCACGCAGGTGTGTCTGCACACAGGTGTGTCTGCACGCAGGTGTATATGTGCATGCAGGTGTGTCTGTGCACGCAGGTGTGTCTGTGCACGCAGGTGTGTCTGTGCATGCAGGTGTGTCTGTGCATGTGGACAGGTCTATCTGTGCATGTGGACAGGTGTATCTGTGCATGCAGGTGTGTCTGTGCACGTGGACAGGTGTATCTGTGCACGTGGACAGGTGTATCTGTGCACGCAGGTGTGTCTGTGCACGCAGGTGTGTCTGTGCATGCAGGCTTGTCTGTGCATGCAGGTGTGTCTGTGCATGCAGGTGTGTCTGTGCACATGGACAGGTGTATCTGTGCACGTGGACAGGTGTATCTGTGCACGTGGACAGGTGTATCTGTGCACGTGGACAGGTGTATCTGTGCACGCAGGTGTGTCTGTACACGCAGGTGTGTCTGTGCATGCAGGCTTGTCTGTGCATGCAGGTGTGTCTGTGCATGCAGGTGTGTCTGTGCACATGGACAGGTGTATCTGTGCACGTGGACAGGTGTATCTGTGCACGCAGGTGTGCATGTGGACAGGTGTATCTGTGCATGCAGGTGTGTCTGTGCATGCAGGTGTGTCTGTGCACGTGGACAGGTGTATCTGTGCACGTGGACAGGTGTATCTGTGCACGCAGGTGTATCTGTGCACGCAGGTGTGTCTGTGCATGTGGACAGGTGTATCTTTGCATGCAGGTGTGTCTGCACGTGGACAGGTCTATCTGTGCACGTGGACAGTGTATCTGTGCACGTGGACAGGTGTATCTATGCACGTAGACTGGTCTATCTGTGCACGTGGACAGCTCTGATATTCTGATTATGATGCACGCACGTACTGGATGTGTAAGTTTGATATTTACCTCGTTTTCGATGTTTCTGAAATAGAAAGATCTGTGCACGTGCAGTGAAACATCTCGAGCTTTGCTGTCGGTGTTACATGTAGCACATGCACGGGTCTTTCTCTTTCAGAAACACCTCTTACCCGGTCTATTTCCTTTACATCTGCATCCACTAAATCCGCTAACATGCCACGCTACATATATGCTTTCAGGCAACATTCTGTGGTTCAAGCCTGGGTAAGAAGAAAGGGTTTCATTTCACTACTCGGGATTTTGAGGAGATGGGATACGACTTCTGTGATACCCTACTGGATTACTGTGATCCAGATACCACCAAAGTAAGTCTCTTCGCTCACATAATTGTCATATTAAATAATTCATTTCTCAATTAGGTGAAGTTCATTAGCTTGGAATTGTTATATCCAAATTGCCCGTTTTGTTAAACATCGTTGGTGGTCATATGAATATTCAATAAATCTGACCAATTGCAATGCGTGTGTGTTTTACGTTTATTTATCGTCGCTACCGGTTGCCCATATGAGCGATGCCTCCTGAAGAGATTAGTCATTTTAGATTTTGGAGGATAGCGCAATGATACAGACAGAGACCCATTCCAGAGTCTCCTCTGGTTCTTTTACGTGCACAGTGTAAAGCACTGACACGAGACCTCGGTTTAACGTCCCATCTGAAAGACTGTTAATTTTATTAGGGTCAGACGGGGGATCGAACCTGCGATCCCTGGATTTCCAGTCCAACGTGTTACCACTGGACTACAGATCCATCTGCAAAATATGCACTGCAACGGCACAATGATATTCAAACTGATAAGCATTCAGAAATAAATTTAATTTAATTAACAGAAAATCATCAACAAGATTCATGGTAATCTTGAACAATAAAGCTCAATAATAAAACATTAAATGCTGTGAAAGAATTTTGAAAATCGCACTTAAAATAAAGAAGTTGTGACAGGTTGATTATCTTAAATAGAATATTATGGAGGCGGCCATCTTGGATTAACCAAGTCACATGACTTCTAAAACACAAAACACATTATGCTCATTTTACCAACACAAATATGTCATTTCTGATAATTATTATTTCTATTAAAAGCAGCTTATGTAGCTATATATATTTTATTAACAATTTTACTTATTTTTACGTCAGATGCACATGTTTTCATAAATTTGGCAGACAGGAAGTCAATTTTAACTATTCACAAATATTCAAAATGGCTGCCATTTTGAACAATAATTCAAATTTTCAAATGTCCATAGCTTGTTTATTCGAAGTGCGAATTTCATAATTGTTTCAGTATTATGCACACGTTCCCAATTAATAAGTGCTTAACTGGGCAAACAGTTTGCAAAAGTTGTTTTTTTAAGGAGCTATGTAAGAATGTAATCATTTAAGGAATGAATCGCGGGTTAATAGTTTCCATCGGTGTATGAACTATATTGGGCGTGGTTAAAGTGTGTGGAGGCCGAAGGCATCCACGCTAACTTTAACCCTTTCCCCCATAGATGTAGTTTTATTTCATACATTTGGCTGTAATTTACCAATCATATGCAATGGATAAGCTGTGAACTTGCCTACTCTACATTCATGGAGGTTACTAGGATTAAGGGCTGTATGCACTACGTTGTTCCTATTTTTAATATAGCATATTTGACTACTAATGTGTCAATCTATGTGCAATAGGCAATGGTGTCGAGAGGCGCTTCTAATTAGGAAAGGGTTAAACATGGCCAATATAGTTCATACCTCGATGGAAACTATTAACAGAAATATAGCACACTTTGCATTTAAACTGTTTTTAGTCCAGATTTGTAACACTTACCTTGTCTCGGAAAAGGTAAATAGATCATTCTTGGAACAGCGTAAACTATAACACATGCCTTTTCTCACGACGAACGTTGCCTAATAATGTGAATGCGCATGCCCGTAACTTCGAGTGCGCATGTCAGCTGCATATCATTAGTTGGGAACCTTCATGCGAAATTATATACAAGGGCACACGTACGTTCATCGAAGGAAATGCAATAGCGATGTAAATATATGCAGTTATGTTTTATAATAATGTCCCTTCCTTTCCTGTGTATTGAGAAACAAGAAATGCTGAACTTTGTAAATCTGATGGTAATTATAAACTTGCACTCCCAACGGACAAATATTATACTAGCACACAACATTATGCCGACGAATGTTAACATGGACCAAATGTCACATGACTCACCGTTTCCCCTGTAGCATATCCCTAGCATAGATTATCCTCTATTCATTGTACGTTATGTTTTATTATATGAGCCATGTTGTGCCAAAACCAACAAATGTTCAGAAACTTGCATAACTCATAAACTTCTACTATAAATAAAGAAATCTATCTATCTATCTCTATCTAATTATAGTTAAGAGAAAATAGGGCGTCAAACTTAAGAATGTATCTTAACCCATTCAACACCAAGTAACTGACATGGACTGGTGCATGATATTTTTAGGCCAATAAATTAATAAGAAAATTACATTTGGACCAGTTCATTTATCAAAATGAGTAAATTTGTCTAAATATAGTAATATTACTGGCAAAAAGTACAGATTCTGATGAGACAGCCGGCTCATCTGGATCTACACTTTTTGTAAGCCTATTTAGAGGTTTGTGGTGTTGAAAGGGTTAATAATGGTAAAATTGACCGACATTTACAAGGAAGTTAATTTGCATAAATTTAATATTAATTTATGGATCTTGTTCAGATTGTTTCACATGAAAAGTTAAGCTAATTAACTTTGTCGAACAGCTCTGTCATTGGAAAGTTAACGGTATTTCATATTAAATGCTATCATTTGGAAACCAAGTAAATTTTTCTATCATCAGTGGTTTATGAGTTATGTGCTTTCATCAGCGCAACGTTGGTGTTTAGCTTGACATGGCACATTTGTTGTGTTATTACTTTGTTTAATTTCTGTTTTTCATTTTATTGTGGCATTGTTATGAAAAGTAACCATTAGAAACATTCCCCCGAGTGCGCAATAAAATGTCTCGTATATATGCCTTGTTTGTAACATTATATATTGCATGATTGCATGAGATTTTAGTCCAGTGTTAGTAGCATTTTGATTGTGGTTTGTTACCTCTTCCGGGATGTTATGTTTTCACTCCAGTTTGTCTGTCTGTCTGTTAGCAGAATTATGTAAAAGCCTACCGATGAATATTCATGAATATATTTGGAAAGGTCTGCCACGGGCCTATGACCAATCAATTAGCGATTGGTCATTTGCTGGATCTAAACCACAGCGTGGCGAAGTTAGCACTTTCGAGTTCGCTCTAGTTTGATTCTGTATTAAAGTTAGATATCCAAAGTCAGTGACAGTCTATGCAAATTTGTTTTAGCTCAATTGCGAAACAAGTTCTTACAACTTGTATTTATCACTTTTGAGACCTCATTCCTGATGGAATCCATAGCAATGAGGGAGAAAGATGAGGCAATGTGGAATTTAAATGCCTTGCCTAAGGGCGCAATCGTAACGGCTCCAGTGGGACTTAACTGCAGTCATTTCGCACCTGAAGCGAACGCTCTACCACTGCGATATCACGATTTTAAATGTTTTCATTATATTGAGGTTTGGTAATGTCAGCAAGAATAATGTTTTCCACATTTGTAATCGCGTGAAAACGAACATCGGAAATTATGATGGTAGTGATGTTGATAAATTTATGACCTTTGAAAGTAATATTTGGAAATTGAAGCATGTTGGAAGTGGTTGCGGTTTTAATGAATGTTTGAACTTCCACTTGAATACATGCTTATTAATGACCTGCTGATATAGCAGTATATGACGTCAATTTGATATGTAACATAGACTCGCGCATTTGTGAATTCATCACTTCGCTTTCTAAGTGAGTCGTCTTATGCAAGATTTGCTAAAATCCATCACTTTCACAAGAAGTAAGGGGTGCGTCTAATATGCGAGGGTGCATTGTGGTGGATTAAATAATGTAAACCTGTTAGCAGGCGACATGCCAATAAAATTATCTGGAAAATTGATCCTAACTTGCAGTATAATGATCGAATGTCATACAGTCAAACCTGTGTTAGTGGTCACCTGTATTAAGCAGCTAACCTGTATTAAGCAGCCAGTTTCCATATTCCCAATATGTTGTTTTATTATACATTTGCCCTCTATTAAGCAACCACCTGTGCTATGCAGCCATTTTCTGTGATTCCCTTGGCCTGTTGCTTAACCCAGGTTTGCATGTATATCATCGGTTTGCTTGAAATTCCTATTATGTTTGCATGTATATCATCAGGTGTATTTCCTCATGAAATTCCTATTATGTTTGCATGTATATCAGCTGGTGTATTTCCTCATGCTGTGTTGTATTCAAAGAGTTATTTTGCATCATAGCTTTGAAGTTATAATATTTACCTACATTCTTTGTAAGGAATTCACGATTCAATTACCTACATTGTTTGTAAGGAATTCACGATTCAATTACCTACATTGTTTGTAAGGAATTCATGATTCAATTACGTCATGATTCAATTACCATCATTGTTTGTAATGAATTCATGATTCAATTACCTACATTGTTTGTAATGAATTCATGATTCAATTACCTACATTGTTTGTAAGGAATTCATGATTCAATTACCTACATTGTTTGTAAGGAATTCACAATTCAATTACCTACATTGTTTATAAGGAATTCATGATTCAATTACCTACATTGTTTGTAAGGAATTCACGATTCAATTACCTACATTGTTTGTAAGGAATTCACGATTCAATTACCTACATTGTTTCTAAGGAATTCATGATTCAATTACCTACATTGTTTCTAAGGAATTCATGATTCAATTACCTACATTGTTTGTAAGGAATTCACAATTCAATTACCTACATTGTTTATAAGGAATTCATGATTCAATTACTACATTGTTTGTAAGGAATTCACGATTCAATTACCTACATTGTTTGTAAGGAATTCATGATTCAATTACCTACATTGTTTGTAAGGAATTCACGATTCAATTACCTATATTGTTTATAAGGAATTCATTATTCAATTACCTACATTGTTTGTAAGGAATTCATGATTCAATTACCTACATTGTTTATAAGGAATTCACGATTCAATTACCTACATTGTTTGTAAGGAATTCATGATTCAATTACCTACATTGTTTATAAGGAATTCATTATTCAATTACCTACATTGTTTGTAAGGAATTCACGATTCAATTACCTACATTGTTTATAAAGAATTCATGATTCAATTACCTACATTGTTTGTAAGGAATTCACGATTCAATTACCTACATTGTTTATAAGGAATTCATGATTCAATTACCTACATTGTTTGTAAGGAATTCACGATTCAATTACCTACATTGTTTGTAAGGAATTCACGATTAAATTACCTACATTGTTTGTAAGGAATTCACGATTCAATTACCTACATTGTTTGTAAGGAATTCACGATTCAATTACCTACATTGTTTGTAAGGAATTCACGATTCAATTGCCTACATTGTTTGTAAGGAATTCACGATTCAATTCCACAATGAGAAACATCTCTAATTTTCTATTACCTCCCTTGGCAGATAAAGTCTGATTTATTCCAAAATGTGAATAGGTCCTTTTAGTTAGAATCCTTTGTTTTTACCATTGTTCCCTAACCAGATGTTGCGGTATGATAAGTGTGATTTATGAAAATTGCATATACTGTATGACATCTGTCGCGATATAGTTTAATTAAATATAATTTAATAATCATATAAAGCGATAGTGGAATAAAATTGCTAGCATGTTGTGCAAAGGAAACAACAATAAAAACAGAGGAAAATAGGACCTATCTACTTTTAAGGAGTATTCAGGGGCAGTAAATGACTGGTGTCTCTCATTATAATGATGTATAGATAACAATTATATTGCAGAGCCTAACTCAACTTGTGATACATTATGATTCATAATTGCAGAGCCTAACTCATCTTGTGATACATTATGATTCATAATTCATAATTGCAGAGCCTAACTCAACGTGTGATACATTATGATTCATAATTGCAGAGCCTAACTCGCCTTGTGATACATTATGATTCATAATTGCAGAGCCTAACTCATCTTGTGATACATTATGATTCATAATTCATAATTGCAGAGCCTAACTCATCGTGTGATACATTATGATTCATAATTGCAGAGCCTAACTCACCTTGTGATACATTATGATTCATAATTGTAGAGCCTAACTCGCCTTGTGATACATTATGATTCATAATTGCAGAGCCTAACTCATCTTGTGATACATTATGATTCATAATTGCAGAGCCTAACTCGCCTTGTGATACATTATGATTCATAATTGCAGAGCCTAACTCATCGTGTGATACATTATGATTCATAATTGTAGAGCCTAACTCGCCTTGTGATACATTATGATTCATAATTGCAGAGCCTAACTCATCTTGTGATACATTATGATTCATAATTGCAGAGCCTAACTCAACGTGTGATACATTATGATTCATAATTGCAGAGCCTAACTCAACGTGTGATACATTATGATTCATAATTGCAGAGCCTAACTCAACGTGTGATACATTATGATTCATAATTGATTCATCATTTATTGAATACTGTCAATATTTCCACATGCTTCTGAATTTTGATACACATTCCCAGTTTCTTATTCAAACAGTTACTCTGGAAGGGGTGTCATTAGTGTTACTTGTTATAGCATTTAATTTAAGGGCTTCAGTTAACCCATTACTACATACAAGCACGGAACTAGTCCTGTTTCTTTGTGGAAATGGGTAAAAACCGTGTCGTTCTAGGCACACACAAAATGGTCAAATTTACCGTTCTAACTTGAACATAATACGCAACTGAATTGTAAGCGTGTTTTTGTTTTACGTTTATTTATCGTCGCTACCAGTTGCCCATATGAGCCACGCCTCTTGAAGAGATTGTAAGCAACATATGTAAACATTATATATACCTTCTAAGGGAAACAACTCATCCTGTAAATACAATTTCTATTTAATTCATTACATTTATTCTACCTTACAATAGTACTTACATTTAATTTGCATAAAGAAGAAGAAACTGGGAACCTCATCACACGCCTTGTTTCCACAGAATGTTTCTTCAGTTCAGCGTATTATCAGCCATATGTTTTATTTTGCACAATGTATTGCTATATAATTCATATTGTAAATTTTCAGTCTGCCAATGTATTGTATGATTTGGAGGAGCATCTAAAACAAGAGATTCGTATCAAACTGGAACTGAAGGGTGTCAATCTGGAAAACATCGATCTGAATGTAGATGACCTGGAGTCTGCTTTTGACCTGGAATCCAGGTATGTTCCTTACGCATAAAGTTTTATTGGTAGAAAGGAAGATGCTGTGCATTGTGTCAACTAGTTCATACCTTCTTTGTGTCTTTCATTAAATCTTTCAAGCTCTACCATTCCCCCTTAGAACCACCTTTAGATGCCAGTGCCAATTCTGCATACACTTTAGTTTATTGAAATTTATTTAGCTCAATTGCGAAACAAAGTTCCAACAGCTGATATTAATCACTCTTGAGATCTGATTCCTGGTGGAATCCGAGGGAGATGGAATAGGCAATGTGGAATTTAAATGCCTTGAAGGGCACAATCATAACGGCTATGGCTGGACTCTGTGCATTTCACACCTGAAGCGAACACGCTACCACAGCGCCATCACGACGTCCACGAATACACATTAGTCGTCAAGCAAACAGATACCGCCACAATAAAGATGGATTCCCACCCGTGACTGAAATACTGCTCGGAGAGATAATTGGTGTCTTCCTCCACCAATAACAGCTGGAGAGTCGCCATACGACCTACATTGTCTGTGTGACATACGACCTACATTGTCTGTGTGACATGAAACCCAAAACAAACCCCAAAATAGACAGCCATGTAGAAGATCTTCAGTTGAGGATTTTATTTTATATGGACGCTTCAATTTGGTCAACTGATTGTGTGGGTATATCGCATGGAATCATTCCTATATGATCAGTTAGTTCTTCCTGAAATGAAGAGCTTCTACTTAAAGAAATATACTCCTGAGCTGGAGAGCTTCTCCTGACAAAATTCTAATGAGCTGAAGAGCTTCTTCTCACAGAAAAGTTCCTCCAGAGATGGAGATCTTCTTCTAACAGGAATTCCCTCCTGATCTGGAAAGCTTCTCCTGACAGAAATTCCCTCCTGAACTGGAGAGCTTCTGATAGAAATGTCCTCCCATGCCAGATGGCTTCTCTCGATAGAAATGTCTTCATGAGCTAGAGAGCTTCTGTTTGTCGGTGTCTCATCCGTCTTCAGCAAGTGTTTTTCATCCTTTATTTCTGTTCAATGTGTAGGCCACAACAATACTTATGTTCTTGGACAGATCTTTAATAATCTTTTAATAATCACTTATTTAGGTGATATTGACCAGGTCCAGTAGTTGTATTATACCATGTTATTTCAGTGACGGTGGATCTGATAGTTCAGTATCTGATGGTCCACCTGTGCATCTACAGTTCCAGTATCAGTACATAGATTTGTAGTTGTATAATACCATGTTATTTCAGTGACGGTGGTTCTGATAGTTCAGTATCTGATGGTCCACCTGTTCATCTACAGTTCCAGTCTCAGAGGGTGAGTCTTCTTTGCTTTTCATGATTGTAATTACAAGATTTGCCTTGTCATTTCCATAATATTCCATGTGAATAACTCAAATATGTTTGTTTTGTTGATGTCATGCATTTTTTTATGTTTTAATAAATGGTGACGGTATTTTGTCTTTGTTTTATACTAATTTGTTTTATGACAAAATATACAATGTTTTCATATTAAGTTGTAGAATCTTTGAAATATTTAACTATTCCAGTCTGAATCAGTCTAAAGAAATATATTATATTATTAAATAAACTAACCAGTGATTTGATTGGTGAGTTTGAAATTTACACACAGCTCAACCAATCAGGAAGTGTGTGTTTTACGTTTATTTATCATCGCTACCGGTTGCCCATATGAGCGACACATCCTGAAGAGATTAGTCATTTTAGATATTTAGAGGATAGTGCAATGATACAGACAAGAGACCCATTCCAGAGTCTCATCTGGTTCTTTTACGTGCACAGTGTACAGCACCGACACGAGACCTCGGTTTAAAGTCCCATCTGAAAGACTGTTAATTTTATTAGTGTCATATGGGGAATCGAACCTGTGATCCCTGGATTACCAGTCCAGCGTGTTAACCACTGGACTACAGATCCGTCTGTGCACAATGAAATAATATGTCCTCCATGTTTTTATGAATCTTCATACAAAAACCGACCTATTTGCCAACTATGATACGTCTGGAAGTTTGACTATCACAAACATAGTCAATATAGAGTGTTTACTTGCTGTCTCAGAATCTGTCATGCTTTGTATGATTCACCCATAGATGCAACATTAACTGCAGAATCGCAATCTCTTAATGCCAAGGAATCGTGTTATGGACTGTGTTAGCTTTTTGTAAAGGGTAACTTTACAAAAGGTAATTCAGTAGGGACAATTCTCTCTGATTGCACAGAACTGATTAGGTCATTGCAGAAGACAATGCACTATGAAAGGTTTGTCCAATTGTTGATCTGCAAAGTAGAAAGATCATATATCGTATTATATGCAGGCCTGTTGTTACTGCCTTGATATTTTACATATTTTGTGTTAAAAACAGGCACGTAGCTAGCGATTTTGAATGTGCAGGCCTAACTGATAAATTGATCATCGAATCTGCAATGATGCTTGAGCGGTCAGGAATTTGTTGAATCCTAGAACGTTAATGGAGCACTCGGATGCAATTTAATGAATGTCTTAGACTAGTCCTATATATAAGTGAACTAGTCCTATATATAAGTGACTTCTACATAACCCCAGAACCCTGTTATATTCATTTGATTTGATGGTTTAAATTTTTTTTTCAAATCTGATATTTATATATTTATGCAGAAAATGCTTTGATAGTAAAATATCAGAAATAAAACAGATTAATGTCAAACGTCAACATTTTCAAGGCTAAATATTTGAACTTACCGTAGTCTTAGACGTTCAAATTTCGATATTTTAAGAGAGGTACCCCTATACAGCTTTTATTGCATTTTCGGGTTTTTAGATTTTTCTCATTTTCGAGACAATCTGCAGGCCCGGGCATTCAGGGTCTTATAGTAGCTACGTGCTTGAGATCTAAGGAAACCCAAACCCGTACTGGTTACAGCATTTAGATTAGATTTATAGTGACAGACTTGTATTATATGGATATTATGTGTTACTGATTCTGCTGTGGTTGCTATAGGTACAAGAGGATAAAGCTACTACTACAGAGGTGTGACTGGTTCCCATTCTCAACTGATGCAATAATAGTGACTGCCAGGGACCAGTAACTGCCAATACAGTTTACAATATGAATATGCCTGACTCCTTCCTATATTGTACTTCTGCCTATCAGCTTTACCAACCTTGTAAAGTCAAATTCTTCGAAATTGTATCATTATAGCCGCAAGATCAAAATCAGTTTTTACCCAATTGATATTAGTTTATACAAATTTATATTAGCTCGATTGCGAAACAAGTTCTTACAACTTATATTAATCACTCTCGAGACCTCATTCGTGATGGAGTCCATCGCCACGAGAGGGAGAGAGAAGAGGCGAAGTGGAATAATTTAAATGCCTTACCTAAGGGCACAATCATAATCTCACCAGTGTAACAACATTGTTTATTTCTCCATGGGCCATAACATACTAACAATTTGCATAACAGTCTATGAGGAAATGAACAACTTCAATACAATTTCCAAGAATGTGACTTTCTTGTTTAAAAAAGAGATGCAACAAAATAACTCTCAATGAGAGAGTGCTCTTCTGCTTATGAAGATATAATTTTACATCCATTTGAATATAATGCAGCTTCAGACATTGAAAGAGTGCTCTTCTGTTTATGAAGATATAATTTTACATACATTTGAATAGAATGCATCTTCAGACATTGAGAGAGTGCTCTTCTGTTTATGAAGATATAATTTTACATACATTTGAATAGAATGCAGTTTCAGACATTGAGAGAGTGCTCTTCTGTTTATGAAGATATCAGTTTACATACATTTGAATAGAATGCATCTTCAGACATTGAGAGAGTGCTCTTCTGTTTATGAAGATATCAGTTTACATACATTTGAATAGAATGCATCTTCAGACATTGAGAGAGTGCTCTTCTGTTTATGAAGATATCATTTTACATCCATTTCAATAGAATGCAGCTTCAGACATTGAGAGTGCTCTTCTGTTTATGAAGATATCATTTTACATCCATTTCAATAGAATGCAGCTTCAGACATTGAGAGTGCTCTTCTGTTTATGAAGATATCATTTTACATCCATTACAATAGAATGCATCTTCAGACAATAGGTAATGCCGATAGACAGACTTAATTTGAACAAAGAGAATTTGTTGTGGTGGCATAGTGGTTTTCCTACTTAACACTGCCTGCCGTTCAAACAGTATTAGCAAAGAACATAGAGCCAGATAAGCTGCCACGGAACGTGCCGTCTGATCAGGCTCTATGCTGTTTGCTATTCAGATGATCTTGCTAAAACACTTGGTTATGTAGCAAACAACATAGATCCTGATCAGCACGCAGCGTCACGCTGCGGCTGTTCTGGATCCATGTTGTTTGCAAAAGCCGTAAATGTATCCTGAATGAAATGGGTTAAGAACTAAACAGGTTCTTGTTTGCATAGATATTGGCAGTTGCTGGTACTTGGCAGCTATTGGTTGTGGATTCAAACAAGTAGTGTTTCCATGACAACAAAACTAATCACAATAGATCTTTATAGAAAACGTCTGCTTTTTTTCAACTTTCAGCTAATACTGCATGATGTGACGTTGTGCATTCTAAATATGTATCTGTTTCTGGTCTGCCTATCAATTCTATATTTTAACTTATCTTTGAGAAACTATATACGCTCTGCTTCCGTTTTAATCCTTTCCTATATACTTACTTCTTTGATTTTGTGTACATGTATTGTTTTGTGAATGTATATAGTGGAATAGTGTGTGTTTTTACGTTTATTTATCGTCGTTACCGGTTGCCCATATGAGCGACGCCTCCTGAAGAGATTAGTAATTTTAGATTTTGGAGGATAGTGCAATGATACAGACAGAGACCCATTCCAGAATCTCCTCTGGTTCTTTTACGTGCACGGTGTAAAGCACCGACACGAGACCTCAGTTTAACGTCCCATCTAAAAGACTGTTAATTTTATTAGGGTCAGACGGGGGGATCGAACCTGCGATCCCTGGGGCTACAGATCCGTCTGCATAGTGGAATAAATATGTTTAAACCAATTTATCCTGAATGAAGGAAAAAGGGATATCTTCAATTAACCCATTTCATTCTGGATACCGTTCAAACGGTATTTGCAAAGAACATAGAGCCATATCAGCCGCCACGGAACGTGCAGTCTGATCAGGCTCTATGCTGTTTGCTATTCAGATGATCTTGCTAAGACACTTGGCTATGTAGCAAACAACATAGATCCTGATCAGCACGCAGCTGCTGATCTGGATCTATGTTGTTTGCAAAAGCCTTTAAATGTATCCAGAATGAAATGGGTTAACAATTGAATGGTCTATTTCTGTGCTTCATCAAGGTATGAAATGTCAGTTTATACATCTAATTTGCATAAAATCTGAATATTGCAGCTAATATTTTACCAATTACAAAACAAGTTGACTTTGTTTCTTCACACCATACAAAAAGTAGTCCACTATGAATATTAATGAGAGTAGATAAACTTGAAATTCATTGGGTTATGAACGGCGATCACATGGGCTGAATCAGCCAATCAGAATCACGATATTGCAAGAAGTCGTAATTATTTTGTTAACATGTATTTAAAAAAAAATATAAAAAATTTCAGCATAAAAAAAGAAGCCATTTTCTGTTTCATGTAGTCAATTACGCATCAGAAATTATTACTGTAAATAATTAATATTGTTTCGGCAACATGACTAGAAACAGACACGTGTTTTCCTCCTAGAAATAGATTAGTGTGCCAATAATGAAATAAATATTTGAAAATGTTTGCACAATTTTACTAGTAATCAGTCGCTTTCCAATATTGTAATATTAATAACTCTACTGCCGCTTTTACATAATCTGCACTCATCAGATATACTGGGGAGAAATAACTTGAAATAATATGTATGTATGTTGGTATCTGCACTAAGATAACTGGAGATAATACATTCCTGTCCTATAGTCATACATGGCTTGTACCATAGTTATTTATGGGTGTCCGATTAGCACAGCTGTTGGCCTGCTAGCTTCTCATCCAAATTATGTCTGTGTTTTCTCTGTTATATACTTATATTATGTTATGTGTTGCATGTTTTCTCTGCTACATACTTACATATGTTATGTGTTGCATGTTTTCTCTGCTATATACTTACATATGTTATGTGTTGTCTGTGTTTTCTCTGCTATATACTTACATATGTTATGTGTTGTGCATGTTTTCTCTGCTATATACTTATATTATGTTATGTGTTGCATGTTTTCTCTGCAATATACCTACATATGTTATGTGTTGCATGTTTTCTCTGCAATATACCTACATATGTTATATGTTGCATGTTTTCTCTGCAATATACCTACATATGTTGTGTTGCATGTTTTCTCTGCAATATACCTACATATGTTATGTGTTGCATGTTTTCTCTGCAATATACCTACATATGTTATGTGTTGCATGTTTTCTCTGCTACATACTTACATATGTTGTGTTGCATGTTTTCTCTGCAATATACCTACATATGTTGTGTTGCATGTTTTCTCTGCAATATACCTACATATGTTATGTGTTGCATGTTTTCTCTGCAATATACCTACATATGTTATGTGTTGCATGTTTTCTCTGCTATATATTTACATATGTTATGTGTTGCATGTTTTCTCTGCAATATACTTATATTATGTTATGTGTTGCATGTTTTCTCTGCTATATACTTATATTATGTTATGTGTTGCATGTTTTCTCTGCAATATACCTACATATGTTATGTGTTGCATGTTTTCTCTGCAATATACCTACATATGTTATGTGTTGCATGTTTTCTCTGCAATATACCTACATATGTTATGTGTTGCATGTTTTCTCTGCAATATACCTACATATGTTATGTGTTGCATGTTTTCTCTGCTACATACTTACATATGTTAGTGTTGCATGTTTTCTCTGCAATATACCTACATATGTTATGTGTTGCATGTTTTCTCTGCAATATACCTACATATGTTATGTGTTGCATGTTTTCTCTGCAATATACCTACATATGTTGTGTTGCATGTTTTCTCTGCAATATACCTACATATGTTATGTGTTGCATGTTTTCTCTGCAATATACCTACATATGTTGTGTTGCATGTTTTCTCTGCAATATACCTACATATGTTATGTGTTGCATGTTTTCTCTGCAATATACCTACATATGTTATGTGTTGCATGTTTTCTCTGCAATATACCTACATATGTTATGTGTTGCATGTTTTCTCTGCAATATACCTACATATGTTATGTGTTGCATGTTTTCTCTGCAATATACCTACATATGTTATGTGTTGCATGTTTTCTCTGCTACATACTTACATATGTTATGTGTTGCATGTTTTCTCTGCAATATACCTACATATGTTATGTGTTGCATGTTTTCTCTGCAATATACCTACGTATGTTATGTGTTTCATGTGTGTACTTACTCTGCAGAGTTTCATCTTGCATGTATATTCTCTGCATGGTACCCAATACATATTAAAAATTTTAATTAGGATTTTGTTTTTTATTTATTTCCCACATACCTATCCGGGAACTCATAACTTTGTAAGTATACAAAATATATACAGTAGTATATAGTTAAATACATTTAAAATCTTTATTTGCACTACGCCACAAATGGTGCTTGCTGCGAAAATATGATACCACGAAACATGAAAAAAGGATTGAAATAAACTTGATGTGTGTTCTGTTGTATCCATTGTTCATTGTCAGACTAGTTGTTGTATCAGTTGCATAGTAATGTCTCGAGTACTTCTACTGAAGCTACAGATCATTAGGACTTATATAAATTTGCATGTTGTTTATACAGTGTAATATAATATTACAGAATGATAAATACTTACCCGTAATGAACTTACATGCCTATTACATGTATAATATTGGACATGCGTTTTTATGCCCACATAGGGAGGCATATAGTTTTCGCACTGTCCATGTGTCTGTCCGTCCGTCAACTCGTCCGTCCGAGTCAATATTTCCAGTCCAGGCTGTAACTTCTTCGGTTACTGTGATATTTCATGCTTTTAAATAAAGTAAATTTATCGATAACTTCAATCTGAATATTTTATCGGAATGGTCTGCACTTTCTGCCAGTAATATTACTATTTTTAGACAAAATTACCCATTTTGATAAATGAACTGGTCCAAATGTAATTTTCTTAATAATGTAATGGTATAATAATATCATGGACCAGTCCATCCATGTCAGTCACTTGGTGTAAGTCGGTGCTGTTGATATATGACAATTACAAATCACTTGACTTTGCTTGTATTCAGTGTAATAACACCATCTCATAATTTCTTATATGTCCACACGTGTAATAACACCTGGACTGATTCTGATTGGTTGAGAGAATAATCCTTATAATTTGTAAATTAAAACTTTAAAGTATGCATATTTCTATTTGAATTGGTACATAACGTTAATGGTAAGACAAATTATGATTTAAAAGAAGTCTTGACGCTCTTATAACGCTATTTAAAACATAAATATAAAACTGCTTTGTGTAGTGACATCATGACAATTTGCGTTGACAGTTGCTGCCTAGAGATAAGTAGCAGCGTTATTTTGTGCCAAAACGTGATTTATGTCAAATATGGTAATGTGATAAAAAGGATGTTACATGAGTGGTGATTTCATACCATGTTTTGTGAAACAAGATTTTTGCAATTTTGCTATTAACCCATTCAACACCAAGTAACTGACATGGACTGGTCCATGATATTTTTAGACCAATAAATTAATAACAAAATTACATTTGGATCAGTTCATTTATCAAAATGGGTAAAAAAAATTCTAAAAATAGTTATATTACTTGAAAAAAGTGCCGATCCTGATGAGACGGCTCGTCACGAGCCGGCTCATCTGGATCTACACTTTTTTGTAAGCCAATTTAGAGGTATGTGGTGTTGAAAGGGTTAAGCCAGCCTTTTTGTGAGCTTAATAGCAACATTCGGAAACGAGACCCTTAAAAACATGTCAATCTGCCAGGTACCAAAAAAGAAGAAGAAACTGAAGTCTAGGAAGGAGAGAGACAGAGTGAAAGAAGGAGGAAAGGATGGTGTGAAGAAAGCAGGGGACAAAGACAGACCAACTAATGTAAGTAGCTGTTATATACTCTGTCTTCCATAAAACAATCCAGACTTATCTGAGATTTGAGCTTTGAATTCCATAGTTTATATTATAATGCTATGATCGGAATAATGTTGAACCATCTTCGCCTCGGAATTATAATTTTCGTATGGATGGGGGACACTGCATATGCGTAATCGCATATTAGTGTATCTGTTGATATACTAATCTCAGTAACTTCACTGTACCAGTGATTGAGACGTGTATTTCGACCTGACTACAATTGGGACGAATCGAAATGTACAGTACTACCATGTGCAAATATTCCATGTAAAACATATACTATGACCAATATTATTTATTGGAAGTCGTGATAGCGCAGTGAACGCGCGTTCTCTTCAGGTGCGAAAGGTCTGCAGTTCGAGCCCCGCTGGAGCCGTTACGATTGTGCCCTTAGGCAAGGCATTTAAATTCCACATTGCCTCTTCTCTCCCTCGTGGTGATGGATTCCATCAGGAATGAGGTCTCAAGAGTGATTAATATAAGTTGAAATAACTTGTTTCGCAATTGAGCTAAAATAGATTTGTATAAACTAATATTATTTATTATTTTTATTATTTACTGTTTTGCTGACTGGTTACTCTCACTTTTATCTACAAATTAATAATAAATATGCATAGGCTTACAAGTATCAGTGATTCTAATTTTATAGCTGTTACCATTATTTTATGTTATATAGTCGGTTCAAAAGCTCACTCGGAGCTTGTGTTGTACTGTTGCTATCTTGCCGATATAATAAATTGATCTTATCTTACCATATGTTCATATCTATAGACAAGAAATAATGACATCAAAGTCAGTACATTTGTAAATATTGTTAGCTGTATCGTTGTATAGTCCACGTTCACTTTCATTTAATTCATTTGTGTCACTAACAGTCAGATTGTTTGATGTGTCTTAAAGTCTTAAATGTAAAATATGCTGTAGATCACATAAACACGTTAATATGTGTGCTTTTTGTACATTAACATTTAATCAGCTGTCTTGCACAACTTCGACTAGTTTGCTGGAATTTTAAAGTCCTATGGTTTGCCTGTTAAAAAAAAGAGGCTGTGACAATTTCTGAAAGGCAATCATCCAATCCTTTAAGTTTATTTATACTTGCTTCCGCCGAGGCATGTGGGTGAGTGAATCGTCTAAGTAGCTTATGTCGATCTATGTTGCCTGGTTGACATCAGGCGGAGGCATCCTCTCCCTTAAAACAGGGTGACAAGTCCTGTATTTCTTCTTCTGAAACGGTCCTCTTCAGGTCCACCCCACCCCCCCTAACCCCTACTGTTGGTCATCTCGTAGCAGCATAGAAACCGATCATGCAGTTAGAAATCAGTGTGTCACTTCCCGGTCCGCACATGTTCATCTTCTTGACTGCTGGATAAAGGCTGTGATACTCGGTATAACTCTAGCAAGGTCAAGTCGAAAAGACGATGCACGCGCACACCGGAAGAGAGTGCGACACGCTGAAGATCCATGTGTTGCGAGATGTGCCCCCGACCGTGCTGTGCATGTCGTGAGGAGATTGGCCTGGAAAAGGCGATGATCTTTTCATTAGCACATTTTATAGAAATTACTGGTATAAAAAATGGGTCACTCAAATACAGCGCAATATCGTCTCTCTGGACAAGAATATTAGCAGGTAAATAAACACAACCTGTGATAATGACATGTCTGAATGATGTCCGAAAACGTGTCTCTAACGGCAACCCCCACCAAATTGTACTATCAATTCATTTTCAATTATCTGTGAGAACCTCAACAAACATTCTTACTATTCCTGTTGGTTGTCTGTACAGACAGACAGATTGTGCACATGATTACAAGTGAAATATAATGTTTTTGGTTCTCTCGCTCTTTGCACGCGAACAGTGAAAATAACAGTGAAATGAATTCTGGAATTTCGTTATGAAATTCCATGACATATTTCCAGATTTTTAAGTTATAAAATAAGAAAAACGCATTAATGAATTGTTGTCTGCTACAATTATTTGAACTATTTATAATCTTTATCTTACCCAGCAAGCAAAGAGTTAATGAGAGGAAATACAGTTCTTTTTTAATTGTTTACGGTAATTGGTGGTCAATGTGGCTCCAATGTGAAGCCATTATCAATGATTGTATCCTCTTGTTGAAGACCACCTGTCAACACAGACCAGTTATTGTCATTCCTGTGGGTGGGGTGGTATTTTATAGACAGATTTGTGTTACAGCTGATTAAATTATTTATGTTAACACTTTTCACCTAATGCAACAGGAAGAATCTAGCCAACGTAAGCCACTCAGTGGTCATCAGACCTCGCATGCTAAACAGGAGAAGGTAGGCCTGTTACATCTGTTTATATAGTATACTTATATACATGTACACCCCTATATCTCATCGTAGAAAGCACCTTCTTGCATTTTCTGGTGATTGTTTCTTTATATCTATATCTATTTACTTTCCAAAAGTGGAAATTTAGTGGTTAATGCCCCTGAATATTTACATATGTACCGGTATATGTGATAATAAATTATAAATTAGTATTTCAATTGAATACAGCATTATTAACCCTTTCAACCCCAAGTAAGTGACATGGACTGGTGCAGGATATTTTCAGACCAATAAATTAATAAGAAAATTACATTTGGACCAGTTCATTTATCAAAATGGGTACTTTTATCTAAAAATAGTAGTCATTATTACTGGCAAAAAGTGCAGATCCTGATGAGACGACTCATCTCATCTAGATCTACACTTTTTTGTAAGTCTATTTAGAGGCCTGTAGTGTTGAAAGGGTTAAGTAAGTGACGGTATGTGTCTACTACTGTCTTCATATGGGTACATGTCGAAATCTCGAAAATAAAAAATAAGGAAATAACTGTAACATTTGTTCACAATAACGAGAGTGATTAATATAAGTTGTTAAAACTTGCTTTGCAATCGTTGTAAAATAAATAAAGTTTAAACTTTTACTACAATAAAACTAGTAAGCGTTTTCCTTGAATTCTTGTAAGCTATCAATAGGCTAGGTATAATATATTGTTTATAGGCAGCTCTCTATATTTGTACGATTGTGCGATTTATTGCTTACTGTAATAAATATGCAAATATATAACGGTAGCTAATCTATAGCTGGATGACGTGTGACTTTAAATGTGAACTTTCCACATACATGTGGGGAACGTGTTATAAAAAATCTGTCCAATTGTCACATTTACATGTTTGAAATGAATGTTTATCAATTTGCAGCATTTCATAATTAACGATGTATGGCTCGTTTGAAAGTTATCTTTTAACGCTTGCATTTAGATATAAATACTCATAAAACTGTATTTAAACCTTTCCCTCACCTCTTGACGCCTTTACCAATATGACATACATCGACAATGTAGTAGCCAAACCAATGTTCATAATAAAGGCCAGAATCTTGTGTAGTCCCAGTAATATCTATGGAGGTGGGATAGATATGGCAACTACTTATTCACTGCATGATAGCTAAATGGCTGTTGTTTGTATGGAGATATAATAGTATATTAACATAAATCTCATGTAGTCCCAGTAATATCTATGGAGGTGGGATAGATATGGCGACTACTTATCCACTGCATGATAGCTAAATGGCTGTCGTTTGTATGTAGTATATTAACCTAAATCTCTGTGAAGGAAAGGGTTAAAGCAAATTGTATCAACAACTGCTTTTGCATAACCCATTCAACACCAAGTAACTGACATGGACTGGTCCATGATATTTTTAGACCAATAGATTAATAAGAAAATTACATATGAACCAGTTCATTTATCAAAATGGGTAATTTTGTCTAAATATAGTAATATTACTCGCAAAAAGTGCAGGCTCATTATAAGTCGGCTCATCTGGATCTACACTTTTTGTATGCCTATTTAGAGGTGTGTAGTGTTGAAAGGGTTAATCTGAACAACTGTGTGTATTGATGATAATTGGTTGATGTTTAATGTGGTTATTCACCGGTTTTGGGATTCCTTTGATTTATGTCTGCTTTTCTTTAGCACAAGCATGCTCATTCTTGTAATATTCAAGCAATATATTAAAGCGACATTACATCGTAAAAAGCCCAAAAAATGCATTGTTCACGTATAAATGCATTGCTAATACAAATTCTTCCGAATACATTCAAACAGATATATTGAATCAATAAACAGTGTGTTTGTGGTCTACAAACTTTCAAAAATGAATGTAAGATTTCATATACCAGTCATCCATACTCCTGAATTGACATTTCTTTGTCATTGTAGTCAATATTAAACGCTTGATACTGTCGCTTAGATAAAATAAATGTAACTAAGATTAGTCCACAAAAAAATATGCATAGGCACAAATATGAGATATAACGGTATATCTGTACCATAAATCTAATTATTCGGGATACACAGGTTGTATTACGCATGTATGTCGACCCTGTTAACATTATTTTGTTATGTCAACAAACCGCGTATACGACGCTTGTTTATTAGTTGAAATACTCAGGTTTTGAGGCAAATATTTGGAGAAAAAATATATACCATATAATAGGAAATTATATTCTATGTAAATTTGCGTTTTCACTGATGTAGTGTCGCTTTAATCCTTTTTATTCACTATACATGTGTAACTGCTGTTGTACTTTATTTGTGATATCTTTGTTTGTTCATAATGCTAACCCTTTTCTGTTTCATTTCAACTTTGGTGATGACTTTACAGAATCCAGTTTGTGTTCTATTCAAATGCACATGCTGGCGACCTCGATGGATTTGATTGGATAATGGATTTACCAATCGACGGATTTGACCAATCCAAATAAGTGACACAAATACTGATTTAATCTGAATTGATTGGCTATTTAGCAGGACTGTAATGTTCGGTAATATAGTGTTTTGATGACTTATTCTTTCGGAGGTCCATTCTTTTTAAAGTGGTGGACCTGGTTAAAGAGAGCAACAATGACTCATTATTTAAAGACACGTGGACCATGTATGTAACACTGAGGATAAACAGACATATTGCTACATGTATAGTCTCCAAGTTGATTTGAACACATAACTTTCTGCACATACAATTTTCGGAGGAATAAAATCTTTGAATAATATTTTGATTATACACAACCGACAAAATTGTCATCATGCACATTTGATTTAAAATCAATTGAATATTTAAAGCGATACTATATCGTAATGAATAAGACTATTATAAAATATGGAATATTACATATACGCAGCAATGCTACTACACATCCTTCCATTATAATTTAAATAATTATTTTCAGTCAGTAGACAGTGTTGTTTTTTTTTGAGAAATAAACTTAAAAACGAAAGTAGGGATTTCCTAAATCGGTTCACCACGCCATTTGGAATACATCGCTTTCTATCGGCAATCCAAACAACTGTCTTAAGACAGCCGTTCCAACATTCATTATGGTGTCATGCATGCACACTAAGCATTGTTTACATACGTGTGTTTATAAATAGATCGCGTATAGGAGTATGATTTTTTGTAGTTTTTGTTCGAATATTTGAACTTTTTTAATAACTGGTCATCAAAATTTATAATCATTAAATTTCTGGTACTTTTTACCAAAACATCCTTTAGTACGATATAATGTCACTTTAATGATGCTTAGAAGGTGTTTACCGGTATATCGAGTAGTCAGACCTGTCTGGAGCAGTCAGTGGGGGGAGAGGCTTGCTTTGAAGGAGGGGGAGGGGGATTGAAGAATAAAGGGATCTAAGCCAGAGACAAACACTACTGCAACTGAATGAGCTACATGATTATTCCTGGAAATGTGCAGCAGAGTTTTGCTATATACACGGCAACACATAATCTATTTTTACAATATGTGCACTTTTTCGTGGATGATCGAAATACAGGGGGGAATCCCGCCCACTCCCGTTATATTGTATATTACAAAACATGGGATAAATATAACGCTATTATAACACTATACGCATTCAAGTACCAAGTTACGCTTATAAGTTATGGGATGGCACAGTGGTAGTGCATTCGCTACATTTGCAAGAGGCACAGAGTTTCACGCCCAGCTGTTGCCATTACGATTGTACCCTTAGGTAAGGCCCTTAAATTCCACATTGCCTCTCTCTCCGTCATGGTGATGGATTCCGCCAGGAATGAGGCCTCTAGAGCGATTAAAGTAATGTTCTAAGAACTTGTTTCGCAATCAAGCCAAAATAATTTGTATATAAATAAACTTATATGGCCATTTTATTGTCACTAGCTGCTTCATACAGATTTGATACTTTATAGAGGTGGCCACTAACTCAGGTTAGCATATGCCGCAATATGTTGCAATATGTTGCATTAAACAACACCATGATATTTCTAAAATGACACCTTATATACTTCTATTTCGATCAATTTGACTTCTAAGCTTAATATGAATCTGTTCAACTTAGAATTATTCAAAGATAGCTTCCTGTCGATATCTTCCTGTCTAACCAGTTTAACATGATGTAACAATTGCCCTCTGTATTAGATTTGATCTATGATAAATACATAATTTTACTTTATATTTAATTGCTTAACATGGTCACAGATAGTTTTTCGTTGTTTTCGTTCACAGATAACCTTGTTTTAGTATTTCTTATTTCCATTGAAAACAGTCGGAATAAAATGTTGAAGTATTTAGTACACTTATGTTTTGAACTATATTTTGCTGTTTTGCTGTAGTTGATGCAGTATGCTAGTAGTGGGGCTGTTCCTGACAGACCATGTCAGAAGGTAATCTTTTTACACCAGACAATTTATTGTTGTCAAATGTTTGTCTCGATATGGTGATGTTTGGCAATGTCTTGGTGGTGTTCCGTTTTTATATGTATGTGTTCACAAATGTTTCACAGAGTATACCTTTTAGCTGTCATTTTATCCCCGGGTTTTAAAATCATATTTACCATTTCACATTCAAGCATTTTGATGTATGTCTTAAGCTTTTTTCCTTTCATTTATATTATCTCCAAGATCATTAGACTTTTTACTTTTTATATCATTTAAGGTATTCAGAATTTCATGTTTTCTGCCCGTATCATTTATATACTCTCTCTATATATTTCCCCACGATGTTTTTATCTTTAGCCGTTATTTAGCTTTTATATCATTTGTTGTCCTGTAAATGAAATAATCAATATTTAGAGGAGTGTCTTCTTGCACTGCATCTATTTCCTCTCTTACTTCACTTCAACGTTTTTGCCTTGATCAGTAGTATTTCTCAGCCAAGTTTAGGCAGAGATCCGCAATAATTGATTCACTAATTGGATGGAATATGCAATGCGCATTATACTACTGATTAAATACTTATTTATTTTATCGAGGATTTCGAGGATATTTATATCATTACAAATTCTTTCTGATAGTAGTTCTTTTTAAGAGATTCTACAGTTAGTGCCACATCAGTAGGCAGTTGTGGGTTTAGCCAAATCATTTGAAGGGTCAAGTCATGTGTGATTTCAAATCATAGTACATCAGTATAGGTTTGGGTTTAGCGAAATTATTTGAAAGGTAAAGTCATGTGTGATTTCAAATCATAGTACCACATCAGTATAGGTTTGGGTTTAGCGAAATCATTTGAAGGGTAAAGTCATGTGTGATTTCAAATCATAGTACCACATCAATATAGGTTTGGGTTTAGTGAAATCATTTGAAGGGTAAAGTCATGTGTAATATCAAATCATAGTACCACATCAGTATAGGTTTGGGTTTAGCGAAATTATTTGAAGGGTAAAGTCATGTGTGATTTCAAATCATAGTACCCTATCAATATAGGTTTGGGTTTAGCGAAATTATTTGAAAGGTAAAGTCATGTGTGATTTCAAATCATCATATTAACATCATATAGGTTTGGGTTTAGCTGTAAAGTGTAAAGTGGGTTTACTTTCATTTGATTGGCTTTTACCAACTTCAATTTTACATTAATTTTGTCTTGTTTTAAAGGCGTATTCCTTCTCAAAAAGATTGATATCTTTTATTGTACTTGATACAAAACCAGTATTTACCAGTGTATCAGTAAAGATATTGAACTGTAGACATTTTTAATTCAAAATATAATAATTTTTGACTCGTATTCTTTTTTGTCTGTTTGGCTTTCTGCATAGTTCAGTTTCTCTGTAGCAAATCCATAAATTCCTTATAGAATGTTTTATTGCACTATCAGGAATAACGAGACACTCGCATCCAGTGACATTTCATCTTTACTTCCTTCTTACTTAATCCTCTTCGTCCCGTGTGGGACATAGGGCTGCCACTACAGTTCTCCATCTGGGCCTATCCATTGCTGCTCATTTGGCTTCTCACCATGTCATTCGGGTAGTATGCAGCTCAGAGGTCAAGGTCCTTCTCCATGTTTGGACTGTTCGGCCTCTCTTCCCTCCTCTTGCCTTGCGGGTTCCAATCAAGAGCCTGCTTGGTGATGTTTGGGTTGTCCCTTCTCAAGGTGTGTCCAACCCATCGCCACTTCCTGTCCTTGATGTCCTGTGTGATAGGTCGTTGATTGGTCCTACGCCGGAGCTCTTGGTTAGTGATCTTTTCCAGCCATCGTATACCCAGGATTTGTCGCAAGCACTTGTTGATGAACACTTGGAGTCTCTGGTCTATTGCCTTCGTATATCTCCAAGTCCGTACAGCAGCACAGACTTCACATTACTGTTTGTTGCAAGCACTTGTTGATGAACACTTGGAGTCTCTGGTCTATGGCCTTCGTATGTCTCCAAGTCTCTGATCCGTACAGCAGAACAGACTTCACATTATTGTTGAAGAGTCTCAGTTTGGTCCTCAAGCTGATGTTCCTGCTTGTCCGCACTGCACTGTCTTCATGGTGACAAAGGCAAGTCTTGCCTTATGAACAGTAATATGACATTAATGTGGGTTTTAATTAACCCTTTGCACGCTAGTGGCAGATAACAACACTTGCAAACAGCATACAGCCAGATCAGACGGCACAGAACTTGCCTCTATGCTGTTTGCTATTCCGATAGTGAAACTAAAACACTTGGCTGAATAGCAAAGAACATAGATCCTGATCAAAAATGGCATAACCGGACCTGGATCTATGTTTGATTGCAAATGTGATTTTTATTTACTCAGCAGGCAAAGGGTTAACAGTTGGTCATGCATGTATTCTCAAACAGCTCTTCTTCATCATTAAGTGTATCTGCTGCGTAGATCTCATAATCATTAATGTAATGTTGCTGCCTAGGGTTTTTCTAGAGCGGAATGGGGCCTTTTAGTCTTGCCCTTTAGCCCTACCCTTTTGCCCGTAATCCCGCCCTTTTGCCCTTTAGTCCCACCCTTTTGCCCATTAGCCCCACCCTTTTGCCCATTAGTCCCACCCTTTTGCCCTTTATTCCCACCCTTTTGCCTATAGCCCCGCCTTTTTGCCTTTTTAAAAGAATGATTTTGCTTTGTTTTTGTATAAACCTGAACAGGTGAGTGCCTCCGTGCAGGCAGACCTATATAGCTTGGAACTGATTCACCCTTTCACCAGTATATACCGCCTTACTGCCTCTTTGATCAATCACTGTATGTTAGCAAAATTGTCTAGGTGCTGACCCCAAAATACCTCCTCTCACACCTCATTGTGACTCAAAATGCACCCTGCGTCTTTTCTCACCCACCCTGCCACTTTTCTCAC
Organism: Archivesica marissinica; assembly: GCA_014843695.1. Lineage (NCBI taxonomy): Eukaryota > Metazoa > Mollusca > Bivalvia > Venerida > Vesicomyidae > Archivesica > Archivesica marissinica. The sequence goes on along the minus strand of CM026402.1, from coordinate 26,195,114 downwards.
CCACCCTGCCACTTTTCTCACCCACCCTGCCACTTTTCTCACCCACCCTGCCACTTTTTCCCACACTAGAGCACTAGAATAAACCCTACTGCCCACCATCTACATCATGCAATGTTTCCTGTACCATTCTCTGCAAAGCTACAAGTATTTATTTATCTTATTCAACTATCCTATATATACATACATACTAGTGTCTATGGTAACATATTAGTTGTACTAATACCTAATTATTCACAGCATGTTGTTGTATTAAATCACTGGTTTTAAGTATACACTATGGGTGAACAGTTTCTGGCATGTTTGCTGTGGACATGGTGCCTAGTCCATAAGGGGTTCCTATTAAGTTAAATATACACATGTGTGGTAAATTATTACGAACGAATCATTTAAATTGCACCGGTATCACTCCACATGTTTATAAATAACCTGGACCGCCAACCAATTAACATGACGCCGATGAGACTATAGCTCCTCCCACTAGTCACATGATCAGAATTTTCTTACGCTTACGGTTACTGAAGGTGTGTCACTTTATCGATCGCTGATTGGCTTATCGGATTATCGCTGGCTGGGGTTGACTGACAGCTCGCGTCATGTTAATTCCAGTCAACCGACACAAAACAAGCTAATATGAAGGCAAATGATGAATGAATCAAGAGGCAACCGATTGGCCAAAACAATAAGAGTTACCTCAATCAAAACAGTGCTAAAATAACTTGTACAGAAACTTTCGGAAAACAACACACCATTAAAATCAGATAATGCAGATTACAGACTGTCGCAATGTGCAACCAATGAACAACTACTGTACATTCACAGGTGACTCTTCAACATACGTTCAGTCGCCGAAATGTATTTATGCGGTGGCGACTATAAATAAATTTATTAGTCGGTCAATATACGTGTACATTGCATATTGAGTGAATATCTATTTTGTTAACCCATGGTGTATCCTTAACCCCTTTCAACACTACAGATATCTAAATATACTTACAAAAAGTGTAGATCCAGATGAGCCAGCTCATGATGAGCCGTCTCATCTGGATCTGTACTTTTTGCCAGTAAAATTACTATTTTTAGACAAAATTACCCATTTTGATAAATGAACTGATCCAAATGTAATTTATTGGTCTAAAAATACCATGGACCAGTCCATGTCAGTTACTTGGTGTTGAATGGGTTCATAGTATAATAGTATACCATCTTCACAATTCATTGAGTTGGTGATTGAGTTAGTCACTGTATTTCATATAGCAGTATGTATATTTGTGTGTTTGTGGTAGAGTCTCTCATTCTTTCCACCTTATTTGTACAGCAAAATGCACAGGTACGCTACATGCAGGGGTCGCCAAAACGACCCAAGTCACATGATGACCGTGCCAATAGTGACACACGTTCTACACGTAGTGGTGCGTCGGCAACCAGAGAGAATGCAGAAGAGCATCAACAAAAACGGGTAAAAATATGGGAAAGTTAACCTAACCATATTAACCCAAATTAATATTGTACTACCTAGATAATTATAGGGGTGTTGTGTTGTATAGAGTAATCATTTCATGTTGATTATTAATATAATTCCTTGTTTTTAATTCCTTTGTGTATTTAACATGGATAGTTGAGTCTCCATAACCGTATAATTAACATGGATAGTTGAGTCTCCAGGGTATAATTAACATGGATAGTTGAGTCTCCAGGATATAATTAACTTGGATAGTTGAGTCTCCAGGGTATAATTAACTTGGATAGTTGAGTCTCCAGGGTATAATTAACTTGGATAGTTGAGTCTCCAGGGTATAATTAACTTGGATAGTTGAGTCTCCAGGGTATAATTAACTTGGATAGTTGAGTCTCCAGGGTATAATTAACTTGGATAGTTGAGTCTCCAGGGTATAATTAACTTGGATAGTTGAGTCTCCAGGGTATAATTAACTTGGATAGTTGAGTCTCCAGGGTATAATTAACTTGGATAGTTGAGTCTCCAGGGTATAATTAACTTGGATAGTTGAGTCTCCAGGGTATAATTAACTTGGATAGTTGAGTCTCCAGGGTATAATTAACTTGGATAGTTGAGTCTCCAGGGTGTAATTAACTTGGATAGTTGAGTCTCCATGGTGTAATTAACTTGGATAGTTGAGTCTCCAGGGTATAATTAATGTGGATAGTTGAGTCTCTGTGGTGTAATTAACATGGATAGTTGAGTCTCCAGGGTGTAATTAACATGGATAGTTGAGTCTCCAGGGTGTAATTAACATGGATAGTTGAGTCTCCAGGGTGTAATTAACTTGGATAGTTGAGTCTCCAGGGTATAATTAACATGGATAGTTGAGTCTCCAGGGTGTAATTAACATGGATAGTTGAGTCTCCAGGGTATAATTAATGTGGATAGTTGAGTCGCTGTGGTGTAATTAACATGGATAGTTGAGTTTCTATTGTGTAATGGATAATTGTGTCTGGTTCTTAATATAGGTGCTTTGAGTTTGAATCCACCACAGCCACACTGGTGGTGTTCTATGACTATTAATTCCACAATGCCCCTTCTCCCTCATGGTGATGGATTCAATTAGGAAGGAATCTCCAGAGTGATTATTATTCAAAGCTTGAAAGAACTTATTTTTTGCTATTGAGCTAACGTGTATTTGTTTAATATATATACACTACTCTTAGCTGTTCAGTTAACTCTTTGCATGCTAGCGATGATAATAACAAGTCAAATATGGTCCGCCTCCGTGGTCGAGTGGTTACGGTCGCTGACTTGTATACCACTAACATATCATCACTGATGGGGTGACGGGTTCGAGCCCCGCTCAGGCCGTGTCTCATTTATATGAAAAAGTTGGCAGTTTCTTACGCAGGTTGGTGCACCCAAGTACTGGTTAACCGCTGGAGCCTGCCCAGGAAAGGTGTTGTTAGGTAAACTGCCCGCCGGCGATATAGCCCGAAATGATGCTGATGCAGGCGTAAAACCCGAAATATAACATATAAGTCAAATATGTCGTGCAATTGCATTACAATTCTGTCGTAACGTGTAACAACACAATTCTGATGAAATTCCATAACATATTTCCAGAGTTTTCAGTCGCAAATGAGAAAAAGAAACATTAATAAATTGTCAACTGTTACAATTATTTGAACTATTTATAGCCTTTATTTTACCCAGCATGCAATGAGTGAAGTGAACCTGAGAACTAAATATGTGATGAACATTGAGAAGACAAGAAAGACAACGGAGGTTCAATGCTTACTTTATTAAGTTATTTTATCCAGAGTTACTGTCCTTTGTTAAGTTATTTTATCCAGAGTTACTGGCCTTTGTTAGATTATTTTTATCCAGAACCACATAGTCATTTGAACAAGTTGAACTAACTGCTTGCAGGAGGATGGAAACAACTGACGTATTGTTATTGAATGATGCATAAATTAAGGTATAATTGGGCACCTTAGTTGTTTGCTGCAGAGAATTGTAACATTCGGATTCAAGAAACGTTTTTCAGTGCTTGGTTAAATATATTTCGCCGAATGAATAATTTGATAACAATATTATCATGAGTGGTACTTGCTGCTAGTGATAATGTTTGAGAATCTTCATCTTTTTAGACGGATTTCCTTTTTTGGTGTCAAAATCGTGAACAATAAATATTGTCAGATTTGGTCGAAGCTACAGGGTTCATTCTAGGTCAGAATTTTAGGGAGAAGTGTTTCTTAAATGGTGTTCTTTAATATACTTCTGCAAAATAGGGTTAAATTGCACAGTACAACCATTAAATACAACATTTGAATAGAAGGAGTGCTTTATAATGGGCCAGTGTGTCTTACTAGACAAAATTTTGTTTGAAAATCGTAAAAACCAAAAAATATATTTATTTTTTTAGGGAGAAGTGGGGCCCCCAGAGGGCGAAGTCAGGATCCCTAGGGCGACAATTTCGCCCACATCTAGAATGATCACTGAGCTATTCAGAATTTTTTTCAATTTTTAGAATGGGGAGATCCTCTTTTTTCAGTATTTTGGCAGATTCCTGTTTTTTCACAATTGCCTATTTACAGCCCTGTGTTTGCCTTCTAAGTTCATGAGAGTTTAATATAATTGAGCATACATGAAACAAGTCTTCTTTTTATTTTAGACTGGAAAGTGTTTTATTGTGATAGAAAAACTATGCTTCCCTGCATTAAATGGCGCTGATTGGTTGTGTTTATGTGACATCATAAATGACGATATTGGGGGTTTTTTAATTCAAAAACATTCACATTGACAATATTTCCAAACCGCAGTGGATGAGAACCATGCGCATAAAGCTTTGAGAATATAATGTGTTATTGAACTGCTATCAACCACCCAGCCACCGAGGTCCCTTTGTTGTACCATATGTATACATGTTAGAAAGGATTTATCATATTTCATAGCTATTTTTTTATAGTAACAGTTTTAATTTAGCAAACAACAAGTTTGAAATAACTGAAGAGTTAGCAGGCTTAGCTAAAACTACATGAATGAAAAGTATTAAAAAAATGTATTTACCTTTTATAGTCTGATTATAGACCATGCATGAATTGTGTGTGTGTTTACATTTATTTATCGTCGCTACCAGTTTACCCATATGAGCGACGCCTCCTGAACAGATTAGTCATTTTTGGAGGTTAGTGCAATGATACAGACAGAGACCCATTCCAGAGTCTCCTCTGGTTCTTTTACATGCACAGTGTACAGAACCGACACAAGACCTCAGTTTAATGTCTCATCCGAAAGGCTATGAGTCATTTTAGTATGGTATAGCTGGGGATCGAACATGCGACCCCTGAATTAATTACAAGTCTAACCTGTTAACCACTGGTCCACTATAATGGTGTTTTTATTTGCCTTTTATTATGTGATTATACAGCATGGATGAGTTGTTTCCCTTGCGAACATATGTAGTATGTTTAACCTAGAAGAGAGTTTTGCTGTTAGCTGTAAAAGAAATGGATTTGTTTTAAATTACAGCCATTAGGATTTTTGTTTTGAACTAACTTTCTATTAAAATTAAACTGAATTTTTTTAAAAACTACTATTCTAGGATTTTTGTTTTGAACTAACTTTCTATTAAAATTAAACTGAATTTTTAAAAAACTACTATTCTAGGATTTTTGTTTTGAACTAACTTTCTATTAAAATTAAACTGAATTTTTAAAAACTACTATTCTAGGATTTTTGTTTTGAACTAACTTTCTATTAAAATTAAACTGAATTTTTAAAAAACTACTATTCTAGGATTTTTGTTTTGAACTAACTTTCTATTAAAATTAAACTGAATTTTTAAAAACTACTATTCTTTAAATTGAACAGATATTTATATGTTTACATGTAACTGTTATCTATTCGGAAATTATTAAAATGTAACGGAATTAATGCAACCAGTGACAATTAATACAGTAGCTTATTATTTTCTGTTAAATGTTTTTATGTTGTAAATAACTTTACTACTGTATCTAATAAACGTCTGCTAATAGGATATAAAGTTTTATATAATTGGTGAATTTGAAATTAGGTGTATGTTTTTATGAAAATTGGTGAATTTGCTTGTATGTTTTTATAAAAATGGGTGAATTTGCGTAAATGTTTACATAACAATTGGTGAATGTTCACGGATGTGAATATGCTTGAATAATTTTCATGAAAATGGGTGAATATGCTTGGATGTTTTCAGCCGAGAAAGTTATTAGAGACAGCAAAATGTGAGGCCGAGGATACGCAAGCTCTAGCAGTGAGCCAGAACAGTAGTAACACACCTAACACAAACACGTCGACAATGCCGGGGGTAACGTGTGATATTGCACTCTGTCTATCACTCAAGTGTTACACATGCTCATGTTTTGATGAATTCTCATACTCCTAATTTATTGCCATTCTATATAAAATAAATTTTTGGTTTGCATTGCAAAGTTGAAAAATAACATTTTCATACAACTTACTTAAATTTCACACTTGGTCAATTTATTCAACTTTAGACTTTTGGAAGTCGTGTTAGCGCAATGGTAGAGCTATCACTTCAGGTGCGAAAGGCCCTGAACCATGTGCCCTTAGGCAAGGCATTTAAATTCTACGTTGCCTCTTGTCTCTCTCTCATGGCGATGGAGGATTCCATCAGGAATGAGGTCTCGAGAGTGATTAATATAAGTTGTAAGAACTTGTTTCGCAATCGAGCTAAGATATAGTTGTGTAAATTATATAAACTAATCAACTTTAAATATAAATTTTCATTTATGTACATGTAGTATTAAGTTACTTCATACAGTTACCTTGCTTGCAATGCACAACCCAGAACGATAGTCGCCTGCAGTTGCAATATAATTATACCAGAAAGAACATTTATTTTGTAACTTCATTCATAAGCGACAGCTTGAAATTCCATTTTTATTTCCTTGAAAAGTATATATCCACCCTTATCCTGCTGACTAAATGTTGCCGGAGTTCGCGCCAAGCTGCAGCCGTTACGATTGTGCCCTTATGCAAGGCACTTTAATTCTACATTGCCACTTCTCTCTCTCATTGCGATGAATTACATCAGGAATGAGGTTTCGAGAGAAATTAAATCTAATGTTGTAAGAACTTGTTTCGTAATCAAGCTAAAATAAATTTGTCTAAACTGTAAATTTTAAGGAATTTGCAAACAACATAGATCCAGATCAGCCGGGCATAGCACTGCATCTGATCAGGATCTATGTTGTTTGCTATTCTATCAAGTGTTTAAGCTTCATTATCCGACCAGCATATAGAGCCTGATCAGACGGCAAGTTCTGTGCAAGTTCTGTACCATCTGATGCTGGTTCTGTGCTGTTTACAAAGGTGACTTTAAACGCGTTTAGCAGGATAAGGGTTAATAGAGCCGTGATGTTTCCATTGAAGAGTTTGATGGCAATCTGAATGGCGCTTTATGGTGTTAAGGTTCATCAACAATTGCTGCATAGATTTTATATATGTTATAACTGCACTCTGGTAGTGAACTATGTATGTGTGTTTCACATTGGCTACACACATTGTATGTTTTCACATTGGCTACACACATTGTACCATCCTGTAGTTTATTGCACATGTGTTTTCGCCATATTAATTCTAATTAGATAATGCATTTAGCATTTTAGATTGGTGAATATATGAATTTTGTTTATCTTTGTAGGCATATTTTCATAATCAGATATATTGATATTGTAGATTGTGTAGAAGGTTTCATTGTTTTCAGTTATTTCAAATACATAGAGGATATTTGTTTGTTTTGAGTGAATATGGAATATATCTCACTGAGAAATGAGAACATTTCAAATATTTTCACGACGAGGTGAGATATATTCCATATTCACTCAAAACAAACAAATTTTCTTATTATTTTATGCTAATTGGTGAAAAACAAACACAAAATGAATAAATTAAAATAGCTGGCCGCCGTGTTTTTGCGCGGATGAATACATTGACGACTATACGTTGTGAGTCGATACACAAATCTGCCGCCATCTTGAATTTAAAGTTGAATCGAGGAAATATACATGAAAACATTTATTGGATTTATTGTTACAATTTGCAGTGACAAAATTCGAGACATTGTCAGTTGTATTTCGCTTTTGATTTGTTTCATAACAAAAACAATAATACAGGTAAATAGTGTCATTGAAGCCAGGTAAACGGTGAAAATTAATGACACATGTGACACGGTGAAGAATATTGTATTGGGAAGGGAGATAATAAAAAAAAGTCCGGCAAAATACAGTGAGTGATATGCAGTGAGTGATATGGATTATATCTCACTGATAGAACACTGTATTTCATCAATTAGCATAAAATAAATTGATATTGTAGATTGTGTAGAAGGTTTGATGGTTTTCAGTTATTTCAAATACATTTCTGTGTTTCTTGAGTGTAGCTCAGAATGAATGGTACGACGTGGACCAACGTGACATAAGTCATTCTTAGCTCACCTCAGCTGAAAATGAGGTATTGTGAACAGGTTTTGTCGCATGTGTATCCGTCTCTCTCAGAATACAGTTAACCCTTAAAATGCAGATTAATTTGGAGAGAATGTGCAAACAACATAGATCCAGATTAGCTGTGGCGTGACACAAATGTTAACCCAATTTTATTTAACTTTGGGTTCAAGTTACATTTTGGTGAAGCTGTCAGTACCTGTTGATATTCGGCCATGTCCGTGAATAAATTAGGTCACCGTGTAAAGTTGAGCAAAAATTGATTGTCGTACTGTATAGTTCTAATATTGACTCAAGTTGCATTCAAACTTTGTCAAACGTTACAAGTTGATGAAAGTAGTTCCCTTTCTTGTTCCTTTGCTTTCCACAGACTCAAATAGGTGAGCAATCCAGGGCCATGTGGCCAAATTTATAATTTAAGATATTGACTTTAGACTTAGACATTAGTCGTCACCGTGCCAATATTCAAATATTCGTTTTCAAATTTACAGGCATTAAATTACTAAATACCAGCCCGAAAACAGACATATTGGTCAATGCAAACCCTCACTTATACAATGCCATTGAGTGTGTAGTTGACAGTTACCACATTTGTAACATTGAGTGTGTAGTTGACAGTTACCACATCTGTAGCATTGAGTGTGTAGTTGACAGTTACCACATATGTAGCATTGAGTGTGTAGTTGACAGTTACCACATTTGTAACATTGAGTGTGTAGTAGACAATTACCACATCTGTAGCATTGCGTGTGTAGTTGACAGTTACCACATCTGTAGCATTGAGTGTGTAGTTGACAGTTACCACATATGTAGCATTGAGTGTGTAGTAGACAGTTACCACATCTGTAACATTGAGTGTGTAGTTGACAGTTACCATATTTGTAACATTGAGTGTGTAGACAGTTACCACATCTGTAACATTGAGTGTGTAGACAGTTACCACATCTGTAACATTGGGTGTGTAGTAGACAGTTACCACATCTGTAACATTGAGTGGGTAGTTGACAGTTACCACATCTGTAGCATTGAGTGTGTAGTTGACAGTTACCACATCTGTAACATTGAGTGTGTAGACAGTTACCACATCTGTAGCATTGAGTGTGTAGTAGACAGTTACCACATTTGTAACATTGAGTGTGTAGACAGTTACCACATCTGTAACATTGAGTGTGTAGTAGACAGTTACCACATCTGTAACATTGAGTGTGTAGTTGACAGCTACCACATCTGTAACATTGAGTGTGTAGTAGACAGTTACCACATCTGTAACATTGAGTGTGTAGTTGACAGCTACCACATTTGTAACATTGAGTGTGTAGTAGACATTTACCACATTTGTAACATTGAGTGTGTAGTTGACAGTTACCACATTTGTAACATTGAGTGTGTAGTTGACAGTTACCACATTTGTAACATTGAGTGTTTAGTAGACAACTACCACATCTGTAACATTGAGTGTGTAGTTGACAGTTACCATATTTGTAACATTGAGTGTGTAGACAGTTACCACATCTGTAACATTGAGTGTGTAGACAGTTACCACATCTGTAACATTGAGTGTGTAGACAGTTACCACATCTGTAACATTGAGTGTGTAGTAGACAGTTACCACATCTGTAACATTGAGTGGGTAGTTGACAGTTACCACATCTGTAACATTGAGTGGGTAGTTGACAGTTACCACATCTGTAGCATTGAGTGTGTAGTTGACAGTTACCACATCTGTAACATTGAGTGTGTAGACAGTTACCACATCTGTAGCATTGAGTGTGTAGTAGACAGTTACCACATTTGTAACATTGAGTGTGTAGACAGTTACCACATCTGTAACATTGAGTGTGTAGTAGACAGTTACCACATCTGTAACATTGAGTGTGTAGTTGACAGCTACCACATCTGTAACATTGAGTGTGTAGTAGACAGTTACCACATCTGTAACATTGAGTGTGTAGTTGACAGCTACCACATTTGTAACATTGAGTGTGTAGTAGACATTTACCACATTTGTAACATTGAGTGTGTAGTTGACAGTTACCACATTTGTAACATTGAGTGTGTAGTTGACAGTTACCACATTTGTAACATTGAGTGTGTAGTTGACAGTTACCACATCTGTAACATTGAGTGTTTAGTAGACAGCTACCACATCTGTAACATTGAGTGTGTAGTTGACAGTTACCACATTTGTAACATTGAGTGTGTAGTTGACAGTTACCACATCTGTAACATTGAGTGTGTAGTTGACAGTTACCACATTTGTAACATTGAGTGTGTAGTTGACAGTTACCACATCTGTAGCATTGAGTGTGTAGTAGACAGTTACCACATCTGTAGCATTGAGTGTGTAGTAGACAGTTACCACATCTGTAGCATTGAGTGTGTAGTTGACAGTTACCACATCTGTAACATTGAGTGTGTAGACAGTTACCACATCTGTAGCATTGAGTGTGTAGTAGACAGTTACCACATCTGTAGCATTGAGTGTTTAGTAGACAGTTACCACATCTGTAGCATTGAGTGTTTAGTAGACAGTTACCACATCTGTAGCATTGAGTGTGTAGTAGACAGTTACCACATTTGTAACATTGAGTGTTTAGTAGACAGTTACCACATTTGTAGCATTGAGTATTTTGACAGATATGACATTTGTAGCATTGGGCATTAGATATATATCACACTTGTAACATTGAGCATTAGACATATATCACACTTGTAACATTGAGCATTAGACATATATCACACTTACCATAGCATAGTTGACCGTGTGATTTTGAAGCTTTGTTGCAGCTTACATTAACAGTGTGCTACAAGACCTGCTGTGCTATGTCCAGGAACAGCTGTTTTCTTGGCATTATTTTCAACAATATTTATTGAATATGAAAGCAAAGTGTTTCATTTACAAACACACAAGTAATGATGATATAGTAAATAACATGTTAATTATGTTCAGTGAAGTGTAAAGAATTTTCGATGTCATGTATTTCAAAGCCAATCCTCCCCTCCTTCCATTTAGTAGGATTTTGAATAATGTTCATCTCTAGTTTAAACATATTTTGTTCATCAATATTTACATCATGCTGTAACATTAACTCTTTCCCTCATAGAAGCACCTATTTACGTCATTACCAATACGACATACATTGACAATGTAGTAGCCAAACCAATGTTCATAAACCCTTTCCCTCATAGAAGCACCTATTTACGTCATTACCAATACGACATACATTGTAATGTAGTAGCCAAACCAATGTTCATAAACCCTATCCCTCATAGAAGCACCTTTTGACGTCATTACCAATATGACATACATTGTAATGTAGTAGCCAAACCAATGTTCATAATGAAGGCCAGAATCTCGTGTAGTTCCAGTAATATCTATGGAGGTTGGATAGATATGGCGACTACTTATCCACTGCATGATAGCTAAATGGCTGTCGTTTGTATGGAGATATAATAATATATTAACCTAAATCTCTACGAAGTCCCAGTAATATCTATGGAGGTGGGATAGATATGGCGACTACTTATCCACTGCATGATAGCTAAATGGCTGTCGTTTGTATGGAGATATATAATAGTATATTAACCTGCTATGGAGGGATTGTGAAACAAATGTTCGACATATAGAGATGATGTATCGTACACATGACTCAAGTCTGTAGCTTCTAGGTTACGGTCACATTTCGGAGGGGGGAGGGATTGATCACCCACCCACTGTGATACCTCTTGTTATGTTTATATAAAGGCGCGTTATCCCGCTGATACGTTGGGCATGGATGTGTGTGAACATTAACTAATTTTTATTGCAAGAGGATTCAGATTTTTGCATTTTATCAATTGAGTTTAATGTTGTTTTTATTGCATATCAATAATCTATCAGCTACATGAAACTAACAGAGATGTGCCTATATATCACCCAATAAATCACCTCGCAGACTTTATGGGCTTCGGGTAGCCGCTTTAATGAGCAGAGTGTCACACTGACATGTCATATGTATAAGTTTCAAGCTGCTTTGCCAGAAATAATGTCCAGTTGCTTCAAGTTGTGCGTTTACAAGGCTGATGTGGAAGCATTTAATGGGGCATGTGTTCATTCTACATATATACCCCATGCCAAGTCCACTTAAAAAAAATTCCCACTTAATTAAATTGTTTTCCAATTGATCACAATTTTAGATTTTACCGATGTTAGACACTGCCTTTAGTTTATTGCTTTGAATTGTCATTGAAGCTGATTCAGCTGGTATATCTTCAAGTGGGTCGACAGGATCGCACAGTGCCATATACTCGTGCACATGCACACTCTGTACAGGATCGCACACTGCCATATACTCGTGCACATGCACACTCTGTACAGGATCGCACAGTACCATATACTCGCGCACATGCACACTCTGTACAGGATCGCACAGTACCATATACTCGTGCACATGCACACTCTGTACAGGATCGCACAGTACCATATACTCGTGCACATGCACACTCCATACATTCCCATATAGTGAAATCAGTTTCCGTAGTTGTATATGGAACTTTGTTTGGTGTTCAGTTATTATTTTTGACAAATAGTGCAGTAAAATCCACATTGCCTCTTTTCGCCCTCGATCTTGGCGATGGATTCCATCAAGAATGATGTCACGAGAGCTATTAATCTAGTGTTGAAAGAACTTTCTTTGCAATGAAGCAACTTGATTAAAGCAACATTACATCGCAAAAATCAAATAAAATGCATTTTTATCACATATACTATTACACATTCTTCTGAATACATTCGAACACTAACCTTGCATCAATAAACAGTGTTTTTGTGGTATACAAACTTTCAAATTTGAAAGTAGGATTTCATATCACGGTCATCCATGCTCTTAAATTGACATTTGTTTGTCATCGGACAGTGCCATATACTCGTATATAGCGTGAGATATTGTCGTTTAGAGATAATTTAACTACGATTAGTCTACAAATAAATATGCATAGGCATAAATGTGAGATATAACTGTAAATCTGTACCATAAATCATAAAATAAGTTATGCGAGATACACGAGTTGTATTACACATGGATGTCGACCATATTTATATTATTTTGTTATATCAACAAACCACTTATACGACGTTTATTTATTAGTTGAAATACGGCATATATTTCGAAAATATATTATACCATATAATAGGAAAATACATTCTGTAGAAATTTGCATTTTCACTGATGTAGTGTTGCTTTAAATAAATGTTTATAAATTAAACCATTTCTAGAGCATAGAGGGGGGAGACACCTCACATTCCAAAGGTATATCGAACATGTAAAATAAAAATGCTACAAGGAAAAGTCAATGTTCTCTTTCTGTATTTTGGTGAAACCAGAGCTCTTTTTAAATAAATATCAACACCATCAAGGGGGGACACTGCCCCCTGAATGGGAATACTTAACATGCATGCCTTGTACATCATTGTGCTAGTTTGTAGAATATTTGTAAATCTACTAGCCTGTTTCGATGGTTTTGTTTGTGTTACTAACTACAATGTGCAGTGTTAGTGCTGCTACTAATATATATATATTTATATATAATGCAGTATTTGGCTTAGAGTATAAGAATGTTCTGTATTATATTGGTGGAAGACCTCTTACACATTTGATCAGTTTACAGAAACAATTATAATGGTTGTATACAGTGTAACCTGTCTTAAGCACCCAGCCGAGGGGATGATGATAAGTGGCTGGTTATAGGAGACGGCTGCTTGATAGAAGCTAAATGATCGGCACATTAACAAGCACACTAGGAGTCTGGTTGCTGGTCGCTTAATACAGGTGACCTTTAACACAGGTTCACTGTATCTTAGTGTTGATATTGATGGCTTAGCTCATCTCATAGGTGTGTATGTTGCTACAGTCTGCATCCGTTATGTCAAAGTTGGTTATGTCAAATTCTCCGGTTATCTCAAAGTCGGATCAAAGTCCCATGTCAAAGTCGGTTATGTCAAATTCGCCAGTTATCTCGAAGTCAGATCAAAGTCCCGTTTCAGACACTATCATTTTACATATAACTGGATCTGGTTATATCGAATTTCATTAAGTCAAACTTCGGTTATGTCGAAGTATTTAGTTTGGTCCGTCCGACGGAATTCGACATAACGGATGTAGACTGTATTTGTATTATCAAAAAACTAATTTAAGAAAAATGCTTGTCAAGGTGAAAGAAAAGCAGACATTATTTGATTAAGATGTAATATTAATACATGTTTGTGTTAGTCTACTCCATAATTACATGTTGATGAGTCAATTGAACTCTTGTTAAATATACGCACACCCAGTTAATCCTATTTTGCATGATCAACAATAGTTATTTATCTCCCTTGTTTACGTGTTTACTTCCCCTGTTTGCAGAATGATTACCTTGAGAACCTCACTGCTGCCTACCTGAGAAAGGGGATTATGCAGAATCAACAGGAACAAGGTAACGCGTCATTTAATATAAACTTTATAAAAAGGTATAACATTAGTTTAAACATTGTTTATTTCAGTATTTGTACATTGTAATCAAGAAATGAACATTTTCATTTTACATATAATTTAACAGCAGTAAACTGAAAGGGATTAGAACGAAAGAAAACGTATATAGTTCTATGTATGTGTGTCTATGTACCATTAATGTCAAACCCCTTGCGGGGACCTAGACATGTTTTCCTGGGCATGCTTAGCCGACCATAGCGGTTAACCAGTACTAAGCAATGTGTGTGAGGTGCCTTGCTCAATGACACTACATACGTGGCCTGACTGAGTATCGAACCCGGACCGTTCGATTCCAAATCCGACGCTCTACCATTAGATCACGGACGCCACACCTTCTTATATAACATTATATAACATATAGGTATAACATAATGACACATACATCTATTAAAATACATCAACAAGAAATAAAACATAGTCATTTAATATGTTTATAGTTATGAGGTAATTTATTTTACTATTGGATGTATATATATTAAAAGTAACATTTGAATTGATTTTACATTGACAATTTGTACATAAAATACACATGGCTAGACTAAAATGAAGTATATTTTATGCATACTAATATGGGGAGGGCCAATCAGTAATGTTGTCGGAACTTGTGGCCCAACCCATTTGATAATTATTTATTTGGTTATACGATTGTTGTTGTTATATACATGTATATAGAGCAATCAAATATCAAATCAAATCATACTAATATCATATAACGGGTTTAAGCTGAAATGTATTCTTCATTTTTCCTAGAATCAATTCCCAGGATGCACTATGATATATTTACTGGTTGGTAAAAGCTTTCAAATAAATCATTAAATAATAGTTTCCCACTGCGGATTTATGGATTTTGTAGCATTTTGTAGCATTTTATCGGAGAAACAATAGAGTTTTGTTATTTTATGATTTCATCATTTCGTTACTAGCTTCAAGACGATTACAAGGAAAAGGTAGAGACTTATATTCACAGTGACCTTATTGTCGTATTTTATGGGGATGGTTAATGTCGATACATTTCCAAGAACTTGGACAATTTTGATCTTTTTGACCGATTATAATTATACTGTTATTTTGCAGTGGTTTTCCCCGGACATGATACCTAAAGCAATTCCTAATATGTGCCTAATCTTCTTGTCTCTGGAATGTCGCCTGTTTTGTTACTCCAACCTTAGGGCTTGTTGACCAACCAATCCTGACCAAACCAATACTATTTACATGAAGAAATAATGTGTTTTATGCGACTCACTGCCTTCCTGGGGCGGCCACTCACTGCTTTCCTGGCGCTACCACTCACTGCCTTCCTGGCACTACCACTCACTGCCTTCCTGGCGCTGCCACTCACTGCCTTCCTGGCGCTACCAATCAATGCCTTCCTGGGGCTACCACTCACTGCCTTCCTGGGGCTACCAATCACTGCCTTCCTGGCGCTGCCACTCACTGCCTTCCTGGGGCTACCACTCAATGCCTTCCTGGGGCTACCACTCACTGCCTTCCTGGGGCTACCAATCACTGCCTTCCTGGGGCTACCACTCACTGCCTTCCTGGCGCTGCCACTCACTGCCTTCCTGGCGCTACCAATCAATGCCTTCCTGGGGCTGCCACTCACTGCCTGCCTGGGGCTGCCAATCAATGCCTTCCTGGGGCTACCACTCACTGCCTTCCTGGGGCTACCAATCACTGCCTTCCTGGCACTGCCACTCACTGCCTTCCTGGGGCTACCACTCACTGCCTTCCTGGGGCTACCTCTCACTGCCTTCCTGGGGCTACCACTCACTGCCTTCCTGGGGCTGCCACCCACTCCCTTCCTGGGGCTACCACTCACTGCCTGCCTGGGGCTACCACTCACTGCCTTCCTGGAGCTGCCAACCAATGCCTTCCTGGGGCTGCCACTTACTGCCTTCCTGGGGCTGCCAACCAATGCCTTCCTGGGGCTACCACTCACTGCCTTCCTGGTGCTACCACTCACTGCCTTCCTGGCGCTACCACTCACTGCCTTCCTGGGGCTACCACTCACTGCCTTCCTGGGGCTACCACCCACTGCCTTCCTGGGGCTACCACTCACTGCCTTCCTGGGGTTACCACTCACTGCCTTCCTGGGGCTACCACTCACTGCCTTCCTGGCGCTACCACTCACTGCCTTCCTGGGGCTACCACTCACTGCCTTCCTGGCGCTACCACTCACTGCCTTCCTGGGGCTGCCAACCAATGCCTTCCTGGGGCTACCACTCACTGCCTTCCTGGGGCTGCCAACCAATGCCTTCCTGGGGCTACCACTCACTGCCTTCCTGGGGCTGCCAACCAATGCCTTCCTGGGGCTACCACTCATTGCCTTACTTGGGCTGCCTACAAATGTGAGTTTTATCTGCCGCTAACGTGTAAAGGGTTAATATAGATGTTCTCTCTAGATAGATTGACTGTACTATGGAAAACCAGTTTAACCCTTTCAACACCACAGACCTCTAAATTGGCTTACAAAAAAGTGTAGATCCAGATGAGCCGGCTCGTGACGAGCCGTCTCATCAGGATCTGCACTTTTTTCAAGTAATATAACTATTTTTAGGGAAAAAATTACCCATTTTGATAAATGAACTGATCCAAATGTAATTTTGTTATTAATTTATTGGTCTAAAAATATCATTGACCAGTCCATGTCAGTTACTTGGTGTTGAATGGGTTAAAATAGTATTACGCAAATACATCAACATTGTCCAATGTTTGGGAAAACCCTGTTTTTAATTGGAGATGGTTCATGTAGAGCTAGATAATTTTACCACATAAATATCCAGCATTTGACACGTATTTCATTTTCGTTGCTAATATCTTTTACATTACATGGTTCAATTTCCTGACAATACCAGTGTGTTATATGCATTCATATTGTTAATTTAATGTGTTATCATAGAACAGAGCAAGATCAGTTTTTCCACATAAATATCCAGCATTTGACACGTATTTCATTTTCATTGCTAATATCTTAACATTACATGGTTCAATTTTCTGACAATACTATATGACTATATGTTATTATCCATACCAGTGTGTTATATGCATTCATATTGTTAATTTAATGTGTTATCATAGAACAGTTATTTTCATTCCATATTAAACCATGTTGAAATAATTATTGTACGTTTCTAACATTAAATGTTGCTTCTTAATGTGATTTGTGTCGAAGCTTTTCTAAAATTCTATGTGCTTTTTGATAATCTTCTGTCATAATGCATTACACTGTGATTTCGCAGTTGTCATGTTGTTACCATACTATTTCTAAATTATATTAACTTGTTTTCACCTCATTTTGCCAAAGCGTACATATGCGACTTCATAAAAAGAAGTAAGATAGAGTTTGTCTTTCCGTGGGAATGGATCTTTGATTTGCAGCGAGTGGAATGGAATTTTGATTTTTATCGGGGTTTGGGATACGATACCATTATGGATGTTGAATATAGCAAACATGATAAGTGGAAGTCGTGATAGCGCAGTGGATGCGCGTTCGCTTCAGGTGCGAAATGTCTGGAGTCTTGGTCATCCATCGCACGAGCTTGATTTTGGTCATCCATCGCACAAGCTTGATTTTGGTCATCCATCGTGCGAGCATGATTTTGGTCATCCATCGTACGAGCATGATTTTGGTCATCCATCGTGCGAGCATGATTTTGGTCATCCATCGTGCGAGCATGATTTTGGTCATCCATTGTACGAGCTTGATTTTGGTCATCCGTCGTACGAGCTTGATTTTGGTCATCCGTCGTACGAGCATGATTTTGGTCATCCATTGTACGAGCTTGATTTTGGTCATCCATCGTACGAGCATGATTTTGGTCATCCATTGTACGAGCTTGATTTTGGTCATCCATCGTGCGAGCATGATTTTGGTCATCCATCGTGCGAGCATGATTTTGGTCATCCATCGTACGAGCATGATTTTGGTCATCCATCGTACGAGCATGATTTTGGTCATCCATCGTACGAGCATGATTTTGGTCATCCGTTGTACGAGCTTGATTTTGGTCATCCATTGTACGAGCATGATTTTGGTCATCCATTGTACGAGCTTGATTTTGGTCATCCATCGTGCGAGCATGATTTTGGTCATCCATCGTGCGAGCATGATTTTGGTCATCCATCGTACGAGCATGATTTTGGTCATCCATCGTACGAGCATGATTTTGGTCATCCATCGTACGAGCATGATTTTGGTCATCCATCGTACGAGCATGATTTTGGTCATCCATCGTACGAGCTTGATTTTGGTCATCCATCGTGCGAGCATGATTTTGGTCATCCATCGTACGAGCATGATTTTGGTCATCCATCGTACGAGCATGATTTTGGTCATCCATCGTACGAGCATGATCAGTTGTAAAAACACATTACTAAATACATTTATTTTGAATGATGTAGTTTTGTTCAATTTGACCTGGATTCTAGAAACTGGACCTGATAGAACATACAGTTTTGCTACAAGCTTCATGTCATCAATAACTTGAAATTCTGTGCCCTACTTTATTTGTATTAGAAGAAACAAAAAATAAACAAACCAGTAGGTTTGATACTGATTGGAAAAGGCACTGGCTAGTTTTGTGTATGAGTGTGGTGATTGACTTGATAACCTGCACTAGTTTCTGCCTCTAACATTGATTGTGCATGGCAAACTGTTCACGTGTCTCTGCTGCTGTGTGATGCATGTCAGTGTGTTTTCTGTCTCTGATCTCCAGCTCCAGCACATTTCCGATATTCAGGCACCACCGTGGCGAAACCTTCTGGCATGCCGATCAGTTTAGAGGGTTTGTGTCCCCACCATGAGCAGGCATTTGCTGCCCAACTGATGGCCCAACAACTTCAAAATATGACAGGAGGTAACTTATTGTATAACATTGTTATTATAGACTGCTTGTGTCATGTAGAAAATGTTATTGTTAAGATTGCTTGTGTCATGTAGAAAATGTTATTAAGATTGCTTGTATCATGTAAAAGTGGCTATTATAAAGACTGCTTGTGTCATGTAAAAATGTTTATATGTAGACTGCTTGTGTCATGTAATCGTGTAATAGTGTTTATTTAAACACTGCTTGTGTCGTATAAAATATTCTTATGTGTTGTATTTAGTTACAATAAAATTCAATTGAATTTGATTATTTTAATAAATCTATATGTTTCCACCAATATTCAATAAACCAGAGTCGTACAAGGAATGTGTGAACATCAGAAACACATCAGCATACAGTGCATGACTGCATTTCTAGAGTTTTACAAAGTTACCTTAGAGACATGCATATACTTATGTTGATAATTGGTATGGAATTTTAAGAAATGTGAATGTTTGTAAAATATAAATTATTTCTTAATTTGTAGAGCCAATAAAAATCACAAATAATCGTTGCAGGATTTCAGTATCATAGGACATAAATATTATATAATATTCAACACCTGGCATAGCTAATGATTTGGAAATCTACACGAAAACCAAACATTATTAATTAATGACAATTGCATTCCTTATGTTACATACACGTTTAGCTTTTCTACCATATCCTGCTAGGAATTTCAACATGTCACTGTTTTCTGAATGCTGGGAGTGATTATTTGGATTTCTCCTCTGATAAAGACTTCCACATGATTTTTTCGTTATGTATGTAAGACTTGCAAGGCTTAACCCTTTCAACACCACAGCCCTCTAAATAGGTATACAAAAAGTGTAGATCCAGATGAGACGGTTCGTCATGAGGATCTGCACTTTTTGCCAGTAATATTACTATTTTAAGCCAAAATTACCCATTTTGATAAATGAACTTGTCCAAATGAATTTTCTTATTAATGTATTGGTCTGAATATATCATGGACTAGTCCATGTCAGTTACTTGGTGTTGAATGAGTTAATGGGTTTCGGTATAAATTCTATAACTCTGCATTGAAATAATAACAACCACAATCAATACGCAGTGTTTTACATGGCATGGTTGCACAGTAGTGGAAATGTTTGTACACAAACAGTTATCAGTAGATTCTTCTCAGTTTTAGGTGTTGGTTGAGGGTAATATTAAAGGCCCGTTGGTTCAGTGTTGAGACCCTTAGTGCCTGGTTTTTTCAGTATTTTGACACTGTACATTATATAGCATTCCTATGTAATGCGTTTTCACAAAGTGTTTTACAAGCATATTTGTTACTATTAAGTTTACACTAATTTTAAACATGTGTTTGTCTGAGAATTACCTATCGTCTTTTTTCAGATTTACACATAATTTGAGCTGTATTCTGTCTGAAACCTTTGGTCATGTAAGATTTACACAATATCAGTATCATAGGACAATTATCTGTGATGTTTTCAGATTGTATTATGGGATGTTCAGATCTATTTCAGATTGTATTATGGGATGTTCAGATTTATGTCAGATTGCATTATGGGATGTTCAGATCTATTTCAGATTGTATTATGGGATGTTCAGATTTATGTCAGATTGTATTATGGGATGTTCAGATTGTATTATGGGATGTTCAGATCTATTTCAGATTGTATTATGGGATGTTCAGATTTATGTCAGATTGCATTATGGGATGTTCAGATCTATTTCAGATTGTATTATGGGATGTTCAGATCTATTTCAGATTGTTTGACAAGCTAGCATGAATCAAACACATCCCATAAGTTCTAGGTTTTACACACATGCACACTTGATTAATGTGATTATAAGTCTGGCCAAACACCTCCAGTTTATTTAAGCATATTTGTTGTATTGATCATTTAGCATGTTGTCACACGGTTAAGAGTATTTGAAAGCGTAATCATGTCTAGATATATTTATTACATATACTAGTATATGGGATATTTAGAGGTTATTACGTGGATAGTTTCATATCAGCCTATACATCTAGGCTGATCTGCAACTAGCCATGTAATAACGTCTTTATTACTTTGATATGAATTTGAACATTTAATAATCAAAATCATGCTCTCCGTTATCCATTTATCAGGAATAAATCACAATTACTGTACTAGATACACAAAAACGATTGAAATATTACCACGAAACTACAAACATCTGTTATCTTTCAAATTTGACACACTGAGACACTACAGGAAGTAAACAAACTAGCACCAAGTGCACATGTGTCATTTTCTTAGGAACTAGTTATGATACGTTTTGTTTCTGGTTTGATACAGGCTTGTAATCGTATCAAACCAGCAAAGTAATATCAGACTGGAAAACACAGCATATCAGCCTGGGTGGTAGACAGTATTGTAGGCAAATAACTGCAAACAATAGGCTAAAATTCATCAGTCATCTGCCTTTCATCAAATTGGATCCGACAAGTCAGTTATCTATGCAGTTAACCCGTAACCCGCTAATCACGAATAAAGTCACTTTTGCAAACAGAATAGAGCCAGATCAGATGCACAAAATGTGGAGAGTGGAGCTAAAGCACATGTCAGAATTGTAAACAACATAGATCCTGATCAGACGTGGCATATATCTGGATCTATGTTGTTTGCACATTCCGTCCAATTTATTCGGCAGGTTAAGGGTTTAAGTCCTGTAATTGTTATTACTATTTAATGACAGGAAGCCTAGTTACCGACCCCGGTGTGGGAGATAGCGAAGGCAAGTAAACCATCTGGGACCGTAGGACCCTAGACCATCTTAGAGTTGGCATATTCTCCAATTGAAATCTGTAGATTTAATTACATATAGTTTTTTTTAGTGGAATTTTGGTCGGTTGCAATGTTTGAATTTTATTGTTCACAATTTGTCATTAAATTAATTTATCTACAATTTGTCATTTCATTAAATTAATTTATCTACAATTTGTCATTAAATTAATTTATCTACAATTTGTCATTAAATTAATTTATCTAGTTAAAGTAGATTGGTCATATAGTGCTGGCATTATTTCATTTGTTTGGCAAAGGTTCCATCATTCATACATTTGTTTTAATAATGTGAAGGTGATTCTCATCAAATACAGGTGTTTATTGACAGTTAAGCATGTGTGCCAGATAACCACTATGTGAAATCTAACAGATGGTTATACCATATACTTGTTGTAGCATTTTAAAAAAAAATCTATTCCTACAATAAAAATTAACCGCAAAATCCTTCCGATCTTATTTTTAAAAAAAATCTTTTGGCGTTTTATTGCCAAATCGATCGTACTTGGACCAATTTTTGAAATTGTTGCCGCTAAGTACAAATTTCTATCGATACATTGTTGAATGGCAAGATCTGAGCAGGATAGGATATGTTTTATTTTGAGTCCACAAGAGATGCAACAGTACAATCTAAGCTCATAAGAGCTTTTTAACTGACCAAACAAAAGTGTGTGGGGGGGGGTGGGAACTGCATACATGCTTCTCTGTCCTTTGCTGGAACAGTTTTATTCATTTTCAATCAATATTTACAATAATGTTTTCCACCATAGCTTCTCACTATAGCACAAGTAACTGGCTTCAGAATGGGATACAAGGTCAGACAAAGTCCATACGGCCTTTTGAACAAAAAACTCAGGACGAAATATTGACCAGAATATTGGGGATGCCCTCAGGTAGACAGCAGCACTGCAAATGTTCTGGCACGTGTTGCAAGCCTCCCTGCATGTGTTATAGGGGCTCACTTAGTTATGGTGTTGACACGAGTGCGTTCACGTTGCCATGTCAAGCTACTATGATCGGTTACAGATGGTGTACGTTGATACAGACCTAGATGTAATATTAAGTTACGCAGAATACTCTTAGAAAAGATTGTAAACTTAGTGATGATGAGAGCATGGATCAAGAGATAACACAAACGTTATTGCAAGTAATGGACATATGTGTTTACACATGAATGCACAACTACTGTATACCTGTATATATGTAGTGTTTCCCCTAAGCAGGAATAGGAGGGTGGCCTGCCTGTATATATGTGTACTAGCAAGTGATGGACATGTGTTTACACATGAATGCTCACCAACTGTATACCTGTATATATGTGTACTAGCAAGTGGAAATATGGATGTTAAAAGTGAATGAATACATGAGTGTTGGCAAGTGAATACATGAGTGTTGGCAAGTGAATACATGAGTGTTGACAAGTGAATGCATGAGTGTTGGCAAGTGAATGCATGAGTGTTGACAAGTGAATGCATGAGTGTTGACAAGTGAATACATGAGTGTTGACAAGTGAATGCATGAGTGTTGGCAAGTGAATGCATGAGTGTTGGCAAGTAAATTCATGAGTGTTAACAAGTGAATACATGAGTGTTGACAGGTGAATGCATGAGTGTTGGCAAGTGAATACATGAGTGTTGACAAGTGAATACATGAGTGTTGGCAAGTAAATATATGAGTGTTGGCAAGTGAATGCATGAGTGTTGACAAGTGAATACATGAGTGTTGACAAGTGAATACATGAGTGTTGACAAGTGAATACATGAGTGTTGGCCAGTGAATAAATGAGTGTTGATGAGCTAGCAAGTGAATACATGAGTGTTGACCAGTGAATACATGAGTGTTGGCCAGTGAATACATGAGTGTTGGCCAGTGAATACATGAGTGTTGACAAGTGAATACATGAGTGTTGGCAAGTGAATACATGAGTGTTGACAAGTGAATGCATGAGTGTTGACAAGTGAATGCATGAGTGTTGACAAGTGAATACATGAGTGTTGACAAGTGAATACATGAGTGTTGACAAGTGAATACATGAGTGTTGACAAGTGAATACATGAGTGTTAACAAGTGAATGCATGAGTGTTGGCCAGTGAATACATGAGTGTTGGCAAGTAAATATATGAGTGTTAACAAGTAAATATATGAGTGTTGAAGAGTATAACCATGCTCTAATCATCTTCTACCACAATACAAATATAATAAAATATAAAAGGCAAAAGCATTTTAGAAATGTATTGTGGTGGTTTACATGATAGCAGAAAATATAGTTTAGTCGGAATATTATGCATGCAATTCTATGTGTGATTCGCTAGATGAACTTTGTACAAACATAGCTATTTAATCAAACGGTTAGCTGTATCAACTGTAATATGCATGTTGGTAAATGCTGTACACAGAGTTGGTACACAGGCACAAGACACAAATTATTTTTGTTTGCCCTATGTTCATATAGTAAGTAATGTTTACTGAAGGCAACCAACGGAAATGAAACATTACAGGAAAATACATTTATTCCATTCATATCCACGGTGAATAGACAGTGGTATCTCAGTGACTGCCGTTTTCATATGGATTTACATGTTTCATTTTTTACCAATGAGGCAACAGTGATCTGGTCGATTTTACCTAGTTTCTCGTCGATGTTTCTGCATGCATGTTTCATTTCCATTGGTTGCCTTCAGTAAGCATTACTTACTATATGACCATATGGCCAAAAAAAATGTGTCTTGTGCCTGTGGAGTTGGTACAATTGTGAACGACATCATTACACGTGTAGTAGTTTCTTGACATGACAGATGCACCAATAAACACTCTTCAATGACTACAGTTTAACATCTTGTGTGTCCGTAGTTACATAACATTCCTTACCTGACCATCATTGATTAACCTTTCCACCTGTCCTGAGCATGCATGTATAGCAACCATTTTGACATCCGTCCATATTGTTAATGTATTAACCCATTCAACACCAGATAGCTGACATGGACTGGTGCACTATATTTTTAGACCAATAAATTAATAAGAAAATTACATTTGGACAAGTTCATTTATCAAAATGGGTAATTTTGTCTAAAAATAGTAATATTACTGGCAAAAAGTGCAGATCCTGATGAGATGGCTCGTCACGAGCTGGCTCATCTGGATCTACACTTTGTGTAAGCCTATTTAGAGGCCTGTGGTGTTGAAAGGGTTAACTAACCTTTATTAAAACAGATAATGTAAGGTTGTCCGCATTTAATTACATCTTTCTAACTTTAACGCACTATGTAAACAGGAATATGCAGGGCTCATTCTAGAGGGCGACTTGGGCGAAATAGTCGCCCTAGGGACCATGACCTCGCTGCCTAGGCGGCCCAACTTCTCCCTATAAAAAAAAATGGGGGGAAAAACAGACTTGTTTTTACAATTTTCATACAAAATTTTGTCCAGTAAGATACACTGGCCCATTATAGAGCACTGTTTCTATTCATATGTTCTATTTAATGGTCATATTGTGTATTTTAATCATATTTTGTTGAATTATATTAAATAACACCATTTAAAGACGGGATTTCGTGCGTTTTCTCACTTCTCCCAAAAATTCTGACATAGATTGAGCCCTGATATGTAAGTGAAAATGCAAGTATTTCTTGTAAGGGAAGGAATCGACCAAGCATATTTATTTGCAAACTTAAAGATTCTTTAAATACAATTGAAGATTAGGTTATCTCCCTTACATCATAAGGCGCCATTTACTTATTCGGTACAAGTTAGAATTATCGGTTATTTTCATCTAGAATTTGGATAATATTAATTTATATTGGTGGCAGCTGTTGAAGTGAAAGCAAAGGGGGTATTCAAAAAGCACCGGCTTCTATTTTCACAAAAGATATGTGCGTTTTGTTGTGATGGGAATATGTACTTTTGAACACAAAAAGACAACAAGCTGATTATATTGCTCATTGTATTTCTGATTGCTCAGACAATTCAAAGGAATAGTAGTCTAGATGGAGGGAGTAAACATTAAACAAGGAAGACATTCAATCCATCAAGTTCTAGTACTATTAACCCATTCAACACCAGGTAGCTGACATGGACTGGTGCATGATATTAACCCATTCAACACCAGGTAGCTGACATGGACTGGTGCATGATATTAACCCATTCAACACCAGGTAGCTGACATTGACTGGTGCATAGTATTTTTAGACCAATAAATTAATTAGAAAATTACATTTGGACCAGTTCATGTATTAAAATGAGTAATTTTGTCTAAAAATAGTAATATTACTGGCAAAAAGTGCAGATCCTCGTGACGAACCGTCTCATCTGGATCTACACTTTTTGTAAGCTTATTTAGAGGTCTGTTGTGTTGAAAGGGTTAAATTGTAGCAGAAATTTAAAGTAATATAATTATGTTAATTTATATTTTGAATATTCATGAATATTCATCATTGCACTAAAAGATAAACAGATGATAATTTTAACTCTACACAATCGTGTGTCGGAAGATCCAGCATGTATTTGAATATAATACTATGTTCCCTGCTACCGTGCCTCTATTGAATCTTCGTAGGTTCCTTCAACTCTTTCAGCGCCAAATATATCCAGAGCATGTGCAAACAATATAGATCCTGATCAGAATCTATGTTGTTTGCTATTCGGACTGGTGCTTCGGCTCCACTATTTGAAAGGCAATCAGCATACAGCCTGAACAGATGGCATGTTCTGTCTGATCGGATTCTCTGCTTTTTGCAAAGTCGCTTTTATACGACATTAGCGGTGAATGAGTTAATTGCATGTGTGCATGCATTGAATTGTGCATGCATTGAATCATATGTGAATGTCAGATTTGTAGCTTGTATATCCAATCTATGCAGTTACAAACATGAGATGAACCCATCCTGTTACACCATTCTGTCATTGTGTGCTTTACAAACATGAGATGAACCCATCCTGTCACACCATTGGGTCATTGTGTGCTTTACAAACATGAGATGAACCCATCCTGTCACACCATTCGGTCATTGTGTGCTTTACAAACATGAGATGAACCCATCCTGTTACACCATTCTGACATTGTGTGCTTTACAAACATGAGATGAACCCATCCTGTCACACCATTGGGTCATTGTGTGCTTTACAAACATGAGATGAACCCATCCTGTCACACCATTCGGTCATTGTGTGCTTTACAAACATGAGATGAACCCATCCTGTCACACCATTCTGTTATTGTGTGCTTTACAAACATGAGATGAACCCATCCTGTCACACCATTGGGTCATTGTGTGCTTTACAAACATGAGATGAACCCATCCTGTCACACCATTCTGTCATTGTGTGCTTTACAAACATGAGATGAACCCATCCTGTCACACCATTGGGTCATTGTGTGCTTTACAAACATGAGATGAACCAATCCTGTCACACCATTCTGTCATTGTGTGCTTTACAAACATGAGATGAACCCATCCTGTCACACCATTCTGTCATTGTGTGCTTTACAAACATGAGATGTACCCATCCTGTCACACCATTGGGTCATTGTGTGCTTTACAAACATGAGATGAACCCATCCTGTCACACCATTCTGACATTGTGTGCTTTACAAACATGAGATGAACCCATCCTGTCACACCATTGGGACATTGTGTGCTTTACAAACATGAGCTGAACCCATCCTGTTACACCATTGGGTCATTGTGTGCTTTACAAACATGAGATGAACCCATCCTGTCACACCATTCTGTCATTGTGTGCTTTACAAACATGAGATGAACCCATCCTGTCACACCATTCTGACAGTGTGTGCTTTACAAACATGAGATGAACCCATCCTGTCACACCATTGGGTCATTGTGTGCTTTACAAACATGAGATGAACCCATCCTGTCACACCATTCTGACAGTGTGTGCTTTACAAACATGAGATGAACCCATCCTGTCACACCATTGGGACATTGTGTGCTTTACAAACATGATATGAACCCATCCTGTCACACCATTCTGTCATTGTGTGCTTTACAAACATGAGATGAACCCATCCTGTCACACCATTGGGTCATTGTGTGCTTTACAAACATGAGATGAACCCATCCTGCCACACCATTGGATCATTGTGTGCTTTACAAACATGAGATGAACCCATCCTGTCACACCATTCGGTCATTGTGTGCTTTACAAACATGAGATGAACCCATCCTGTCACACCATTCTGTCATTGTGTGCTTTACAAACATGAGATGAACCCATCCTGTCACACCATTGGGTCATTGTGTGCTTTACAAACATGAGATGAACCCATCCTGTCACACCATTCTGTCATTGTGTGCTTTACAAACATGAGATGAACCCATCCTGTCACACCATTGGGTCATTGTGTGCTTTACAAACATGAGATGAACCCATCCTGTCACACCATTCTGTCATTGTGTGCTTTACAAACATGAGATAAACCCATCCTGTTACACCATTCTGACATTGTGTGCTTTACAAACATGAGATGAACCCATCCTGTCACACCATTGGGTCATTGTGTGCTTTACAAACATGAGATGAACCCATCCTGTCACACCATTGGGTCATTGTGTGCTTTACAAACATGAGATGAACCCATCCTGTCACACCATTCGGTCATTGTGTGCTTTACAAACATGAGATGAACCCATCCTGTCACACCATTCTGTCATTGTGTGCTTTACAAACATGAGATGAACCAATCCTGTCACACCATTGGGTCATTGTGTGCTTTACAAACATGAGATGAACCCATCCTGTCACACCATTCTGTCATTGTGTGCTTTACAAACATGAGATGAACCCATCCTGTCACACCATTGGGTCATTGTGTGCTTTACAAACATGAGATGAACCCATCCTGTCACACCATTCTGTCATTGTGTGCTTTACAAACATGAGATGTACCCATCCTGTCACACCATTGGGTCATTGTGTGCTTTACAAACATGAGATGAACCCATCCTGTCACACCATTCTGACATTGTGTGCTTTACAAACATGAGATGAACCCATCCTGTCACACCATTGGGACATTGTGTGCTTTACAAACATGAGATGAACCCATCCTGTTACACCATTGGGTCATTGTGTGCTTTACAAACATGAGATGAACCCATCCTGTCACACCATTCTGTCATTGTGTGCTTTACAAACATGAGATGAACCCATCCTTTCACACCATTCTGACAGTGTGTGCTTTACAAACATGAGATGAACCCATCCTGTCACACCATTGGGTCATTGTGTGCTTTACAAACATGAGATGAACCCATCCTGTCACACCATTCTGTCATTGTGTGCTTTACAAACATGAGATGAACCCATCCTGTCACACCATTGGGTCATTGTGTGCTTTACAAACATGAGATGAACCCATCCTGTCACACCATTCGGTCATTGTGTGCTTTACAAACATGAGATGAACCCATCCTGTCACACCATTCTGTCATTGTGTGCTTTACAAACATGAGATGAACCCATCCTGTCACACCATTGGGTCATTGTGTGCTTTACAAACATGAGATGAACCCATCCTGTCACACCATTCTGTCATTGTGTGCTTTACAAACATGAGATGAACCCATCCTGTCACACCATTCGGTCATTGTGTGCTTTACAAACATGAGATGAACCCATCCTGTCACACCATTCGGTCATTGTGTGCTTTACAAACATGAGATGAACCCATCCTGTCACACCATTGGGTCATTGTGTGCTTTACAACATGAGATGAACCCATCCTGTCACACCATTCGGTCATTGTGGCTTTACAAACATGAGATGAACCCATCCTGTCACACCATTCGGTCATTGTGTGCTTTACAAACATGAGATGAACCATCCTGTCACACCTTGGGTCATTGTGTGCTTTACAAACATGAGATGAACCCATCCTGTCACACCATTCGGTCATTGTGTGCTTTACAAACATGAGATGAACCCATCCTGTCACACCATTCGGTCATTGTGTACTTTACAAACATGAGATGAACCCATCCTGTCACACCATTGGGTCATTGTGTGCTTTACAAACATGAGATGAACCCATCCTGTCACACCATTCTGTCATTGTGTGCTTTACAAACATGAGATGAACCCATCCTGTCACACCATTCGGTCATTGTGTGCTTTGTCCATTTCATCTTTGTTTGTTTCACAGTCAACGTATCTCAGAAATAATATGTGCTGCAGCTATGCAACTTGTTTGAACCATTCAACCCCAAGTAACTGACATGGACTGGTGTATGATATTAACCATTCAACCCCAAGTAACTGACATGGACTGGTGCATCATACTTTCCCGACCAATAAATTAATAAGAAAATTACATTTGAACCAGTTCATTTATCAAAATGGGTAATTTTGTCTAAACATAGTAATATCATTGGCAAAAAGTGCTGATCCTTTTTGAGTGTAAGCCTATGACGAGTCGTCTCATCTGGATCCGATCAAAAAGGATTAGCACTTTTTGCCAATGATATTACTATTTTTAGACAAAATTACCCATTTTGATAAATGAACTGGTCCAAATGTAATTTTCTTATTAATTTATTGGTCTAAAAATATGATGGACCAGTCCATGTCAGTTACTTGGTGTTGAATGGGTTAATTTCATATGGAGAATAAATCAGTTCATATACAAGACATAAATCTGTATAACATAACTTGTTAATTTAATTGCTAATTTAAAACAGAGTGCTGGTTACTTAATAAATATAAAACCGTTTAAATATAAAAGTTTTTAAATAGTATAAACATAACCTGATCTTCCATATTGTGTAGGATTGTTAAATTTTTATTTCTTTTACTTCTAGATACATGTATATGTTTTTGTCAGTTTTACATGATTTCGTCAATATTAGAAAAGCTTGAAAAATCATCTGGAAAAACATGCTATTGTTATAAATGTGTTCATTATAATGGCTATGTGAGAATTGTGAGTGTGTGTTTTACGTTTATTTATCATCACTACCGGTTGCCCCATATGAGCGACGCCTCCTGAAGAGATTAGTCATTTTAGATTTTTGGAGGATAGTGCAATGATACAGAGGCCCATTCCAGAGTCTCCGCTGGTTCTTTTTCGTGCCCGGTGTACAGCACTGACACGAGAGCTCGGTTTAAAGTCCTTTCTGAAAGACTGTTAATTTTATTAGGGTCAGACGGGGGATCGAACCTGCGATCCCTGGATTACCAGTCCAGTGTGTTAACCACTAGACTACAGATCCGTCTGTGAGAATTGTGATTTCTACGAATATGGACCAATCCATTCATAGTGTGTTTTGTGTCTTTGTCTGCATCTACACTGTGTACAGGTTTATGCACATTTATAAACTCCTTTATCTTCACAGTTTTATATAAATTATCGATTATGTATACTTTTAAATGTGAAATAAGCACAAGGGAACATTAATCAGTCACAGCCCTTATTTCATTTGTTATCTTATATGTGACCAATAAATAAACTTACCTGAATAGTTTGCTCCCCTCGTTAGTATAAAGACAGCGTGGATGTAACCATGGCTGGCGCATGCGCAATATACATTAACCCATTTCATTCTGGATACCGTTCAAACAGTATTTGCAAAGAATATAGAGCCAGATCAGCCGCCACGGAACGTGCCGTCTGATCAGGCTCTATGCTGTTTGCTATTCAGATGATTTTGCTAAGACACTTGGCTATGTAGCAAACAACATAGATCCTGTTCAGCATGCAGCGTTACGCTGCAGCTGATCTGGATCTATGTTGTTTGCAAAAGCCTTTAAATGTATCCAGAATAAAATGGGTTAACCCGCTCATACAGTGCAATCTAGCCTGGCAACAGGCATTGATATATTTTGCCTGGTCAGTCAATAAATATATTTTATCACCGAAACCATTAATTGGGCCGTATTGAGTTTCTGATAATATCATTTTGCCAGAAGTTAAAAAGTGAAAAATCAACAGACTGGAACCCAGGCTAAGTGCAATCAATAAGTTTGATAAAATTAGAAAGCAACAGCGAAATATTGAAATTATTTTGCTATTTTTTAATGAAATGCTGGCGTTTTATTGGTTTAGAGATGGGAGTAAACTGTAAGGTATGTTAATTTCATGTTTAGTCGTCATGATTAATCGTCACAGTTAATCGTCACGGTTAATCGTCATAGTTAATTTCATGTTTAATCGTCATGGTTAATTGTCATGATTAATCGTCATATTTAATCGTCATGGATGTTTAATTGTCATGATTAATTGTCATGTTTAATCGTCATGGATGTTTAATTATCATGATTAATTGTCATGATTAATCGTCATGTTTAATCGTCATATTTAATCATCATGGTTAATCGTCATGATTAATCGGCGTGGATGTTTAATTGTCATGATTAATTGTCATGTTTAATCGTCATGTTTAATCGTCATATTTAATCGTCATGGTTAATCGTCATGATTAATCGGCGTGGATGTTTAATTGTCATGATTAATTGTCATGTTTAATCGTCATGTTTAATTGTCGTGATTAATCGTCATGATGGAATTAAATTGATACAAAAACATGTTCTTGTTACGAGTAGAGTAGGTTATTTATTTTGCTATTACCGGCATTGCTGTTATATACGAGTGTAATTCATGAGTTTGTATGTGCGATATTTTCTCCCGTACAGTTGTAGGCAACTCGTTTGTAAGGGTATGGAAAGACTATCTGCAGAAACACCGAGGTATGCCACCAAAACTGCAACGTAAGCTATTACTGCATCCGCTACTTTATTTTGGCTTGTTTTAAAGTCCTTGCATAGCTACCTCGCATAACTCTGTGTACCAGACGCGAAGCCAAACATGATCAGGATACTCCTGCAGCTTTTATTTATTTGTTAAAATGTATGTGATAAATTTCACACGTCTTGGATTACACTACATACAGTCTACATCCGATATGTCGCATTCTGTCAGACCGAACAAAATACTTCGACATAACCGAAGTTTGACTTAACGAAATTCGATATAAATAGAGCTAGTTATATGTAAAATGATAGTGTCTGAAATGGGATTTTGATCCGCCATCGAGATAACCGGAGAATTCGACATAACTGACTTTGACATAGCGGATGTAGACTGTATTAAATACAATATCTATCAGATTTAGTAATATCAATCAATTAGTTCTAGGACATGTCACAGGATCAAGTACACAATCAATTAGTTCTAGGACATTGTCACAGGATCAAGTACACAATCAATTAGTTCTAGGACATGTCACAGGATCAAGTACACAATCAATTAGTTCTAGGACATGTCACAGGATCAAGTACACAATCAATTAGTTCTAGGACATTGTCACAGGATCAAGTACACAATCAATTAGTTCTAGGACATGTCACAGGATCAAGTACACAATCAATTAGTTCTAGGACATGTCACAGGATCAAGTACACAATCAATTAGCATTTATTCTAACAGTAATATAGATTTCATGTACACATTGGTCAAGTTAGTATATCACATGATCTGATACATATGTCACATGATCTGATGGCACATTGTCACATGATCTGATGTACATTGTCACATGATCTGATGTACATTGTCACATGATCTGATGCACAGTGTCACATGATCTGATGTACATTGTCACATGATCTGATGTACATTGTCACATGATCTGATGCACATTGTCACATGATCTGATGTACATTGTCACATGATCTGATGTACATTGTCACATGATCTGATGTACATTGTCACATGATCTGATACACATTGTCACATGATCTGATACACATTGTCACATGATCTGATTCACATTGTCACATGATCCGATGCACATTGTCACATGATCTGATACACATTGTCACACAATCTCATATACAGTGTCACATGATCTCATACAAATTGTCACATGATCTGGTACACATTGTCACATGATCTGGTACACATTGTCACATGATCTGGTACACAGAGTACACAATGCCCGCCTCAATCTGGTCCTAACAGTTCTATAGTTGTAGTTCATGCTGTAGCTAGATTCTCCCAGTTCATAGTAACCCACTAATAGTCTATCCTCTCATTTGTACAGTTTTGACCATGTTATAATCATTAACGGTGAACCACATCCTTAACCATACCATACTTACTACAGTGAATTTAGGTTACCGTACTTACTACAGTGAATTTAGGTTACCGTACTTACTACAGTGAATTTGGTTTACCGTACTTACTACAGTGAATTTAGGTTACCGTACTTACTACAGTAAATTTATAGTTTACCGTACTTACTACAGTGAATTTAGGTTACCGTACTTACTACAGTAAATTTATAGTTTACCGTACTTACTACAGTGAATTTATAGTTTACCGTACTTACTACAGTGAATTTAGCCGTACTTACTACAGTGAATTTAGCCGTACTTACTACAGTGAATTTAGCCGTACTTACTACATTGAATTTAGCCGTACTTACTACCGTGAATTTAGCCGTACTTACTACAGTGAATTTAGCCGTACTTACTACCGTGAATTTAGCCGTACTTACTACAATGAATTTAGTTTAATGTACTTACTACCGTGAATTTAGCCGTACTTACTACAATGAATTTAGTTTAATGTACTTACTACCGTGAATTTAGCCGTACTTACTACAGTGAATTTAGTTTAATGTACTTACTACCGTGAATTTAGCGTACTTACTACAATGAATTTAGTTTAATGTACTTACTACCGTGAATTTAGCCGTACTTACTACAGTGAATTTAGTTTAATGTACTTACTACCGTGAATTTAGCCATACTTACTATAGTGAATTTAGTTTAATGTACTTACTACCGTGAATTTAGCCGTACTTACTATAATGAATTTAGTTTACCGTGCTTACTTCAGTGAATTTAGTTTACCGTACTTACTACAGTGAATTTAGTTTACCGTACTTACTAAGTGAATTTAGTTTACCGTACTTACTACAGTGAATTTAGTTTACCGTACTTACTACGGTGAATTTAGTTTACCGTACTTACTACAGTGAATTTAGTTTACCGTACTTACTACAGTGAATTTAGTTTACCGTACTTACTACAGTGAATTTAGTTTACCGTACTTACTACAGTGAATTTAGTTTACCATACTAATGTGGTCTTTATTTCCAGACTCATTCGCTCTCTAATGTCTAGATACTGATCTACCAAGTGGTCTTTATTTCCAGACTCATTCACTCTCTAATGTCTAGATACTGATCTACCAAATGGTATTTATTTCCAGACTAATGTATTCTACCTCTACCGACTAAGTGGCCTTTATTCACAGGTTTGTCTTTGCCCGGTGGATATAATTGCCAAAATTTGACCCTCTACCTATGGCTGCGATCGCCTTATGGCTGGGAATATACGGTAAAACATCTGCAACTCACTGTACGTTGTTACAATCAATATTCCGGTTCCCTTGTATGAACTTTTCACAGTAACGACAATTTGCTGCATTTGGTTGCATAATGCGATCGAGAGTGACACTGATAATAAGTTTATTATAATGAACAACACTGACTATTAGCATGGGGAGTCATTACAGCTGGGAGAGAGACATTACTATTAGTTTATACAAATTTATTTTAGCTTGATTGCGAAACAAGTTCTTATAACTTGTAATAATCACTCTCGAGACCTCATTCCTGATGGAATCCATCGCCACGAGGGAGGGAGAAGAGGCAATATGGAATTTAAATGCCTTGCCTAAGGGCACAGTCGTAATGGCTCCAGCGGGGCTCAAACTCCGGACCTTTCGCACCTGAAGCGACCGCGCATCCACTGCGCTATCACGACTTCCACAATGACATTACTATTGATACATATGTACTGGTTAGGACTTACAGATAATATTTATAACATGTGTCAATATTACAGTACAATACATTGTATGAAGTTACAATTTAAATTATCACTGATGGTCACTGGTTCGAGCCCCGCTCAGACCGTGTTTCATTTATATGAAAAAGTTGGCAGTTTCTTGCGGAGGTTGGTGCTCCCAATTACTGGTTAACCGCTGGAGCCTGCCCAGGAAAGGTGTTGTTAGGTAAACTGCCCGCCGGCGATATAGCCCAAAAATGGTGCTGATGCAGGCGTAAAACCCGAAATATAACATATAACATAACAATTTAAAAGGGCCGCGTGAGAAATGTTTAAAACACAAATTCTTGATTAAAAGCGCAAAAGTATATGAATATAGAATTGAGTTACACAGTCAAGTATTAGAGAAGTTGTAATGGACTTAATGAGTTTTATGTTATGTTACTGTTTATCTTCATCAGGAATATCTCCAATGATTGGAGAAAGCCACACAGTTGTTTGGCGAGGTATATTTTATAAACCTTGTATATATTTTATATATTGCACAGTTTAGCTAAGCACAAAAATAACAATTATATATCGATCGGAAATTTTATGCAGCCGACCGTAGACTATTAGCGAGGATGCACATAATGTTTGAAGCATCTATTTGTATACATCATAAGCATCAAGCAACTAACCAACATTCTATTGTTAGGACGTTCATGTCCTGTGAAATGACACTTTGTATACATCATAAACATCAATCAACTAACACACATTCTATTGTTAGGACGTTCATGTCCTGTAACCTGTAATGTTTTTCTCACAGGGACTTCTGTCCCCTTCACTGATTCACTGTATTACCATTATAGCAGACTGCTAAACCTTGTGAACCAACTCATCCTACAGATTTCTCCTTATTAAATTGAGACTGGATCTAGTATCAATATCAGTTTAGTTTATACAAATTTATTTTAGCTCGATTGCGAAACAAGGTCTTTCAACTTATATTAATCACTCTCGATACCTCATTCCTGATGGAATCCATCGCCATGAAGGAGAGAGAAGAGGCAATGTGGAATTTAAATGCCTTGCCTAAGGGCACAATCGTAATGGCTCCAGCAGGGCTCAAACTCCGGACCTTTCACACCTGAAGCGAATGCGCATCCACTGCGCTATCACGACTTCCACAAGTAACAATATCAGTTTGAAGCTTATATATTTTTAGAAAAGACGTAGTAGACTTTTTAACCACACTTCCGCAAACCATTAGAACTTTTACCGATATATATGTTGTTTAATAGTTTATATATTTTTGTAGACATTTTAAAACTACCGGTAGCTTTATTAGAGTAATGAGTCAAGAGTTTTATTGGGTTTTTTAAATATGGCCCCTTAGCAAGTTACAGGGGACATGCTACAGGTATATTGGTGGTCTGGCATCTAATAGTTTTAATGGTAGGCAAACTGTTGTCCATCTTGCCTTGAAACTTAATATTTATATTTGGCTTGTATGAGCTGCGCAAATTGTGCCCTTTAGCAAGTTTATTTGGATTAGGAAATTCTAGTGAGTTAATTCCTAGACAATCTTACTTCTCTTAGTTTGTTCTGTTTAAGGAGACTCTAGTTAGTACTTAGACAATCTCTCTTATATCAGTTTATTCTGTTTAATGAGACTCGAGTGTTCTTAGACAATCTCTCTTCTATCAGTTTATTCTGTTTAGGGAGATTTGAGTATTCTTAGACAATCTCTCTTCTATCAGTTTATTCTGTTTAGGGAGACTCGAGTGTTCTTAAACAATCTCTCTTCTATCAATATATTCTGTTTAGGGAGACTCGAGTGTTCTTAAACAATCTTCTATCAGTTTATTCTGTTTAGTGAGACTCTAGTGGATTCTTGGACAATCTCTCTTGTATCAGTTTATACTGTTTAGGAAGACTTGTGGGTTCTTAGACAAGCTCTCTTCTATCAGTTTATTCTGTTTAGGAAGACTGGTGAGTTCTTAGACAATCTCTCTTATATCAGTTTATTCTGTTTAGTGAGACTCTAGTGGATTCTTGGACATTCTCTCCTCTATTAGTTTGTTTTCTAATAAACTAAGGCATAACTGTTGTGTTTATATTACTCTCTAGAACAAACCGTTCAAGCACTTGAAATTGTATGTTTTAGATCACAGGCCACAAGGCACAATTATTCATTTGTGCCCTATGGTCGTACAGTAGTAATATTGAACATTAAATTACTAAGTACTGTTAGATCATAGGGCACTAACAAAATATAGAGTGTTGTGCCCGTGGTTCTAGATAAAATTCCAGAGATTAAATTGTTCATATTAATTTGGGACATAAATATAGTTTATCACTCATTATTAACTTTGTATTCAGTTTCATTTTACAGCCATCACATATATGTTCTTGTGTGTCTTCTCACGTGTAATACAACCTGGTAAGATTCTGATTGGTTGAGAGAATGATCCTTGTAAATTAAGCATTAAATTATACATATTTGTAGATGAATTGGTACATAACGTTAACGGTAAGACCTTCGACGATTTAAAAGAAGTCTTGACATAATTATAATGGTGTTTATAACATAAATATAACGCTGCTTTGCGTTATGTTATGTTATGTTATATTTCGGGTTTTACGCCTGCATCAGCACCATTTTGGGCTATATCGCCGGCGGGCAGTTTACCTAACAACACATTTCCTGGGCAGGCTCCAGTGGTTAACCAGTACTTGGGTGCACCAACCTCCGTAAGAAACTGCCAACTTTTTCATATAAATGTGGCACGGCCTGAGCGGGGCTCGAACCCGTGACCATCAGTGATGATAGGTTACAGTGGTATACAAGTTAGCGACCTTAACCACTCGACCACGGAGGCGGACGCTGCTTTGCGTAGTGACGTGATGACAAGTTAGTAATGTCATGATAATTTGCGCTGACACTTGGTGCCAAAATGAAAGTATAGAGTTTTGTGTAGAAATTTAGCAATATATTATAGTACAATCCAGTGTGCAAATGTTTAATAAAATAGTGGGGTACCCATTGTGTATAAGCATACTAACATATTGGGACATCTATTGTGTCGTGGTTTAACAAAATATTGGGACAGCCATTGTGTAGAGGTTTAATGTAATATTGGGAGGACGGCCATTATGTAGAGTTATATAACAAAATATTGGGACAGCCATTGTGTAGAGGTAGCTATACAATTTTATGCTCAGTAGTGTTTCTAGACTCTTAAAATGGGTGTAGCTTGCTCTCTAGATTTCTCTTTTTAAATGCACAGAAGGTTATGGTCAATTTGGTGTTCAATGTTTTTACATGAATGTGATGTCACACAGATACATTAAATGTGATAAAAGAATGTATTATTTCCCTTTTACATAATGAGAGGTCGATGAGGAACCCTGGTGTGATCGGAGAGTTTTTAGCTGTACTTGTATCTTGTCTGATTCTATGTTAGATAGCATTTGATTCCATTTCAGCACAGGAGTTTGAAGTTACTTCATCATTTTAAATTAAGTCACTTTATTGAAAATAAAAACAAACTGCTATATTGTACAGTACTGTTCAGTTCTATATATAGATTTTTTTGTTTTCAAAGAAGTTAGATATCCGACACTATTTTGTAGGTGGGTGGAGTATGTTATTGTTTTTTTAATTTTATTGTGGAACCTTCAAGTGCCTGTGATTTCAGTAACACCTGTACAGTTGGACTCCAGGACCAAAATATCATACATTTGGGGCATTTAATAGTGATTTTATTGTGTATATTGTATACATATAATTATTCATATAGTATTATTATATAATTTTAGCTGGTATTACATTCCCCATAGTTGCAGATATAAATGATGAGGCAGCTTTCGTATTTGTCGACAACAGCTTTTGAGATGTGTTTTTAGCTCACCTGTCTGTCATGATACTTGTGTATGTAGGGGATTACATAATTGTTAAATTCACGTAATCCAAGATGGCTGCTGTCTAAAAATAGCACAAATTCTTTAAAAGTCTTCTCATATACTGCCTACTGGATTATGACGAGTCTTGGTAGGAATGATTTCAAAGTTTTTCAAATAGTGACACCGGGATCAATTTTCGGCGTGGCCCGGGAGTCGAGTATGGGTAAAATATTATTTTTGAACGAATATGGTAATGTGATATATCAAGGTATCGATGATGCGATCGCTCAGATGCAATTGTTATCAAGATGGCTGCCGAAAAGGTCAAAACATTGTTCTTTTATTATAGATTTCAAAATTCTACTTCACCTAAAACCGCTTGGCCATTGGTAGTCAAAATTTCAAATAGTCCAAATTTGTTAAAATGGAGGTTTGTTGCATCTAAAAATAACTTAAATTCTTCAAACATCTTCTTACGAACCACCGGTCGGATTTTGGCAACATTTGGTAGGAATGATCGATGTACAATGCTCTTTCAAAGTTGTTGAAATGGTTACCCCAGGGTAAAACATCAGTCAGGTGAGCGATACAGGGCCATTATGGCCCTCTTGTTACATTATATTTGAGATTTTTAAACTTTCTATTTACAGAAGTCATACAATTATGTACCTTCTATTTACAGAAGTCATACAATTATATACCTTCTATTTACAGAAGTCATACAATTATATACCGGTAGATCTTTCAAACTTAATATTGAATATGTAAAACGGAATACGGCATTCATATACGTTCTGGTGTATGGGAGAGAGACAAGCAAGTTTTTTTAAGTATCTTCTTGTTATGTAAGTTGATCATTCCGTTTGTTACATGATTGATAGATGGCGTAACGTTTTTTTATTTACTTAGTTTATACAAATTTATCTTAGCTTGACAAGTTCTTTCAACTTATATTTATCACTCTCCAGAAAGATTTGATTATTTACTTATGTGTGTAAAATACACTGGGTTGTCTCCGTTACACCATAAAATGTTAGTTACGTTTATGAATTACGTTTACCTATCACTTTATGTAATCTGAATATGTATTCCATTTATGTTTGAAAGGTCTTCATATCTAGGTAATAAATAGACATCGTTGATTATTCTGAGTTGAGATCCCCCCGCACAGTAATATACCTACCCTATTTTCTGCTCTAGCTAGTTGATCAACAGTAGCATAGTTCATCAAATAATTGAAAACGTTTCTGTATTTCTTTCTATTCCACCATTTTTATTATGTTCGTTGCATATCGACAAACCTGTTGCACGACTTCTCAGGAAACTAGCCCCTGTTTTGCCATTAACCACAATGCTTTTGTGTGAACAGAGACACGTGTGATAACTTTGCAGAGTATTTTCTTTCCTTCATTTCATATATTTTCATAATTATTTTTAAAAATAATGTATGTGCTTGATCAAGTTAGCCATTTTAGTTTATGAAGCAATGATGTTCCGCTAACACTAATGCCCTAGGTTAGCTTATTGAGCCAGTCAGAAGGTTTTGAAAATAAGAGATGTATACAATTACATTATACATTTGGGAAATGGTTAATACAATCTTCAGTGTCATAATGTTTTGTATATTTTATCCGTTATTCATGTTTATCTATTCCATCTATATTTTGTCGGCCAATAGTTCTAATGTTGATTTGTTTCTGGTTAGAAGTATTAAAATAAAATGTTGTATCTTGTGTCTAATATCAGGTTTAGGGATAAATTGCACTCTCTGGTTCACCATTCTCATCATGTTGCTATGGTTTCTGTTTCAGAGATGAATATGGATGAAATGGTGCCATCCGGCGTGATGGGTTCAGTGACGGCTTCAAGTCAGATGGAACGGCGTTCTAGTCGTACTCACATCCTCGAGGTGTCGGAAGCCCAGAAACGACAGGAGATTCTACAACACCAACAGCTCCTGGTGAAGAGACCGGTAAGCTAAACATGGCTGTAATAATACAAACCATAGAATAGTGTTTCTGTGTAGGCTAAACATGGCTGTAATAATACAAACCATAGAATAGTGTTTCTGTGTAGGCTAAACATGGCTGTAATAATACAAACCATAGAATAGTGTTTCTGTGTAGGCTAAACATGGCTGTAATAATACAAACCATAGAATAGTGTTTCTGTGTAGGCTAAACATGGCTGTAATAATACAAACCATAGAATAGTGTTTCTGTGTAGGCTAAACATGGCTGTAATAATACAAACCATAGAATAGTGTTTCTGTGTAGGCTAAACATGGCTGTAATAATACAAACCATAGAATAGTGTTTCTGTGTAGGCTAAACATGGCTGTAATAATACAAACCATAGAATAGTGTTTCTGTGTAGGCTAAACATGGCTGTAATAATACAAACCATAGAATAGTGTTTCTGTGTAGGCTAAACATGGCTGTAATAATACAAACCATAGAATAGTGTTTCTGTGTAGGCTAAACTTGGAATAATTAGTACAAATCGTAGAATAGTGTTTCTGTGTAGGTTAAACTTGGAATATTTAGTACAAATCACGGAATAGTGTTTCTGTGTAGGTTAAACTTGGAATATTTAGTACAAATCACGGAATAGTGTTTCTGTGTAGGTTAAACTTGGAATATTTAGTACAAATCACGGAATAGTGTTTCTGTGTAGGTTAAACTTGGAATATTTAGTACAAATCACGGAATAGTGTTTCTGTGTAGGTTAAACTTGGAATATTTAGTACAAATCACGGAATAGTGTTTCTGTGTAGGTTAAACTTGGAATATTTAGTACAAATCACGGAATAGTGTTTCTGTGTAGGTTAAACTTGGAATATTTAGTACAAATCACGGAATAGTGTTTCTGTGTAGGTTAAACTTGGAATATTTAGTACAAATCACGGAATAGTGTTTCTGTGTAGGTTAAACTTGGAATATTTAGTACAAATCACGGAATAGTGTTTCTGTGTAGGTTAAACTTGGAATATTTAGTACAAATCACGGAATAGTGTTTCTGTGTAGGTTAAACTTGGAATATTTAGTACAAATCACGGAATAGTGTTTCTGTGTAGGTTAAACTTGGAATATTTAGTACAAATCACGGAATAGTGTTTCTGTGTAGGTTAAACATATAACTATAATGCCAATCATAGAACCTGAAGTATTTCTGTGCAACGTACATGTGTTACTGATACCTATTATCTTTTACCACTGCTACTGTTCTATATTTCAGGAGAAAAGTGCTTCCAAAACTACAACAGACGATAAACTAGGTAAAACATTAACCACCATTTATAATGCATTATCTACAACAGATGATAAACTAGGTAAAACATTAACCACCATTTATAATGCAATATCTACAGCAGATGATGAACTAGGTAAAACATTACCCACCATTTATAATGCAATATCTACAGCAGATGATGAACTAGGTAACACAGTAACCACCATTTACAATGCAATATCTACAACAGATGATGAACTAGGTAAAACATTAACCACCATTTATAATGCAATATCTACAGCAGATGATGAACTAGGTAAAACATTAACCACCATTTATAATGCAATATCTACAACAGATGATGAACTAGGTAAAACATTAACCACCATTTATAATGCACTATCTACAACAGATGATGAACTAGGTAAAACATTAACCACCATTTATGATGCAATATCTACAACAGATGATGAACTAGGTAAAACATTAACCACCATTTATAATGCAATATCTACAGCAGATGATGAACTAGGTAAAACATTAACCACCATTTATAATGCACTATCTACAACAGATGATGAACTAGGTAAAACATTAACCACCATTTATAATGCAATATCTACAACAGATGATGAACTAGGTAAAACATTAACCACCATTTATAATGCAATATCTACAACAGATGATGAACTAGGTAAAACATTAACCACCATTTATAATGCAATATCTACAGCAGATGATGAACTAGGTAAAACATTAACCACCATTTATAATGCAATATCTACAGCAGATGATGAACTAGGTAAAACATTAACCACCATTTATAATGCAATATCTACAGCAGATGATGAACTAGGTAAAACATTAACCACCATTTACAATGCAATATCTACAGCAGATGATAAACTAGGTAAAACATTAACCACCATTTATAATGCAATATCTACAACAGATAATAAACTATGTAAAACATTAACCACCATTTATAATGCAATATCTGCAACAGATGATGAACTAG
Organism: Archivesica marissinica; assembly: GCA_014843695.1. Lineage (NCBI taxonomy): Eukaryota > Metazoa > Mollusca > Bivalvia > Venerida > Vesicomyidae > Archivesica > Archivesica marissinica. Next base: position 26,151,061 of record CM026402.1, on the reverse strand, counting down.
GTAAAACATTAACCACCATTTATAATGCAATATCTACAGCAGATGATGAACTAGGTAAAACATTAACCACCATTTATAATGCAATATCTACAACAGATGATGAACTAGGTAAAACATTAACCACCATTTATAATGCAATATCTACAGCAGATGATGAACTAGGTAAAACATTAACCACCATTTATAATGCAATATCTACAACAGATGATAAACTAGGTAAAACATTAACCACCATTTATAATGCAATATCTACAACAGATGATGAACTAGGTAAGACATTAACCACCATTTATAATGCACTATCTACAACAGATGATGAACTAGGTAAAACATTAACCACCATTTATAATGCAATATCTACAGCAGATGATGAACTAGGTAAAACATTAACCACCATTTATAATGCAATATCTACAACAGATGATGAACTAGGTAAAACATTAACCACCATTTATAATACAATACCTACAACAGATGATGAACTAGGTAAAACATTAACCACCATTTATAATGCAATATATACAACAGATGATGAACTAGGTAAAACATTAACCACCATTTATAATGCAATATCTACAACAGATGATAAACTAGGTAAAACATTAACCACCATTTATAATGCAATATCTACAACAGATGATGAACTAGGTAAGACATTAACCACCATTTATAATGCACTATCTACAACAGATGATGAACTAGGTAAAACATTAACCACCATTTATAATGCAATATCTACAGCAGATGATGAACTAGGTAAAACATTAACCACCATTTATAATGCAATATCTACAACAGATGATGAACTAGGTAAAACATTAACCACCATTTATAATACAATACCTACAACAGATGATGAACTAGGTAAAACATTAACCACCATTTATAATGCAATATATACAACAGATGATGAACTAGGTAAAACATTAACCACCATTTATAATGCAATATCTACAACAGATGATAAACTAGGTAAAACATTAACCACCATTTATAATGCAATATCTACAACAGATGATAAACTAGGTAAAATATTAACCACCATTTATAATGCAATATCTACAACAGATGATAAACTAGGTAAAACATTAACCACCATTTATAATGCAATATCTACAGCAGATGATGAACTAGGTAAAACATTAACCACCATTTATAATGCAATATCTACAACAGATGATGAACTAGGTAAAACATTAACCACCATTTATAATGCAATATCTACAACAGATGATGAACTAGGTAAAACATTAACCACCATTTATAATGCAATATCTACAACAGATAATGAACTAGGTAAAACATTAACCACCAATTAGAATGTAATATCCCGATTTACATCACATATAGAATGGAATATCCAGTGGTGTAGAATGCACCTAGTCGTGTATGTGCCATTGATACATGATAGCATTGTTCCTGCACGTCCAACGTTAATAATAAACTCACTAACGATTCCGTTCGTACACATTCAAGAATCATGGTACAAAGTATAAAATATGGCAACGAGAGAAAAAATCAACTGTGTGTGATTGTTTCTGAAAGCTTTTAATATGTCTTTATTGATCCACTATTGCTACGAGGTCAAATGTATGAGGTTCAATACCATATGTATGAGGTCATTACATGAGGTAAAACATAATTTGTATGAGGTACAATGCACTATGTTTGAGATGCAAGGTTATTTGTATGAGGTACAATGCACTATGTTTGAGATGCAAGCTCATTTGTATGAGGTACAATGCACTATGTTTGAGATGCAAGCTCATTTGTATGAGGTACAATGCACTATGTTTGAGATGCAAGGTTATTTGTATGAGGTACAATGCACTATGTTTGAGATGCAAGGTTATTTGTATGAGGTACAATGCACTATGTTTGAGATGCCAAGTTATTTGTATGAGGTACAATGCACTATGTTTGAGATGCAAGCTCATTTGTATGAGGTACAATGCACTATGTTTGAGATGCAAGCTCATTTGTATGAGGTACAATGCACAATGTTTGAGATGCAATGTTATTTGTATGAGGCACAGTACACTATGTATGAAGTGCAAGGTCATATCTATGAGATACAAGGTACGATGTATGAATTGCATTCAAGGTTGATATTCATTATGTATTATTATTTCTAGGCCAGATAAACCTACGTTTCTAGCAATTCATCTGTTAGTGTAACTGTGTTCTGTAATATTTAATTGTTTTTGCATGACATAGGAGGCTTGTCTACCCGGTTGCGGGCCCAGATTCCATCAGCAACGTTTGTGAACTATGACACATTTAAGATTTCTCAGATGAACGTTGACACAGACAACAAGTCAGATGATACTGCCAAGAATGAAGAAGCTACTGGGAAAGGTAAATAACTAAAATTATCTCGGAGAAACAAAACCTTTTACAAAACAAAGTTTAATGTACACAGGGAAGAATTTGATATACACAGGGAAGAATTTGATATACACAGGGAAGAATTTGATGTACACAGGGAAGAATTTGATATACACAGGGAAGAATTTGATATACACAGGGAAGAATTTGATGTACACAGGGAAGAATTTGATATACACAGGGAAGAATTTGATATCCACAGGGAAGAATTTGATATACACAGGGAAGAATTTGATATACACAGGGAAGAATTTGATGTACACAGGGAAGAATTTGATATCCCTGTCACCGTGTCTCCTTGGTCAACTGCAGAGATAACATCATTCTCTATACCTGTCACCGTGTCTCCATGGTCAACTGCAGAGATAACATCATGCTCTATACCTGTCACCGTGTCTCCTTGGTCAACTGCAGAGATAACATCATGCTCTATACCTGTCACCGTGTCTCCTTGGTCAACTGCAGAGATAACATCATGCTCTATACCTGTCACCGTGTCTCCTTGGTCAACTGCAGAGATAACATCATGCTCTATCCCTGTCACCGTGTCTCCTTGGTCAACTGCAGAGATAACATCATGCTCTATACATGTCACCGTGTCTCCTTGGTCAACTGCAGAAATAACATCATGCTCTATACCTGTCACCGTGTCTCCTTGGTCAACTGCAGAGATAACATCATGCTCTATACCTGTCACCGTGTCTCCTTGGTCAACTGCAGAGATAACATCATGCTCTATACCTGTCACCATGTCTCCTTGGTCAACTGCAGGTATAATATCATGCTCTATACCTGTCACCATGTCACCTTGTTCAACTGCAGAGATAACATCATGATCTGTCCCTGTCACCATGTCTCCTTGGTCAACTGCAGAGATAACATCATGCTCTATACCTGTCACTGTGTCTCCTTGGTCAACTGCAGAGATAACATCATGCTCTATCCCTGTCACCATGTCTCCTTGGTCAACTGCAGAGATAACATCATGCTCTATACCTGTCACTGTGTCTCCTTGGTCAACTGCAGAGATAACATCATGCTCTATACCTGTCACTGTGTCTCCTTGGTCAACTGCAGAGATAACATCATGCTCTATACCTGTCACTGTGTCTCCTTGGTCAACTGCAGAGATAACATCATGCTCTATCCCTGTCACCATGTCTCCTTGGTCAACTGCAGAGATAACATCATGCTCTATACCTGTCACCGTGTCTCCTTGGTCAACTGCAGGTATAACATCAAGTACTTTATTCTACAATGTAAACTAAGTTCCCTTAATCTAGTGTCTGACCACTTATACTGGGCATGATAACATGTAGCCATTTGTATGGCGTCCTCAGGATGCAAAGTTGACAGTTCATACACGACGTCATTTTATAAAAGATATTGTAGATTTACTGTGTGATAGTTGTGTAATTTCTGTATGATAAAGTAGTACATGCACAGGTGCTTGTTTCAATCATATTTTATGTACTGAAACAAGCGCCTTTGAGTACATGCCAGTAACTGTTACACTAAAGTCGCCTTATTTGTTTGGCAAAAAATTTGTTGATATGTAATATGTTGATACACTAGGTAAACATTTATAATTTATGTTTGGATTAATTTTATCAGATGGTTTTCTGTATCCACGGTACATGCAAGTACATATTTTGGTAATATAAAATGGAAATATTTTATTTAGATTTTCTATCTGACCACGTCGTGCAAGCTCCCTATCTGATCTGCAGTATTGAGTTGTGGGAATTGAACATTATAGGGTGTAGATTACATAATTTTCCACCAATTTGGGCATAGTAGATATGTGGTTGTAGGTACTTACCAGTTTATTTTGAACAAATTTTCTACACCATAAACTTCAGAAGGCTCTGTGACAATGAGAGAGGGATTGGGAGAGAGGACAGAGAGAGGGATTGGGAGATGGGACAGAGAGAGGGAGAGGGGACACAGAGATAGGGGATTCCGAGAGAGAGGGAACAGAGATAGGGAGAGGGGGCAGAGAGAGGGAGAGGGAACAGAGAGAGGATAGGGATAGGGGGAGGGGACATAGAGAATGGGGACAGAGATAGGGGACAGGAAGAGAGGGATAGGGAGAGGGGACACAGAGAGGATAGGGAGGGGGAGGGGACACAGAGAGAAGAAGAAGGGACAAATAGGGGAAGGGGACACAGAGAGAAGGAGTAGGGACAGAAAGGAGATGGGGAGGGGACAATGAGAAGGAGAGGGAGATAGGTAGTGGACAGAGAGAGGAGAGGGAGAGGGGTAGGGGACACAGAGAGAGGGTATGGAAATCTAGCCATTATCTTATTGTCGTCTTATGAATAATTCCAAAGCTTTTGATACCTTTATTTGGCGCGGCATTTTTTATTTTTGTAAAATTGTCCAGGTGTTTAAATTAACCGCTAGATTGTCATACCACTTCTGTCGGAAATGGGGGCTGGTGTGAATGTTAGTGTAAAAAAAGTTGTGTGGTCAAAAAGAAGGGGTGTATGTCAAGGGTCAGTCTATATACCTGCTAGTATTTTATCCTTAGTACTAGACTGGTGCTACAAGTGGCTACCGGAGGGATATACCAAGGGAGGTAATTGAGTGAAACATGAAGTGAGCTTTCATGTATAACTAATTAGGAGGCAGTTCGATCAATTACCTGGTAAATCTATGGTCGACCCAGAAGTCAAACTAAACATCCATAGCTTGAAGAGGTTTGACTGGTTGTGTTTAAGAGCTCTGACTGAATCTATTTAAGAACTCTAACTGAATCTATTTAAGAGCTCTGACTGGTTCTATTTCTATTTAAGAGCTCTTGACTGGTTCTAGTTTATAGCTCTGACTATTTAGAGGTCTTGAAGTACTAGTATACAAATACATTGGGTGTTGACTAAAGAACAAGGCATGCTCTTTTGGTAACACTTAACAGTTTGACATCAGGGAGGCCTACCATTTTTCTGGTAGAACTGCGTCTGCATAAATCTCAATGTATGCGTGTAAAATGTCCATCTCGATGTATGCGTGTAAAATGTCCATCTCGATGTATGCGTGTAAATTGTCCATCTCATATATGCGTGTAAAATGTCGATCACATATATGCGTGTAAAATGTCGATCACATATATACGTGTAAAATGTCCATCACATATATACATGTAAAATGTCCATCACATATATACGTGTAAAATGTCCATCTCATATATACGTGTAAAATGTCCATCTCATATATGCGTGTAAAATGGCCATCTCATATATACGTGTAAAATGGCCATCTCATATCTACGTGTAAAATGTCCATCTCATATATACGTGTAAAATGTCCATCTCATATATGCGTGTAAAATGTCCATCTCATATGTACGTGTAAAATGTCCATCTCATATATGCGTGTAAAATGTCCATCTCATATATGCGTGTAAAATGTCCATCTCATATATGCGTGTAAAATGTCCATCTCATATATGCGTGTAAAATGTCCATCTCATATATGCGTGTAAAATGTCCATCTCATATATGCGTGTAAAATGTCCATCTCATATATGCGTGTAAAATGTCCATTTCATGTATGCGTGTAAAATGTCCATCTCATATATATGCGTGTAAAATGTCCATCTCATATATGCGTGTAAAATGTCCATCTCATATATGCGTGTAAAATGTCCATCTCATATATGCGTGTAAAATGTCCATCTCATATATGCGTGTAAAATGTCCATCTCATATATGCGTGTAAAATGTCCATCACGTCCGCCTCTGTGGTCGAGTGGTTAAGGTCGCTGACTTGTATACTACTGTAACCTATCATCACTGATGGTCACGGGTTCGAGCCCCGCTCAGACCGTGTTTCATTTATATGAAAAAGTTGGCAGTTTCTTACGGAGGTTGGTGCACCCAATTACTGGTTAACCGCTGGAGCCTGCCCAGGAAAGGTGTTGTTAGGTAAACTGCCCGCCGGCGATATAGCCCAAAAATGGTGCTGATGCAGGCGTAAAACCCGAAATATAAAAAATAAAATGTCCATCACATATATGCGTGTAAAATGTCCATCACTAGTGTATTTGTTACTCTTGTATACATACGATAGTTCCATTGTACTACAACATCACTTTCATCTGCACATAAATATGAACATTAAAAACACCCTTATTCACAAATTACTTATTAAGCACACAGATATTACATCGACTAAACATATTATATATTGCTGGATACCAAGTCATATTGGTATTCGTGGCAATGAAATGGCTGATCAAAATGCAAAAGATGCACTTAAACTAGACTGTATAAATTCTAAAATACATGTACCATACACTGATGCTAGGCAATCGATTCTTTCTTACATTACTTCAAAATGGCAAACCACTTGGAATAACATACAATTCAATAAACTACAATTAATTAAGCCAAACATTGGTAAATCATCTTTTGTTTATCACTCCAACCGTAGAGAGGAAACAGTAATGTCACGGTTGAGACTTGGACATATCCGTTTCACACACTCATTTTTATCGAAAAGAGAAGATCCACCATGGTGTATACCATGCCATTCCTCTATAAATGTTGAACATATCTTAATTCACTGTGTAGATTTAGCACTCATTTGTCAAAAATATTATACAGTTGTGACAATGAAGGAGCTTTTCGACACTGTTGATTTTAAAAACATTATTGCATTTTTAAAAGAATCACATCTTTTCCATAAATTGTAACGTTTTACAACTGACGTTTTTTACAGCTAGATCAATTTTGTTGCAATTGACCTTTCGTCATTACAATTTTAATACATACAGTATGCTATCTACATAATATTTTTAATTGTAGATATCTTGTATACAATGTACTTAACCCGACGCGATATAGCCTGAACTGTGCTGATGCGCCGTTAAACCAAATACTCACTCACACACTCTGCACATAAATTATTTTCTAGACAAACTTGATTGTGTGTTTCCTAAAAGTAGGTATTACAATGGGGGAATTCGAGTTGCCAAGTGGTACAGAACCCAATCACAATTTTTGTCACTCACTTTTTCCGTTGATGTGTTTATTGTCGAATTTCCATGTGCTTATTAAATAACTTTATGTTGGATTGCAGCTTAAAATATGTGCTGGTAGCTTATGTAGCATAATTTATGTTGGATTGCAGCTTAAAATATGTGCTGGTAGCTTATGGAGCATATGCTGGATTGCAGCTTAAAATATATACTGGTAGCTTATGCAGCATATGCTGGATTGCAGCTTAAAATATGTACTGGTAGCTTATGCAGCATATGTTGGATTGCAGCTTGGTTATTTGCTGTACAATATGTACTGGTAGCTTATGGAACATATGCTGGATTGCAGCTTAAAATATGTACTGGTAGCTTATGCAGCATATGTTGGATTGCAGCTTAAAATATATACTGGTAGCTTATGCAGCATATGTTGGATTGCAGCTTAAAATATATACTGGTAGCTTATGCAGCATATGTTGGATTGCAGCTTAAAATATATACTGGTAGCTTATGCAGCATATGTTGGATTGCAGCTTAAAATATATACTGGTAGCTTATGCAGCATATGCTGGATTGCAGCTTGGTTATTTGCTGTACAATATGTACTGGTAGCTTATGCAGCATATGCTGGATTGCAGCTTGGTTATTTGCTGTAAAATATATACTGGTAGCTTATGCAGCATATGTTGGATTGCAGCTTAAAATATATACTGGTAGCTTATGCAGCATATGTTGGATTGCAGCTTAAAATATATACTGGTAGCTTATGCAGCATATGTTGGATTGCAGCTTAACATATATACTGGTAGCTTATGCAGCATATGCTGGATTGCAGCTTGGTTATTTGCTGTAAAATATGTACTGGTAGCTTATGGAGCATATGTTGGATTGCAGCTTAAAATATGTACTGGTAGCTTATGCAGCATATGTTGGATTGCAGCTTAAAATATATACTGGTAGCTTATGCAGCATATGCTGGATTGCAGCTTGGTTATTTGCTGTAAAATATGTACTGGTAGCTTATGCAGCATATGTTGGATTGCAGCTTAAAATATATACTGGTAGCTTATGCAGCATATGTTGGATTGCAGCTTAAAATATATACTGGTAGCTTATGCAGCATATGTTGGATTGCAGCTTAAAATATATACTGGTAGCTTATGCAGCATATGTTGGATTGCAGCTTAAAATATATACTGGTAGCTTATGCAGCATATGTTGGATTGCAGCTTAAAATATATACTGGTAGCTTATGCAGCATATGTTGGATTGCAGCTTAAAATATATACTGGTAGCTTATGTAGCATAATTTATGTTGGATTTCAGCTTGGTTATTTGCTGTAAAATATGTACTGGTAGCTTATGGAACATATGTTGGATTGCAGCTTGGTTATTTGCTGTACAATATGTACTGGTAGCTTATGGAACATATGTTGGATTGCAGCTTGGTTATTTGCTGTAAAATATGTACTGGTAGCTTATGGAACATATGTTGGATTGCAGCTTAAAATATGTACTGGTAGCTTATGCAGCATATGCTGGATTGCAGCTTGGTTATTTGCTGTAAAATATGTACTGGTAGCTTATGCAGCATATGTTGGATTGCAGCTTAAAATATATACTGGTAGCTTATGCAGCATATGTTGGATTGCAGCTTAAAATATATACTGGTAGCTTATGCAGCATATGTTGGATTGCAGCTTAAAATATATACTGGTAGCTTATGCAGCATATGCTGGATTGCAGCTTGGTTATTTGCTGTAAAATATGTACTGGTAGCTTATGCAGCATATGCTGGATTGCAGCTTGGTTATTTGCTGTAAAATATGTACTGGTAGCTTATGCAGCATATGTTGGATTGCAGCTTAAAATATATACTGGTAGCTTATGCAGCATATGTTGGATTGCAGCTTAAAATATATACTGGTAGCTTATGCAGCATATGTTGGATTGCAGCTTAATATATATACTGGTAGCTTATGCAGCATATGCTGGATTGCAGCTTGGTTATTTGCTGTAAAATATGTACTGGTAGCTTATGGAGCATATGTTGGATTGCAGCTTAAAATATGTACTGGTAGCTTATGCAGCATATGTTGGATTGCAGCTTAACATATATACTGGTAGCTTATGCAGCATATGCTGGATTGCAGCTTGGTTATTTGCTGTAAAATATGTACTGGTAGCTTATGCAGCATATGTTGGATTGCAGCTTAAAATATATACTGGTAGCTTATGCAGCATATGTTGGATTGCAGCTTAAAATATATACTGGTAGCTTATGCAGCATATGTTGGATTGCAGCTTAAAATATATACTGGTAGCTTATGCAGCATATGTTGGATTGCAGCTTAAAATATATACTGGTAGCTTATGCAGCATATGTTGGATTGCAGCTTAAAATATATACTGGTAGCTTATGCAGCATATGTTGGATTGCAGCTTAAAATATATACTGGTAGCTTATGCAGCATATGTTGGATTGCAGCTTAAAATATATACTGGTAGCTTATGTAGCATAATTTATGTTGGATTTCAGCTTGGTTATTTGCTGTAAAATATGTACTGGTAGCTTATGGAACATATGTTGGATTGCAGCTTGGTTATTTGCTGTACAATATGTACTGGTAGCTTATGGAACATATGTTGGATTGCAGCTTGGTTATTTGCTGTAAAATATGTACTGGTAGCTTATGGAACATATGTTGGATTGCAGCTTAAAATATGTACTGGTAGCTTATGGAGCATATGTTGGATTGCAGCTTAAAATATGTACTGGTAGCTTATGCAGCATATGTTGGATTGCAGCTTAAAATATATACTGGTAGCTTATGCAGCATATGTTGGATTGCAGCTTAAAATATATACTGGTAGCTTATGCAGCATATGCTGGATTGCAGCTTGGTTATTTGCTGTAAAATATGTACTGGTAGCTTATGCAGCATATGTTGGATTGCACCTTAAAATATATACTGGTAGCTTATGCAGCATATGCTGGATTGCAGCTTGGTTATTTGCTGTAAAATATGTACTGGTAGCTTATGCAGCATATGCTGGATTGCAGCTTGGTTATTTGCTGTAAAATATGTACTGGTAGTTTATGGAGCATATGTTGATTGCAGCTTGGTTATTTGCTGTAAAATATATACTGGTAGCTTATGCAGCATATGCTGGATTGCAGCTTGGTTATTTGCTGTAAAATATGTACTGGTAGCTTATGCAGCATATGCTGGATTGCAGCTTGGTTATTTGCTGTAAAATATATACTGGTAGCTTATGCAGCATATGTTGGATTGCAGCTTGGTTATTTGCTGTAAAATATGTACTGGTAGCTTATGGAGCATATGTTGGATTGCAGCTTGGTTATTTGCTGTAAAATATGTACTGGTAGCTTATGGAGCATATGTTGGATTGCAGCTTGGTTATTTGCTGTAAAATATGTACTGGTAGCTTATGGAGCATATGTTGGATTGCAGCTTAAAATATGTACTGGTAGCTTATGCAGCATATGTTGGATTGCAGCTTGGTTATTTGCTGTAAAATATGTACTGGTAGCTTATGGAGCATATGTTGGATTGCAGCTTGGTTATTTGCTGTAAAATATGTACTGGTAGCTTATGGAGCATATGTTGGATTGCAACTTGGTTATTTGTTGTAAAATATGTACTGGTAGCTTATGGAGCATATGTTGGATTGCAGCTTGCTTATTTGCTGTAAAATATGTACTGGTAGCTTATGGAAAATTTCTTTTATTAACCACTTTTGACTATTTTTCTAACACCAGCAATATAATCTTGTTGGCCATTATAAATAATTTGCTAGAGTATCATCCAAAGTGTGCTCAAAATGTAGGTAATGGTGACATTTTCTTATTTTATGCTTAGTTCCCCTGAGCTACTGAGCTATGCTTCGGGTGAGCTATTGGTATAAATTGGCCATCCGGTGCCCTGCCCAGACGGATCTGTAGTCCAGTGGTAACACGCTGGACTGGTAATCCAGGGATCACAGGTTCGATCTCCTGTCTGACCCTAATAAAATTAACAGTCTTTCAGATGGGACGTTAAACCGAGGTCTCCTGTCAGTGCTTCTCGTGTCAGTGCTTTACACCGTGCACGTAAAGAAACCAGAGGAGACTCTGGAATGAGTCTCTGTCTGTATCATTACACTATCCTCCAAACATCTAAAATGACAGTCTTTCAGATGGGACTTTAAACCGAGGTCTCATGTCGGAGCTATACACCGTGTACGTAAAAAAACCAGAGGAGAATCTGGAATGGGTCTCTGTCTGTATCATTGCACTATCCTCCAAAAATCTAAAATGACTATTCTCTTCGGGAGGTGTCGCTCATATGGGCAACCGGTAGCGACGATAAATAAACGTAAAACACACTGTCATTGGTATGGCCACAATTGCTTTAAGCGACATCTCTGGAACTTCTTTTTCAATTTTAATAAAACTTGGATTGGAGTATTGGGTCACTAGTGCTCTGCAAGATCACAGGCTTTCTTTGTTCTATGCTCGTAGATATAGTAGACGAAGCCGCGAAGAGAGAGACTCCGGTGCATCATAAAGGGCATAAACACAGTGGACGCAGGAGCAGAATGGGTGAGTATAGCTATTTTAATTTATCTCCTCTTTCCGGCTCATATAGGGGCATAAACACAGTGGACACAGGAGCAGAATGGGTGAGTATAGCTATTTTAATTTATCTCCTCTCTTCTGCTCATAGGCCTTCTACAGCCTGGCCATCAGTACCCGAGGTTATAAAACTTTTCTCAGATCTCAAGTGATCTGATTGGTTGATTCTGAGTGTTACTGTCAGCTGAACCAATCTCACGATTGAGACTGAGTTTTGAGATTGGAGAAAAGTTTTATAACCTCCAGGCCTGATGTTCAAAAAACATTTCTCCAATCTCAAACTCAGTCTCAAGCTTCCGATTTGTTCAACTGAGAGTAAATCTCGAGATCAGCCAATCAAATCACTTATGGAGATCATCTACAGTAGATTTAAGCTTTCGATTAAATCCAATTTTCATTTTTTATATACAATGGATATGTACTGTATACATTATGAATGAATAAATAATATGTTTACACCAAATCACTTGAGCTGGAGTTTGAGATCTGAGCAGTTTTATAATCTCTACCTTTTTGGTTAAGTTCCAAGAGAGGCTCTTCTCTTAGTTAAGTGTTAGGTGATACCCTTCCATAGATTTAGTCTTGTTAAGTTCAAGGAGAGGCCCTTCCATAGCCGTGCTTGGTGCTGGGAAGAGACACCCTTGACAGATTTCGTCTGAAACTTCCTGGTTATGAATTCTACCAATTTGTATAAATTAGGGAGATTTTCCCAAGCAATATACCTGTATCATTAGGTATTATTAAAGACATATATTTTTAAACAACATTTCCTTTAGTTTAAACATATTTATTTTCTATCAATACATGATTATTTACAACAATTGATATAAGGAATTGGACAGAAAGCTGTATAGCTTATGATTGTCCTCTCCTTTCCTTTGAACATAGTAGTCACAATTTAACCCATTCAACACCAAGTAACTGACATGGACTGGTGCATGATATTATTAGACCAATCAATTAATAAGAAAATTACATTTGGACCACTTCATTTATCAAAATGGGTAATTTTTGTCTAAAAATAGTAATATTACTGGCAAAAAATGCACCGGCTCATCTGGATCTACACTTTTTGTAAGCCTATTTAGAGGCCTGTAGTGTGAAAAGGGTTAATTAAGCTTCATCTGAAATATCTGACCATTTTGTAAACCGTATTAAAATTAAAAAACTCTTTTGTGAAATAAAATTGTTTCAATTTGATGAAACTTGATCTGAAATGGTGAATAAGTGGATTAAGTAACCATCATCTCTCAAACAATATGTTAAATACCTGTCTAATTACTTCTGTCTGATTAGCGCAGTGGTTAGCACGTTTCTCACCAATGCAACCCGGGTTCGATCCTCGGACCGGGAAATATGTGAGATGGTAAAGTGGTCGCCAGATCGGACAGGTTGGTTTTATCACCGGGTACTCCGGTGGTACTCCGATTTCCTCTGACATGAATGAACACATATACGCTTTCATCCGTGCAGTGATTAATATAAGTTGTTAAAGCTTTTTCGCAATCGGTGTAAAATAAATAAAGTTTAAACATTTAATTACATTTTCAGAGAGTTTGTTACCATAATAGGTCAATCTGTCAAAATAAGAAATGAATACATTTCTTTGGTGGCCCTTCTGGTTGGTTAGGTAGCAAGTTCTGATTGCCTCTTCTCTCTCCTTCATGGCAATGGATTCCATCAGGAATGAGGTATCGAGAGTGATTAATATAAGTCGACAGAACTTGTTTCGCAATCGAGCTAAAATAAATTTGTATAAACTAAGTTCTGATTTATTCAAATTTGTAGTGGGTGGGGAATGAAGCATCAGAGATTTAAAACAATACCTATGCGAAGTTCATGCAGGAAAGCCACCCAGACATTACCTCTATATTATATGATGAACTCTCTATCAGGTATGCATGACACAGATGATGAGGAGACAAAACAAGAAGGCCCCGACTACGTGCAAGATCCACACAGCCACCAACCCCCACGGGTAAAGTCTGCCAAGTCTGGAGGGGAGGAGATAAATAGTGCAATTCAGAGTATAAAAGACCTACGCCAGTCTCTAACAATGTCAGCTGCCAACACTAACCTTAGTCCTACTGCAGGGTAAGATGTCGTCCAACATATATCTAATAATCACTCTATTTATAGAGATATACGATATTATTATATACACATAGATGCGATTTTTTCTTGGGTGATTTACAGTCTACCGGTACATCCGTTATGTCGAATTCCATCGGACTGAACAAAATATTTCGACATAACCGAAGTTTGACCGAAATTCGATATAAACAGAGCCAGTTATATGTAAAATTATAGTGTCTGAAACGGGACTTTGATTGGACTTCGAGATAACCGGAGAATTCGACATAACCGACTGTCGATACCTCTATGAACGTAATTTCACTGAATTTGCTTGTGATATACAGGAACTACATCAAGTCATTATTGAAGCAAGAGATGAAACAGACAGATGAGGACATTGATGAAATTACTGCCAAACTCCAGCTTAATATTGATGAAAAACAGAAACAGGTGAGGCTGTGATTAATAAGGGGAGTGGCTTGTAATAAGGCATGTGGGGTGTGGTCTAAGTAAGAAAGTTGACTTGGGTTGAGGACGGTTGGTGGTGGAAATGACCTTCAGTTTGGCCAGTTGATTAGGGGATTGGCCTGGGATAAGGATGTGGTCAGTTGATGCTGGGAGTGGGCTGGAACAAGGAATAGGGCCGGTTAATGAGGGAAGTGGCTTGGGATAATTGGTGTAGCCAGTTGATGAGGGGAGTGGCCAGGGATGAATGATGTGGTCAGATGATGAGGAGAATGGCCTGGGATAAATGATGTGGTCAGTTGATGAGGGGAGTGGCCAGGGATAAATGATGTGGTCAGTTGATGAGGGGAGTGGCCAAGGACGAATGATGTGGTCAGTTGATGAGGGGAGTGGCCAGGGATAAATGATGTGGTCAGTTGATGAGGGGAGTGGCCAAGGACGAATGATGTGGTCAGTTGATGAGGGGAGTGGCCAGGGATAAATGATGTGGTCAGTTGATGAGGGGAGTGGCCTGGGATAAATGATGTGGTCAGTTGATGAGGGGAGTGGCCAGGGATAATGGATGTGGTCAGTTGATGAGGGGAGTGGCCTGGGATAAATGATGTGGTCAGTTGATGAGGGGAGTGGCCTGGGATGAATGATGTGGTCAGTTGATGAGGTGAGTGGCCTGGGATAAATGATGTGGTCAGTTGATGAGTGGAGTGGCCAGGGATAATGGATGTGGTCAGTTGATGAGGGGAGTGGCCTGGGATAAATGATGTGGTCAGTTGATGAGGGGAGTGGCCAGGGATAAATGATGTGGTCAGTTGATGAGGGGAGTGGCCAGGGATAAATGATGTGGTCAGTTGATGAGGGGAGTGGCCAGGGATAAATGATGTGGTCAGTTGATGAGGGGAGTGGCCAGGGATAAATGATGTGGTCAGTTGATGAGGGGAGTGGCCAAGGATGAATGATGTGGTCAGTTGATGAGGGGAGTGGCCAGGGATAATGGATGTGGTCAGTTGATGAGGGGAGTGGCCAGGGATAAATGATGTGGTCAGTTGATGAGGGGAGTGGCCAGGGATAATGGATGTGGTCAGTTGATGAGGTGAGTGGCCAGGGTTAAATGATGTGGTCAGTTGATGAGGTGAGTGGCATGGGATAAATGATGTGGTCAGTTGATGAGGGGAGTCGCATGGGATAAGTAATGTGGTCAGTTGATGAGGGGAGTGGCATGGGATAAGTAATGTGGTCAGTTGATGAGGGGAGTGGCCAGGGATAAGAGATGTGGTCAGTTGATGAGGGGAGTGGCCAATGGCTAGTTGATGAAGGGAGTGAGTGGCCAGGGATAATGGATGTGACGGCAGGCCAGTTGATGTTGGGAGTAGCCAGGGATAAGGGATGTGGCCTGTTGCGTGGGGTATATATTGCATAACGTAGTTGCACACATGTCTGTCCACCAGCTGCAATATCTTGTGTCAGTAAATATTCACTAAGGACTGGAGAGGGTTTCATGAAATTTCACATATGAAAAGGTATGCAAAAATCAAATCCAAAGTAATCATATCCACAGTAAGTCCCCACCCCCTAGAATGAGATTGAACTTGAATTTTGGCCAAGATAGTTATGCGTGGCTTGATCTGGTTCCATGTTGTTTGCAAATGTAATTTTACATACTCAGCATGCAAAGGGTTAATCATTGCTTTTTCCAGTACGATGACATGATGCATCTTGTAGGATCGCGAGAAGGATCTAGCACAGTTATCTCCCATTCCCAGCACTCCTCAGCTAGATCGGCACCCGTGTCATTGGCAAAAGACAGAAGTAGTAATAACAAAGCCGGGAAACCAAACCATACGGCCAGCGCACATGTGAAGATGAAATCGGAAAGAAAAGACATTCATAAAAGCGAGCAGAAAGTTGAAAGATGTGAGAGTGTAATCAACACGAAAACTTCTAAATCGGTGACAAATTTCAGTGGCAATATATTAACTGACAGTGGGAATAACAGACTCGTTGATGCATATCATATTCCAGATAGTAAACCGCACCCACAAGGCCATAGACTGGATGGATTTAGAGGGGGTAAACTAGACACGGATGTTGGATATGTTAAACCGTTAACCAAGCTCACCAAGTTTGAATCCCCTGCTAACGGTAAAGTCGAACTTCATTACAGTTCAGCTACCGACATATCTCGGTCACAGTTGTGTCAGAATGGCACACCCAGTGGTCCCAAGACGCCGAAGAAGAAGTCGGTCTCAACTGCTCCACGCAGCGGCAGCAGTAGCAGTAGCCGCGATGAAAGTGAGACCAAAAGTTGGAATGAAAAATTTGAGAAATTTATGGAGAAAGAGAAGTCTGAGGTAAGAGTTTCTGCGACCGGAATAAATCATACATGTAACAGTTTAAACTTTATTTATTTTTACAACGATTACGAAGCAAGTTCTAACAACTTAATATTAATCACTCTTGTTGGCGCAGATGAAAGCGTATATGTGGTCATTCATGTGGGAGGAAACCGAAGTACCCGGAGAAAACCCACCTGTCCGATCTGGCTACCATCTCACATACCTCCCGGTCCGAGGATCGAACCCGGGTTGCATTGGTGAGAAGCAAGCGCGCTAACCACTGCGCTATTCGGACAGCCATAATTAAAGCTATTAACATGTTTTACCCTTTCCCCGCATATAAACACTCCATGCTGTCAGTACCTGTCACCAATATCACATACATTAACATATTAGAGAAACCAGCTTAATAATAAACGCCAGAATGTCGTAAATTAGCAGCAATATCTATGGAGGCGGGGTAGACTGCTTAACCCATTTGATTCTGGATACCGTTTTTGCAAAGAACATAGAGCTAGATCAGCCACCACGGAACGTGCCGTCTGATCAGGCTCTATGCTGTTTGCTATTCAGATGATCTTGCTGTAACATCACGCTGCGGCTGATCTGGATCTATGTTGTTTGCAAAAGCCTTTAAATGTATCCAGAATGAAATGGGTGAACTTCTTATCCACTGAATGATAGCTAACTAGCTGCCGTATGTATGGAGATATATAGGGAATATTATGTTACTGTCTTACCAATTTTAATTTATTCGGCGAGTTGGAGAAAACATGCTCTGCCGAGCCTAGTATGTTTTCAGAGACGAGCCTAATAATTTAATATTTATAAGACAGTAACCTAATATTATATTTATCCTATCTTCTGATAACAAAGACGTTTTAGAAAATTTTAGAAAGGAAAGATTACCGAATATTCAACACCATTTTTCACACCATTTGTGAACATATGACATCATACACGCAGCGTTATGACATCATACACGCAGCGTTATGATGTCATACACGCAGCGTTATGACGCCACGAAAGGTTTATTAGGCACGTCAAGGTCGCACTTAACTGTCGTGCATGATCAATTAAATATCTGTATATTTGATTTACAAACATGTTATTTATATTTTGATGCATTAGATATTCGTACATTATTTTTACATTTAAATTTGAATAGTTGATATATATCAAATTCCCTCTCTCTACTATCACTTACACAACAAGCCTTGTACATTGTGTACATTGTGTACATTGTGTACATTGTGTAACCTAGCAATGACAGTATGGTGTTCATAAAATAATATTTCGGATAGTAAATTTTATAGCCAATTACAATATATTTCAAAACGTTTTAGATTTGTTTTTATTCCATATTGTAATTCATACGTCTTTCTTCCAGTCTGTCGCAAGAATAAAGTCGGCTAAGAACAACCGTCAAGTTGTAGGTAAGCGCTTCTGCATACAAAATAAGTACCCTAAACGACACCAACCTGCAGTGAACATGCTGAAAATACAGGGTGCCACCTGTACTGCGGCACCGCCTGTGGCTTCGAGTCCTTCACCAACCCCACGATCGATAACGTCGACACAGTTCAACCCGCTCATAGGTAGTACACGACCTCTCGGCATGAGTCGACTCGGTGTCATCGGGAAAGGAGGTGGTGGAGTGTGAGTGTAACATGATGTGTGGCGTTTGAAGTGTTGCATTATGGGTAGATGTGTGACATTTGAAGTGTTGCATTATAGGTAGATGTGTAACATTTGAAGTGTTGCATTATGCGTAGATGTGCAACATTTGAAGTGTTGCATTATGGGTAGATGTGTAACATTTGAAGATGTTGCATTATGGGTAGATGTGTAACATTTGAAGATGTTGCATTATGGGTAGATGCGCGACATTTGAAGTGTTGCATTATGCGTAGATGAGTGGCGTTTGAAGTTTTACATTATGGGTAGATGTGTGGCGTTTGAAGTGTTGCATTATGGGTAGATGTGTAACATTTGAAGTGTTGCATTATAGGTAGATGAGTGGCGTTTGAAGTGTTGCATTATGCGTAGATGTGCAACATTTGAAGTGTTGCATTATGGGTAGATGTGTAACATTTGAAGTGTTGCATTATGGGTAGATGTGTGACATTTGAAGTGTTGCATTATGGGTAGATGTGTGACATGTGAAGTGTTGCATTATGGGTAGATGTGCGACATTTGAAGTGTTGCATTATGGGTAGATGTGTGACATTTGAAGTGTTGCATTATGGGTAGATGTGCAACATTTGAAGTGTTGCATTATGGGTAGATGTGTGACATTTGAAGTGTTGCATTATGGGTAGATGTGTGACATTTGAAGTGTTGCATTATAGGTAGATGTGTAACATTTGAAGTGTTGCATTATGCGTAGATGTGCAACATTTGAAGTGTTGCATTATGGGTAGATGTGTAACATTTGAAGTGTTGCATTATGGGTAGATGTGTGACATTTGAAGTGTTGCATTATGGGTAGATGTGTGACATGTGAAGTGTTGCATTATGGGTAGATGTGCGACATTTGAAGTGTTGCATTATGGGTAGATGTGTGACATGTGAAGTGTTGCATTATGGGTAGATGTGCAACATTTGCAGTGTTGCATTATGGGTAGATGTGTGACATGTGAAGTGTTGCATTATGGGTAGATGTGCGACATTTGAAGTGTTGCATTATGGGTAGATGTGTGACATTTGAAGTGTTGCATTATGGGTAGATGTGTGACATTTGAAGTGTTGCATTATGGGTAGATGTGCGACATTTGAAGTGTTGCATTATGGGTAGATGTGTGACATTTGAAGTGTTGCATTATGGGTAGATGTGTAACATTTGAAGATGTTGCATTATGGGTAGATGCGCGACATTTGAAGTGTTGCATTATGCGTAGATGAGTGGCGTTTGAAGTTTTACATTATGGGTAGATGTGTGGCGTTTGAAGTGTTGCATTATGGGTAGATGTGTAACATTTGAAGTGTTGCATTATAGGTAGATGAGTGGCGTTTGAAGTGTTGCATTATGCGTAGATGTGCAACATTTGAAGTGTTGCATTATGGGTAGATGTGTAACATTTGAAGTGTTGCATTATGGGTAGATGTGTGACATTTGAAGTGTTGCATTATGGGTAGATGTGTGACATGTGAAGTGTTGCATTATGGGTAGATGTGCGACATTTGAAGTGTTGCATTATGGGTAGATGTGTGACATTTGAAGTGTTGCATTATGGGTAGATGTGCAACATTTGAAGTGTTGCATTATGGGTAGATGTGTGACATTTGAAGTGTTGCATTATGGGTAGATGTGTGACATTTGAAGTGTTGCATTATAGGTAGATGTGTAACATTTGAAGTGTTGCATTATGCGTAGATGTGCAACATTTGAAGTGTTGCATTATGGGTAGATGTGTAACATTTGAAGTGTTGCATTATGGGTAGATGTGTGACATTTGAAGTGTTGCATTATGGGTAGATGTGTGACATGTGAAGTGTTGCATAGGGTAGATGTGCGACATTTGAAGTGTTGCATTATGGGTAGATGTGTGACATGTGAAGTGTTGCATTATGGGTAGATGTGCAACTTTGCAGTGTTGCATTATGGGTAGATGTGTGACATGTGAAGTGTTGCATTATGGGTAGATGTGCGACATTTGAAGTGTTGCATTATGGGTAGATGTGTGACATTTGAAGTGTTGCATTATGGGTAGATGTGCGACATTTGAAGTGTTGCATTATGGGTAGATGTGTGACATTTGAAGTGTTGCATTATGCGTAGATGTGTGACATTTGAAGTGTTGCATTATGGGTAGATGTGTGACATTTGAAGTGTTGCATTATGGGTAGATGTGTGACATTTGAAGTGTTGCATTATGGGTAGATGTGTGACATTTGAAGTGTTGCATTATGCGTAGATGTGCGACATTTGAAGTGTTGCATTATGCGTAGATGTGCGACATTTGAAGTGTTGCATTATGGGTAGATGTGTGACATTTGAAGTGTTGCATTATGGGTAGATGCGTGACATTTGAAGTGTTGCATTATGGGTAGATGTGTGACATTTGAAGTGTTGCATTATGGGTAAGTGTGGCGCTCAATGTGCAGCTTGCGCAATGTAGTGTAGAATGCAGCTATATTTGTAGCTATGTATTATAGTGTAGCTGTATGTACATGTAGTTATATGTAGAGTGTAGTTCTAATTGTATATGTAGCTATCATGTGTGTAAGACGCAGGTATTTTGCATCCAAAATCGTGTACAAAACTTCAGCTTCAAACTCGATCCCATTTATTCCAGGACTCGAAACGTAAATATGGCGTAACAAATTAAAATAAATCTTTCATAATGTTTCTCCGAGTCATGTAGGCTTTCATACCATTTCCGAATTTCTTTGCGTCTGGACACATACCTAAGTTTGAAAATCATTCAAAGGTAAAGATATTATTTAATTTTCCTAGGAATGTTCTGGGATTTTTTAACTGCTACTCTGTAGCGAGCTATATACAAAGGATTACGGTAATTATGTACATGAAGCTGTATATAGAATGTTGATATATTTGTAGCTATTTAGTGTAGCTAATTGTAGCTATATGCAGAGTGTAGCTATATAATTATGTATGTGTAGCTGTATGTATGTGTAGCTGTATGTAGGTGTAGCTGTATGTATGTGTACAGTATGTAGCTATGTGCAGAGTGTAGCTGTATGTATATGTACATTATGTAGCTATGTGCAGAGTGTAGCTGTATGTATATGTACAGTATGTAGCTATGTGCAGAGTGTAGCTGTATGTATATGTACATTATGTAGCTATGTGCAGAGTGTAGCTGTATGTATGTGTACATTATGTAGCTATGTGCAGAGTGTAGCTGTATGTATATGTACATTATGTAGCTATGTGCAGAGTGTAGCTGTATGTATATGTACATTATGTAGCTATGTGCAGAGTGTAGCTGTATGTATATGTACATTATGTAGCTATGTGCAGAGTGTAGCTTATATAATATGTACTTCGGGTTTCCCACAGATTATTGAAATCATTGTCATTGATTGTAAACAACATACCAAGAATATTTGTACTGGAATAACTTACGTAACAGGATAGAATCTGCTAACCTAAATTCAGTTGGGGACTTTTTTCCAAGTAAGTTTCAATACCGCTCCTGTTACGGGAATTAATGGTATTTATGTGGTAATAATGGGTATTTTATACCGACAATAAAAATGGTGTATGACATTATCTCACTGGGACCCCTGAAGTACCATACTAGAATTTAGTTGCTGCTTTTTACTGAATATTTGAAGTGGATTATGTTGTGAAAATATTTGTTGATTCATGAATACTTTTATACTTGGTTTTTTTATATGGAGTTGAAGTGATTTTATACCTATTTTAAGTTTGTCTCGGAGTAGAATTTCAGGGTGATTGGTTGCTTTGAAAAGTGATGGTCTCCCTGGTGGCCAATCACCCGACATATATTCTGTGTACGTTAAAGTCAAACCTATGTTCGTTAGTTAGTCTATTAAGCAACCAACCTGTATTAAGCAACCAACCTGTATTAAGCAGCCAGTTTTCAGATTCCCAATATGTTGTTTTATTATACATTTGCCCTCTATTAAGCAGCAACCTGTGCTAAGCAGCCGGTTTCTGTGATTCCCTTGGCTGGCTGTTTAAGACAGGGTTGACTGTAGTTGTGTCCAAGTGCTTATCCAAATAAAATTACTGTTGGCCCTATGCAACCCAATACAATACATTATCTTTCCTATCTCTACAAAATATGCAATAATGACGATATACTGGTTGCATGCAACCAAACCCTACTATCATGTGTGTTTCTCCGACCAGACCCGCATAATACTTGTTGTAGTGGAAAATGGCCAGCCACTCCACTGAAGTAATCATTTACTGTTTGTAAAAATTGAAAACGTAACAAACTGACGAGTCAATTATAGGAGTTATAGAATCTAGCTATAGAGGCATTCGTGGCCGAGTGGTTACGGTCATTTACTTCCAATCACTTGCCTCTACCCGCTGTAGCCCCTGTTGTGTTGTGCATCAATATGACAGGAAAGATAATGTATTGTATTGGGTTGCAGTAAATGTAATATTGCATTGTCTCTCTAGGAAAGATAATGTATTGTATTGGGTTGCAGTAAATGTAATATTGCATTGTCTCTCTAGGAAAGATAATGTATTGTATTGGGTTGCAGTAAATGTAATATAGCATTCTGTCTCTGGTCTTATTCTTGGGGCGATATTAAATGTAACAATTAATTTATTTTACCTGTATTTTTAATTTCTGAAATTTGGTGCATTTCTGTCTGAAACTAACTTTGGAATGTTAAACCGATTGTTAAAAAATGTCCAGAATCATTTTTGCATTTATTTGATATAGTAATGTACGTCATTTTAATTTTCGGCATACATATAAAATGGCTTAGTTGTATACTATTCTGCAGTCTATGTATATAATGGCTTAGTTGTATACTATTCTGCAGTCTATGTATAAAATTGCTTAGTTTTATACTATTCTGCAGTATATGTATATAATGGCTTAGTTTTATACTATTCTGCAGTCTATGTATAAAATGGAGTAGTGTTATACTATTCTGCAGTCTATGTATATAATGGCTTAGTTTTATACTATTCTGCAGTCTATGTATATAATGGCTTAGTTTTATACTATTCTGCAGTCTATGTATATAATGGCTTAGTGTTATACTATTCTGCCGTCTATGTATATAATGGCTTAGTTTTATACTATTCTGCAGTCTATGTATAAAATGGAGTAGTGTTATACTATTCTGCAGTCTATGTATATAATGGCTTAGTTTTATACTATTCTGCAGTCTATGTATATAATGGCTTAGTTTTATACTATTCTGCAGTCTATGTATATAATGGCTTAGTGTTTTTTTGGTTTGTTTTGGTTGTTTTTTTTTGGTTATGTATAAAATGGAGTAGTGTTATACTATTCTGCAGTCTATGTATATAATGGCTTAGTTTTATACTATTCTGCAGTCTATGTATATAATGGCTTAGTTTTATACTATTCTGCAGTCTATGTATATAATGGCTTAGTTTTATACCATTCTGCAGTCTATGTAAATAATGGCTTAGTTTTATACTATTCTACAGTCTATGTATAAAATGGCTGATGTCTTATACCATGTTTCAGCATACATTTATGATGGCTTATTTTTATGCTATTTTTCAGTATGTTATGGCTGATGTTTTGACTATTTTTAAATATTTTATGGCTGATGTTTTGACTATTTGTAAATATTTTATGGCGGTTTTATATTATTTTAAAATATGTTATGGCTGATGTTTTGACTATTTTTAAATATTTTATGGCTGTTTTTTATTATTTTAAAATATTTTATGGCTGATGTGA
Source organism: Archivesica marissinica (assembly GCA_014843695.1). Classification (NCBI taxonomy): domain Eukaryota; kingdom Metazoa; phylum Mollusca; class Bivalvia; order Venerida; family Vesicomyidae; genus Archivesica; species Archivesica marissinica. Next base: position 26,126,785 of record CM026402.1, on the reverse strand, counting down.
GTATTTTTAAATATTTTATAAGTGTTTTATACTATTTTTAAATATTTTATGGCTGTTTTATACTATTTTAAAATATTTTATGGCTGATGTTTCATTCTATTTTTAAATATTTTATGGCTGACGTTTTACACTATTTTTAAATATTTTATGGCTGATGTTTTACACTATTTTTAAATATTTTATGGCTGATGTTTTACACTATTTTTTATGGCTGATGTTTCATGCTATTTTTAAATATTTTATGGCTGATGTTTCATGCTATTTTTAAATATTTTATGGCTGATGTTTCATGCTATTTTTAAATATTTTATGGCTGACGTTTTACACTATTTTTAAATATTTTATGGCTGATGTTTCATGCTATTTTTAAATATTTTATGGCTGATGTTTCATGCTATTTTTAATATTTTATGGCTGACGTTTTACGCTATTTTTAAATATTTTATGGCTGATGTTTTACACTTTTTAATATTTTATGGCTGATGTTTTACACTATTTTTTTGGCTGATGTTTCATGCTATTTTAAATATTTTATGGCTGATGTTTCATGCTATTTTTAAATATTTTATGGCTGATGTTTCATGCTATTTTTAAATATTTTATGGCTGATGTTTCATGCTATTTTTAAATATTTTATGGCTGATGTTTCATGCTATTTTTAAATATTTTATGGCTGACGTTTTACACTATTTTTAAATATTTTATGGCTGATGTTTCATGCTATTTTTAAATATTTTATGGCTGACGTTTTACACTATTTTTAAATATTTTATGGCTGATGTTTCATGCTATTTTTAAATATTTTATGGCTGATGTTTCATGCTATTTTTAAATATTTTATGGCTGACGTTTTACGCTATTTTTAAATATTTTATGGCTGATGTTTTACACTTTTTAAATATTTTATGGCTGATGTTTTACACTATTTTTTATGGCTGATGTTTCATGCTATTTTTAAATATTTTATGGCTGATGTTTCATGCTATTTTTAAATATTTTATGGCTGATGTTTCATGCTATTTTTAAATATTTTATGGCTGATGTTTCATGCTATTTTTAAATATTTTATGGCTGATGTTTCATGCTATTTTTAAATATTTTATGGCTGACGTTTTACACTATTTTTAAATATTTTATGGCTGATGTTTCATACTATTTTTCAGAAACAATTCCAACAAGAATCTCCCTAATGATCACCCAAGACCATGATGACACACGCTATGGTGGTAGACAGTTCCTGCCATTGTCCAGAAATGTTCGCAGCACACATAGCAAATCTGTGCAGTTACCACCAAAACGAAAATAGCTATAAATCCACACACCGTACTTACGACCAACTGAAAATGTCCACAAGACTGCATAGGAACAACCAAAAACGAATATAGCTACAAACAGCCATGCATAGCAAAAATAGCTACAACTGAAATTAAAATATCTACAAGTTGGCATAGGCACAACCAAATAAAATATCTACAAGTCTGTATAGATAGAAGGAAAATGAAAACGTATGCAAACCTGCATAGGAAGAATCAAGATGAAACTAACTAGAATAGATAAAAGTGAAATTGTCCAAAATACAATTATCTATAATGGCTTCATAGCACACGACATCAAATACAGCTACACTGTGTGAACGAGTACATAGCTAGAACTTGGACAATCTTTGCACAGATCTCGTTCTCAAGTGGTCTGATTGGCTAGATTCTAATGGGGTTCACATTTGGCTCGACCAATCAGAACATCGGAAAGAGTATTAAGGCTGTCTTCATGTTTAATTGACACTTAGCCATACCTTATTCTGTGGGCAAGGATTCTTCATGACTAGTGTTATATTTTATGTATATGTACTTATTACTGAAGAGAATACTGTTGTGGAATTAACACAGGAGGGTCATATCTTTTAAAAAGTTACTACAGTTTTGCAAGAATGGAATACAGGCATGTAAGTTATCTAGAACTTGGTCTAAACGTGATTTGATTGGGTGATTCAGATTTGCACTCACCGATTAGAATGGTTTAGTCAATCTGTTTTATTTCATTGGTTGATTGAGAGATTTGTACTCGTCTCAACTAATTAGAACACTTCAGTCAATCTGAAGTTTATTTGATGGCTTGATTCAGATTTGTACTAATCCTGAACACTTTAGTCAATCTGAAGTTTATATGATTGGCTGAATCTGAGATTGGCACAAAGCAAGCCACTTTAGTGCATCTCGACCTGCCGAGTACAATGGATGATCCTTCACTTGGCTCGACGTGGACCCAGATTTGAGAAAGAAATTTTATAAGTTCCAGGCCAGTTATGCATTTAAATGTTACATTGTATTAATATAAACAAACGTGCCTTTAAAAAGTTTAAATTGTTTTATTGAAAATGTGAATTGATTAATTTTATACTGAACTAGCCACTATGCCATATTAGCTTCACATATGTTTTAAATGTAAGTGTAATATTTTATTAGGGCTTTCACCAGACTTGGACAGTAAAATGTAATTTGTTTTGGGTAACAGAATTTATCATACTGGTAATAATGTCTGAAATAAACAATTGTATATTTCCTTTGTAAACACTTTTGTTACAGACGAGTTACTTATAGCTGTCTTTTTACAACAAAAAATGGTTTAAAACCCTTGTAGTACTGGAACCAAGTATAATCGTTATTGTAAACGGGATGGAGCCAAATCAGCCAGCACAGAACTTGCCGGCTGATCAGGATCTATGCTGTTTACTACTCGGGTAGCAGTGAAAAAAACTGGACAAGAGTAGGAAACAACATAGATCTTGATCAGATATATGCAGCGTTACGCTGTTAATCGGAATCTCAGGTACAGGAGGTCAACAGTCAAAACTGGTGCCATCTCCATGAACTGTTGCCCACCTGGCTCAGGAATGATAAAAAAATCCAGAATAACGAATGAACATTTATATAGTATGTCAGGTAATAATTTAGTTCATTATCCTCACAGTTTCACGACGTTATCTTTATCCTTTTAAATATTGGTGCATGCTTATATTTAACATCGTTTCTGTATTCTACTATTCCGTCCATTTAGCTTAAATGTCATGGCGATATATTTTTATGCAGATTTTTTTTATCTTCTCGAACTCCCTCTTTACTTTTTATTTTCAACGTGCGAAAATATGACCTTGGGAGGAGAAATAGTGCCAAGTAACAGTATAACTAGGGAGTCGGATTCGATGCCATAAAGTATGAGTAACTATTGATACATAAAAGATCTAGTTTTAATAGGAAATGTATCGGTCAATGTTTTATTTACATGTTTTGTTGTGCATTTGCTCGGCTCTGCTGTGATGTATAATGTACTCCCCTTGCTATAGTTGCACTGTGCAGATGTGCAGTCTGCTATAGTTGCACTGTGCAGTCTGCTATAGTTGCACTGTGCAGATGTGCAGTCTGCTATAGTTGCACTGTGCAGTCTGCTATAGTTGCACTGTGCAGATGTGCAGTCTGCTATAGTTGCACTGTGCAGTCTGCTATAGTTGCACTGTGCAGATGTGCAGTCTGCTATAGTTGCACTGTGCAGTCTGCTATAGTTGCACTGTGCAGATGTGCAGTCTGCTATAGTTGCACTGTGCAGTCTGCTATAGTTGCACTGTGCAGATGTGCAGTCTGCTATAGTTGCACTGTGCAGTCTGCTATAGTTGCACTGTGCAGATGTGCAGTCTGCTATAGTTGCACTGTGCAGTCTGCTATAGTTGCACTGTGCAGATGTGCAGTCTGCTATAGTTGCACTGTGCAGTCTGCTATAGTTGCACTGTGCAGATGTGCAGTCTGCTATAGTTGCACTGTGCAGTCTGCTATAGTTGCACTGTGCAGATGTGCAGTCTGCTATAGTTGCACTGTGCAGATGTGCAGTCTGCTATAGTTGTACTGTGCAGTCTGCTATAGTTGCACTGTGCAGATGTGCAGTCTGCTATAGTTGTACTGTGCAGTCTGCTATAGTTGCACTGTGCAGATGTGCAGTCTGCTATAGTTGCACTGTGCAGATGTGCAGTCTGCTATAGTTGTACTGTGCAGTCTGCTATAGTTGCACTGTGCAGTCTGCTATAGTTGCACTGTGCAGATGTGCAGTCTGCTATAGTTGCACTGTGCAGATGTGCAGTATGCTATAGTTGTACTGTGCAGATGTGCAGTCTGCTATAGTTGCACTGTGCAGATGTGCAGTCTGCTATAGTTGCACTGTGCAGATGTGCAGTCTGCTATAGTTGCACTGTGCAGATGTGCAGTCTGCTATAGTTGTACTGTGCAGATGTGCAGTCTGCTATAGTTGCACTGTGCAGATGTGCAGTCTGCTATAGTTGCACTGTGCAGATGTGCAGTCTGCTATAGTTGCACTGTGCAGATGTGCAGTCTGCTATAGTTGCACTGTGCAGATGTGCAGTCTGCTATAGTTGTACTGTGCAGATGTGCAGTCTGCTATAGTTGCACTGTGCAGATGTGCAGTCTGCTATAGTTGCACTGTGCAGATGTGCAGTCTGCTATAGTTGCACTGTGCAGATGTGCAGTCTGCTATAGTTGCACTGTGCAGTCTGCTATAGTTGCACTGTGCAGATGTGCAGTCTGCTATAGTTGTACTGTGCAGATGTGCAGTCTGCTATAGTTGCACTGTGCAGTCTGCTATAGTTGCACTGTGCAGATGTGCAGTCTGCTATAGTTGCACTGTGCAGTCTGCTATAGTTGCACTGTGCAGATGTGCAGTCTGCTATAGTTGCACTGTGCAGTGTGCAGTCTGCTATAGTTGACTGTGCAGATGTGCAGTCTGCTATAGTTGCACTGTGCAGATGTGCAGTCTGCTATAGTTGCACTGTGCATATGTGCAGACTGCTATAGTTGCACTGTGCAGATGTGCAGTCTGCTATAGTTGCACTGTGCCGTCTGCTATAGTTGTACTGTGCAGTCTGCTATAGTTGCACTGTGCAGATGTGCAGTCTGCTATAGTTGCACTGTGCAGATGTGCAGTCTGCTATAGTTGCACTGTGCAGATGTGCAGTCTGCTTTTTAAGATTTGTGTAATAATAATCATATTGTTAACCAATTGTTGTGTACAGTCAAATTCTATTTATAATTGTATTGACTAGAAAATAAATAAATTTTAAAAATCTTGAGACCTTGGATTGTGGTTTATAAATGTCAACTCTGAGCCAATCTCAGTTTCCACCCTGGAATAAGGTAAAGCTCAGATTAGTTTCCATCCATTTTGAAAATAGGCGGGTATCTATTAACCCATTTGATTCTGGGTACCATTCAAACAGTATTTGCAAAGAACATAGAGCCAGATTAGCCGCCACGGAACGTACCGTCTTATCAGGTTCTATGCTGTTTGCTATTCAGATGATATTGCTAAAAACACTTGGCTATGTAGCAAACAACATAGATCCTGATCAGCATGCAGCCTTTAAATGTATCCAGAATGAAATGGGTTAATTTTCTAATTACGGCAAAACGAGCGACCTCCCTGGCCAGGGTTGTGCTAGATCTCGTAAGTAGGGATAAATGTGAAGAGTTGAGATGTTTATAAAAATGTTTGTCTCAAAAATAGGGGGAAGCTTAAGTCAGCTTCGTGCGGCTATTCTACCAAAAAGTGCAAGTAACTCTGAATATACCATAGATAAGTTGGCAACAGTAACTTGCATTGACAATTGGGTGGCCTAAACAAGGGGAGGTAAGTAACTCTGAATATACCATCGATAAGTTAGCAATAGTAACTTGCATTGACAATTGGGTGGCCTAAACAAGGGTAGGTAAGTAACTCTGAATATACCAGCGATAAGTTGGCAACAGTAACTTGCATTGACAATTGGGTGGCCTAAACAAGGGGAGGTAAGTAACTCTGAATATACCATCGATAAGTTGGCAATAGTAACTTGCATTGACAATTGGGTGGCCTAAACAAGGGGAGGTAGCTCTGTATTAGCCAAAATCAGGTTTTATATCAGACTACAAGTAAATATCAACTAAGCACACTTCAACATCTAGCTCATTTATTTCATTTAAATATCAACATAGTTATGTACAAAACATATATTTTTTAAATCTCTATTCCACAATAATGAAACGATGGATAATTTACAAATGATGTATAAAAGATGTGACTACACAGTTCGCTTGCAAGGCCATATGACGACATCATGATAAATATAAACATTCATTTAAAACAAGTTTCGTCAGTTTATCAGGCACAAATACTCGCAGTAAATATCAACACATGTCTTCCCAGTATTGTGAACAATTCTCTTCTATAGCAAAATAACCCAATAAAGTCACCAAATTTGGTGAAGTAATTTTCTATTGAAAATAACTGGTAGTCACTAAATTTGGTGACGTAATTTTCTATAGAAAATAACCTATGGTCACCAAATTTGGTGAAGTAATTTTCTATAGAAAATAACCGACTAAATTTGGTGAAGTAATTTTCTATTGAAAATAACCTATGGTCACTAAATTTGGTGAAGTAATTTTCTATTGAAAATAACCGGTAGTCACTAAATTTGGTGAAGTAATTTTCTATAGAAAATAACCTATGGTCACCAAATTTGGTGAAGTAATTTTCTATTGAAAATAACCGGTAGTCACTAAATTTGGTGAAGTAATTTTCTATAGAAAATAACCTATGGTCACCAAATTTGGTGAAGTAATTTTCTATTGAAAATAACCGGTAGTCACTAAATTTGGTGAAGTAATTTTCTATAGAAAATAACCTATGGTCACCAAATTTGGTGAAGTAATTTTCTATTGAAAATAACCGGTAGTCACTAAATTTGGTGAAGTAATTTTCTATAGAAAATAACCTATGGTCACCAAATTTGGTGAAGTAATTTTCTATTGAAAATAACCGGTAGTCACCAAATTTGGTGAAGTAATTTTCTATTGAAAATAACCGGTAGTCACCAAATTTGGTGAAGTAATTTTCTATTGAAAATAACCGGTAGTCACCAAATTTGGTGAAGTAATTTTCTATTGAAAATAACTGGTAGTCACTAAATTTGGTGACGTAATTTTCTATAGAAAATAACCTATGGTCACCAAATTTGGTGAAGTAATTTTCTATAGAAAATAACCTATGGTCACCAAATTTGGTGAAGTAATTTTCTATTGAAAATAACCGACTAAATTTGGTGAAGTAATTTTCTATTGAAAATAACCGGTAGTCACTAAATTTGGTGAAATAATTTTCTATTGAAAATAACCAGTAGTCACTAAATTTGGTGAAGTAATTTGCTATTGAAAATAACCGGTAGTCACTAAATTTGGTGAAGTAATTTTCTATTGAAAATAACCGGTAGTCACTAAATTTGGTGACGTAATTTTCTATAGAAAATAACCTATGGTCACCAAATTTGGTGAAGTAATTTTCTATTGAAAATAACCGATGGTCACCAAATTTGGTGAAGTAATTTTACCCTACATTTGTTGGTTACGTTATATCTACCCATATAAGGGAATTAAATTAGATTATTGTAAGCGAGTACAATTATAGAGCATTCGAACTATCGTACAAAGTGCACAGTAAACCTCGTCGTGTTAGATAAAAAATAAATTGTAGCAGCATATTGGTCTGAAGTTCTAAACCTCGCAACTTTTCAGTTTAGATTACCATTTACCACAGAAATATCAATCCCCCACCACATGTAAAGTGAGAGGTCAACATTGGAATTAAGAATAAATTGTTCAACACAAGATGTGTGATGTAATTAATACTGATACAGAAACAAAACTATCCACGGTTAACAATTACCGAATTGTGGCAAATTCGTAAATAAGTCAAATAAGCAAACAAGATGACAAAACTAAAAGACTAGTAATGTCAATATGAAAAATAATCGTGATAAAGCCCCAAATCGTGGTTCATGTACTTTATCACATAATGTATGTGATGTGCCAGGCGAATGGGTACACACATTTATTACTTAATTCATGTGATGTGCCAGGCGAATGGGTACACACATTTATTACTTAATTCATGTGATGTGCCAGGCGAATGGGTACATATTCATTACTTAATTCATGTGATGTGCCAGGCGAATGGGTACACACATTTATTACTTAATTCATGTGATGTGCCAGGCGAATGGGTACATATTCATTACTTAATTCATGTGATGTGCCAGGCGAATGGGTACATATTCATTACTTAATTCATGTGATGTGCCAGGCGAATGGGTACATATTCATTACTTAATTCATGTGATGTGCCAGGCGAATGGGTACATATTCATTACTTAATTCATGTGATGTGCCAGGCGAATGGGTACACACATTTATTACTCAATTCATGTGATGTGCCAGGCGAATGGGTACACACATTTATTACTTAATTCATGTGATGTGCCAGGCGAATGGGTACACACATTTATTACTAATTCATGTGATGTGCCAGGATCTCAAGATCAAGTGATCTGATTGGTTGATTCCGAGTGTTACTGTCAGTTGAACCAATCAGACGATTGAGACTGAGTTTTGAGCTGGAGGTTATAAAACTTTTCTCGAATCTCAGTCTCGAGCTTCTGATTGGTTCAGCTGAGTGTGAAACTAACAATCAACCCATTCGAGTTCGAGATCTGAGAACTTTTATAACCTCGGGGCCAGGCATGTACATGGTTGTATTGTACACATGTAGGCATGTTACTTTAGGTTCGCTTTTGGAAAAGTGGGTTTCTCGTTTACAGAGGTATTTTTACAATAAACAAAACTTTGAACAAGATCATCAAGCAGCGAGTATTTGGTCTAACAGCGCTACAGCACAGTTAAGGCTATATCGCTCCAATCATCAAGAAGCGAGTATTTTGGTTTAACAGCGCTTCAGCACAGTTCCGGCTATATCGCTCCAATCATCAAGAAATTCTCTTGGAATACAACAGGAACTGCAGTTTAGAAGGGTTCCGGTTTTGAGGATATTAATGCAACTGATTTAGCCATTATACTTGAAACACAGTCCAGATGTAAAACAGAGTAGTGTATTTATAATACAGTCAAACCTGCCTTAAGCAGCCAGCCAAGGAAATCACAAAAAGTGGCTGCTTAGCACAGGTGGCTGCTTAATAGAGGTCAAATGTATAGTAAACCAACATAATGGGAATCTGGAAACTGACTGCTTAATGTAGGTTGGCTGCTTAATAGGTGACAACTAACGCAGGTTTGACTGTATTGACAATTGTAGCAAATATTGACTGTAACTGAAATAATGGAGTTTCTACATTAATACAATCCTGCATTGTGGATATATCCTGGGAATACCGATAACCGGTGACATAAGCAATAACCCGTGTATTTGTGTTTCAAAAAGAGGCTGTGCAAATAATGTTCACTCTCAATTAAGACTAATATTTATTTTATTGTATGCAATATCAGTTAGTAAGAAATAAATCATAACTGAATCAACAAAGTGAAAGCACCAGCACTGGCCTCCATCTTTTATTTACGCGGTGATACCAATGATCGGTGACAATGTAAATTTCGCCTCATATGTTTATACCAATACATGCCATATATGGCAATCATGTGACGTCACATGAGTAGCAGGCACCTTACAAATGTCAAATGCAGCCGATAGATAATAAATTCAGTGAAATGCACCTAAATATTGACAACATGAACAAAAACTTACTAGTGTAAGAGGAAACAACCAGTTTTGAATAAATGAAGGTAAATTTACCCATAGAAATGTCGGCTTGTTTTTGCTATGGACAGTTGCGGAAATCCGACAGAAATTGTCAATACTAACCACAAAATGAGCATGTGCGGTTCATTTGGATTTATTCTGAGATCACCACTTATTAGTATTCGTCGATATTAAGGTCACCGGGGATAACACAGGATAACTACATGAATAATCTATCCTCTAAGTATTCCAGGGCTCATCCTAGATGGAGACATGGGTGAAATAGTCGCCCTAGGGACAATGACAACCCCTGGGAGCCCTACTTCCCCATAAATAAATTGTATTTATTATTATTTTTTGTTACAATTTTCATACAAAATCTTGTCCAGTAAGCTACACTGGCAATTGCAAAGCACTCGTATTCAATTGTTGTATTTAATGATTTTAATACTATTTTGTTGAAATTTATTAAATAATACCATTTAACCCATTTGATTCTGGATACCATTCAAACAGTATTTGTAAAGAATATAGAGCCATATCAGCCACCACGGAACGTGCCGTCTGATCAGGCTCTATGCTGTTTGCTATTCAGATGATCTTGCTAAGACACTTAGCTATGTAGCAAACAACATAGATCCTGATCAGCACGCAGTGTCACGCTGCAGTTGATCTGGAATATATGTTGTTTGCAAAAACCATTAAATGTATTAGTTTATACAAATTTATTTTAGCTCGATTGTGAAACAAGTTCTTACAACTTATATTAATCACTCTCGAGACCTCATTCCTGATGGAATCCATCGCCACGAGGGAGAGAAGAGGCAATGTGGAATTTAAATGCCTTGCCTAAGGGCACAATCGTAACAGCTCACGCGGGGCTCGAACTCCGGACATTTTGCACCTGAAGCAAACGCACATCCACTGCGCTATCACGACTTCCATTAACTTTAAATGTATCCAGAATGAAATTGGTTAATCATGTGATTTCTCACAAAAATTCTGACCAGAGGAAGAGCCCTGTATTCAATCCGCCAAAACTGCCAATTTGAACATTTTTATTGCTCGATTCGGTTTACAAATACATGTGAATACAAACATGACAATTATCAGAAAAGCAAACGGGTCAGGTCACAATTTCTACAAACATTAGTTACGACCATTCCCGGTGATGTAGCAGTTTGAGATCAGAACTGTATTTAAGAATACATCAACATATTTTAACTTCGGGGAGGGAGGCATAGTTTAAGTCACACTGTCCGCCTATGCGTAGGAAATACATTATAGTGCTGAACACAGGTCGGAAACAATACTCCCTTCTAGAGTCAATTACATTGATGGTAGGTATGGAATAAAATGTAATTTAAAATATGACAAATACAAGAGACTGTACATAATATATACACAGATGATATGACTGCCGTCCTTTCTGTCTAATCCCATTCTCTTCTACCAGTACTCCTGAAATACATACAATCTCCAATTAACTACATACAATGTAGAAACGATCATTAAATACATAAAAACAACCATTGAACACAAAGAAACTACACTGGATTCTTAAAAATTCATATTTCTAAATTACCTCCCTTACTAGATATTTATTTACATATGGTAATCATAAAACTTAGCAATAGGTGGCTTACTAACATTAGATTGATACAGTCTTATTTTCCACTTATTCAAAGAAGACCAGCATTATGAGGCTTATACAGACAGAATAACAATTGATCACAATACCGGCCATACATGTGTGCACAGTGGAGAGAATGTCAGTTAAATAATATAGCTTCCCTTGAAAGCCGCTCTATATATATATATATATATATATATATATATTATAAAATATGTAGAATATGTGCATGTGCTTGCTAAATTATGACAAAATAAATATGCTTAAACGAACAACTCGTTCACGGACGCCACAAAAAGCGACACACCATTCAGCGAACCACGCATCTGTGGACGACCCACAAAGCTAACGACACACCATTCAGCGAACCACACATCCGTGGACGACCCACAAAGCTAACGACACACCATTCAGCGAACCATGCATCTGTGGACGACCCACAAAGCTAACGACACACCATTCAGCGAACCACACATCTGTGGACGACCCACAAAGCTAACGACACACCATTCAGCGAACCACGCATCCGTGGACGACCCACAAAGCTAACGACACACCATTCAGCGAACCACGCATCTGTGGACGACCCACAAAGCTAACGACACACCATTCAGCGAACCATGCATCCGTGGACGACCCACAAAGCTAACGACACACCATTCAGCGAACCACACATCCGTGGATGACCCACAAAGCTAACGACACACCATTCAGCGAACCACACATCTGTGGACAACCCACAAAGCTAATGACACACCATTCAGCGAACCACGCATCCGTGGATGACCCACAAAGCTAATTTAGCCATACACGTCCCTGCTTTGTAGTGAAATAATTGGTGCACGTAGTGGTACACGTAGTGGTACACATAGTTAGAACATGTAGTGGTACACATAGTTGGTTGACATAGTACATGTAGTGGTACACATAGTTGGTTGACATAGTACATGTAGTGGTACACATAGTTGGTTGACATAGTACATGTAGTGGTACACATAGTTGGTTGACATAGTACACGTAGTGGTACACATAGTTGGTACATGTAGTGGTAGACGTAGTTAGTACACATAGTTGGTTCACATAGTTGGTACACGTAGTTGGTGCACGTAGTTGTACACATAATGGTACACATAGCTGTACGTGTAGTTGGTGCACGTAGTGGTACACATAGTTGGTGCACATAGTTGGTACACATAGCTGGTACACGTAATGGTACACATAGCTGGTACATGCAATGGTACACATAGTTGGTGCACATAGCTGGTACACGTAATGGTACACATTGTTGCTGCACGTAGTTGTTGCACGTATTGGTACACGTATTGGTACACATTGTTGGTGCACGTATTGGTACACATTGTTGGTACACATTGTTGGTGCACGTATTGGTACACATTGTTGGTACACATTGTTGGTACACATTGTTGGTACACATTGTTGGTACACATAGTTGGTGCACGTAATGGTACACATTGTTGGTGCACGTATTGGTACACATTGTTGGTGCACGTATTGGTACACATTGTTGGTGCACATAATGGTACACATAGTTGGTGCACGTATTGGTACACATAGTTGGTGCACGTATTGGTACACATAGTTGGTGCACGTAGTGGTACACATAGTTGGTGCACGTAATGGTACACATTGTTGGTGCACATAGTTGGTACACATTGTTGGTGCACGTATTGGTACACATTGTTGGTGCACGTATTGGTACACATTGTTGGTGCACGTATTGGTACACATTGTTGGTACACATAGTTGGTGCACGTATTGGTACACATTGTTGGTGCACGTATTGGTACACATTGTTGGTACATGTATTGGTACACATTGTTGGTGCACGTATTGGTACACATTGTTGGTACACATTGTTGGTACACATTGTTGGTACACGTATTGGTACACATTGTTGGTACACGTATTGGTACACATTGTTGGTACACGTATTGGTACACATTGTTGGTACACATTGTTGGTACACATAGTTGGTACACATAGTTGGTTATGTTATGTTATGATTCGGGTTTTACGCCTGCATCAGCACCATTTTGGGCTATATCGCCGGCGGGCAGTTTACCTAACAACACCTTTCCTGGGCAGGCTCCAGCGGTTAACCAGTACTTGGGTGCACCAACCTCCGTAAGAAACTGCCAACTTTTTCATATAAATGAGACACGGCCTGAGCGGGGCTCGAACCCGTGACCATCAGTGATGATAGGTTACAGTGGACACATAGTTGGTACACATAGTTGGTACACATTGTTGGTGCACGTATTGGTACACATTGTTGGTACACATTGTTGGTACACATTGTTGGTACATGTATTGGTACACATTGTTGGTACACATTGTTGGTACACGTATCGGTACACATTGTTGGTGCACGTATTGGTACACATTGTTGGTGCACGTATTGGTACACATTGTTGGTGCACGTATTGGTACACATTGGTGCACGTATTGGTACACATTGTTGGTGCACGTATTGGTACACATTGTTGGTGCACGTATTGGTACACATTGTTGGTGCACGTATTGGTACACATTGTTGGTACACATTGTTGGTACACATTGTTGGTACACATTGTTGGTACACATTGTTGGTACACATAGTTGGTACACATTGTTGGTACACATTGTTGGTGCACGTATTGGTACACATAGTTGGTGCACGTATTGGTACACATTGTTGGTGCACGTATTGGTACACATTGTTGGTACACATTGTTGGTACACATTGTTGGTACACGTATTGGTACACATTGGTGCACGTATTGGTACACATTGTTGGTACACATTGTTGGTACATGTATTGGTACACATAGTTGGTACATGTATTGGTACACATTGTTGGTGCACGTATTGGTACACATAGTTGGTACACATTATTGGTACACATTGTTGGTACATGTATTGGTACACATTGTTGGTACATGTATTGGTACACATAGTTGGTACACATTGTTGGTGCACGTAATGGTACACATAGTTGGTACACATTGTTGGTACACGTAATGGTACACATAGTTGGTACACATTGTTGGTACATGTATTGGTACACATAGTTGGTACACATTGTTGGTACACATTGTTGGTACATGTATTGGTACACATAGTTGGTACACATTGTTGGTACACATTGTTGGTACATGTATTGGTACACATAGTTGGTACACATTGTTGGTGCACATAATGGTACACATAGTTGGTACACATTGTTGGTGCACGTAATGGTACACATAGTTGGTACACATTGTTGGTGCACGTAATGGTACACATTGTTGGTACACATTGTTGGTGCACGTATTGGTACACATTGTTGGTACATGTATTGGTACACATAGTTGGTACACATTGTTGGTACATGTATTGGTACACATAGTTGGTACACATTGTTGGTGCACGTAATGGTACACATAGTTGGTACACATTGTTGGTGCACGTATTGGTACACATTGTTGGTGCACGTAATGGTACACATTGTTGGTGCACGTAATGGTACACATTGTTGGAGCACGTAATGGTACACATAGTTGGTACACATTGTTGGTGCACGTAATGGTACACATTGTTGGTGCACGTAATGGTACACATTGTTGGTGCACGTAATGGTACACATAGTTGGTACACATTGTTGGTACACATAGTTGGTGCACGTATTGGTGCACATAGTTGGTACACATTGTTGGTGCACGTATTGGTACACATTGTTGGTGCACGTATTGGTACACATTGTTGGTACACATTGTTGGTGCACATATTGGTGCACATAGTTGGTACACATTGTTGGTGCACATTGGTGGTACACATTGTTGGTACACATTGGTGGTACACATTGGTGGTACACGTAATGGTACACATAGTTGTACACGTATTGGTACACATTGTTGGTACACATAGTGGCGACTACAACGCATTTATACTGTTACAACAGTACCACAAACTGCAAAGAAGTGACATGTGTATGGGCAGATGTAACTCCTGTGAGGCAAGTCTTGACAGCCGTGATAACTTTCAACCCACGCCTACTCACACTAACAATATTATAAGTTTGTGCAGATATTTTTTACTATACTTAAGGACAAAAGCTTTGCATGGGTATTTTTTATATCAGTAAAAGTTCAATCAATTTAGATTACATAATATTTAATATGGTATTGCTTGTTATTGACTTTAATTGCTGATATTAAAAACACCCGTGCTTGTCCTAAAGTATATTTCCAGAACTGAAATATCAGTTTTATTTCACTAATAAATAAGGATGGCAATGAATATTCGCTCGAACGTCCAAATATTCGAATATCATAAACCATCCAATACAAAAGAAATCGCCGCAGGATGTGTGAATAAACCATGTTGTGGTCGCATCCTTGGCAGGTGTTAATTGACTCTTTGTGCAATGTAATCAGATAATTACATTAGGTGCTAAGGTGGGTAGTATTTAATTATGATGTCAAAACTGTTTAGACGAGAACATTCCTTTGAAATATTAGACACTTTGCAACAACATCCACCCCTCATGTATCTTAAATATTTAATTAACTGCTCAATATTACTCTAAACGTACTATTTAATGTACGATTTTTATGATATTGTCCTCAAAAATGCTGCCCGCTCAGTCACACATTTGGAAAGACTTCAATCATTCTGATAATAAGAAAACTGATAGGTGTAATCTATGCAAATTGGATTTAACATATTCGGGTACAACATCAATCTGAATAACCATTTGAAAAAGGAAACACCCTTCAACGGAAAGCAGTTCAAGTGACAATAGCTTCACTTGTGAAAACGCCCATGAATGTACAGTGGCCAATAACAATAACTCAATGATTGCGAAGCAAGTTCTAACAACTTATATTAATCACTCTCGTTGGCGCGGATGAAAGCGTATATGTGGTCATTCGTGTGGGAGGAAACCGGAGTAAACCCACCTGTCCGATATGGCGACAACCGTACCATCACACTTACTGCCCGGTCCGAGGATCAAACCCGGGTTGTATTGGTGAGAAGCGAGCATGCTAACCACTACGCTAATCGGTCATATTTGCATGATGGCCATACAAGAAGAAATGGCACATTTCGAGTTTGAGTGATTTTGAGTTTTTGACTATTCAAATACCTTCTCGACCGAATATTCGAATAGCAAAATCGCTATTCGTTGCCATCCCTATTAATAAATATGAAATAACTCATTGAATCGCATAGAGAATACCATTACACTGCCTATACACATACAGTTCTATGATGCAGCAAGATAAAGATTAAGCACACATGTAATACAATAGATAGACGTACACTTTCACAGTGAATATTGTACACTTACATTACTACAATATGGACAAGAATGTCTCAACCTGGTAAATTAAATCTGATCTCTTAGTTTGTAAAACAATACACATTTCACATTCTAATCATAATTTGTAACATAAAACAATCGCCAAAAAAACCATCGGACATGTATCTTTCTTGTTGAGATTGTTGATGGATTTACACTGTGTACACTGACATGAATATTATTATTGTTACTCATTTCCAGCACTGTATTACATCACCTTTTTCAGGGATCATTCTAGAGGGCGATGTGGACGAAATAGTCGCCCTAGGGACCATGACTTTGCCCTCTGCAGGGTTCCCGCTGTCGGTCGCCAAAGGCACCAAAAAATAAATATTGGTGCTAAATTTTGTGAATGAATTTTTTGGGCACATGTTTTGTCAAATACATGGCTTTAAACATTTATTTGTGAACTATATATGGCTCTTAGTTTT
Organism: Archivesica marissinica; assembly: GCA_014843695.1. Lineage (NCBI taxonomy): Eukaryota > Metazoa > Mollusca > Bivalvia > Venerida > Vesicomyidae > Archivesica > Archivesica marissinica. Next base: position 26,109,756 of record CM026402.1, on the reverse strand, counting down.
TTTAATTTTTCTCACTTCTCCCAAAAATTCTGACCTAGACTGAACCCTGCTTTTTGTGCCACTTAGCTCTGACTGAAGACCCCCCCCCCCTGGACCATATTCCTTCCGTGTGTATCTACCATCAGTGTTAAATGACAAAACAGTGGAGCGTATTGTAAGGTATATCCGAGAGTGTGTGCTGCTTCAGTATTAAATTAGTTTTATATATTACTTTTATAAATAATATTAATGAAGTGGTCCTAGGCCCATGGCAGATGGTCCAAAACAAATTCCATCGACTTCCATCTATTAAGTTTTGTGTAATCCTGTTAATTTCATATTCACCATATTTCCCCCCAAATTCATAATCTAAATCTGTCACCATATGTGTGTGTGTGTTTTACGTTTATTTACCGTCGCTACCAGTTGCCATATGAGCGACGCCTCCTGATGAGATTAGTCATTTTATATTTTTGGAGTATAGTACAATGATACAGACAGATACCCATTCCAAGAGTCACATCTGGTTCTTTTACATGCATGGTGCAAAGCACCGACACAAGACCTCGGTTTAACGTCCCATCTGAGAGACTGTTAATTTTATTGGAGTCAGACGTGGGGATCGAACTTGTGATCCCTGGATTACCAGTCCAACGTGTTAACCACTGGACTACAGATCCGTCACCATTTGTGTCGATAGTGAAATATCTCATAGATTTGCCATCACCCCTGCCGTATGTTCTACACCAATCAATTCTCAATTCTCATTCTAAATATCTAATAATTTTTGCAATTGAATGTTTATAATCTACTGCTGCTGTTACCAGATTCACGTTTGTGCAGCTTTTCCCCCCAATTCCGGTCACAACATAGAGTTAAATGTGTTCTAATTGTATACATTTTCGTATGAGGGTTCCGAGCTAATGATATGCATCTGACATGCGAACTCGAAGTTACGGGCATTTTCGCAATGTTAGGCAGCTGTCTTAGCGAGAAAAGGAGTGTCTTATATACCCTGTTCCAAGGATGATCTATTTACCGGTTCCAGCACACGGTAAGTTGCAAAGCTGGACTGAAAACACTTTAAATACAAAGTGTGCTATCTTTACCTTTGTCATTAAAACAAATAATTAATGTAAAAATAACTTATAAGGAATGAATCGCGGGTTTTCGGCCTCCACGCTAACTTAAACACGCTCAATGTAGTTCATACCCCGATGGAAACTATTAACCTGCGATTCATTCCTTAAATGTAAAAAGATTGTGATAACAATGACCATAGTTGGACTAGACACGTACCTACCTTCTTTCTGGGGATTTGGACCCAGACTGGTGTCGACGGATTGGTGATCGTGACCTGAAACATATTAAATCAAATTGCGTGACATTAATCAATATCTCTTCTCTCTCCCTCGTGATGATGGATTCCATCAGGAATGAGGTCTCGAGAGTGATTAATATAAATTGTAAGAACTTGTTTCGCAATCAAGCTAAAATAAATTTGTATAAACTAATCAATCTTAAACATTGTTTAACTAAGGAGTAGCTTCTACCATTTCTTGTTAACCTACCTGTAAATACTGACACCTCTCGTGAGTTTACACATCAATAAACATAGAGAAGGACTGGCTTTAATTTTTGCATTAAGAAATGTGAATTCCTACCAGTTTTAACCCGCAAAATGCTAATCACAACTAAGGTTGCTTTTGAAACAGCATAAATGTGCAACTGATCAAGCTCTATGCTGTTTGCTATTCGGATATAGGAGCTAAAACATTGACCTGCAAAACAACATAGATCTGATCAGAAGCGGCATGACACGACTGCTGAAAGGATCTATGTTATTCGCACATTCCGTCCAATTTATTCGGCATTCTAAGGGTTAATAGATATTCGATGAGGGAGCCTCCGTGGTGAAGTGAATACAAATTCTGGGAGCCACATACCTGGGAGGTTGAGTGTTTGAGCCACGTCAGAACAATGGTAACAATGCCCTGGAAGTTTCTTAAATCCAAACAGCCTCTTCTCTCTCCCTCACGAATGAGGGAGAGGCAATTATAACTAATATAACACAATGTTGTATAATCTAATAAGACTAAATAAGGCTGTCCAATTAGCGCAGTGGTTAGCGCGCTCGCTTCTCACCAATGCAACCCGGGTTCGATCCCCGGATTGGGAAGTATGTAAGATGGTATGGTGGTCACCAGATCGGACAGGTGGGTTTTCTCCGGATACTCTGGTTTCCTTCCACACGAATGACCACATTTACGTTTCCATCCGCGCCAACGAGAGTGATTAATATAAGTTGCTAAACTTGTTAAACTTTCTTAGCAAATAGTTTAAAAACTTTTTTATATTATGTTATATTTCGGGTTTTACGCCTGCATCAGCACCATTTCGGGCTATATCGCCGGCGGGCAGTTTACCTAACAACACCTTTCCTGGGCAGGCTCCAGCGGTTAACCAGTACTTGAGTGCACCAATAAAAACTTTTTTAACCTTTAATAGACTAAATAGATATTCGTTTGTCACCTGTATACCACCAGTCAAAGGAGTGTACACAGGCTACATCCACAATATGGAAGTATCCAGGTGTAAGCCAACAGAAACAGTCTCGTAAACTTGATAAGCTAGTTTGATGAACTCAAAATATTTTGAGTGAACTGCCGTACCTGCTCCTAAATCTCCTAGGTGACGACGATCTTCTTCTTGGCGACCTCGACCTGTAACCATAGCAACAGGTAATAATTCATGTACCAAATATTACAGTTCTCTCCACAGTGTCACAAATGATTTAACGGATTAGCCTACAATGTCGAATCATGACATGAAGTTGTGATATGTTACACCTTTGTTAACCAAGACACTTGACATGTACAGTCAAACCTGTTTTAAGCAACCAGCCAAGTGAATCACAGAGAGTGGCTGCTTAGCACAGGTGGCTGCTTAATAGAGGTCAAATGTATATAAAAACAACAATTTGGGACAACTGGCTGCTTAAGGCAGGTTGGCTGCTTAATAGGTGACCACTAACACAGGCTTGACTGTATAACCACAAAGGCCAGTTACCCTAATAAATGCATTGCTTAGATATTCATCCAAATATTGTCCAAAATTGGGGGAGAAATTTATCATAATCAAATTAGTGATGAAAGCCCAGCCATACCCAAAGATGTCACAGCCCAGACTGGAAATATTGTGTGTGTGTTATACGCTTATTTATCATCGCTACCGGTTACCCATATGAGCGACGCCTCCTGCAGAGATTAGTCATTTTAGATTTTTGGAGGATAGTGCAATGATACAGACAGAGACCCATTCCAGACTCTCCTCTGGTTCTTTTACGTGCACGGTGTACAGCACCGACACAAGACCTCGGCTTAAAGTCCCATCTGAAAGACTGTTAATTTATTAGGGGGGATCAAACCTGCGATCCCTGGATTACAAGTCCAGCGTGTTACCACTGGACTACAAATCAATCCAATCCCGTATTTCAATTTTTGTAAATATTCATGTACATGATAGAAAATAAATATGTTTAAACCAATAGATCTATTGTTCTCTTAAGTGTGCTCGAATGTATGGACAGACAGTGTGAAAACTCTACAGAAATAGTGTACAAATCACCTTGGAGATATGTTATATTAAATACGTAAATCAATTTTTTCTCAGCAATATGAAAAACGAAAGTTACTGTCTTCAAGAATCAAAACCAAGGTTACACCACAATTCTAATGAGATTGCATTTGACTTCTTCTCACCGCTGGCGTGCAGGGTTAATTGTAAATTTGGTGTTGAAGACTTCTAACTAGGCTTACAAAAAATGTAGATCTTTTAGACAAAAGTAATTTTCTTATTAATTTATTGGTCTAAAAATAATTAGTAACAGTTACTTCTATATATTCTATTTAAAGCACTTCTCCCTTTACCCTAATCTCCCTCTACATACAGCCCTCACTTGCCTGCCTTATTAGCAAGGTGTATACATGGGTTGATTATTTAATGATGTTTAAATAAAATTTCAATAAATAGTAATATTTTACTGCTACATAAAACTGATGTGTATATGCTAACATGCTTAGAGGTTGTAAAACTCTTCTCAAATCTCTGACTCGTGCTCAAGTGATATGATTGGTTGAGCTTTAAATTTGCTCTTGGCTCAACCAATCAGAAGCTTGAGTTTTCAGAAAAGTTTTATAACCTTGGGCCCTAGGGTATGGTTATGCTCACAGATGCTGCAGGCAGCCTGGGAAGAGTTGCCCACATAGTTACCTATCTCAGTCAAATATATACACAGTGCATCAGTAATAGTTTTCAGGTGCGAAAGACTCTTGAGTTTGAGCCTTGCTGGAGCAGTTAGGATTGTGCCTTTAGGAAAGGCATTTATATTCCACATTGCCTCTTTCTCTCTCCCTCGTGGCAATGGATTCTATCAGGAATGAGGTCTCGAGAGTGATTAATATAAGCTGTGAGAATTTGTTTTTCGCAATCGAGCTAAAATAAATTTGTATTGTAACAGTTTGCAATTGCAACGTAGCTAGTATTTTAAAAAATATCAATAATCGGCTGACTTGAACCGAGGCTCCGGTAGGTTTGAAACATGGATACAGCTCTCTCGGTAGGATTTCAGTGTTGCATATTATTTGGAAGTAATTATCTACTATGAACATCATCCAACGCTGCAACAATATCAACATCCATGTATTTCCAATCTCATATTATAAAACAATAAAGGCCCAATATGCATTTATCATCTCCAAATTTCATTTAGAAACTTTTTTATTTCAGATGAAAATTCGCTGGTCGTTATTATTTTCGTAAATCATATATTTTTAGCTGCCACAAGAGCTGTATCAAAATATCTGTTACAATCATCTAACCAATACCGATACCCCAAATGAAGATATAGTATCATAGAGCAACAGGAACAGAGAAATCAATATAAATTAAACCGTCTATTTGCAGCCGTATTTAACCCATTCAACACCAAGTAACCGACATGGACTGGTGCATGATACTTTTAGACCAATAAATTAATAAGAAAATTACCTTTGGACCAGTTCATTTTTCAAAATGGGTAATTTTGTCTAAAAATAGTAATATTACTGACAAAAAGTGCAGATCCCGATGAGACGGCTCGTTATAAGCCGGCTTGTCTGGATCTACACTTTTTGTAAGTCTATTTAGAGGCCTGTAGTGTTGAAAGGGTTAATTTCTATATATATATCAATTTTCTTCATTAAAAAAAATACCACTACGATATAAATATTCATAAACCACCAGCAATGTTATTGGTGATTTGGTAAATAAATATTCATAAACCACCAGCAGATAATTTACAAATACTAAATTCCCAAAAACAAGTGCACTTATGAACAGTGGAGGCCACATACACTTGAAAGACGTTTAAATACCAGTGAATGTCGAAGAAGGAAATTGGATGAAAATCAAGGTTTCCATTACGGATGGCAACGAATGTTCGAATGTTAATATCGTATTCGAATAATAAAAACATGGGTGTTACGTTTTCAATTAAAATTTCAATAAATTTGCAGTTAAATGATATACGGCAACTGTTTGCTTAATTTTCAATGAGGTGAGATTCAAACACAAGATGGCCCCATGCAGACCATGAGGTGTGAACCGTTGTCACAATTTGGCTCCAATTAACAAAGGCAGATGATAACAGGTTGCTCATAATTACATGCACCAATAATTGATTAATGCACACTATTTGACATGCAGACGGGAAAAAAATTTGAAAATAATAATTGTTTCCCCATGAAAACAGACAAGATTCCAACTTCAAACCAAAGGCATGACTGTTCCCTCATCGGAACGTTTGATGTTAACTTATGTAGGTCATCCTGTTTATTTCTCCACGCTATGTGGTGCGACGTAATTTGGGATTTCCGAATATTCGAATACCATTTTTGCCATCCGTTGCCATCACCAGTTTCAATACATACTCACTCATACTGTATTATGGTTATTAATCATGGACATTTTAATTTTGTTGTAATTATTTTTGAACACTGTAAATACGTGGTTCTGAAATCTGGGATCCTAATTGATAAATTTATTGTTATTTTCACCGAAGTTTTTAATTTCAGACTGCACGAAATTATAAATTAAGATTTTTTTAAAACACCATAAATAGGTGGTTCTGAAACCATGGCTACTAATCGACAGATTTATTGTTATTTTCACCGAAGTTATGATTTTAATTTCCGACGGCACGAAATTATAAATTAAAGATACCACAAACCAATATACAGTATGCTCATTCTCACAAACTATAGCTATCAACTAATTAACTATAAATAATCAAACAGGTAAAAACTACAATTAATTTCTATCACAATTTTTACCTGATAATATAGCGTTGTAGAAGTAGTGCTACTTATAGAATGATAACAGGTCGAGAAAACATCGAAGGGATGAACGATGATGTGTGACGTACATCGAAGGGACGAGGCTCAAGTTGGGGATGGCCCTTTAGCCAAAGAGGCTGCTGTTGTATTGAAAGAATCTGGTCGACCTTTGTGCTCTCATTTACGACAAGCGGCAGAATTATAAGCATTTTGAGGCATCGAGGATCCAGCGACGGAGCGAGCAGTGCATTAATGTGAAGAGACAGGGTCTTGGAGAGTTGCCAAATGCCCAGTCGTATGAAGCTTGTCCGTCATGGGTTTAACATGATAGGATTTTGACTAGCATGTATTTTTGTATTCCATCGACGGGATGACTTATGCTGAAGCTTTTGTCTTGGAGCAACTTAAACCTAGTTGACATAGAAGCCCCCGAGATGAGATGCGAGCGCTGCCCTTCACTGTAGCTGGTGACTCGGACGAGTGTTTGCAGCGAAGATTTTGGGGGATATTTATGAGGGATGTAAACAATCGGCAGCGGTTTTGACCCTATGCAACAAAATATGAATGTAAGTACATTAATATTGACAGCAATAACATTTACATATAGTGCATTTATTTCAACACAGATCAGCATTTTAAACTTATATCAAAAATCAGAGAAACTGACAACAGCAAAATGTACCAGTGAAATTATTAGATATTTACCATAAAATACAAGGTTTTCTTCTTGTGTAATGAAAATGCTCTTTAATAAGAATGAAAAAACTTTACAGTATTGTTCAACTTCCATCAATAACTCTTATGCAAACAAACACTAAACCTCAATTTCTTTCCGGTAACATATTTATATTTTAAACAAAAACATTAAAAAGCATTTTCCTTTATCAGCATTGAAAATGAAATGTTCTATGTACACACCACAGCTAGCAGTAGGAGATTAATACCAACCTTGAATTTCTATGGTATTCACGACGACCTCCTCCTCCTCCACCACCACCACCACCACCACCTCCATAACCTCCTCCCCCACCTCCACGTCGAGGTGGTCCACCACGACCCCAACGAGATTTTCCATTCGACGGCTCAACTCTCACTCTTCTACCGTTAATTCTCCTGAAAAGTCCAATCCGATTATTCGACAATACAGATATAGCTCCCAATACCAGAGTTTAACCCTTTTAACACCACAGACCTCTATATAGGCTTACAAAAAGTGTAGATCCAGATGAGCCGGCTCGTGACGAGCCGTCTCATCAGGATCTGCACTTTTTGCAAGTAGTATTACTAATTTTAGACAAAATTACCCATCTTGATAAATGAACTGGTCCGAATGTAATTTTCTTATTCATTTATTGGTCTAAGAATATCATGGACCAGTCCATGTCAGCTACTTGGTGTTGAAAGAGTTAAGCTAGAGGGAGATATTGGATACATGTAAATAATCTCCCTGAACATCCTCACTACTCCCTATTTTCAACTGCAGGAGAATTGTTTTTTAACTAGAGTGGCAGGGTTCCCTCTGTCTGAATTTCTGCCTGCACCACTTTTGTCGTCAATTGAAACAAACTGGAGCCAATTTGAAAAACACGGAGCCAACTATGGGGACATGTAGTTCACATATAAATATTTCAGGCCATGTATTTGATAAAACATGCCGTGCCAAAAAAGAAAAGAAAAAGAAAATTAGTTTTTTTGTCGCAATTGGCGATCGACAGCGAGAACCCTGAGTGTCAGCTACTTTATTAAATGTCTCTAACATTAGAAATGTTTCCATATTTTTACGGTTAATAGTGAATAGAATCGTCCTAGGCCCATGGCGGACATTCCCCCCAAAATATCATGACCGTCCATCTGTACAACCTGCGCTAAAAGGACAAACAAACTTGGGTGAAAACAAAACTCCTCAGACATTGTGAAAATTATACCAGTACATTGAACATGCTAAAATGTTTGATTACTGAATTTAAAAAAACTGAATACTGGTTTTGTAACGAACACACGGCTCAAGCTAGACCCTAATTGTTGGGAGAAGCGAGAAAGCATGTGTTTGCGTCAGCTAATGGTATTATTTAATAAATGTCCATTAAATACAATATTTGAATAGAAGGAGTGCTTTACAATGGCTAGTGTACATATGTTACTAGACAATATTTTGTCCGAAAATTGTAAAAAAAAATTCTTTTAAATTATTATTTTATTGGTGCCCCAGGGGGCGAAGTCAGGGTTTCAAGGGTGACTACTTCACCCATGTCACCCTCTAGAATTATCCCTGATACAAATGCATGATAACAACATTGTAAGAAATTGTGAGTCAGTTTGAAGAGGAATATGTCTGTAGACTAGTCAGTTTGAAGAGGAATATGTCTGTAGACTAGTCAGTTTGAAGAGGAATATGTCTGTAGACTAGTCAGTTTGAAGAGGAATATGTCTGTAGACTAGTCAGTTTGAAGAGGAATATGTCTGTAGACTAGTCAGTTTGAAGAGGAATATGACTGTAGACTAGTCAGTTTGAAGAGGAATATGACTGTAGACTAGTCAGTTTGAAGAGGAATATGACTGTAGACTAGTCAGTTTGATGAGGAATATGACTGTAGACTAGTCAGTTTGAAGAGGAATATGACTGTAGACCAGTCAGTTTGAAGAGGAATATGACTGTAGACTAGTCATTTTGAAGAGGAATATGACTGTAGACTAGTCAGTTTGAAGAGGAATATGACTGTAGACCAGTCAGTTTGAAGAGGAACATGACTGTAGACTAGTCATTTTGAAGAGGAATATGACTGTAGACTAGTCAGTTTGAAGAGGAATATGACTGTAGACTAGTCAGTTTGAAGAGGAATATGACTGTAGACTAGTCAGTTTGAAGAGGAATATGACTGTAGACTAGTCAGTTTGAAGAGGAATATGACTGTAGACTAGTCAGTTTGAGGAGGAATATGACTGTAGACTAGCCAGTTTGAAGAGGAATATGACTGTAGATTAGTCAGTTTGAAGAGGAATATGACTGTAGACTATTTGCAAAACAAGCTAATAATGTTGTCATACTGGAAATATATTAGGGGTTTTCTACAGCTGTATGCTTGTTAGCCCCACAGTTTCAATTTTTCTTTTTAAATGTTATTTTTTATATTAGCGTCATCAGGTGAGTGCATTCAGGCCGGCAGACTATATAACTTGGAACTTGTCCACCAGTATCACTAATATGTACTGCCTTACTGACTCTTTGATCAATCTCTGTAAGTTTGCAAATTTTCCAGGGGGCTAACCACCCTCCTGCACTTTATCGTGGTTAAAATGCACCCACTTTTATGACCAACCCTCCCTGCCCTTTTTTCGACTCTAGAATAAACCTGTGGAAACGTTTTCATGATATTAAGACGAATGTACAATGTGTGAAAAGAAGACATTTCTTTTCCAACAACTTACGTTCCATCCAAGGCTTTACAAGCATCATCTACGTCTCTTGGGTCTTCAAACTCAACAAATGCAAAACCTGGTGGATTTCTTGCTACCCACACATTTCTGAGTGGACCATATCTCTGAAACATGTCCTCTAGGTCTTGTTTTGCTGTGCCATAGCCCAGATCTCCTACATACACCTTACAGTCACTGCTTGAGTTACGTGCCATTTTCTGCAAAAGATATGCATGAACATTTCAGTTTATTTTTTTGTTAACTAGTAGGATAGATAAACAGCCTCTTCCTCATGCAGGTTCGATCCCCCGTTTGACCCAGGGGCCACGCTGTCAGTCGCCACAAGAGCCAAATGGCGATAGAAATGCCTCCTAATATTTCAATTTGGCGATTTTCAGAAAATTGGACAAAAAATCGGCATAAATAACGTTTGTGCCATATTTTAACCTTTCATACTCGACTGGTTTTATTTACCATTGACGACGGCGCTTTCCAGTTAAAGAAAAATCGATACACAGTTCATTGTATTTTTGACTGGTTACATTTTTTTCACTCTGGTGTATGCTATCGTTTGGAGGAACAATCGATTCACAATCAAAACAGCTGTGTACATGTGCTGGAGGCATATTCCCATCATAAATTATAATCAAAACAAAGTTTTTTAACAAACTTGTAAATTAGCGGTATATGATCACACATTTACAGTTTTGTATGATGGGAATGATTTGATAATTAGAAAATTGAGGTCCTTTATGAAAACGGCAGTACTTGATCGGTGAAATGATGACATCGTTTGAAGATTATGTAAACATGATCGGATGACCGAATGGCTGTAACTTGTGTTAATATTAAATACAAGTAATTAGGTAATAATTATTGGCGTTTTTCACAAATAAGATCAAAGGTAGTAGTTGTGAAAAATATGATGTTTGTGTCCTCAACTATAAAAAGTGAATGAAACTTGTCCAAATAGCCACTTGTCAAAATGGCTACTTTGTGTTAGCTTCCATTATTAATCACTGTCACAGGGCTACATTTTAGCCTTAACAGGTATGCATACTTTCATTCTATATTAATACTTTTCCCAGCAAAAAACGAGCTAGAATCTCACCAAAATATCAAACCCCTCCCGCACCCACCCCTTCGTTCACACAGATAAGTGGCCCCAACCTTTTTCGGCCCAGTGTGGGCCCTGTGACCCTAATAAAATTAACAGTCTTTCAGATGGGACTTTAAACCGAGATCTTGTGTCGGTGCTTTACACTGTGCACGTAAAAGAACCAGACGAGACTCTGGAATGGGTCTCTGTCTGTATCACTGCACATCATCCAAAATAACTAATCTCTTTAGGAGGCGTCGCTCATATGGGCAACCGGTAGCGACGATAAATAAACGTAAAACATATAGCACATATTTGCTTTCTAAAGGCATTCAGACATACTGCTCAATTGGTTATTCATTATAGTCTACATCTTGTCAAGTAATGTATCACTGCAAATGTAACCCTTACCTCAGTTGTAGTTTATGGGCATACAGCATTTAAGTGGTGCAATTGCAAGATATATTATAATAAATATACTATAAATACTCTGTTTGGGAAAAATGGCGCGCGTCGGAATTGGCTAAAGGAAGCACAGATTTGTCTAAAAAAAATTAAGAGCCAGAGCAGCCTAGGCTCTGTTACAAAATAAATATGATCGGCGTTAATTTTATTGAGTACAGTTCTACGATATTATTTTATAAAAGACATATTCAATTCAATATCTTTGAATTTAAACACATTAAAATTTTGTGAAATCAACTAAAATTCTGAGGTATTATCGCGATTAAAAGAATATTTTGATCAGCTGTTTAGCAAAATGGGAAGAATAAAAAATTTTTATTCTAATGTAAGATAGCGACGCGAACATTCGGAATTACTATGTAAAAAGGTGATTTTCATAAAATATATTTCGTTACAAATAGAAATAAATCAGAAAAACTCCTTCAATTATTTTTTGTTTTAATTACAAAAGAGTTTTTATCCATCACTTGCATCGTATAATCTGCGATCGCCCCAGCGTCAACATATCAAAAATGGACATGCTTAGATCCCAGTTTCCAAAACAAAATGTGGGGACCTTATAGTATGTTCCAGAAAATGACTTTTAATAATTATCCATTAAACTGACAAAAAGGTAGTATTTTCATGTAAATTTTGCTCCAACTTTACAGGATCATATCTAGGCTTATGGTTGTCGTATTCCAATTTTACAGACATCTTTGTTCATTGGTCGAAGGAGTTACGGCGTATACTTTTACACAGACTTTTGTCCCGGGTCAAAGTTGACCCGCTATGCATTTTCACCAAGTCTTTAGTGATTTTCATGCATCAAAACCGGGAGCTTGGGTCAAATAAATCTATTTTATAAATGCCCTGACCTAGGGTTTGGTTTAAGTTAGGTTATGATTCATCTTTTGTATTACTTACCGTATTACTTATATATACCATGACTGATTGTTCGGCAGTATGTGTAACCCAGGTGAGAAAAACATGCAGCCAGTCCGGGACTCGAACCCGGGATCTCTCGCTTACAGGGTGATTGCTCTGACTAGAGCTAACCGGGCTGCCTACATATCACCTCACATATTGGGTTAATTTACACACCTTTACATATGTATGGTTTTTATATATATCTTTCAATGTTTATGCAATCTCAAATACTTGCAGATTCACATATTGATCATGCCAGTCCCTAGTTGTTCTGTGCAGCTGCTTTTAAACTTTTACCACAACTTATTTTCACTACTTTCTTAAATTATGCTTTTAACTACTCATACTTTTAACATTTTTGCGGTTTTTCACGCGCAAGATGTCTACGTCCCCACGAGGGGTTCGACATAAAAGGAAGATAGATTCACCATCCATTCTAAAGTATTAAATGCTTCCCATATCTCACGTGCCAAAACTATTTTGATCGTGGTGGTGGATGTGTGGGGTGTCGGAGGTTTCGTCAACCCTGGAGGTTTCGTCAACGATGTCATTTGATGTGAAATGTTTGTAAGTTATTAATTGGCAAGGACTTAGTTGTGGACATTAATTGTTAATTGATTTAATTAGATCTATGTGTTATTTTCATTTTTATGTATATTTGTTATATATGGCCGACAGTCCCAGTGTAGAAAAGTCCCAGTGTAGAAATCTTCCGGTAGATCCGCTGATTCCAGTGGAATATATATCTTTACTTGGCTTTGGCATGTGACATGCATCTCGAAAAAAGGGCTTACATTGTACGCTTGCAAGCTTCAATTATTGTTGCTTAATTGCCTAATTGACGAAACCTCTCCCATAATCACATCGTTGACGAAACCTCTTAACAATTTCCCTCTATATTGCCTTGTTGACGAAACATCCAGTTGACGAAACCTCCTGCATTCGATGTGTGACATTACTGTGATGATTACACTGTAATTTACAGGAAGATAGATGGTACTATACAGCTATAGTTTCTTCGAGAGTGGTACTGGTGAACAAGCTCCTCTGTTAATATTATTAATTAATTATATAATAAGGACAATGTATAATGCCCCAGTTCAAGTTGCGGCACGCCCAAAAATTGCAAAACAAAATGGCAACATGCCAATATTCCAGTAAATCTGAGATTTGGATGAAAGAATCCAAAATATTCAATTAATCTGGTTGTTCCATTCTGTAAATTAACGCATAGATAGGCAAATACATACAACCGTTATAAAATGTGGTACATAGGAAATACTAGAACATTGCAAATGTGGATAATTTACCAAGTATAATTATTAATTAAATTATTCGCCACGGTGTCCGGTGTTGTGTTAGAAAAGCTATTCGTAATAATCGGTCCGTCGCTGGATTAGTTGTGGCGAATCATGTTTAGGTTAGACACCGCTATTGCAATTTCCATAGGCCACCATTATAACACACAGTGCCATTAGATTTTCCCCAAAAATAGTTTGGCACAAATGACAGTCGTTTTCAACAGACTGGCCTTTGAGACACAGGAAAATGTCAAATTTCAATGGGGTTGACCGATTGAGGTTTTTATATTTTCCACTAAAGGCCCCACCCCCTACTCTGAAGGTAATTTGGTGGTGAATGATGCACTGACATCTGCATTTATAATATGCTGTTTATTTCTTCACCAAATAGTTTGCACATATTTTTTAATATTCCAAAATGCAGCTCATATATTGTATTTTATTATTTAGAAGTCATTTTCACTATTTGTGACAAGACCTACTCAGCCAATCAGTTCATGTATCAATAACTCTTAAGGACTTCCCTACATTTTTCAACTAATCCCAGAACACTATATCAGTATACATACTAACGAATTACTCTCGATATTGATCGCAGGTTCGATCCCCCGTCTGACCCTAATAAAATTAACAATCTTTCAGATGGGACATTAAACCGATGTCTCGTGTCGGTGCTGTACACCGTGCACGTAAAAGAACCAGAGAAGACTCTGTAATGGGTCTTTGTCTGTATCATTGTACTATTCTCCAAATAATCTAAAATGACTAATCTCATCAGGAGGCGTCGCTCATATGGTCAACCGGTAGCGACGATATATAAACGTAATAATAACAATATAAAGCACCGACACGAGACATCGGTTTAACGTCCCATCTGAAAGATTGTTAATTTTATTATGGTCAGACGGGGGATCGAACCTGCGATCGCTGGATTACCAGTCTAGCGTGTTACCACTGAGCTATAGATCCGTCTGTGTAAACAATATAATCACTTTTATAACGTTTATATACGCAATGTGAGCATTGTCCGCAATTATTACGTGTGTCAATTATTTAACACCTGTACATGTTGATCACCTGTGATCATTGTGTAACGATGCGTGCGGTTTCTTCTACTCAGTTGTCAGACAAACTAACACCTCAAACCCTTAATCATGGAGTGAAAATAACATATAAATACATAATAGTTAATACATTTAATATAAAGCACATATTAGCACATACAACTTAATACCACCTTTTACCCTTAAATTACGCACCTTAATAAAAGTCCCGTTTCGATAATATATATCATATTTTTAGAACATACAACTTAATACCACCATTAATATAGTCTAGTAACTAGCAACACAATGTCGTAACTGCATGTATCAGTCTTTCATATCACACACTAAGCGGGTCCATACAATGAAGCACATGCGTCCAACAGGGCGCTAGTCGAGATGTCCTTCATCCGGTACTGCTCCCATAGCTTCCACAATCGTCCCTGGATCTTCTTCGTCTGGTGTCGCCTCATCTTCTTCTCCTTCACTAGTTTCGTCTGGATCGTCACTTCCTTCGCCTCGTTGTACAGCAGAGTTACGAGTACGTAGAATGGTAGATTTCCCTTCCTCGCTCGTCGATATTGTTTGTTGTGCCACCCCTCGCAGTCGTTGTTCGTCCTCACGGATCGTCCTTACTGGCTCCAGGATTCCACCGGCCACATGTCGTTGGTCATCCAGGTGTTGTTGATGTAATTGAAGTAGTCGTCCGTCTGTGGTGTGTAGCTCTTTGCCCTCAGATGATCGAACGCTGGTCGGATGTCGTCAGCTGAGAGAAGGAGTAGGAAGAACGTCTTCCTCAGTATGCGATATACGTTGTCGTGTTCACTGTACGCCCTCTGTATATATATATATATATATATATATATATATATATTATAATATTAAACATGAAACCTCTATCTAAACCTAGATGATTTTAACCGCCTCCGTGGTCGAGTGGTTATGGTCTGACTTGTATACAACTGTAACCTATCATTACTGATGGTCACGGCTTCGAGCCCGCAGTTTCCTACGGATGTTGGTGCACCCAAGTACTGGTTAACAGCTGGAGCCTGCCCAGGAAAGGTGTTGTTAGGTTACCAAAATGTTGCTGATGCAGGCGTAAAACCCGAACTAACAAACAAACATTGCAACACATCAGAGAAATTGGTTATAACTTGTTTCCTTCTTTGGACAATATTAATAGTTCACACGTGCATTTTATGACAAAGCAATACATAATAGTTTGGCATTAGAAATAATTACCTGTAGACCTAGCTCTTGGACTTTGCGGAACAGAGCCTGCCCAACGTGGATTGCACATCCCCGGATCTGCGGCTCCTCGAACACGTCCCTCAGTCCCAGCCACATTCCTGCCTCAAAGTCGACACTAAACGTATCCACGCACCGCTCGTGTAGCAGGTTGGCGACAGCTTGGAATACCTGTATAAAGAAAATGCGATTTTTATAAGTCATATACATTTTACATGAAACGGCTCCCCAATCGTGATTGCGAGATAGTCCTCGTCGATCTCATAATAAAGATCTGTCAGATCATCAGGGCTGAGACCTATACGTGCGCGACTGGCTATCTGATGGAGCGCATGAACTGTTGTTCGAGATGCCTTTAGTTGACTGGCGTCCTGGAGGGTGTTTGTGACGTTCCTTATTATGACTTGGGCTGTTTCGAAGATGTCGGTAGACGCTTGCTCTTTCACCAGTTTTTTTTACATGAACTGACACTATTAATCCCGGTTTAGCTGGATGGCTGTGTTCACAATAGGATGCATTGAAGGATTCCCCTGTCTGCTTAGCTGTAGCCGAACAGGCGAGGTCGTTCCGTCTTACACTACAGCGCCAGTCCACAGTGCCGAAGGGAAGCTTCCTGCATAGGCGTACCCATCCGATGACACACGTTTGGGTTTTCCACGTTCCGTTCGAGATGTGGCGAATCGTGATTGTGGCGAATCGAGTAATACCATAATAACACCGTCTGACCTAAATTCTGTGGCGAATCGTGATTGTGGCGAATCGAGAGTAATTCCGTCGAATGACCCCACAAACACTCCAACCCGCACAAACCGTTGCTACACCGTTGCTCATAGTGACTTTAAGCTGAGGTCTCGTGTCGGTGCTTTACATCGTGCACATAAAAGAATCAGAGGATACTCTGGAATGGGTCTCTGTCTGTATCATTACACTATTATATATATCTTCCAAGATGTAAAATGACTAATCTCTTCAGGAGGCGTCGCTCATATGGGCAATTGGTAGCGACGATAAATAAACGTAAAGCACACATATACCTCTATAAAAAGTAAAGTAAGATTGTTTGCAGATGACACACTATCTGTCTGTATCTGTATATCTTCACTGCCTTATTAGGCGAACCTCAGTTTAAATTTCTGAGTTGAATTGGTTCCTCCATCACGTATTCTGATACACGATTAGTACATAGTCCCGTAACCGATTATGTACACTTAATACACGTGTATGTAATTCACAAATGCTTAAATATGTGTGTATTGCATTATAAATGTTAAAATATATGTGTACATGTATTGCATTAAAAATGTTAAAATATATGCGTATTGCATTACTTACATACAACTGCGAATGCTGGTGTTAAAGCTCATTTTGAAGCTTTTCGGACATGAACGGTTATAAATGTGTGTATTGGTGTTAAGAATAATCCGAAATATGGATATTAAGAACGTTTAAAATATATTGTCTAACCGTTGTGCATACCATTTAGCTGTTTGAAATCGACAGGTGAGATTCTCCCATTTTTTCTGCGCAGTCTTCACAAAAGAAATCCGAATGAATTATGTTTTAGTACATTTCATGCGTATGAACAATTGGATATTAAACGAAATCTTATTTGGATCACTGTAATGGCAAGGAGATAAATCTTGTAAACATTTTCGTCTAATGGTTTCTATTTTTGTTTTGCACACAAATCGATAGTAGAAATATTGCCAAGCTTGATCTGGAAGGCAAACGTTGCAAGGGAGCCGTTTTCACTTTGTTGTTCACAAGTTCAGTTATTAAGGGGATAGCGCGAACGCAGTCCCAACACCAATAAATTGCGTACCCGAGTAACCCACATTTGGGGCCATCGCAGGCGTCAGCCCAACCTAAGTGCAATGGAAATGCCTCTTCCTGGGAAAACCGCCTAATGGATCACGGTATTCCCTGTACCAGGTAAGTATGATTTCGTCGTAATGTGTGGAGTATTTATGGCAAGCGGCATTGCGGGTTGCTATTGTTGACAATCAGCAAGAACAAGTATTAATGGATCGGGATAATTTTATTTTAACGGTACCTGATGTAATCCAAATAATATGAAATGCCAATTTCAAATATACTCGGTATTAGTGCACGAGAAAATCATGTTACAAATATATTTATTTGTGTATTCCTTTCTCCAGGTAAAGAAATCTGGTTGTCAAAAATAAAAAATGACGTATCATCCAGGATTCGATCCAGAACAGAAATATTACAAAGTACATCTTTTATTCAATAGACCACGTAGCTACTTGTTTCAAACTTGCGATATTATATATAAATCGTATACCATGTTCATCCCAATCCTCTATTTCATTGTTATGGGTTAATCCAGTATTGATAAATAAAGGCCATAGTTATCGCGTTTTACTAATAAGTCATGTTCATAGCTGATAATTCGACAAATAATAGACAGTCTGTTCCTATATGATATTTCAAATAATACGGTATTCTTCTTTCGAAAATAGCTAAGCATTGTAGCTTATATCAATAATGCTGTAACATGTGCAGGAATATAAATATAGTTCAACGAACGTTAACACCATCACCAGCCAGCGTGACAATACGCTACAATGCAAATTTATTTTATTTAATCAGACATTACAACGCAAACAATCAAAGACATGCAAGCTCTCACGTATAAATAGCACTGCAAAACAAAAAGTGCTATGCCACTGTAACCTATCATCTCTGATCGTCACGGATTCGAGCCCCGCTCAGACCGTGTCTCATTTATATGAAAAAGTTGGCAGTTTCTTACGGAGCTTGGTGCACCAAGTACTGGTTAACCACTGGAGCCGGCCCAGGAAAGGTGTTAGGTAAACTGCCCGTCGCTCAAATGGGAAACCGGTAGCGACGTTAAATAAACTTAAATATAAAAAAAGTGCTATGCTACACATTATTTGGAAATTATTTGAATAATTCATTTTCATCACTAAGCAAAGTTTATACGATCTACAAACTCGCAAAAGTGAGTGAAAGTAACGAATTTCTGACAAAGTAATGAATGTGCGCAAATAAAGTGCAGCGGTTTTATATACAAATAGTTGTCATGATGGGTGCTAATCGCTGTTGATGCTAACATTTCAGCGAATCAAGTCCAAAATGCGAAATGTTCACCATTTTTCTGAACTGTACGACTCAGGGGCATAGAAAGTGGGCATACCAAGTAAACTGTCTTGTTTCACTGCCTCCAAAAAATAATAATGTGTGTGCCACTGATAAATGCCTATATATTTCATTGGAAAGCAGAAACTAAATCAATAACATTTCTAGTTGCACCATTTCTAACTTATTATTTCTAGTATGCACAACAAGCAGAACTCAGTATTTTCTGAATGCCTTGTATCGTGATAGTGAAATATCAATCGAACGCAAAGACTAAATAAATGCAAGCAGTGGTTAGCAGCTCGCTTCTCATCAATGCGACCCGGGTTCGATCCTCGGACCGGGAAGTATGTGAGATGGTACGATGGTCGCCATATCGGACAGGTGGGTTTTCTCCGGGTACTCCGGGTTCCTCCCACATGAATGACCACATAATGTATACTCTTTCATCCGAGCCAACGAGAGTGATTAATATAAGTTGTTAAAACTTGCTTCGCAATCGTTGTAAAAAAAAATGCAAGCACACATGATAATACACGGGCAAATGCATTCAATGGTATTAAATATACAAATATATATTCTATTTGATATAAGGGGATTTAATTGTAGCACTTTCATTATTAGTATGAGCCATCATACCCCACACACAAAGCGTTAGTGCATTGGCCTTACACTGCACGGTTTCCATGTGACCACCCAGCCCGATGTGCTCGCATCTGTGGTTATGTCACAGGATAAATAACGTTTTGTAGTATCGACCCTTCAGACTGTTTTGTTCCAGTAACCATCATCTGATATGTGAACTCAACTGTGGAATAACAGGAACCTAGTAAGATAATGACTTCCTGACATGACCCAAAGTTCGTATCAGATGAAGCTGTATTGGTCGCATGAACAATCTCGCATTTGGTATAAAATCCAATCAAGATATGATTTCTCCAAAACAGGACCATATAATGTATGGTAGTGTGTTGACCGCATTTCACATTTAGTATGGTTCTCTGGTTCTACGTATTTTTTCCTTTCTAAGAGTCGGATACTCCTCCAATGTATGTTAGAATTTTATTTGGGACTCAATCTGATTTTGCTTTGTTCACTTCTAGTCCTAGTCGAAAATGAAGACTGGGAATGATTGCTTTATCGTTTAGCTTTGTGATCTTTAATTCGCGTAATGCCAACAAATCGTCCAGGTTAGCCCACCACCCGTATGCTCTGTTGGTGTAACTGCTGACATTACCTTGGTAAATACCCTTGGACTGGACGGCGGTTAGAAACACATTTCTATATGATGTAATATTCCTTGGAAACAGAATCAGAGAACTCTCCAATGTCTTTTGAACACTTTGGGTTAGTGATATATGATGTGATACGTAATATGATGGAAAACTCCCGGTCTACGAATCTGATCTAGACTTTCGTCGACATGGCAAAGATATGTTTTATTTGTTGAGCACCTTTTTGTCATTGCTCCAATACTGTGTCTAACGAGGGTAATTTGTCTGTGTCTTCGTCGACAGGAAACACCAGTGTAGTCATACAGGAGATCGTCCTTAGTTTATACACATTTATTTTAGCTCGATTGCGAAACAAGTTCTCACAACTTATATTAATCACTCTCGAGACCTCATTCCTGGTGGAATCCATCGCAACGAGGGAGAGAGAAGAGGCAACGTGGAATTTAAATAAATGCCTTGCCTAAGGGCACAATCGTAACGGCTCCAGCGGGGCTCGAACTCCGGACCTTTCGCATCTGAAGGGAACGCGCATCCACGGCGCTATCACGACTTCCACACAAAACGTCCTTATGAACGTGACTTCTGCATGAAGGCGTTTGTTTATGTTTCATCTCTTCGGAATCAACAGCGAAATCATTCAGAAAAACGTCCCTATGAATGTAGCAAGAAGGCGTTTGCTTATGACTCATTTTTTGCGAAGGCATCAGGGTAGTCGTACAGGAGAACATCGCTGTGAATGTCAAATCTACGTGAAGGTCTTTAATATCTCTTCATCACGTCGGATTTACAAGTGTTTTCATACAGGAGTACGTCCCTATGAATGTGACATCTGTAAGAAGGTGTTAGTTTAGGCTTCATCTCTTCAGAATCACCAGTGTAGTCATACAGAAGTACGTCCCTATGAATGTGACATCTGTAAGAAGGTGTTAGTTTAGGCTTAATCTCTTCAGAATCACCAGTGTAGTCATACAGAAGTACGTCCCTATGAATGTGACATCTGTAAGAAGGTGTTAGTTTAGGCTTCATCTCTTCAGAATCACCAGTGTAGTCATACAGAAGTACGTCCCTATGAATGTGACATCTGTAAGAAGGTGTTAGTTTAGGCTTCATCTCTTCAGAATCACCAGCGTAGTTATACAGGAAAACGTCCCTATGAATGTGACATCTGTAAGAAGGTGTTAGTTTAGGCTTCATCTCTTCAGAATCACCAGCGTAGTTATACAGGAAAACGTCCCTATGAATGTGACATTTGCAAAAGGATGTTAGCTTATGTTTCATCTCTTCGGAAGCACCAGCATAATCATACTGGAGAACGTCCCTATGAATGTGACATATGTATACGTAAGAAGGCGATTGCTGATGTTGTACATCGTAGGATATATGAACATATTCATACAGAAGAACGTCCCTATGAATGTGACATCTGTAAGAAGGCGATTGCTGATGTTGTACATCGTAGGATATATGAACATATTCATACAGAAGAGCGGCCCTAAGAATGTCAAGTCTGCAATAATGCATTTGCTGATTCTTCTTATCTTTGGATTCACAAGTGTTGTCATACTGGAGAACGTCCTGAAGGATTTTACAATCGCTTCAACTCTTCGGAGGCATCAGTGTAGTCATACAGGAGAAACCTGAACAAAGGCGTGTATCGATGGATAACATCTTGGGCCCATCACTATGCACATACATGAAAGCGATCGACGTTATTAAATTTATCTATGTAAATACGCATGTCGATGGGCAGCAGCGTATTCATGCAGGAGAGGAAATATTTCGATACGAAAATTTGCAGGAATTATTTTTGGAAATTTATGAATTTCGGAAGCATCAAACAAGAGTACTTATCAGAGGGAACTATACAATAGCGTATGTATGGCATGCCTCCAGACGTTAATCGCTTGGAAGTGTTCATACAGGTAGAACGTCTGTATTTAATATAAAATGTGATATCTTCCACATATCTTTAATCCGACGTAGTAATTTTCCGATCATACCGTGACATACAGGTTGTTGTGTTTCTACTTTATATTGTCTACAAAGGCACTGTAATTGAGGGACCAAAGGTGACCGTTGCCATATAACCTGAACTAAATATGTGTTCCGTGAAACACAGAATCACCACAACTGCATGCAATGCCATGTGCTATTTCAGAAGTTGGTACTTACAAAATATGTAGCATTGCTTTCTCTGGCTGTAAGTTATGCTTAATGACAGAATATTATAGGATAAGACAAACAATTATCTAAAACTCTACCCGTGGATTTCAACTGTCATTTCGTTGCTATAGTAAATAGAAAATGTTATTTCTGTCACTCAACATTGTTAATCTTGTAACAGGTTAGATCAATGGTGCTTTAAATTCATTTATCTTGCCCTTTGAAATCATATAGTGTATTTAAATTCTACAATTATTTTGGCCGCCATTTTGAATGTTTGCTGGAATCGTTCTTTCTTTTCTTCTTATGGACCCCACGACCTTTCGTGGCACCAACTTTAGGTCGTGTATATTAATGTGTGTATGAACGTTATTATATGTAGCCTACAGTCGTGCATAAATGAGCGAGCTATTAAACTTTGTGTCAGGTAGTCATTAGTTCGACTTGATTAATAGTGATAGCGCAGTGGATGCGCGTTCGCTTCGGGTGCGAAAGGTCCGGAGTTCGAGCCTCGCTGGAGCCGTTATGATTGTGCCCTTAGGCAAGGCATTTAAATTCCACATTGCCTCTTCTCTCTCCTTCATGGCGATGGATTACATCAGGAATGAGGTCTCGAGAGTGATTCATATAAGTTGAAAGAACTTGTTTCGCAATCGAGCTCCAATAAATTTGTATAAAATAAAAAAACTTGATTAATATTTCTCTAATAGTTTATTTATTCTACAACGATTGCAAGTTCTAACAACTTATATTAATCACTCTCGTTGGCGAGGATGAAAGCGTAAATGTGGTAATTCATGTGGGAGGAAACCGGAGTACCCTACCGGAGAGAACTCATCTGTCCGATCTGGCGACGACCGTACCATATCACATTCTTCCCTGTCCGAGGATCGAACCTGGGTTGAATTTGTGAAAAGCGAGCACGCTAACCAATAGTAACTAATAGTAAGGTTCTCTTGAAGTGTAGTTGGTAGAGGTATTCCCCCCCCCCCCCCCGCTGCTGATCAGTTCAACCTGTTCTGTCATCTGTTCTGTATCAAGAATACACGAGATGTCCGGGTGCGAGGAATCTAGCAACAGCTGAGTAAGGAGCGCGTGGGGTTACTGACTATGACGTCAGCGCGATAGTAGGTTTCTCAATAGGCACAAGACACATTTTTTTGCCCAATTGTCATATAGTAAGTAATGTCTACTAGTAAACATTAGATCTGGCGTCCGTGGTCCAGTGGTAGAGCGTCGGATTTGGAATCGAACGGTCCCGGGTTCGATACTCGGTCAGGCCACGTATGTAGTGTCATTGAGCAAGGCACCTCACACACGTTACTTAGTACTGGTTAATCACTTAGGTCGGCTAAGCCTGCCCAGGAAAACATGTCTAGTCCCCGCGAGGGGTTTGACATTAAAGGAACATACATACATCTACTTACTATATGACCATAGTGCAAAAAATAAATAGTTTGTGGGTTTCGCATATAGATCTACCCTCATCTTCACTTTTTGAAGTTGGTCTCGATTTTAAAAGAATCTTCAGGTATTCACACTATTACCTTGGTAAGAGTGTTGGTTATATCCAGAAGTGAACACTTGTTATGGTTATCACTCCAACAACTAATATTGTAGTTTATCTCCCTTAGTTATAAAACGCCATTGCTATAAATCTACGAAACGGACAAAAGTCAAGGGAACCCATTTGTGTATCCCGTCATTGTGATAATTTCTACAGGTGTTCCTGGTCATATTTCAAATTTATATCGTGGTAGTGCATAGTGTAAGGGTATGGGTATGACATCATAGTTAGTCATGAGTTTCTTGGTGGACATGCGGATAAATGTGGTTATAACTATTCCCCGTCCATTCTCCGTACCGTCCAATACGTAACATTACGATAATGTACGGAAATATACAATATATTAATACTGTACACAGGAACTTGAATATAGGGGGGTATCCTAGTATAGAGGTACGAGACCTTTGGTGGCTTAAGTTATGGATAAAAGTTCCTGTGTACTGTACGACTTCATCATGTTATTGACTTATTGAACGTGTTTATGTTTACTTTTCCTTATAAAGTGAACAATCAAAGAAAGAGCGGAAAAGTTAGTGACCCAACGTGGGACTCCAACCTACGACCTCCCGAGCACTAGTCGGACAGCTCTACCAACTGAGCCTGCCGGGCCGATGTTCTACCCATGCCGAAATACACGTGTGTATTACCGTGATGCTTTTCTTCCAGCCATCTAGATAATTTTCCATCTTATTGGCCTTCAACAGTGTACAATTATACTTTAACTGTTAGTTTATACTAATTTGTTTTAGCTCGATTGTGAAACAAGCTTATATTAATCACTCTCGAGGCCTCACTCCTGATGGAATCCATCGCCACGAGGGAGAGAGAAAAGGCAATGTGGAATTTAAATGCCTTGCCTAAGTGCACAATCGTAACTGCACCAGCGGGGTTCGAATTCCGGACCTTTCGCACCTGGAGCGAACACGCTACCACAGCGCTTTAACAGCATAATTATACTGTGTACCCCAATAAATGAAATGAAACACGGGTTGATCAATTCCTTCAATCTACATTGCGTCTTCCAAGGGTTTCATGATGTGCAATGTCTTATTTTACTTTCGTGGAGCCTCAACTAAGTAAAAACCATTATATGTATGTATGTTCCATTAATGTCAAACCCCTTGCGGAGACGTAGACATGTTTTGATGGGCAGGCTTAGCCGACCTAAGTGGTTAACCAGTACTAAGTAATGTGTGTGAGGTGTCTTGCTCAATGACGCTACACACGTGGCTTGTCCGAGTATCGAACCCGGGATATACCACACCATGACACATACATCGCACTATGATACATATACCACATCATGACACATACACCACACCATGATACATACACCACACCATGACACATACACCACACCATGACACATACACCACACCATGACACATACACCACACCATGACACATACACCACAACATGACACATACACCACACCATTACACATACACCACACCATGACACATACACCACACCTGACACATATACACCACACCTGACACATATACACCACATCATGACACATACACCACACCTGACACATACCCACACCATGACACATATACATACCATGTCTTGAATACTGCAATAATTATAATTTGGAATCCAATTCCAAGAAGAAAGATATTCAATCATTAGAATATGAGTAGAATGCGCTACTACCCTAACTACATACGTGGCCTGACCGAGTATGATCGGGACCGTTCAATTCCAAATCCGACACTACCATTGGACAACGGATGCCACACATACAAGTCAATTCCAAATCCGACACTCTACCATTGGACCACGGATGCCACACATACAAGTCAATTCCAAATCCGACACTCTACCATTGGACAACTGACGCCACACATACAAGTATCGTCGATTATCATGATATCGGGGATTCTCATTAAGTCGGGAATTCATAAATTATGTTAATGATGCGGATCAGCGATGTCTCATAAAAAATCTATTTCAGAATGAAAAATTCTGATTCAGATATTAAACTTTATTTATTTTGCAACAATTGCGAAGCAAGTTTTAACTTATATTAATCACTCTCGTTTGCGCAGGTGAAAGCGTATACATATGTGGCAATATGAGATTAGAGGGTGATATCTGGTGAAATATGAAGTTAAGGTGACCCAGGTTCAAAGCTCAGTCTGAAATAGTCACAAATATTATTCATTGAATGTTTATGTTGCTTTTCATTACAGTTAGTACCATGAGGCTAGGATGAGCCCTGACATATATACATCTTCAGGAAGTCCGCCTCCGTGGTCGAGTGGTTAAGGTCGCTGACTTGTATACCACTGTAACCTATCATCACTGATGGTCACGGGTTCGAGCCCCGCTCAGGCCGTGTCTCATTTATATGAAAAAGTTGGCAGTTTCTTACGGAGGTTGGTGCACCCAAGTACTGGTTAACCGCTGGAGCCTGCCCAGGAAAGGTGTTGTTAAGTAAACTGCCCGCCGGCGATATAGCCCAAAATGGTGCTGATGCAGGCGTAAAACCCGAAATATAACATAACATAACATCTTCAGGAATTGCAGACCGCTAGAATAGTATACTTGCAATAGTGGTCAAATGGTGTACATGTACACGTAGCAATCGGGCACAATACAAGTAGCCCAATATTGTAGTATTCTGTATTTTTATGTGTGATTAACCCTTTCCTTCATAGAGATTTAGGTTAATATACTATTATATCTCCATACAAACGACAGCCATCTATCATGCAGTGGATAAGTAGTGGCCATATCTATCCTACCTCCATAGATATTACTGGGACTACATGAGATATATACTATTATATCTCCATACAAACGACAGCCATTTATCTATCATGCAGTGGATAAGTAGTCGCCATATCTATCCCACCTCCATAGATATTACTGGGACTACATGATATTCTGGCCTGCATTATGAACATTGGTTTGGCTACTACATTGTCAATGTATGTTGTATTGTAATGGTGTCAAGAGGTGCTTCTATGAGGGAAAGGGTTTATGAACATTGGTTTGGCAACTACATCGTCAATGTATGTCGTATTGGTAATGGCATCAAGAGGTGCTTCTATGAGGGAAAGGGTTTATGAACATTGGTTTGGCAAATACATCGTCAATGTATGTTGTATTGGTAATGGCATCAAGAGGTGCTTCTATGAGGGAAAGGTTTATGAACATTGGTTTGGCAACTACATCGTCAATGTATGTTTTATTGGTAATGTGGTCAAGAGGTGCTTCTATGAGGGAAAGGGTTTATGAACATTGGTTTGGCTACTACATCGTCAATGTATGTTTTATTGGTAATGGTGTCAAGAGGTGCTTCTATGAGGGAAAGGGTTTATGAACATTGCTTTGGCAACTACATCGTCAATGTATGTCGTATTGGTAATGGTGTCAAGAGGTGCTTCTATGAGGGAAAGGGTTTATTAACATTGGTTTAGCTACTACATCGTCAATGTATGTTGTATTGGTAATGGTGTCAAGAGGTGCTTCTATGAGGAAAAGGGTTAAAAGATGATAAAAATGGCTCAAATTGCAAACAAACTAAAGAGCATGAAATTGCTACAGTGATAAAGATTAAAAAGTAATATCCAGTGTTGGATTTTGAAATCGAGGTGTCACAGGTTCAATCCTCGGTCAAGGCACATATTTATTGTCTTGGTACAAGACATCTCAAACATTGCATAGTTAACCGCTTAGCCTTCTCATGCGTAAGGTCTTTGATATAAATGGAAATAAAAACAATAATAATATAAAGATAGAATAACGTCAAACCTTACACTGAAATTCCCTCTGTCTGAATTTTTGAGTCCGCCTCCGTGGTCGAGTGGTTAAGGTCGCTGACTTGTATACCACTGTAACCTATCATCACTGATGGTCACGGGTTCGAGCCCCGCTCAGGCCGCGTCTCATTTATATGAGAAAGTTGGCA
Source organism: Archivesica marissinica (assembly GCA_014843695.1). NCBI lineage: Eukaryota > Metazoa > Mollusca > Bivalvia > Venerida > Vesicomyidae > Archivesica > Archivesica marissinica. The sequence goes on along the minus strand of CM026402.1, from coordinate 26,081,910 downwards.
GTTTCTTACGGAGGTTGGTGCACCCAAGTACTGGTTAACCGCTGGAGCCTGCCCAGGAAAGGTATTGTTAGGTAAACTGCCCGCTGGCGATATAGCCCGAAATGGTGCTGATGCAGGCGTAAAACCCGAAATATAACATAACTGAATTTTTGTCTGCGCCACTTCTGTCGCCAATTGAAACAAACTGGAGCCAATTTGAAAGACTTGGGGCCAACTAAGAGTCATATAGTTTACAGATAAATATTTGAAGCCATGTATTTGACAAACCATTTTGTGCGCACCAAACAAAAAAAGTTACAAATATTTTCGCCAATTCATAAAATTTCGTGCCAGTATTTGTATTGTGTCGCAATTTGCGCCATTGGCGACCGATAGCGGAACCATGATTAGTTACTAAACAATAAAATTATTAAGTTTACTTACAGATACCAAGAAGGATGTCTTTCAAGAGAGACGGAGATGACAAGTGTGCCTTAGACAATCAGAGGGTAATGTTTCACACAATTAGTGAAAACTTAATTAATACTATTATGTTAATTAATAATTAATTATGTTAATATATTACTATTGGTTGTCTGATCAGTGCAATGACTAGCATGCTCGCTCTTCGACAATTCAACCCAGGTTTGATCCTCTGTCGGGGAAGTTTGCAAGAAATGGATATTCTGATTTTCTCCCACTGAAGATGGAATATAATTTATCTGCTTGCAAATGAGACTGATTAGTTATAGACATTAGTTGTCCACCACCAGGATTTTGGCAAGGGCAGTGTTGCACAAATCCAATAGTCTGATGTCCGGGACAAGTGAAAATGCTGTCCGACAAGTTACATTTTTCACAAAGTTAGTCGCATACAGGTACCATTAAAAAAAATAAATATCAAAATTCGCTTTTGGTGAGTCTAGCCTCAAAACGCCCATGAAAGGCCCCATCTGTCGCAAAAGGTGTGTGGACATGGTAAAACATGGGAGTTATATATACATAACGTATCTGTCCCAATTAGCGCAGTGGTTAGCGCGCTCGCTTCTCACCAATGCAACCCGGGTTCGATCTTCGGACTGGGAAGTATGTGAGATGGTACGGTGGTCGCCAGATCGGACAGGTGGGTTTTCTCCGGGTACTCTGGTTTCCTCCCACACGAATGACTACATTTATGCTTTCATCCGCGCCATGAAAATGATTAATATAAGTTGTTAGAACTTGCTTCGCAATAAAGTTTAAACAACATAATGTATCGAAATTGTAAATGTAGAACAAAGCACACGTTCTGAGTTAGCATCGTCCCATGGAATCCTTAATGGTGCACTATTATACCATGATTGTAATAATATTTGAATTGTGTCATATTGTTTTTGTAGAAGAGGAGGGTCACAGAATTACTATATGAGGATATTGAAGACAATGAAGTGAGCAGACTGTGCAATGGAAGGTAAGGGGAGGGCAGTGCTCACGGAAAATAATTTTAACAGACAGGCCCAGGGCTTGTCCCATCTCAGATTGACTAATGAAGTGGACAGACTGAGTGAGGGGAGGGTAGCAGATTGACTATACTAAGATATTGGAGGCAATGAAGTGGACAGACTGAATAATGGAAGGTAGTTTATACAAATTTATTTATTTTAGCTCGATTGCGAAACAAGTTCTTTCAACTTATATTAATCACTCTCGAGACCTCATTCCTGATGGAATCCATCGCCACGAGGGAGAGAGAAGAGGCAATGTGGAATTTTAAATACCTTGCCTAAGGGCACAATCGTAACGGCTGCTCCAGCAGGGCTCGAACTCCGGACCTTTCGCACCTGAAGCGAACGCGCATCCACTGCGCTATCACGACTTCCACATGGAAGGTAAGGGGCGGGTAGCAAATTCATTGTGTGAATGCATTAAGGAAATGAAGTGGACAGACCGAGTAAAGGAAGGGAATGAGTATCAATCACAACGTGGATGCCATTTTATCCATTCCATTTGATTTGATTTGAATAATAAATGGAATACCTAAAATATAATTCATGCCAAGTTCTAGCAAGCCTGATCCCTTGTGTGCCTCAGAAACATTATTATTATGACGAAGTTATTACCCAGTACATGTACTCTGAAATGTTGCATAGAGTATTGTTGTGATGAGGTATTGTGGGAGAGGAGTTGTATAACAGTGCTTCAGCTAGTTCTTCAAAATAGAAAGAAGTGTCTGATATTTAGTGAGAAGTGTGGTGTTCTAAGCAAATGCTCACTGTATCAGGGCTCATTCTAGGTCAGGGTGTTTGGGAGAATTGAATAAGGGCGCGATTGCCTCCTTATATGGTGTTGTTTAATAAATTTCAACAAAATAGGGTTAAAATTAGGAATGGCAACGAAAATTCGAATATTTGCTCGAACGTCCAAATATTCGTATACTATTACAGTATTCGAATATTCGGAAGAAAAAAATTATTATTCGAATACCTAAATCTCTATTCGTTGCCATCACTAGAACTTAAAATACACATTATTACCATTAAATACAACATTTGAAAAGAAGGAGTGCTTTACAAGCCAGTGTAGCTTACCGGACAAGATGGTGTATGAAAATTATAGAAAATAAAATAAATTTAAATTTTTAAAAACATTTTTAGGGAGAAGTGGCACTGCCAGGGGGCGAAGTGAGGGTTCCTAGGGTGACTATTTCGGCCAAGTCGCCCTCTAGAATGAGCCATGCATGTAAATATTCTATGTTCAAAACTTCTCCCTAATAGAAAATATGGAGAAGTCCCTCAGAGTAGCCCACGGGTATGCCCTGTATTACTGTTTACTATATTTATGTGTATGTTCACGAATTGAGTTGTACACATACAACATACACTAATTGACAGTATTCTTTGTGTATAACATGTAATTAGAAAATGCCATGTTACTATGTAATACAGTACGTATATAATGCCAGTTGAGTTATTTACACATGCAATATTACTATGTAATACAGTACATATATAATGCCAGTTGAGTTATTTACACATGTAATACAGTACGTATATAATGCCAGTTGAGTTATTTACACATGTAATACAGTACATATATAATGCCAGTTGAGTTATTTACACATGTAATACAGTACGTATATAATGCCAGTTGACTTATTTACACATGCAATATTACTATGTAATACAGTATGTATATAATGCCAGTTGAGTTATTTACACATGCAATATTACTATGTAATACAGTATGTATATAATGCCAGTTGAGTTATTTACACATGCAATATTACTATGTAATACAGTACATATATAATGCCAGTTGAGTTATTTACACATGCAATATTACTATGTAATACAGTACGTATATAATGCCAGTTGAGTTATTTACACATGCAATATTACTATGTAATACAGTACATATATAATGCCAGTTGAGTTATTTACACATGCAATATTACTATGTAATACAGTACGTATATAATGCCAGTTGAGTTATTTACACATGCTATTCTCCAGATTTGTTTGCAAGTTGTGTGTACACAAGCCAACGTTCGACACACTCAACATGTTTTATGTGCATAGACAAGGAAAGAAACACCAAAACAGTGAGTTAGTTGTATATTGAGTTAGTTGTATATTGAGTTAGTATATTGAGTTAGTTGTATATTGTGTTAGTTGTATATTGAGTTAGTTTTGTATATTGAGTTAGTTGTATATTGAGTTAGTTGTATATTGTGTTAGTTGTATATTGAGTTGGTTGTATATTGAGTTAGTTGTATATTGTGTTAGTTGTATATTGAGTTAGTTGTATATTGACTTAGTTGTATATTGAGTTTGTTTGACCTTTCACAGATACAGTCTAGATTCATAGATACAGTCTAGATTCACAGATACAGTCTAGACTCACAGATACAGTCTAGATTCACAGATACAGTCTAGACTCACATATACAGTCTAGATTCACAGATACAGTCTAGACTCACAGATACAGTCTAGATTCATAGATACAGTCTAGATTCATAGATACAGTCTAGATTCATAGATACAGTCTAGATTCATAGATACCGTCTAGATTCATAGATACAGTCTAGATTCACAGATACAGTCTAGATTCATAGATACAGTCTAGATTCACAGATACAGTCTAGATTCATAGATACAGTCTAGATTCATAGATACAGTCTAGACTCACGGATACAGTCTAGACTCACGGATACAGTCTAGATTCATAGATACAGTCTAGATTCATAGATACAGTCTAGATTCATAGATACAGTCTAGATTCACAGATACAGTCTAGATTCATAGATACAGTCTAGACTCACAGATACAGTCTAGATTCACAGATACAGTCTAGATTCATAGATACAGTCTAGATTCATAGATACAGTCTAGACTCACGGATACAGTCTAGATTCACAGATACAGTCTAGATTCACAGATACAGTCTAGACTCACGGATACAGTCTAGATTCACGGATACAGTCTAGACTGTTTAAACAAGGGGTCAGTACCAAAGGTCACATATTGCTGGCAGTTGCTTCCCCCGTCTGACCCTAATAAAATTAACAGTCTTTCAGATGAGATATTAAGCCGAGGGCTTGTGTCAGTGCTTTACACCGTGCACGTAAAAGAACCAGAGGAGACTCTGGAATGTGTCTCTGTCTGTATCATTGCACTATCCTCCAAAACTCTAAAATGACTAATCTCTGTAGGAGGCGTCTCTCATATGGGCAACCGGTAGTGACGATAAATAAACGTAAAACACACACGCTGTTGCTTAAAACACCCGGAGGTAATACATTACTGTATAAGCTCTGTCATGAAAATAAACAAGCAACATGGTAGGTTCTCCCTTGAATACCATGTTGTTCTCCCTTGTATACCATTAGGCTCACCCTATTTTGATGGGTCTAGCTTAAGCCCTGGCATTATCGTATGCTCCTCTATTCTCCTTCATTCCTGGTGGCATGTTATTACCGTAGAAAGATTTGATTCACTAATTGAGTTCTTCAATTAAAAAATAACGTGTGTGTTTTGTGTAAAATGAATCATGACACAATGTAAAGGGTGTGTAAAATGAATCATGACACAATGTAAAGGGTGTGTAAAATGAATCATGACACAATGTAAAGGGTGTGTAAAATGAATCATGACACAATGTAAAGGGTGTGTAAAATGAATCATGACACAATGTAAAGGGTGTGTAAAATGAATCATGACACAATGTAAAGGGTGTGTAAAATTAATCATGACACAATGTAAAGGGTGTGTAAAAGGTTTGTTCCTGTTGTAAAATCAATTTCATTTAATTTATTATTGATCACACACTATTAAATTTTACCCTGTGTATTCGGTAATAACAATCCTCAGTGTAGCGCAATATTCACAACATTCTATTAGCACGCGCACCGTTACCAAGGATTTTTCAAATGCGAAAGTAAACAAACTTTAGTAAGATGTAGTCTGTCAACTCAAAATTTGAATGTCCAATCAAAACTATGGAACATGAACATGTACACATTTTGCAAATCCATGGACTTTGATCTCCCATCCCACGATGTTAATATTAACAAATTGGACGTATACCCATTACACCGAATACAACTCGTGCTGCTTCTGGTGGGAAGGGGTTAATCAGAGGTCCCGTATAGCGATCCACTCACCGGACATGTAAACGAACCAGGTATGCTGCTCAATGTGGGACATCTCTTGTAACTCTGACGACCAAAATACATTTCTTGAGGTGTCGCCCCAACTTATCAAGGACAGCGATAAATTGTTTTTATATCTTTCATTGACCTTCAGGTATGGTGTATGCTGCAGAACAGAGACACGAGCTAGCAGACCTCATTGACAAACGAAAACATGAACAATGTATGAAGGCTGGACTGATTGCAACACAACAGGTGTGCTTGTACCACTATTAACATTTGCTGTCCTTGTACCACTGGTAACATTTGCTGTGCTTGTACCACTAGTAACATTTGCTGTGCTTGTACCACTGGTAACATTTGCTGTGCTTGTACCACTAGTAACATTTGCTGTGCTTGTACCACTAGTAACATTTGCTGTCCTTGACTTGTCTCTGGTCATGGCTTGCATGTGGAGACATACCAGGGCTCCCATTATTTCCTCCACAATATGACACTCTTGTTGTTGTGATATATTTGATCATGTTTGATTGGACAAAACGATAAGGTGTTGTAATATCTTGGTCATTGTCTATCTCGAGACATTTACAGTGGTCATTCCTCCCTGAATGAATCTATCTGATATTAACACACAATAATAGCTGTCACTAGTGCTCCATATAGGCACATACAGTTACTCATCTTGTCTTTATTTTTAAGTCAACATTTTGGTGAAATTTTATTATTTGCCCGTAGTACGATGGTACAAAATGAGCTTAAAATATGAATTTATGCGGGTGCCCATCCGTCACTCAGACAGTTTTGAGCACCTGGGGTCTTGCTCCACCACATGAAGCTGATTTCGCAGCACCTGTTGGTTTTCCCCCACCACATGAAGCTGATGTCGCAGTACCTGGGGTCTTGCTCCACCACATGAAGCTGATGTCGCAGCACCTGGGGTCTTCCTCCACCACATGAAGCTGATGTCGCAGCACCTGGGGTCTTCCTCCACCACATGAAGCTGATGTTGCAGCACCTGGGGTCTTCATCCACCACATGAAGCTGATGTCGCAGCACCTGTACTGTTCTTCCACCACATGAAGCTGATGTCTCAGCACCTGGGGTCTTCATCCACCACATGAAGCTGATGTCGTAGCACCAGTAGTGTTCATCCACCATATGAAGCTGATGTCGTAGCACCTGGGGTCTTCATCCACCACATGAAGCTGATGTCGCAGCACCAATAGTGTTCATCCACCACATGAAGCTGATGTCGCAGCACCTGGGGGTCTTCATCCACCACATGAAGCTGATGTCGCAGCACCTGTAGTGTTCCTCCACCACATGAAGCTGATGTCGCAGCACCTGTGGTCTTCATCCACCACATGAAGCTGATGTCGCAGCACCAGTAGTGTTCATCCACCACATGAAGCTGATGTCACAGCACCTGGGGTCTTCATCCACCACATGAAGCTGATGTCGCAGCACCAGTAGTGTTCATCCACCACATGAAGCTGATGTCACAGCACCTGGGATCTTCATCCACCACATGAAGCTGATGTCGCAGCATCTGTACTGTTCCTCCACCACATGAAGCTGATGTTGCAGCACCTGTAGTGTTCCTCCACCACATGAAGCTGGAAAATCGATAAAGAGCAACTGCATCCATCAGTGCCAGGTCTACAGGCCTGTGTAGGATTAAATACAGACGTTTCAGTACCCTTCAGTATCGTAGAGTTCTGTAGTCGTACGGTTTTGGCCATTTTTCTTCTTCGTTGGATCAGTTCTGGGTCGTCTGGTGGACGTTGACAGTCCAATTTACATGAGAAACAATTTACATAATCTTATATCTTTACAGGATGTAGTATATAAAGATAACCCAGTATGCACTGCAAAGAAACGGAAGAGGAAGCCACATGACAGGAAACCAGTCCTAGATTATGATATTTCTTCTAGCAGCAAGGCAGTGGCACATTGTTCTGTAGAGACAACATCGGGTGCTCTTTTACCAGGACACAGATTTAGTAGCTGTTTGTCCAAGACGAGCAAACGGTCTACTCTTGGTGAGAGTTGTGGAGATGTTGATAATGCAGACAGACACACGCACGCTGCTGGTATAGAACAATTGTCACAGTCATGTGATAAAATAGACAATAAGCATAATATTTCAGTCAAGTATCGGAACCAGTCCATCTATAAGCAGACAATTCCAGCCATATCTCAGAGCCAGTCAGGCTATAAGCAGACAATTCCAGCCACATCTCAGAACCAGTCAGGTTATAAGCAGACAATTCCAGCCACATCTCCGAACCAGTCCGGCTATAAGCAGACAATTCCAGCCACATCTCGGAGCCAGTCCGACTATAAGTTGACTATTCCAGACAAATCTCAGAACCAGTCGGATAATAAACAATATATTCCAAGCAAATCTCAGAACCAGTCAAATTATAAACATAACTTTCAAGGCAACCAGTCGACCTCGAAAATTCGCAATGATAACTCAGTTATCAGATCTAGTGATGTCACTAAGCTGGTGGAGCGCACAAATGCTGAACAAAGAAACAAATTTTATCTCTCTAGAAAGAAACAGAGGGAAGAGTTGACCAGCACATCGAGCTATAGACCATTAGATACTGATGCTAATGCTGACCAGTCTACAGTAGCACCTACTCAGGTGTGGGAATATTATAAAGGTTATAAAGGAAAAGTTCCATTTAAGATGAAAATGATGGACAAGAGTAACAAGTTGGCAGCTGGTACTAAAGCATTAAAGGCAGAACAAGCTTGTGAGAACATCGAGACACAAGTTGATAGGAAGGTAGAAAGTACATTGTGTGCTGGAAAGAGGGAGAGAGCTGAACAATTCTTAAATGCATTTGGGTAAGATTATGTTGTACTTGGCTCATGAAATAAAATTTCAACTTTGGTTAACCACGACTATATCTGGAAGCAGACAGCTGGTAAAGTTTATTTATTTTACAACGATTGCGAAGCAAGTTTTTACAACTTATATTTATCACTCTCGTTGGCGCGGATGAAAGCGTATATGTGGTCATTCGTGTGGGAGGAAATCGGAGACATCTGGTAGATTACCATGATGCCGGTCACAAGAACGGGAATTGGCTTAATTACCGGAATCGTCAATTAATAAGTGGCACTATTTAGTTAATAAGCAGACAAATCAAATTTTAATGATTATTCATGTTGTTAATACTATGTATTCATTAAATTCATTAGATATATATGTCATGAATTTCTTACAACAAATTTACAGTACTCTGACTTTTTACACTGTTTATTTGACAAAACGTTTCAGTTCATGCGTGCTCTATGTTGATACTATAATTGGGTTGAAAAAAGTAAAGAAAAATAAACATTTCTATTTTCAGCCTTAACCGATTCAACACCACAGACCTCTAAATTGGCTTACAAAAAAGTGTAGATCCAGATGAGCCGGCTCGTTACGAGCCGTCTCATCAGGATCTGCACTTTTTTCAAGTAATATACCGTAACTATTATTAGGAAAAAAATTACCCATTTTGATAAATGAACTGATCCAAATGTAATTTTGTTATTAATTTATTGGTCTAAAAATATCATGGACCAGTCCATGTCAGTTACTTGGTGTTGAATGGGTTAATTGTACATGTGCTATCAAAGCTATCAAAGCACTGTTATGTCTGCCTTGTCTTACTATCAGTATGCCAATATCGAGAAACGTGAAATCTGAAATCAAAGATATGTCCGGCCAGATGGACTTAATACTTGTCTCATCCGTAACTGTGGGCACCAGTGTCATGCCAAAATATCGGTGCTCTGTTGGGATCCAAATTAGCAACCTGATTGCTAACACACCACTCCTGTAACCTTCTAGTGAAAGAGTGGACTAGTATTAAAAACTTATTTGGCAAAGGCATTTTGAATACAGATACTTAATATGAGCAATCTAGCACAAACGCAGTTATTTCCCCTTGTTCCACTGGGAAAGTAGGTCAACAAGCGTCCTTTGTTTAGCCGTGCATGGCATGACGATGCAGAAATACTGTCCCGAAATAAAACAGGATAGTAGGATAAGAAATCGGTAACCAGAGTACTGGATAAATCTAATAAAATTAAAATAGTAAAATTAAAATAATAAGACTTCTGAACAAATTGTTCCAAGTTGTGGTGATCCCAGAAAGAGCCTGCATAAATTAAAACTACCACAAAGAGACGAAAATAGAAGTAACAAACAGAAACTGTAATGCCTTCACTCTATCCCGCTACCCTCTATAGACCAACCATCATTACAAATGTAAATTGCTGTGTGTTTTACGTTTATTTATCGTCGCTACCGGTTGCCCATATGAGCGACGCCTCCTGAAGAGATTAGTAATTTTAGATTTTTGGAGGATAGTGCAATGATACAGACAGAGACCCATTACAGAGTCTCCTCTGGTTCTTTTACGTGCACGGTGTAAAGCACCGACACAAGACCTCGGTTTAACGTCCCATCTGAAAGACTGTTAATTTTATTAGGGTCAGACGGGGGATCGAACCTGCGATCCCTGGATTACCAGTCCAGCGTGTTACCACTGGACTACAGATCCAAATTGCTTTATAATGCTGTGCTATTTAAAGCGTGTCTTTTATCTGACTCCAGTAACAAAAAATAAATAAATACAACATGTGTTATATGTATATATATATAATCACTGCTTGTGTTGTCGTTATTGTCGTACTTCTTTATAAACATCACCTGGGTGAGATGTTGGTGTCATTTTGTGTGTGTTTTACGTTTATTTATCGTTGCTACCGGTTGCCCATATGAGCGACGCCTCCTGAAGAGGATAGTGCAGTGATACCGACAGAGACCCATTCAAGAGTCTCCTCTGGTTCTTTTACGTGCACGGTGTAAAGCACCGACACGAGACCTCGGTTTAAAGTCCCATCTGATTATGGTCAGACGGGGGATTGAACCTGCAATCCCTGGATTACTAGTCAGGCGTGTTACCACTGGACTACAGATCCGTCATGTTATTGTTATTTTAAGTTAGGAATGTCGAACTACCTGAATGATACTTACAGTAACATTTTATTGTTATTTTCAGTTTTAATTAAAAGTTAACCCATAACCTGCCAATCCGGACTAAAATCGTCTGATCAGGCTCTATGCTGTTTGCCAGATAATGGAGCTAAAAAACTTGTCTGAATAGCAAACAACATAGATCCTGAACACACTCGGCATTACGCCACATCTGATCTGGATCTATGTTGTTTGCACATTCCGTCCAATTTATTGGGCAGGTTATGGGTTGATGTATTATGATGCATACGGTGTCACTATATTGTTACTTTCAGTTCCGGTTGGAAGCGAGACTGGACCGGGTGCTGGGTTAAAGATGAAGATGCTGAGTTTGATTCTGATGAAGAACCTCCGGACATTCCTTAGAAATGCCGTTTTCCAGGAATTCAAGCCAAAAGCGTTTCACACTAATATTACAAATGTACACATTATGCACCCTGTGCAGCAGATATTTAGTAACCTACTTCACCCAGTCTTTAAAACTTTGTAACTACCTATCTTGCTAAGTAAAACCGAAATGCTATTTGGGGTCACTCAGGGTAAAACCCACAAGGTTCTTGAATTCACAAAACAATTGCATGTGAATGATTGGGTGCATAGTTTTCACGCTAAATATAGGCGCTATGGTTATGATCTCGTAGATGGTATAAGATAAGATAATATATCAAAAATGTACCGACTTGATCAATATTGTAGCGAGACTTTTGTACAATCATCGGTAGTTTACATTTTCTTGCCCGAGGACAGGCGCTACAAGTTGTGCAGACTACTCTTATTGTTCCTTTATTCTGTAACCCATTCCTGCCTAGAACTGGCACTGCTTGTATGTTGTACAAGGTTGTGAAGCAAGTTTTAACAACTTATATTAATCACTCTGGTTGGCGCGGACAAAAGCGTAAATATTGTTTAAACTAAAGCGTAAATGTTGTCATTCGTGCGAGAGGAAACTGGAGTATTTTGAACTCGAAATTTGGTTTAAACCCTAGTGATGGCAACGAATGGTAAAAATGGTATTTAGTTTATACAAATTTATTTTAGCTCGATTGCGAAACAAGTTCTTTCAACTTATATGAATCACTCTCGAGGCCTCATTCCTGGTGGAATCCATCGCCATGAAGGAGAGAGAAGAGGCATGTGGAATTTAAATGCCTTGTCTAAGGACACAATCGTAACGGCTCCAGCGGGGCTCGAACTCCGGACCTTTCGCACCTGAAGCGAACACGCATCCACTGCGCTATCACGACTTCCAAAAATGGTATTTGATTGGCTAAGTACCACATGTCCATACTTGTAGGTTTCGAACCTCTACATAATTTTCCTCCCATCGGGTTGTGTGACTGGCACGTCACTGTATTATTTGATAGTCCACTCTCTTCAAATAACAATCAAGTAATAAGGATATTATTAAAATGATTATTATTTGAAACGTGTGGAAAATTAATGTCCTGATTGTCATCCATGTATACAAAGATCGTGTTTTTCATAGTTCAATATCCAACAATGGTCAATTAAATTGCTGGGTGTCGTCAATAATATTAGTAAATCAAAATGTCAACTGTGTATTGGGAATCCCAAATTACGTCGCACCACATAGCATTGAGAAATAAATAGGATGACCCCTTAAATGTGTTAACATCAAACATTTCGAAAGGGGACAGTCGTGCTTTTAGTGTGAGGCTGGGAATCTTTCGACTGTCTGCTTTCATGGCTAAAGTTATTATATAAGTTGCTCCGTATGTATCCGTCAAATAGAGTGAATTGTATTAGGCAATTATTAGTGCATGAAATTAGGAGCAACATGTCATCACCTGCCTTTGTTAATCGTGATAACTGTTTGCACCTCATGGGCTGCATAGGGCCATTTTATTGTGTTTAAATCTTAGTTGATTGAAAATTGAGCAAGCAGGTATACGATTTTAACTGTAATTTATTGATACTTCAATTGAAAAATTTAAAATAATTTTTTTTATATTTCAATTACAATTTTAACATTGGAATATTCGAACGTTCAAACAATTATTCGAACATCCCTAGTTTAAATATATTTATTCCACTATATACATGTACACGGAAGCGAAGAAATAGATACGGATTAAAATGGAAGCAAAGCTTATATAGTTACTTTAGTGTGGTTGTATTTATTCTCCGTACATTCTCCGTAGCGTACCATCCAAAATGTAATATACCAAATTTGTAAGGAGTTGAGCAAAATAGTATGAAGGCGGCCGATAATGTGCATATTATTTGAAAGGATTACATGTAGAACAGTACAGAAAATGTCAAAACTACTTATCCTTGGAAGTACCTCGGCCGATTCCAGTTGGTGAAACGTACTAGTCTCCTCTAACGGACGAGACCTAAATTCAATTACATGCCTGAACCTATCTATATTTAATAAACAATATAGCGCGTACTGACATAAGACTAACAACTGGTTTACACAGATCATAGACTTACAATGACCACTGACATAGGCTGACCACTGACATAGGCTGACCACTGACAGGCTTCCCACTGACATAGGCTTCCCACTGACATAGGCGTCCCACTGACAGGCTGACCACTGACATAGGCTTCCCACTGACAGACTGACCACTGACATAGGCTTCCCACTGACAGGCTTCCCACTGACATAGGCTAACCACTGACAGGCTGCCCACTGACATAGGCTTCCCACTGACATAGGTTTCCCACTGACAGGCTGCCCACTGGCATAGGCTTCCCACTGACATAGGCTTCCCACTGACATAGGCTTCCCACTGACATAGGCTTCCCACTGACATAGGCTTCCCACTGACATAGGCTGACCACTGACAGACTGCCCACTGACATAGGCTTCCCACTGACATTGACTTCCCACTGTCATAGGCTGACCACTGACATAGGCTGACCACTGACATAGGCTAACTACTGACATAGTCTGACCACTGACATAGGCTAACCACTGACATAGGCTGACCACTGACACATAGACTGACATAGGCTGACCACTGACAGGCTGACCACTGACATAGGCTTCCCACTGACATATGCTTCCCACTGACATAGGCTGACCACTGACATTGGCTGTCCACTGACATAGGCTGACCACTGACATAGGCTGACCACTGACATAGGCTGACCACTGACATTGGCTGTCCACTGACTTAGGCTGACCACTGACATATGCTGACCACTGACATAGGCTAACTACTGACATAGGCTGACCACTGACATAGGCTGACCACTGACATTGGCTGACCACTGACATAGGCTGACCACTGACATAGGCTGACCACTGACATTGGCTGATCACTGACATAGGCTGACCATTGCCCACTACTATGACTGATCACTGTGACATACATAGCTTGGGAACAGGCGTTGATATATTTTGCCTGGTCAGTCATATAAATATATTTTTAATACCGAGACCATTAATTGGGCCATATTGAGTTTCTGATAATATCAACCTTATTTTGCCAGAAGTAAATTAGTGAAAAATTGACAGACTCAAACCCAGGCTATGACATGCAATGACCCTCTCACATAGGTGGCAGCTGATATGTATAATATAGTGACAAGGGACATAGACATGTCACTCGCTGACCATTTGCCCAACAAGTTACGGTGCCTATATGAGTATAACTGAAAATACACTGGGCCATAATACCACCAATAGTCACCAAGTGAAACATCCCGATGATATGCACAACTTCACGTGATGTTTTCCTGCCAGTTTAAGGGGGGGGGGGGGCGAATGTGGTTAAGGTCGTTGACTTCAAATCACTTGCCCCTCATTGCTGTAGGTTCGAATCCCACTTGGGTTGTCGAATTATTTTATGTGATGAAGCTATCCAGCTGGTTTGCGGAAGGTCGGTGGTTCTACCCTAGTATCTGTCTGTGCCTGACATACTGCTTGGATGGGCACCCCGGGGCTTCCAGCTCCAATAACAGCTGGAGAGTCAACATAAACCCAAAGAACTAACAAGCAAATTGGTGAGTATAATCTAAATTCATTGAACACTTCCAAATGGATTAGCCAAATGAAGCTGTTCCCAGCCGAGTCTGCTGACCATTGCTGCGAGTCCTGTCTATGTAGTCGTTGCAAGCGAAACAAGCTGCTCGACGTTGAACCTTGTCAAGGCAGTTACATGTCTTATGTAGGAATCCGAAGCTGTTATGGCGTACTCCATAGATGGCGGACCATTGTCACGTATGTCTATATGACTTCCATGCTGCAGACGCTCGGGTAGCGTCGGAGAAAATCCAGTGACCTAGATGCTTTGGTTCCTGTAGCTTGAGTGTGCTCCCATTGAAGGTCATCGCTTAGGGTTACACCGGGGTAGTTGCCCATGAAGACACTGAGTGTGGAGGAAGTAGTTTGTCTGGCCGGTACCACTTACTCGTAATGGTATTTACGGAGCATTTCTAGAGGTAACGCTCATCTATAACTTGGATACCCATTCCGCGAGAGCTGTACAGTCTTATTCTTCATCGAGGGCTGTAAGGTTTTCTAGTTCCTCGAGGCTTGTGAGGTCTTGTAGTTTGGTGGCTTCCTAGTCAGTACGGATGGACTTGTAAAACAATATGTTATACACTAACAGGTTGGCATGAGATGGAATGAAGGTTGTTGATATATACGATGAAGAATAGAGTGCCAACTACTGTGCCCTGTGGGACTCCTGAAAGGACATAAAGCTTCTCTGAATATCTGGAGCACTGCGATATATCACATTACCCAACAGCGGCACATTATCCAACAGCGGCTGCATTACCCAACAGCAGCACATTATCCAACAGCGGCTGCATTATCCAACAGCGGCTGCATTATCCAACAGCAGCACATTATCCAACAGCGGCTGCATTACCCAACAGCAGCACATTATCCAACAGCGGCTGCATTACCCAACAGCGGCACATTATCCAACAGCGGCTGCATTATCCAACAGCAGCACATTATCCAACAGCAGCACATTATCCAACAGCAGCACATTATCCAACAGCAGCACATTATCCAACAGCGGCTGCATTATCCAACAGCAGCACATTATCCAACAGCAGCACATTATCCAACAGCAGCACATTATCCAACAGCAGCACATTATCCAACAGCAGCACATTACCCAACAGCAGCACATTATCCAACAGCGGCTGCATTATCCAACAGCAGCACATTATCCAACAGCAGCTCATTATCCAACAGCAGCACATTATCCAACAGCAGCACATTATCCAACAGCAGCACATTATCCAACAGCAGCACATTATCCAACAGCAGCACATTATCCAACAGCAGCACATTATCCAACAGCAGCACATTATCCAACAGCAGCACATTACCCAACAGCAGCACATTATCCAACAGCAGCACATTATCCAACAGCAGCACATTATCCAACAGCGGCTGCATTATCCAACAGCAGCACATTATCCAACAGCGGCTGCATTATCCAACAGCAGCACATTATCCAACAGCGGCTGCATTATCCAACAGCAGCACATTATCCAACAGCAGCACATTATCCAACAGCAGCACATTATCCAACAGCAGCACATTACCCAACAGCAGCACATTATCCAACAGCAGCACATTATCCAACAGCAGCACATTATCCAACAGCGGCACATTATTCAACAGCAGCACATTATCCAACAGCGGCACATTACCCAACAGCAGCACATTATCCAACAGCGGCACATTATCCAACAGCAGCACATTATCAGCGGCACATTATCCAACAGCAGCACATTATCCAACAGCAGCACATTATCCAACAACAGCACATTACCCAACAGCGGCACATTACCCAACAGCAGCACATTATCCAACAGCGGCACATTACCCAACAGCAGCACATTATCCAACAGCAGCACATTATCCAACAGCAGCACATTATCCAACAGCGGCTGCATTATCCAACAGCAGCACATTATCCAACAGCAGCTGCATTATCCAACAGCAGCTGCATTATCCAACAGCAGCACATTATCCAACAGCAGCTGCATTATCCAACAGCAGCACATTATCCAACAGCAGCACATTATCCAACAGCGGCACATTATCCAACAGCAGCACATTATCCAACAGCAGCACATTATCCAACAGCAGCACATTATCCAACAGCAGCACATTATCCAACAGCAGCTGCATTATCCAACAGCAGCACATTACCCAACAGCAGCACATTATCCAACAGCAGCACATTATCCAACAGCAGCACATTATCCAACAGCAGCTGCATTATCCAACAGCGGCACATTATCCAACAGCAGCACATTATCCAACAGCAGCACATTATCCAACAGCAGCTGCATTATCCAACAGCGGCACATTATCCAACAGCAGCACATTACCCAACAGCAGCACATTATCCAACAGCAGCACATTATCCAACAGCAGCTGCATTATCCAACAGCGGCACATTATCCAACAGCAGCTGCATTATCCAACAGCAGCACATTATCCAACAGCGGCTGCATTATCCAACAGCGGCACATTATCCAACAGCAGCTGCATTATCCAACAGCAGCACATTACCCAACAGCAGCACATTATCCAACAGCAGCACATTATCAGCAGCACATTATCCAACAGCAGCACATTACCCAACAGCAGCACATTATCCAACAGCAGCACATTATCCAACAGCAGCACATTATCCAACAGCAGCACATTATCCAACAGCAGCACATTATCCAACAGCAGCACATTATCCAACAGCAGCACATTATCCAACAGCAGCACATTATCCAACAGCGGCTGCATTATCCAACAGCAGCACATTATCCAACAGCAGCACATTATCCAACAGCAGCACATTATCCAACAGCAGCACATTATCCAACAGCAGCACATTATCCAACAGCAGCACATTATCCAACAGCAGCTGCATTATCCAACAGCAGCACATTATCCAACAGCAGCACATTATCCAACAGCAGCACATTATCCAACAGCAGCACATTATCCAACAGCAGCTGCATTATCCAACAGCAGCACATTACCCAACAGCAGCACATTATCCAACAGCAGCACATTATCCAACAGCAGCACATTATCCAACAGCAGCTGCATTATCCAACAGCGGCACATTATCCAACAGCAGCACATTACCCAACAGCAGCACATTATCCAACAGCAGCACATTATCCAACAGCAGCTGCATTATCCAACAGCGGCACATTATCCAACAGCAGCACATTACCCAACAGCAGCACATTATCCAACAGCAGCACATTATCCAACAGCAGCTGCATTATCCAACAGCGGCACATTATCCAACAGCAGCTGCATTATCCAACAGCAGCACATTATCCAACAGCGGCTGCATTATCCAACAGCGGCACATTATCCAACAGCAGCTGCATTATCCAACAGCAGCACATTACCCAACAGCAGCACATTATCCAACAGCAGCACATTATCAGCAGCACATTATCCAACAGCAGCACATTACCCAACAGCAGCACATTATCCAACAGCAGCACATTATCCAACAGCAGCACATTATCCAACAGCAGCACATTATCCAACAGCAGCACATTATCCAACAGCAGCACATTATCCAACAGCAGCACATTATCCAACAGCAGCACATTATCCAACAGCGGCTGCATTATCCAACAGCAGCACATTATCCAACAGCAGCACATTATCCAACAGCAGCACATTATCCAACAGCAGCACATTATCCAACAGCAGCACATTATCCAACAGCAGCACATTATCCAACAGCAGCACATTATCCAACAGCGGCTGCATTATCCAACAGCAGCACATTATCCAACAGCAGCACATTATCCAACAGCAGCACATTATCCAACAGCAGCACATTATCCAACAGCGGCTACATTAGATTTTCTTCTACTTGTCAGTAAATGCTAAATCATCTTGGCTAATGGTAAGTGATTGTTGATGGCTGTGTTGAGCCCAACGTGGTACAATGGATACGATGTCCATGTGTTACCAAAATATTAAAGTTCGAGTCCCACCAGAACCATGGTGTTAGTGTCAATAGGAAACGCACTTAGATCCACATTGCCTCTTTCTACCTCATAGTAATGAATTCAATCAGGAATGAGGTTTTAAGAGCACTTAAACTAATATTGTAAAATTTTTATTCACAATTGCGATACAAGTGGTGTCCGTGGTAAAAGGTCGGATTTGGAATCGAACGATCTCAGGTTCGATACTCAGTCAGGCCACGTATGTAGTGTCATTGAGCAAGGCACCTCACACACATTGCTTAGTACTGGTTAACCACTTAGGTCGGCTAAGCTTGCCCAGGAAAACATGTAGACCTAGGTCCCCGCATTAATGGAACATACATAAAAGAAAAACAAAGTTCTATATGCAACTAGGTAATGTGTAATTGTATACCCAATGACTTACTGAGATGATTTGTTTAAAATAAAAGTGAGTAGTTATGGATTTTTAATTATATATTCATCTGTTAATACATACTATATATATATATTCACGGGGGTGGGGGGTGAGAGTGGTTGTGTGAAGTTGGACAGGTGTCTCGCGTTACTGTTGTGTACAGGGCTCGACAAATCCACTCGTATTTACGAGTGACTTTTCGATCTGGACGAGTAGAAATTCCAAGTCGCTTGTCCAGTCGGACGAGTGAAAATTTCAGCTAATTATCCAATATAAATCGAAGGAACAAAATAAAATAATATCCGATTTTCTTCGGAATGATTACCAGGCGTGATAATGGGAAATCACCGAGGATATTTTAATGTGTTTATGCTGCCACATAATTGCATTTATTAATAAATTAAAGTGCAATTCCGACGATTTTTAATTTTCCTAAAATACATGGGACGAGTGATAGTCCAATCTGGACGAGTGGAACAGTGGCATCACTCGCCCAGTAGGACGAGTAAGAAATTAAAAAATTGTCGAGGCCTGGTTACACTGGGCTAACTGATCAAATAACGGGTTTTGAAAGCACACTCACACACTGCTCAGTAATTTCGTCCTTTTGGTGTATGTATGTTCTGTCAGTAGAAAAAGATTGTGTCCGCTATAAACCAATGTATCGAGGGTGAATGCCACATCAAGGCTGTCAACCTCGTTCCGCCGCTGTTTCATTTTAAAAATAGTGGCGCGCGCGCATAATGACAGGAAGTTGACAGGTGCATCAATTAAGTCTATTATCACAATAGTCTGCAATACACAAGTTCATTTTTGCTCCGGTAAGTTAAAGAAACACTACATAGCATGCCTACAATCTAAAAAATAGCATTTCGTTGGGAAATCTTCATTTGTTTTATTTGTCATTAGTTTTCGTGGTATGTTCACCTGCCTCTGATTCAGATGCAATTAGTAGAGAGATCGTGTGGTGATTTCACTCTTGAGAGTGTCAGGTTAGGTCATTAGTGACAGTGTTACACGAGTGGTACAGTGGCCAGCCGCTCATCAAAATGGTTAAGCTGGGGCTGAACTTAGTCCAAATATTTAGACTTGAAAAATGTTGCATTTTATTATCAAGGCTCGAAATAACAGAAACAATAACACCGCTATTGCAATTTCCATAGGTCACCATTATAACACACAGTACCATTAGATTTTCCCCAAAAATAGTTTGGCATAAAAGACAGTAGTTTTCAACAGACTGGCCTTTGAGCCACAAGGAAAATGTCAAATTTCAATGGGGTTGACCGATTGCGTTTTTTAAATTTCCCACTAAAGGCACCTCCCCCCTACTGAGTACTCTGAAGGTAATTTGGTGGTGAATGTTGCATTGACACCTGCGTTTATAATATGGTGTTTATTTGTCACCGTCTGACCTGTAGAGGTCTTATATATAGGACTTTGGCTGAACTGTACATATTCATGGTTCCGTCTGTCTGAAAGTTTGTCTGCGCCACTTCTGTTGCCAACTGACAAAACACTGGAGCCATTTAAAAAACTTGGAGCCATATAGTTCACAAATAAATATTTGAAGCCATATATTTAGTTTAAACATATTTTATTTCAAGAATCAAACATTCGACATAGTGTAACATGCAAAGTATTTAGGTGGATTGGATTGAAAGTTAAAAACTTATTAAAAATCCTCTCCAAAGCCATGTATTTGACAAAACATGTGCCAAAAAAAAACAAAAACAAAAACAATTGCGCCAAGTATTTTCGCCAATTCACAAAATTTAGCTCCAATATAATTTGTTTTGGCGCCATTGGCGACCGACAGCGGAAACCCTGATAGTAGGGTGGAGGAAATTCCAAAGACGTATTGGTCTTGGGGAATGAGTTAATATGGTACTGGGTTGGGAAGCACTGAAATAGTTCAGGTTCCTTGTGGATGTTAAATTGTTGTGCTTGACGCATACAAAGTTATTTCTGATTTTGTATCTGGGTAGGTATATGACTGGTGAATGTATGCGTCAATATTCAACTGTTATTAGCTTTTTCTTTGACTTTCTTGTTTCTGGTTGAAAGAAATTAAGTAGAGAGACTGCATGGTGATTTTTCACTCTTGAGAGTGACGGGTTAGGGCTAGATTTATATTAGGGTTATGGTTGGGTTAGGATTCATTCATCCATTGTATGTATGCTTCTTATGTGTCTTGTAATGTTATGCAATTTCACTGCTTGCAGATTCACCGTGCACTCTCAAGAATTAAATGCTTTCACTGTGCACTCTCAAGAATGAAATGCTGTCTCTGTGCACTCACAAGAATTAAATGCTGTCTCTGTGCACTCTCAAGAATTAAATGCTTTCTCTGTGCACTCTCAAGAATTAAATGCTGTCTCTGTGCACTCTCAAGAATTAAATGCTTTCACTGTGCACTCTCAAGAATTAAATGTTTTCACTGTGCACTCTCAAGAATTAAATGCTGTCTCTGTGCACTCTCAAGAATTAAATGCTTTCTCTGTGTACTCTCAAGAATGAAATGCTGTCTCTGTGCACTCTCAAGAATTAAATGCTGTATCTGTGTACTCTTAAGAATTAAATGCTTTCTCTGTGTACTCTCAAGAATTAAATGCTGTCTGTGTCCTCTCAAGAATTAAATGCTGTCTCTGTGTACTCTCAAGAATTAAATGCTTTCTCTGTGTACTCTCAAGAATTCAATGCTTTCTCTGTGCACTCTCAAGAATTAAATGCTGTCTCTGTGTACTCTTAAGAATTAAATGCTGTCTCTGTGCACTCTCAAGAATTAAATGCTTTCTCTGTGCACTCTCAATAATTAAATGCTTTCACTGTGTACTCTCAAGAATTAAATGCTGTCTGTGTACTCTCAAGAATGAAATGCTGTCTCTGTGCACTCTCAAGAATTAAATGCTGTCTCTGTGTACTCTTAAGAATTAAATGCTTTCTCTGTGTACTCTCAAGAATTAAATGCTTTCTCTGTGTACTCTCAAGAATTAAATGCTGACTCTGTGTCCTCTCAATAATTAAATGCTTTCTCTGTGCACTCTCAAGAATTAAATGCTTTCTCTGTGCACTCTCAAGAATTAAATGCTGTCTCTGTGCACTCTGAATTAAATGCTTCCCCCGTACATAATCCTTACATATTTTTTAAACACAGGGCAATCAAGTACCCCTGTCTAGGGTTTGGGTTAGATCCTACTGTATGTCCGCCATTGTCAACAATACAAGGGGGGTATTATGTCATAATGTCCTTCACTCATCTTGATTACATTGTTTATAATGTGAAATTTAGCTGCTGTATCCATGAGCAAAGGTGATAAGGATGAATATTGTACGTTGTACAGTTTTTTAATTTATTGTAAATCACAATTATTTATATTACTACAAATTTAGTGGAGAGTAAAATATATGTTTGGAAAGAAATTACAAGCAGAATGACTTGGGCCAGACATGATCAGAACAGCTGCATTGAAGTGCTCTAAGGTAGCGAGTTGGGCAATGTCAGGAGGGAGATGGTTCCGGTGAAAGATAGTTCAAGTAAAAACAGGGAAGCTTGTACGTAGTTTTAGTCTGTTGTTGCTGTAAGTGTTATTAGCATATGACTTGAACTGGAAGACCCGCGAATTGCGTCGAAACATTATTGCTGTCAACATCCTTTATACAGTTTATAAAATAGCATTGTGTTTGTTGGCCACTGCCATCTTATCCATACTAGAACCTGAACTACCTAATACCCATTTCCAGGAAACAGTATCACTTAATTAAAATGAAACTCTTTCTAAAATTATTCCCCTAAATGTATAGGCGTTTGGAATAGTATTCCCCCTACATGTTCAGTCTAGCCTCAGCTTAAACATCTTTGCTGAGCAGCTGTATCCCCTACACAATGTCTAAATTAAGATAATGTTATTAATATAAACAGTCTTGTAGAATTTTTATTCTTTTATCTATCTTAATTTTGCATCCTAAACCTATTTCTCAATTAATAACAGTTCCCAGACAATGCACTTTCTAACTATATTCGTATTGATTGTCAGCAGTATAACCTAGACAGTATAGACTTCAGGGTTCATTCTAGGTCAGAATTTTTGGGAGAAGTGAGAAAGCGCTTCCTTAAATGGTGTTCTTTAATATACTTCTACAAAATAGGGTTAAAATACACAGTACAACCATTAAATACAACATTTGAATAGAAGGAGTGCTTTATAATGGGCCAGTGTACCTTACTAGACATAATTTTGTAATAATTTTTTTTTTAAAAATTCTTTTTTTTGAATTTCCATGTTTTTTATTCAAACAATTGTACATAAATTCTTTTTTAGGGAGAAGTGGGGCCCCCAGAGGGCGAAGTCAGGGTCCCTAGGGTGACAATTTCGCCCACATCGCCCTCTATAATGATCCCTGGACTTAACCATTTGCATGCTAGCGGCTGCTAAGATCACTTTTGCAAACAGCATAGAGCCTGATCAGTGCCAAACACTATGAATGCCTGTATCCTCGGGTGCGCATGTCAATTGCATATCATTAATGAAGAAATTCATACCAAAGTGAATACAAACAGGACATATTCGTTCATAGAAGGAAATGCAATAGCGATGTAAATATTTAGGGAATGGAGCATGTCTGTAACACTATATACAGACAGATCTGTAGTCCAGTGGTTAACACGTTGGACTGGTAATCCAGGATCCAGGGATTGTAGGTTCGATCTCCCGTCTGACCCTAATAAAATTAACAGTCTTTCTGATGGGATGTTAAACCGAGGTGTCGGTGCTTTACACCGTGCACGTAAAAGAACCAGAGGAGATTCTGGAATGGGTCTCTGTCTGTATCATTGCACTATCCTCCAAAAATCTAAAATGACTAATCTCTTCAGGAGGCGTCGCTCATACGGGCAACCGGTAGTGACGATAAATAAACGTAAAACACACGTGTAACACTATATATAGATTCGATAGAAGTCAGCATTTATCAAACGGGCTACTCGTCGTAGAACACCTATATGATTGATGAGTGTTTGGGTATGGGGCGACAAAATCAATATTCCAACTGGGATCTCACTAGTCTCGTAAGCCATGAACTTTCCCTCATAGAAGCACCTCTTGACACCATTACCAATACCACATACATTGACAATGTAGTAGCCAAACCAATGTTCATAATAAACCCTTTCCCTCATAGAAGCACCTCTTGACACCATTACCAATACCACATACATTGACAATTTGTAGCCAAACCAATGTTCATAATAAAGGTCAGAATCTCATGTAGTCCCAATAATATCTATGGAGGCGAGATAGATAGATATGGCGACTACTTATTCACTACATGATAGCTATATGTCATTTTTATGGAAATATAATAGTATATTAACCTAAATCAATATAAAGGAAAGGGTTAAATGCCTGTCGTTTGTATGGAAATATAATAGTATATTAACCTAAATCAATATAAAGGAAAGGGTTAAATGGCTGTCGTTTGAATGGAATTATAATAGTATAGTAACCTAAATCTCTATGAAGGAAAGGGCTAAATGGCTGTGGTTTGTATGGAGATATAACAGTATATTAACCTAAATCTCTATGAAGGAAAGGGTTATATGGCTGTCGTTTGTATGGAGATACAATAGTATATTAACCTAAATCTCTATGAAGGAAAGGGTTAAATGGCTGTGGTTTGTATGTAGATATAACAGTATATTAACCTAAATCTCTATGAAGGAAAGGGTTATATGGCTGTCGTTTGTATGGAGATACAATAGTATATTAACCTAAATCTCTATGAAGGAAAGGGTTAAATGGCTGTCGTTTTAATGGAAATATAATAGTATATTAACCTAAATCTCTATGAAGGAAAGGGTTATATGGCTGTCGTTTGTATGGAGATACAATAGTATATTAACCTAAATCTCTATGAAGGAAAGGGTTAAATGGCTGTCGTTTTAATGGAATTATAATAGTATATTAACCTACGTCTCTATGAAGGAAAGGGTTATATGGCTGTCGTTTGTATGGAGATACAATAGTATATTAACCTAAATCTCTATGAAGGAAAGGGTTAAATGGCTGTCGTTTTAATGGAATTATAATAGTATATTAACCTACGTCTCTATGAAGGAAAGGGTTATATGGCTGTCGTTTGTATGGAGATACAATAGTATATTAACCTAAATCTCTATGAAGGAAAGGGTTAAATGGCTGTCGTTTTAATGGAAATATAATAGTATATTAACCTAAATCTCTATGAAGGAAAGGGTTACGGTGTTCAGATTTGACCTTGATGTTGCTTTCATTGTTGACCTATTGACCCACGACAGGTTATTTCAGATACCCATAAATACAGTCAGCATTACCATGGTATCTATTTCTTCCAACATGAAAATGGCTTTCCTTATTTCTCTGTGTATTAAATATATGTAGATATATGTGTTCAAAATTCTTCAAAAATCTGTCACCCATTCATGGAGATGTGTGTGAAATGAAGATAACATTGTATTTAAGTCTTTCCCCAATTTCAAAAGTAAGAAAATCCATCTAATCTTTGAGGGTTCAGGTGAAAATTTAGAGATAGAATGGTACTCCAGTAGTCGTAAAACTTGTTCATCTCTGATCTAATCATGGAGGTTAGAACTAAGGTTCAATAGAGATAGCACTGCACGGTATTTACTGTTTACACCTGTAAAAAAGGGGGCTATGTCATCTTCAATGTGCTAGATAAAATAATCAAAAACAAGCACCGGCACCATATCCGTTTTATTAATGTTTTCATTTATAAACATCACAGTTGGGCCAATATTTAATTTATTAAAAATGAGCGTGGTGATAGTGTTTTATGTTGTATATTTTCGAAGTATTTGTTTTGGGTCAATATCTAGCACATTGAAGATAACAGCCCCTTAAAGGTCCTTTCTCTATCCCTATTTCATAGGCTACTATACAACAATTATACTATGGTAATTATATGCACCTCTGTCATATTGAAGTGACAAAAACCGTTTGTTTAATACTGGTGAATATGTTAAATAGTCTACTAATTACACTTTTAGTTTAAACTTTATTTATTTTACAACGATTGCGAAACAAGCTTAAACAACTATATTTATCACTTTCGTTGGCGCGGATGAAAGCGTAAATGTGGTCATTCGTGTGGGAGGAAACTGGAGTACCCGGAGAAAACCCACCTGTCCGATCTGGCGACCACCGTACCATCTCACATACTTCCCGGTCTGAGGATCGAACCCGGGTTGCATTGGTGAGAAGCGAGCACGCTAACCACTGCGCTAATCGGACAGCGTTAAATGTCCTTATCCTGTTCTCATTCTATTTCATAAGCTACAGTAGTCATTCATCTAATACTCAATAACTGGGAGTATGTTAAAGCAGCATTACATCGTAATAAAGGATGTTTTGGGTAAAATATAAATACTAATGTGTGTGTGTTTACAATAATCGAAATAGTCGCTCAGAAACGATAAAATTCCAATAAATTTAAACCGTCGTATACTCGAATTTGTTTATCAACACACGAAATGTAAACACGCACAGCGCGCATGCGTGAAACAACAGGATGCAGAAAACAACGTATATATTTTAACTTGAAAGACTATCTGTCTATCGTCCTCTTAATGTCGAACCCCTTGCGGGGATGTAGAAATGTCCCTAAAAGACTTAACTAACATAGGTATGAATCAACATATCAAGTCATTTAATTAAAAAGACAACGTGGGGCAAATGGGAACAATGCATTCCGAATGTAAACAAGTGCGGACGATGCGTTCCGGTTGTAAACAAGTGCGTGACCGATCGACTCGGAAAGTCCTACTTTCGGTTTCGAGTTTGTTTTATCGCAAAAAAACAGTTTACCAAATGAACATAAGCATACAAAGTATAATGTTAGAATGTGTAGCAGCATTGCTACCCATACGTAAAATTTGAATTGTTCAAATATCTTTTATTTCATACGATGTAATGCTGCTTTAAATAGAGATAGTGTGGTATTTACATGTTCAAAAGTTCTTAGTCTCTTACTGGATGGTGCGTTTAATAGAGATACCATGGTAGTTAATTTTTCAAACGTGAAAAGGAAAGTTTTAACTAGCTCAATTAAGAGGGAATGATGAATACCCTGTGGATCCTGAATGATAACATATTTGTGTAATTGGCACTATCAAGGTTTATGTGCAGGTTTATCATATATCCACAGATACACGGCCTCTATCTGCAGCTACCTGCTATAGAGTTCAATAAACAAAGAGTCTATTTTAGAGGGTTGAAATATTCTGTCTCCTCTCTCTGATCTCTATCAGGGCTGAATTCTTCCCCAAAACCATAAAACAAAGAGCATTTATGTGCTTTTGGGTAAATGAGTTTTGGTTTTTGGCAGTGAAAGCTATGTTTAGCTACCATAATCAAAGCTTCGGAACAGTTCAAAGAAAATTATATAAATTTCTTATTTGATACACTTTATAATAATAACGGTAATACTATTTTTTTTTTTTTTTTAAACTTCATTTATTTTACAACGATTACGAAGCAAGTTCTAACAACTTATATTAATCACCCTCGCTAGCGCAGATGAAAGCGTAAATGTTGTCATTCGTGTGGGAGTAAACCGGAGTACCCGGAGAAAATCCACCTGTCCGATCTGGCGACCACCATCTCACAAGTAATACTAATAATAAAAATAATGACTTTTTAACCCTTTCAACACCACAGACCTCTAAATTGGCTTACAAAAAAGTGTAGATCCTGATGAGCCGGCTCATCAGGATCTGCACTTTTTTCAGGTAATATAACTATTTTTAGAACTTTTTTTACCCATTTTGATAAATGAACTGATCCAAATGTAATTTTGTTATTAATTTATTGGTCTAAAAATATCATGGACCAGTCCATGTCAGTTACTTGGTGTTGAATGGGTTAAAGAAGCAACACAGTTTGGGCATGCCACACATATTTTTGGGCATGCCCAATATGTGTGCTACATATAATCTTGTAAATTTGTAAAATAAATATGGTTTGATTTGGATTGTGAGCTTCTGTAAAGCAGAAATACTGACTATTTACATACTCGTTTCATACTTATCATGTATAAATAATATAAGCTAAACAAAAGATGTTCTAGGAAACATTAGGGACCGCACAACTTTGGTCTTACGTTTGTATTTTGTACAGACAGTCTACATCAATTATATCAATGTCGGTAATGTCAAATTCATCGGTTATCTCAAAGTGTGATCAAAGTCCTGTTAAAAATACCATCGCTTTGCATATAAATCTTTATGTTTATGTCAAATTTCGTTAAATAAAATTTTCCGTTATCTCGAATTCCTTTTATGGTCCCTTCAATGTAAATGTACTGTATTTCATACTTGTTATGTCAAAGTGCAGTTTATCGCCGAAGTGTGACTTTCTTTCGGCACATTTACCTGATCAAAGTCATACTGCCTGTCTGTGCAAACAATTAATAAAGATAGTTGTTTACTGTGACAGTATTAGAATACTGTGACAGTATTAGAATGTGTTCACTACAGGTAAACACTAATCAGCAATCACCAATTAACCGATAATTGTATAAACGGCTCATATATATAGTTTGTTTTGGTACATATTTCCTGACAGCTTACTCGGATGGGTGACCTAGGACTATCTAAATAATACTCTAGTCTCTTACCAGTGGACAGCTTACTCGGATGGGTGACCTAGGACTATCTAAATCCTACTCTAGTCTCTTACCAGCGGACAGCTTACTCGGATGGGTGACCTAGGACTATCTAAATCCTACTCTAGTCTCTTACCAGCGGACAGCTTACTCGGATGGGTGACCTAGGACTATCTATGTCCTACTCTTACCAGCGGACAGCTTACTCGGATGGCTGACTTAGGACTATCTAAATCCTACTCTTACCAGCGGACAGCTTACTCGGATGGCTGACTTAGGACTATCTAAATCCTACTCTTACCAGCGGACAGCTTACTCGGATGAGTGACCTAGGATTATCTATGTCCTACTCTTACCAGCGGACAGTTTACTCGGATGGTTGACCTAGGACTATCTAAATCCTACTCTTACCAGCGGACAGCTTACTCGGATGGCTGACCTAGGACTATCTAAATCCTACTCTTACCAGCGGACAGCTTACTCGGATGGTTGACCTAGGGCTATTTAAGTCCTACTCTTACCAGCGGACAGCTTACTCGGATCGGTGACCTAGGACTATCTAATAATACTCTAGTCTCTTACCAGCGGACAGCTTACTCGGATAGGCGACCTATGACTGTCCAGGTCCTACTCTTACCAGTGGACAGCTTACTCGGATGGGTGACCTACGACTATCTAGGTCCTACTCTTACCAGCGGGCAGCTTACTGGATGGCTGACCTAGGACTATCCAGGTCCTACTCTTACCAGCGGACAGCTTACTCGGATTGGCGACCTAGGACTATCTAAATCCTACTCTTCACAGCAGACAGCTTACTCGGATGGGTGTGTTGTTTTTGGGGTTTGGTGGCTGACCTAGGACTATCCAGGTCCTACTCTTACCAGCGGACAGCTTACTCGGATTGGCGACCTAGGACTATCTAAATCCTACTCTTCACACAGACAGCTTACTCGGATGGGCCCATAGGGCTGTATGACACTTGTCAATTTAGTGCATTAATGTATTGATGTTACTTTTTGCATCCGATAGTTGAGAATCTAGACTCTGTGACACCTTTGATTTCAAATGATTTTTTTGTGGAAAGATTTTTGCAGATATAAAACCATGTGCAATGTTGTATGCACTCACCTGAACTGCAAACTTGATGTGAAATATGATTGATGCATGATCAGGTTTCATCTGGCTGTCCAAAATTTCTACAAATGATATTTCTGGAATGAGCTTTGGATTGACCCTTCAAATGTGGTCACTTGGGTGATGGGATCAAGATAGAAGCTCACTAAGTCAACATCATTAATAACAGAAACCCTGTAAAGGACATGTTAATGACCAATGGTATGATAATGAATGTTGTATCCTTTCAGCAAGTTGAGGTACAATCTCTCCCACTTTCTTAGGGTGTTACTTATGTCACCAACTACAATCTCTCCCACTTTCTTAGGATGTCGCTTATGTCACCAACTACAATCTCTACCACCTTTCTTAGGGTGTTGCTTATGTCACCAACTACAAGCTCTACCACCTTTCTTAGGATGTCATTTATGTCACCAACTACAACCTCTACCACCTTTCTTAGGATGTCGCTTATGTCACCAACTACAATCTCTACCACCTTTCTTAGGGTGTTGCTTATGTCACCAACTACAAGCTCTACCACCTTTCTTAGGATGTCATTTATGTCACCAACTACAACCTCTACCACCTTTCTTAGGATGTCGCTTATGTCACCAACTACAATCTCTACCACCTTTCTTAGGGTGTTGCTTATGTCACCAACTACAAGCTCTACCACCTTTCTTAGGATGTCATTTATGTCACCAACTACAACCTCTACCACCTTTCTTAGGATGTCGCTTATGTCACCAACTACAATCTCTACCACCTTTCTTAGGGTGTTGCTTATGTCACCAACTACAAGCTCTACCACCTTTCTTAGGATGTCATTTATGTCACCAACTACAAGCTCTACCACCTTTCTTAGGATGTCATTTATGTCACCAACTACAATCTCTACCACCTATCTTAGGATGTCACTTATGTCACCAACTACAACCTCTGCCAACTTTCTTCTAATATAGAATATCACCAACTACTACTTCTACCACCTTTCCTAGATTATCACCAACTAAAATCTCTACCACCTTTCCTAGAATATCACCAACTAAAATCGCTACCACCTTTCCTAGAATATCACCAACTACAACCTCTACCACCTTTCCTAGAATATCACCAATTACAACCTCTACCACCTTTCCTAGAATATCACCAACTACTACCTCTACCACATTTCTTAGAATATCACCAATTACAACCTCTACCACCTTTCCTAGAATATTACCAATTACAACATCTACCACATTTCCTAGAATATTACCAATTACAACATCTACTACATTTATTAGAATACCAGTACCATTTATTGCACCTTCCACTAAATTCTAACTTTCCATAGGTCAAAGGCGGTCATGGGTGACCCTACATGAGACTGTGGAGAGTCAGTAAATATCTTCTGTACATGTAGGGTCAGTAGAAAAATGGCGGCTTTCTAAAATTCTAGATTCAGACTTTTAAAAGTGTTTAATTGTTTTCTGAACTTACTTTAGCTAATGAATTAGCGTCAAAATGATATTCGAATGAAACGACAGCCTACGAGCTTCTAGTTCGCCGTCAGTAACATAACATAAAATATATTTGTTGCTTACACCGGCCGCAGTAACATAAATGTCAAGGTTGATGAAAATGAGGAAGTTTAAATACTGAAAAGATACTGGTAGGTTCTTCATGCCAGCAGTCATCCCCGAACTTTACATTTTGAAGCCGATTTATTTGACTAAAATAAAAATTATGTTCATAAAAAATTAAGTGCTTAAAATTCTGAATTGATACAATAATGCCAATATATTTTTAATTAAAGACACAACCTGCCACTGTTATGTTTTATTTGGAGTTAGGAATGCTGTACTGTACTTATACTGATGTTTAGTTTACACAAATTTGTTTTAGCTCGATTGTGCAAAACAAGTTCTTGCAACTTATATATTAATCTCCAGGCCTCATTCCTGGTGGAATCCATCGCCACCAGGGAGAGAGAAGAGGAAATGTGGTGCTTAAAGACACAATCGTAACGGCTTCAGTGGGGCTAGAACTTCAGGCCTTTTGCACAAGAAGCGAACGCGCTATCGCGACTGATGTCCCAACCTGCACCCAATAGTTCTCTTCCTCTTGCATTTTATTATCAGTTTATATAACCACTTTGGTTCGAAAATACTGAACAGTGGAAGACCTCCAGTTGTGTTTTGCCATTTATATACCACATATTAATATTAGCCATTTATATATAGAGTTTTTTGTCTATGAGAAGAAAATTGAGTCATTTCTTTTTCATAATTGTTGATTATTTTCATTGATTTACGGTTTTATTCACACATCCTCCTGTCATTTTGTAATTTTCGGTAGCAAAACCTCTATTTTTCCCTCACTATATAAATCATTTATAAGTACAGTCAAACCTGTCTTAAGTGGCCAGCCAAGGGAGTGGTAGAAATTGGCTGTTTAATACAGGTTAAATGCTGAACCAATTGCCACAGTGGGAGTTTGGTTACTGACTGCTTAATAGAGGTTGACTGCTTAATAGAGGTGACTGCTAACACAGGTTTGACTGTATATAAATCATTTATAAGTATAATTTTGATGCATTTTCACTGAATGAGAGGGACAGTGGGGGCAGTTGAGACAATTTCTAACATATTTCCAGGTAACTGTGAAAAAAAATCTACAGATGAAAGAATTTGAAAAATGTATAAAGGGTTCTTTAGTAGTTAACTGGCAGCTGATTTCCAGATCTTCCATTAATGCATGTGTCAGGTATAGATAGATAAAAGGAATTAAAAATAAGAATCTCCGAGATAAAATGGCAGTACACTCTCTTACAGCTGTATAATAAAAATATTATTAGGGTTTCTGTTGAAAGGTTTTTAGCTCAGCTGTTCAATGAAAACTGGACCGATGTTGTGTGCTTCAGGTGGTGGGAGCTTCAAGTGGTGGGAGCTTCAGGTGGTTGTGGGAGCTTCAGGTGGTTGTGGGAGCTTCAGGTGGTTGTGGGAGCTTCAGGTGGTTGTGGGAGCTTCAGGTGGTTGTGGGAGCTTCAGCAGGTTGTGGGAGCTTCAGGTGGTTGTGTGAGCTTCAGGTGGTGGGAGCTTCAGGTTGTGGGAGCGGTGGTGGTGGGATGCGAGGAAATGATGCAACCCAATAATTATGGTTGCAAAATGGTAGTCAAATTTATTGTTATTAAAAATAAATGTTTGTTTTAACAGCTCAATGTATGAGCAGGGATACAGCACATGTTGACATTATGTACTTTACTGTGACCTAGCAACCTTTGTCCAGGGCATACAGCATACAGATCCCGTGTCTGCCCTATGCTCCCTCGCAATCTACACACAGATCCCGTGTCTGCCCTATGTTCCCTCGCAATCTGCACACAGATCCCGTGTCTGCCCTATGTTCCCTCGCAATTTGCACACAGATCCCGTGTCTGCCCTATGTTCCCTCGCAATCTGCACACAGATCCCGTGTCTGTCCTATGCTCCCTCGCAAGCTGCACACAGATCCGTGTCTGCCCTATGTTCCCTCGCAATCTGCACACAGATCCCATGTCTGTCCTATGCTCCCTCGCAAGCTGCACACAGATCCCGTGTCTGCCCTATGTTCCCTCGCAATCTGCACACAGATCCCGTGTCTGCCCTATGCTCCCTCGCAAGCTGCACACAGATCCCGTGTCTGTCCTATGCTCCCTCGCAATCTGCACACAGATCCCGTGTCTGCCCTATGCTCCCTCGCAATCTGCACACAGATCCCGTGTCTGTCCTATGCTCCCTCGCAATCTGCACACAGATCCCGTGTCTGCCCTATGCTCCCTCGCAATCTGCACACAGATCCCGTGTCTGTCCTATGCTCCCTCGCAAGCTGCACACAGATCCCGTGTCTGTCCTATGTTCCCTCGCAAGCTGCACACAGATCCCGTGTCTGCCCTATGCTCCCTCGCAATCTGCACACAGATCCCGTGTCTGTCCTATGCTCCAAGGTTACAGGTTTACTTGGTGATGTTGTCGTCATGGGTATGACCCTTTCATCCATTGTACATTATAGGACCCGACCCGTTGGTTCCCTCGGTAATCTGGGTACAATTCCACTGGGGGGTCTCGATTTATTTCATATGTGGAAGCTATCCAGTTGGCTTTCGGAAGGTCGGTGGTTCTACCTGGGTGCCCGTCCATTCCTGAACTATTAAATACTGCCTGGAGGGGCACCGGATCTCCACCACTAATAGCTGGAAAGTCGCCATATAACCTAAACTGTTGGTGCGACGATAAACCCCAAAGACAAAAAGAATTCGGGTACCATTCATTTGACTTAAAAATGGGCAACAAAACCCTATGAACCCAGATACAACAAATATCCACCGCTGCAAAGCAGATTCAACGTTAAGCACAAATTGTATAACTGAAGGTGAGTCACAGTTCTTTCCACCGGCTTTGTGTTTTGTTGCCTCGACAGTTTACAGTGAAGATAATGTGTGGTATCAGATTGCACAGGGTGATAGTGTAATTGGACAATGGTCAAAAAAACATGTTCACAGAACACTGGCCACTTGTAAACCTTTAACTATTGGTACTTAAGGAAAATAGAACTCCCCTATCCCTGAGAAGTGAGGCTGGTTATATGGAGAGATTTATCATTTACCTGCCTAGTATAAAGACTCCATAGAGTTCCAGCCATGGGAATTTTCATGAATTAAAGTGTATATTTAAATCATACTAATTGACTGGTTCCAGGGAATTTCCTGCTAAATTTTGTATTTATCCTGATCTTTGTTACATCTTTGTCTACAGACTGGGAAGTGTTTTAATCTATTATTTAATTCATTTTTGGCCTTATTTTTTTTTATCAGGATATTTTTGTCTACAGTAAAAATGTAAGTACGAGTTATTTTACAGATTTCGAGTTATTTTACTGATTTGGTGTAAAAGTGATTCAAATAATAATTATTGCAATAGGTTTTACTTCAATTTGCTTTATTTCCTGAGATATGTTGTTAAAAATTTTAAGCAAAAAGTTGTCTTTAAAAAATGATTGAAATAATTATCATTATCTGGAACTACTTTATTCTGAGGGATTTTCGTCCAAAATTTAGTAGCTTAAAGCACCACAGCCAGAATTAAATCAAGCTGTTAATTATTTAGTGTTAAAATGTTGCCTGTGTTGGTTAGTTGACCATCACTTTATTTCTATTCATGTATATTGATTAAAGGAAGACAAGACTGAATAAAGATTCTAATAATTATGAACGAGAGTTTTATTTATTTACATGTATACTGGATACATTTTGCTTAAATTTATCAATAAATAAAATGGTAAAAATAATGACCAGTTTATTAGACACATTTATAACAAATTAATTTCATAATTATTGTTAATGTACATGACTGTATCTATATATTTCATAATTATTGTTAATGTACATGACTGTATCTATATATTTCATAATTATTGTTAATGTACATGACTGTATCTATATATTTCATAATTATTGTTAATGTACATGAATCTATCTCTATATAGATATATAACATATGACTATAGATAATGGACAGTCACATGACGCACAGTATTCTGTATCTATATATAGATATATATATACATGACTATAGATAATGGACATGACTGTATTCTATATCTATATATAGATATATATATACATGACTATAGATAATGGACATGACTGTATTCTATATCTATTTATAGATATATAACATATGACTATAGATAATGGACAGTCACATGATGCACAGTATTCTGTATCTATATATAGATATATATACATGACTAAAGATAATGGACATGACTGTATTTTATATCTATTTATAGATATATAACATATGACTATAGATAATGGACAGTCACATGACTCACAGTATTCTGTATCTATATATAGATATATATATATATATATACATGACTATAGATAATGGACATGACTGTATTCTATATCTATATATAGATATATATATACATGACTAAAGATAATGGACATGACTGTATTTTATATCTATTTATAGATATATAACATATGACTATAGATAATGGACAGTCACATGACTCACAGTATTCTGTATCTATATATAGATATATACATGATAATAGATAATGGACATTACTGTATTCTATATCTATATATAGATATATATACATGACTATAGATAATGGACATGACTGTATTCTATATCTATATATAGATATATACATGACTATAGATAATGGACATTACTGTATTCTATATCTATATATAGATATATACATGACTATAGATAATGGACATGACTGTATTCTATATCTATATATAGATATATATACATGACTATAGATAATGGACATGACTGTATTCTATATCTATATATATATACCTGACTATAGATAATGGACATTACTGTATTCTATATCTATATATAGATATATACATGACTATAGATAATGGACATGACTGTATTCTATATCTATATATAGATATATATATACATGACTATAGATAATGGACATTACTGTATTCTATATCTATATATAGATATATATACATGACTATAGATAATGGACATGACTGTATTCTATATCTATATATAGATATATATACATGACTATATATAATGGACATGACTGTATTCTATATCTATATATAGATATATATACATGACTATATATAATGGACATTACTGTATTCTATATCTATATATAGATATATACATGACTATAGATAATGGACATGACTGTATTCTATATCTATATATAGATATATATACATGACTATAGATAATGGACATTACTATATTCTATATCTATATATAGATATATATACATGACTATAGATAATGGACATGACTGTATTCTATATCTATATATAGATATATATACATGACTATAGATAATGGACATGACTGTATTCTATATCTATATATAGATATATACATGACTATAGATAATGGACATGACTGTATTCTATATCTATATATAGATATATACATGACTATTGATAATGGACATGACTATATTCTATATCTATATATAGATATATATACATGACTATAGATAATGGACATGACTGTATTCTATATCTATATATATATACCTGACTATAGATAATGGACATTACTGTATTCTATATCTATATATAGATATATACATGACTATAGATAATGGACATGACTGTATTCTATATCTATATATAGATATATATATACATGACTATAGATAATGGACATTACTGTATTCTATATCTATATATAGATATATATACATGACTATAGATAATGGACATGACTGTATTCTATATCTATATATAGATATATATACATGACTATATATAATGGACATGACTGTATTCTATATCTATATATAGATATATATACATGACTATATATAATGGACATTACTGTATTCTATATCTATATATAGATATATACATGACTATAGATAATGGACATGACTGTATTCTATATCTATATATAGATATATATACATGACTATAGATAATGGACATTACTATATTCTATATCTATATATAGATATATATACATGACTATAGATAATGGACATGACTGTATTCTATATCTATATATAGATATATATACATGACTATAGATAATGGACATGACTGTATTCTATATCTATATATAGATATATACATGACTATAGATAATGGACATGACTGTATTCTATATCTATATATAGATATATACATGACTATTGATAATGGACATGACTATATTCTATATCTATATATAGATATATATACATGACTATAGATAATGGACATGACTGTATTCTATATCTATATATAGATATATATACATGACTATTCTATATATAGATATATATACATGACTATAGATAATGGACATTACTGTATTCTATATCTATATATAGATAATATACATGACTATAGATAATGGACATTACTGTATTCTATATCTATATATATATATATATACATGACTATTCTATATCTATATATATATAGATATATACATGACTATAGATAATGGACATGACTGTATTCTATATCTATATATAGATATATATACATGACTATAGATAATGGACATTACTATATTCTATATCTATATATAGATATATATACATGACTATGGATAATGGACATGACTGTATTCTATATCTATATATAGATATATATACATGACTATAGATAATGGACATGACTGTATTCTATATCTATATATAGATATATATACATGACTATTGATAATGGACATGACTGTATTCTATATCTATATATAGATATATACATGACTATAGATAATGGACATGACTGTATTCTATATCTATATATAGATATATACATGACTATAGATAATGGACATGACTATATTCTATATCTATATATAGATATATATACATGACTATAGATAATGGACATGACTGTATTCTATATCTATATATAGATATATACATGACTATTCTATATATAGATATATATACATGACTATAGATAATGGACATTACTGTATTCTATATCTATATATAGATATATACATGACTATAGATAATGGACATGACTATATTCTATATCTATATATAGATATATATACATGACTATAGATAATGGACATGACTGTATTCTATATCTATATATAGATATATATACATGACTATTCTATATATAGATATATATACATGACTATAGATAATGGACATTACTGTATTCTATATCTATATATAGATATATATACATGACTATAGATAATGGACATTACTGTATTCTATATCTATATATAGATATATATACATGACTATTCTATATCTATATATAGATATATATACATGACTATTCTATATCTATATATAGATATATATACATGACTATTCTATATCTATATATAGATATATATACATGACTATAGATAATGGACATTACTGTATTCTATATCTATATATAGATATATATACATGACTATTCTATATCTATATATAGATATATATACATGACTATAGATAATGGACATGACTGTATTCTATATCTATATATATATATACCTGACTATGAGAGTGATTAATATAAGTTGTTAAAACTTCCTTCGCAATCGTTGTAAAACAAATAAAGTTTAAACTTAAACCATGTTTTATTTGACTATAAATAACAAAAATACATAAATAAATAGTATTCTAACATGATGAGAATATCGAAAAAGCGCAAAAGTAGTTGTAGTGTTAGTTTTTAGAGTTTGTAATGTTTAACGCCACCCGCTAAGCCATGTTTTATTGCAGATTTGTAATGTTTAACGCCACCCCGCTAAACCATGTTTTATTGCAGATTTGTAATGTTTAACGCCACCCCGCTAAACCATGTTTTATTGCAGATTTGTAATGTTTAACGCCACCCCGCTAAACCATGTTTTATTGCAGATTTGTAATGTTTAACGCCACCTGCTAAGCCATGTTTTATTGCAGATTTGTAATTTGTAATGTTTAACGCCACCTGCTAAGCCATGTTTTATTGCAGATTTGTAATTTGTAATGTTTAACGCCACCTGCTAAGCCA
Organism: Archivesica marissinica; assembly: GCA_014843695.1. Taxonomy (NCBI): domain Eukaryota; kingdom Metazoa; phylum Mollusca; class Bivalvia; order Venerida; family Vesicomyidae; genus Archivesica; species Archivesica marissinica. The sequence continues at coordinate 26,042,624 of CM026402.1, read as the reverse complement.
TGTTTTATTGCAGATTTGTAATTTGTAATGTTTAACGCCACCTGTGTGTTTTTTGGTTTGTTTTGTTGTTTGAGCTAAGCCATGTTTTATTGCAGATTTGTAATTTGTAATGTTTAACGCCACCAGCTAAGCCATGTTTTATTGCAGATTTGTAATGTTTAATGCCACCTGCTAAACCATGTTTCATTGCAGATTTAAACACGGTGAATTCTTTCTTTGTATATACATGTACAGACAAAATGCCGAGCCATGTTAGAATGAATTAATTTTAATGTTCTGTTGTTTCAACAAGTGCTTGTATCTGGTTGTACCTGGTTGTATCTGGTTGTACCTGGTTGCATCTGGTTGAATCTGGTTGTATCTGGTTGTACCTGCTTGTATCTGCTTGTATCTGCTTGTATCTGCTTGTATCTGGTTTTACCTGGTTGTACCTGGTTGTACCTGGTTGTGTCTACTTGTACCTTGTTGTATCTGGTTGCATATTGTGAGATACAATGTACATTAGAGTTGTATTCATTTTATACATGACAGGATCAAGATGGGTCCAGTTTTGTAGGAGAAGTCATTTCTTCCTCCAGAAGACATTAAGGAGAATTGTGAAAATTTAGGGAGAAATGGGAGAGACTAGAGTTTCCCCCCGGCTGCTTATAGTAGTAAAAACATATTTAGTCAATGTTTGCATGGCATAGGAACTATTGACTTATTTGTATTTAGAAAAGCTTGAGTCCGCCTCCGTGGTCGAGGGGTTAAGGTCGCTGACTTGTATACCACTGTAACCTATCATCACTGATGGTCACGGGTTCGAGCCCCGCTCAGGCCGTGTCTCATTTATATGAAAAAGTTGGCAGTTTCTTACGGAGGTTGGTGCACCCAAGTACTGGTTAACCGCTGGAGCCTGCCCAGGAAAGGTGTTGTTAGGTAAACTGCCCGCCGGCGATATAGCCCAAAATGGTGCTGATGCAGGCGTAAAACCAGAAATATAACATAACATAAGACAAGCTTGTGCGAAGGTAATGTAGCATTGGGTTAATGTAATATATTCACCCAGATCTTAACCCTTTCCTTCATAGAGATTTAGGCTAATATACTATTATATCTCCATACAAACGACAGCCATTTAGCTATCATGCAGTGGATAGGTAGTCGCCATATATATCCCACCTCCATAGATATTATTGGGACTACATGATATTCTGGAACATTGGTTTGGCTACTACATTGTCGATGTATGTCGTATTGGTAATGGCGTCAAGAGGTGCTTCTATGAGGGAAAGGGTTTATGAACATTGGTTTGGCTACTACATTGTCAATGTATGTGGTATTGGTAATGGCGTCAAGAGGTGCTTCTATGAGGGAAAGCGTTCATGAACATTGGTTTGGCTACTACATTGTCAATGTATGTCGTATTGGTAATGGCGTCAAGAGGTGCTTCTATGAGGGAAAGAGTTTATGAACATTGGTTTGGCTACTACATTGTCAATGTATGTCGTATTGGTAATGGCGTCAAGAGGTGCTTCTATGGGGGAAAGAGTTTATGAACATTAATTGGTTTGGCTACTACATTGTCAATGTATGTGGTATTGGTAATGGCGTCAAGAGGTGCTTCTATGGGGGAAAGAGTTTATGAACATTGGTTTGGCTACTACATTGTCAATGTATGTCGTATTGGTAATGGCGTCAAGAGGTGCTTCTATGGGGGAAAGAGTTTATGAACATTGGTTTGGCTACTACATTGTCAATGTATGTCATATTGGTAATGGCGTCAAGAGGTGCTTCTATGAAGGAAAGCGTTCATGAACATTGGTTTGGCTACTACATTGTCAATGTATGTCGTATTGGTAATGGCGTCAAGAGGTGCTTCTATGGGGGAAAGAGTTTATGAACATTAATTGGTTTGGCTACTACATTGTCAATGTATGTGGTATTGGTAATGGCGTCAAGAGGTGCTTCTATGGGGGAAAGAGTTTATGAACATTGGTTTGGCTACTACATTGTCAATGTATGTCGTATTGGTAATGGCGTCAAGAGGTGCTTCTATGGGGGAAAGAGTTTATGAACATTGGTTTGGCTACTACATTGTCAATGTATGTCATATTGGTAATGGCGTCAAGAGGTGCTTCTATGAGGGAAAGCGTTCATGAACATTGGTTTGGCTACTACATTGTCAATGTATGTCGTATTGGTAATGGCGTCAAGAGGTGCTTCTATGAGGGAAAGAGTTTATGAACATTGGTTTGGCTACTACATTGTCAATATATGTGGTATTGGTAATGGCGTCAAGAGGTGCTTCTATGAGGGAAAGGGTTAAACAGAAGTGTACATCAACCCAACATGCCATTGCTGTTTTTACTGCTCGACCTTGACATGATAAGAGATTCAAATAAATCTAGTGACCGCCCATTTTGTTTTTATCAGAATCACCACCGTTGATTGGCAGGATACTGTTCTACTGTTCTACTGATCATACAGTTTACCCACTCAGAGTTCCTGGTGTTTGAACTTGTGTGTAGACTCGCTCTAAATGGGGAATTAGCGTGGTAGAGCAGAGTAGTCTACATGCAGTGGTGGCATATGAAGGGGTCAGTCCATGGTCTGTGGTGTATGGTCAATTAAACCAATCCTAGTTTATATATATACAATTGTCCAGCAGTAACGATAATTAACACAGATTGAAGTTCAAGTTAATTATGTAGGTGCTTTAATGTTGTCCATATATAGTTGATAGTTACAAAATTAACATAAAGTCCTGTAGCAGATTAAGACACTAATGTGGCTAGCATTATGCCACTAAATGATACATTGTATTAACAGTAGCTGCTTTATGCTACTAAAAATGTAAGTGTCTACTTCAGGAGCTCAAACGTAACTAACTTTCTGTGTGTGTTTTACGTTTATTTATCGTCGCTACCAGTTACCCATATGAGCGACGCCTCCTGAAGAGATTAGTCATTTTAGATTTTGGAGGATAGTGCAATGATACAGACAGAGACCCATTCCAGAGTCTTCTCTGGTTCTTTAACGTGCACGGTGTAAAGCACCGACACAAGACCTCGGTTTAACGTCCCATCTGAAAGACTTAATTTTATTAGGGTCAGACGGGGGGATTGAACCTGCAATCCCTGGATTACCAGTCCAGTGTGTTAACTACTGGACACTACAGATCCGTCTGTACTAACTTTCTAGCAATCTCAAAGTTTTTTATTCTGTGGCGTTATCCAATCAAAACGGTTCAAAATACCAGCCAATAATATTATATTAGACATTGACCAATCATATAAGACCTTTTCATAGATCAGGCTTATTTAAAATGTCAAAATAACTTGATAAAATATAGCAGATGTGGCTTCTAGCAATTTCCTGCCAGTATGATAAACTTATCACTAACTGGTTAAGATTATAATCAAATCTCTGATTGTACAAAAGGCATGTAATATGTTAAGGAAACCATAAATATTAATGTCAACTATGACAACTGTTCTAAGACATGTTATAGATAATAATATCAGATAACATCTGCTTAAGAAAATGTATTAGTGATCTACTTTTTATAAAATATAATGTAAAACTCATCATTATACAAAGAATCTAACTAATTGAAATTATAGGAATGAAATAATACAATGACTATGTAACAAAAGAATTTGATAGAAATTCTGACAGTTACACATGTCTTGGCATGAAACTAGAACTTCAAATCATTAGTGTGGATAGAAAGTGTGTCTTGGATATAAGTCTGACTTGCAGCCGTTTACACTAGCATGGATAGAAAGTATGTCTTGAATAAGTCTGACTTGCAGCCACTTACACTAGCATGGATAGAAAGTGTGCCTTGAATAAGTCTGACTTGCAGCCACTTACACTAGCGTGGATAGAAAGTGTGCCTTGAATAAGTCTGACTTGCAGCCACTTACACTAGCATGGATAGAAAGTGTGCCTTGAATAAGTCTGACTTGCAGCCACTTACACTAGCGTGGATAGAAAGTGTGCCTTGAATACCGGTAAGTCTGACTTGCAGCCACTTACACTAGCATGGATAGAAAGTGTGCCTTGAATAAGTCTGACTTGCAGCCACTTACACTAGCATGGATAGAAAGTGTGCCTTGAATACCGGTAAGTCTGACTTGCAGCCACTTACACTAGCGTGGATAGAAAGTGTGCCTTGAATAAGTCTGACTTGCAGCCACTTACACTAGCGTGGATAGAAAGTGTGCCTTGAATAAGTCAGACTTGCAGCCGCTTACATATGTGTGTTTTACGTTGATAATGATCAAATTAAGTATTGATAATAACTCTTTGGTTTGTTTGCAACTTTCTGTGGTCCCACTAGAGGGGTAGACATTTTTAATTCAAACCAATTTAAGTTGATTCTATTTGATAGGATTCCAATGTAAACTCTACTGGACTAATTCTGGCAGATTACAGACTGGCTTGTAAATGACTCACCTTGCTGTGTAGCAGGAAATCTGGATGTGTGTATGTTCGCAATTTAAAATGGGGGGGTTCTTGCGATTTTTAATATTTTATAGTACACAAACCGTCTAATCCAATTAAGAAAAATGCTCCCATCTAAAACAAACAGTATTAGTCAAAATTGTGTGTTTGTTTTTATAAGCTACATGTATCAAGTATACAGTGGTTCTACTGGAGAAAATAAAATTGTCGCCACTTTTTTAACCCCTAATCTCCCTCTGTTGATCTTACTACCCCCCCCCCCCCACATCTACTGCATTTTTATTGTTTGCCCCATTCTCTGTTCTAAATATTTACAGTTGCTACCATCTGTTTACAATTGACTCGATAGTATTAGTATAATGGTCATATACTATAAGTTAATATTATGCAAGACCTCCACATCTTTCTTTACTGTTTAGTGATGTGAAGGAATTTAACCCATTCAACCCCAAGTATCTGACATGGACTGGTGCATGCTATTCATAAACCAATAAATGAATCAGAAAATCACATTTGGACAAGTTCATTTATCAAAATGGGTAATTATGTCTAAAAATAGTCATATCACTGGCAAAAAGTGCAGATCCTGATGAGACGGCTCGTCACGAGCCGGCTCATCTGGATCTACACTTTTCATAAGCCTATTTAGAGGCCTGTGGGGTTGAAAGGGTTAATATAAGTTATATACACGTACAATGAATCTTAAACAAATCCATCACCGTATTAATAAATATTTATTGAAAAAAGTGATGTCAAATAGCCCCTAATAATCGTTTTAAACATTGAATTATTTCAGTGCTCACGGAAAATGACACACTCCTGGTCTTGTCCCCTCTGAAAATGGACATCACAATCCTGAGTTGTGTGTGTTTTATGTTTATTTATCGTCGCTACCGGTTGCCCGTATGAGTGACACCTCCTGAAGAGATTAGTCATTTTAGATTTTGGAGAATAGTGCAATGATACAGACAGAGACCCATTCCAGAGTCTCGTCTGGTTCTGTTATGTGCATGGTGTAAAGCACCGACACGAGACCTCGGTTTAATGTCCCATCTGAAAGACTGTTAATTTTATTAGGGTCAGACTGGGGATCGAACCTGATTTAAGGTTGACAGGCCCCTATATATAAACATGTTGCTATATTCAAGTGTAGGGTAGCTTACCGTAACCCATTCAACACCAAGTAACTGACATGGACTGGTCCATGGTATGTTTAGACCAATAAATTAATAAGAAAATTTCATTTGGACCAGTTCATTTATCAAAATGGTTATTTTGTCTAAAAATAGTACATGTAATATTACTGGCAAAAAGTGCAGATCCTGATGAGACGGCTCGTCACGAGCCGGCTCATCTGGATCTACACTTTTTGTAAGCCTATTTAGAGGTCTGTGGTGTTGAAAGGGTTAAATAGGCCTCTCATTTCTCCATAAATATGATTGTCAGTACTGAGTGACACAAGCTTTGTGCAGCAGACAGTTAGCTTTTATTATTAGAACACCACTATATTTTAGGTGTCACACAACACCTCATATTTTATAAACACTACCACCATGCTTTGATTACTGTCTGGTATATTCGAGGTCAATGACCAGTGGCAGTGTAGTTTAATTAACCCATTCAACACCAAGTAACTGACATAGACTGATGGCATGATATTTTCAAACCAATAAATTAATAAGAAAATTACATTTGGAACAGTTTATTTATCAAAATGGGTAATTTTTGTCTAAAAATAGTAATATTACTGGCAAAAAGTGCAGATCCTGATGAGATGGCTCATCATGAGCCGGCTCATCTGGATCTACACTTTTTGTAAGCCTATTGAGAGGTCTGTGGTGTTGAAAGGGTTAACAGTGATTGATAACTGAACAAAAATGTCCAACAAATCTTTATTTTATTTTTTGCCAATTCCTTTCTTTTTTCGCCAAATGTGGAAATGGCGAGAACCCTTGTATGTGGAAATGGCGACCGTCGGCGGGAACCCTGGTATGACTACATGTAACAATGGTCACCTACATGTACAGACAGGTCAGTGGACCAGTGGTTAACACGGACAGAGAAATCGCAGGTCTGACCGTAGTAATACCGTATATTCCCTATTTTACGCCCCTGTGTGATGCATTTGGCCAAGTGGGTGCATAAATTAGATCCCGTTTTTTTACATATAGTCCCCTTTCTCCTGCAAGGTTACTGACTGTTTTTGACACCTTTGAAGTTCCTGGACTAGACAAGATGTTTTCAATTGCAAGGTCATTAAATTTTATTGAACTTATCTGACCAATCAGCGAGAGCTTATATCTAAAAATAGTATTAAGTATACCACCCGTAATTGGTAAATTTTTATTTTTTAATATTTAAAAAATTCGGGGGGGGGGGGGGGGAGGCTAAATTAGGGTAGGGCAGTAAAAGGAAATATACGGTATTAATTCTTTCAGATAGGACTATAAACCGAGTACATGTACCGGTGCTATGCACTGAGCATAGGACTATTCACCAAGTACATGTACCGGTGCTATGCACTGAGCATAGGACTATAAACCGAGTACATGTACCGGTGCTATGCACTAAGCATAGGACTATAAACCGAGTACATGTACCGGTGCTATGCACTGAGCATAGGACTATAAACCGAGTACATGTACCGGTGCTATGCACTAAGCATAGGACTATAAACCGAGTACATGTACCGGTGCTATGCACTAAGCATAGGACTATAAACTGAGTACATGTACCGGCGCTATGCACTAAGCATAGGACTATAAACCGAGTACATGTACCGGTGCTATGCACTAAGCATTGGACTATAAACCGAGTACATATACCAGTGCTATGCACTGAGCATAGGACTATAAACCGAGTACATGTACCGGTGCTATGCACTGAGCATAGGACTATAAACCGAGTACATGTACCGGTGCTATGCACTGAGCATATGTAACACTACCAGTGATGCTTCTGCAATTAGAGTGTTCTTCTGTCACTATCATCCAAAAATAATATGACTAATATTTTTCTGGCGGCATTGCTCCGATTAACCAGCGGGTGGCGATAAATAAACATACATGTATCAGAAAAAACCTTCCCAGTGTGTATATTTACGTCGGACAGTAATTGAATTCACCAATTAATTGCTGCAAGGTCCACCAGATTGTATATATAATTATATAGTCGTGTATAATGCAACAGCAAGTTTCCATAACATGCATATAATTGTGAATAATTAATGTTGTATTTAGCAAGACCGGCTATATTTATAATGCTAAAGCTGTTTTCAGCATATGAACTTTTCTAAACCCTGCAGGGACTTAAGAGATCAAATCTAATTAGGATTGGTTTTTCAGATGTATTTAGTGCAAACAGGGCGTTCTTTAATTGATACAAACAAGACTATTTCATTGATGCAAAGAGGACTTTATTTCATTGATACAGTACAAACATGACTTTATTTAATTGATGCAAACAGGACTTTATTTAATTGATACAATTACAGGACTTTATTTAATTGATATATACAGGACTTTATTTTTTATTGATACATACAGGACTTTCTTTAATTGATACATGCAGGACTTTATTTAATTGATTCAAATACAGATACACACAGATATACATGTATTATTAGAGTGCAACAGTGTAACTAGATATACATGTATTATTAGAGTGCAACAGTGTAACTAGATATACATGCATTATTAGAGTGCAACAGTGTAACTAGATATACACGCATTATTAGAGTGCAACAGTGTAACTAGATATACATGTATTATTAGAGTGCAACAGTGTAACTAGATATACATGTATTATTAGAGTGCAACATTGTAACTAGATATACATGTATTATTAGAGTGCACCAGTGTAACTAGATATACATGCAGTATTAGAGTGCAACAGTGTAACTAGATATACATGTATTATTAGAGTGCCAGACTGTATCACGTAAACTATACATTTGGAGTATATGTGTGTTGGAGTGTTACTTGAGTATGTGTGTGTTGGAGTGTTACTTGAGTATGTGTGTGTTGGAGTGTTACTTGAGTATGTGTGTGTTGGAGTGTTTCTTGAGTATGTGTGTGTTGGAGTGTTACTTGAGTATGTGTGTGTTGGAGTGTTACTTGAGTATATGTGTGTTGGAGTGTTACTTGAGTATGTGTGTGTTGGAGTGTTACTCGAGTATGTGTGTGTTGGAGTGTTACTTGAGTATGTGTGTGTTGGAGTGTTACTTGAGTATGTGTGTGTTGGAGTGTTACTTGAGTATGTGTGTGTTGGAGTGTTACTTGAGTATGTGTGTGTTGGAGTGTTACTTGAGTATATGTGTGTTGGAGTGTTACTCGAGTATATGTGTGTTGGAGTGTTACTTGAGTATATGTGTGTTGGAGTGTTACTCGAGTATGTGTGTGTTGGAGTGTTACTTGAGTATGTGTGTGTTGGAGTGTTACTCGAGTATATGTGTGTTGGAGTGTTACTTGAGTATATGTGTGTTGGAGTGTTACTCGAGTATGTGTGTGTTGGAGTGTTACTCGAGTATGTGTGTGTTGGAGTGTTACTCGAGTATGTGTGTGTTGGAGTGTTACTCGAGTATGTGTGTGTTGGAGTGTTACTCGAGTATGTGTGTGTTGGAGTGTTACTCGAGTATGTGTGTGTTGGAGTGTTACTCGAGTATGTGTGTGTTGGAGTGTTACTTGAGTATGTGTGTGTTGGAGTGTTACTCGAGTATGTGTGGAGTAAGGAGTGTTACTTGAGTATGTGTGTGTTGGAGTGTTACTTGAGTATGTGTGTGTTGGAGTGTTACTCGAGTATGTGTGTGTTGGAGTGTTACTCGAGTATGTGTGTGTTGGAGTGTTACTTGAGTATATGTGTGTTGGAGTGTTACTTGAGTATGTGTGTGTTGGAGTGTTACTTGAGTATGTGTGTGTTGGAGTGTTACTTGAGTATATGTGTGTTGGAGTGTTACTCGAGTATGTGTGTGTTGGAGTGTTACTCGAGTATGTGTGGAGTAAGGAGTGTTACTCGAGTATGTGTGGAGTAAGGAGTGTTACTCGAGTATGTGTGTGTTGGAGTGTTACTCGAGTATGTGTGTGTTGGAGTGTTACTCGAGTATGTGTGGAGTAAGGAGTGCATCACAAGTGTTTATTTTTATTTAATCATATTTTATTGCAAATCAATAGTACATAATTATGTCATATACATAGAGATACAATACATAGCATGAACATATACAAATGGTTTGGGCCACAAGTTTTAGCAACATTAGATAAGGCCCGCACCAGCAGCACAAGTGTTTATTTTGGAGTGTGATTTGAGTAATTTTGCCTTGGAGTGTGACACAAAAGTAAGTATGTCCTGGAGTGTAGCAGCTCAGGTAAGTGTACTTTAGAGTGTGACAAAAGTAAGTTTGCCTTGGAGTGTGACTAGAGTTTGTGTATGTTAGAGTGTGATATTAAGTTTGTGTGAGTATTCTCCCAAGTGAGAGATCGAGGTGCATGTGTAGATTAGAGATATTGTGACAATGCAAAATGTAAACTTGTCTACATTAATTTTAGCACGCTGTAGGTGAAATAAGCAGATAACAAATGTGTGAATATTTCATCTGATTTTTCCTAGAAAGTCCGACATGACATTTTATTCATATTGTCGGATTCTCTTAAAAAAATGTTAAAAAATTGAAGAAAAAAATATGATTTTTAATATTACAATTTGAATGAAATGTCAAGCCCTACTTGGTGGAAGTTGTGATATCACAGTGGATGCGCGGTCGCTTCAGGTGCGAATGGTTCGGAGCCCCAACAGAGTTCGAGCCCCAATGGAGCCGTATTGATTGTGCCCTTAAGCAAGGCATTTAAATTCCACGATGCCTCTTCTCTCTCCCTCGTTGCGATCGATTCCATCAGGAATGAGGTCTCGAGAGTGATTAATATAAGTTGTAATAACTTGGTTCGCAATCGAGCTAAAATAAATTGTGTATAAACTAAGCCCTACTTTCTAGGAAAGATAAGAAAAAATATTCACACATTTGTTATCTGCTCATTTCACCTACAGCGTGCTAAAGGTTAACCCATTCAACACCAAGTAACTGACAAGGACTGGTCCATGATATTCTTAAACCAATAAATGAATCAGAAAATCACATTTGGACAAGTTCATTTATCAAAATGGGTAATTATGTCTAAAAATAGTAATATTACTGGCAAAAAGTGCAGATCCTGATGAGCCGGCTCATCTGGATCTACACTTTTTGTAAGCCTATTTAGAGGTCTGTGGTGTTGAAAGGGTTAAGGGATCTAATGGGGGTAAATTTGTTTTGATACTTTCAATTACCCTGGTTAACCTTTAAGGAATGTCATAATGATATTTACCACACACGCACACACACTTGATTAGCACACGGCAGGTATACATACACAGATAGTTATGTCTATTCTGACCTACACCAGGTGTTTGAAGTGAAGCAGGTAAATTGATAAATTAACTAATTGTTTATTTGTGTTTAACAACCTAATTTCCTGGTTTAGATCAGAGAAGACACATTATGTAAGTGATAGCTCTCTGGTTGCCAGATACGGGCATTGTGTAAATGTTTGAACATGAATATGATGAATATGGCTGTCTGATTGGCGCAGTGGTTAGCACGCTCGCTTCTCACCAATGCAACCTGGGTTCGATCCTCGGACAGGCAAGTATGTGAGATGGTACGGTGGTCGTCAGATTGGACAGGTGGGTTTTCCCCCTGGGTACTCTGGTTTCCTCCCACATGAATGACCACATTTACGCTTTCATCCGAGCCAACGAGAGAAATTAAGTTTAAAAAAAAAATCTGTTGTAGCTATATAATTATTATATTGGGTATATTATTTAGATTAGAGAAGACGCAATACAGCAGTGAAAATAAATTTCCTCACCAACTAGTTGTGTTACGTGTAGGACGCGGTAACTTTTCCAACTTACTTACCTTTATCAGACTGTCACATACTCGCCCTTACAATTATGAAATGTTTACGCTTTGTATGTTTGATTATTAACTCTTTGCACGCTAGCCGTAAAAATAACGGTCAATATTTGTACGAACTATTTATAGCCTTTGACTCACCCAGCCTGCAGAGTTTGTTCACTATCGATTTGTCACTGCTTACCACAGGTTGTTTAGTTTATACAAATTTATTTTAGCTTGATTGCGAAACAAGTTCCTACAAATGGAACAACTATTAATCACTGTCGAGACCTCATTCCTGAAGCAATCCATCGCAACGAGGGAGAGAGAAGAGGCAACATGGAATTTAAATGCTTTGACTAACGGCACAATCGCAACGGCTCCAGCATGACTTGAATCCGGGCCTTTCACATCTGAAGCTAGTGCGCTACCGCTTCACTATCATGACTTCCACTTTAAATCTTTTCTAACTGTCTGAACCTGTCTCCTGTATTCTATCAAAAGCATATATAATATAATATCTACATTAGATTTATGGCATCAGATGTTAGAAGATGACATTTTATGTGGCTTCTAACAGCGCAACCTCAATTTTGACTACAAACTTCCACACTCCTTTGAAACATAAACTAGTTTTCTATGCAATTTTGTGCAAGTGAATTGTCAACAATGCTTATAGTGCTACATGTAGTACAATTTATCACTGTGTAAAACCATCACTGTATGAAAATCAGTGTCATACAATCATCAAGTTTTGACTGAAATAACTAGCATTCAAGCATGTTTTTATATGAAACATTCATTTTTGTCAAATGCAATGAACATGTGATATGTATGCAGCGCTCAGTTTAAGGGGGCGACATGGGTGAAATAGTCGCTCTAGGGACCCTGATCCCGCCCCGGCCCCTGGGCATCCCACCTATTCGCTAAGAACTTTTTTTAATCGCTTTTGTTTTTTTTACAATTTTCATACAAAATCTTGTCCACTACTCTACACTGGCAATTTGTAAAAGCACTCGTTCTATTCAAATGTGGGAAGTGGCTATATGTGGGCAGCAGGGCTATATATGGGCAGCGGCTATATGTGGGCAGCGGCTATATGTGGGCAGCGGCTATATGTGGGCAGCGGCTATATGTGGGCAGCGGCTATATGTGGACAGCAGGGCTATATGTGGGAAGGGGCTATATGTGGGCAGCGGCTATATGTGGGCAGCAGGGCTATATGTGGGCAGCGGCTATATGTGGGCAGCGGCTATATGTGGGCAGCAGGGCTATATGTGGGCAGCAGGGCTATATGTGGGCAGCGGCTATATGTGGGCAGCAGGGCTATATGTGGGCAGCAGGGCTATATGTGGGCAGCGGCTATATGTGGGCAGCGGCTATATGTGGGCAGCGGGGCTATATGTGGGCAGCAGGGCTATATGTGGGAAGGGGCTATATGTGGGCAGCGGCTATATGTGGGAAGCGGCTATATGTGGGAAGTGATAAAAGTTGTTGTATGGAGTTTATGTGGAGTAAAAGGTTAAATATGTTTTAGAGTGCACTATATGTGTGTTACTTCTATTCAATCACTGCTTGTATGCCAGTAGACCTCTTTAATGGTGTTTTATTATCTGTCCCAGATAACAGGTACTGATAGCATCTAATTTGCCATAATGATTTGGTCTAACTCAGAACATTTTGCTGCACACAGACATTCTAAGGAGCAGATGATTAAAAATGATAGTTACTGTCTTATATTTCTATTCTGCCCATAAGTCAACCTTTTGCTCATCCAAAAGTGTGGTAAAATTAATACATATATGTCAACTTATGGTCAAGAAACAAGCAAAACAAAATTGAAAATGAAAAGAGAAATGTCTAAGAACCCACCAGTCTTCCTAAACAGAATGAACTAATATAAGAAAGATTGTCTAAGAACTCACCAGTCTTCCTAAACAGAATGAACTGTTATAAGAAAGATTGTCTAAGAACTCACCAGTCTTCCTAAACAGAATGAACTAATATAAGAAAGATTGTCTAAGAACCCATCAGTCTTCCTAAACAGAATGAACTGTTATAAGAGAGATTGTCTAAGAACCCACCAGTCGTCCTAAACAGAATGAACTGTTATAAGAGAGATTGTCCAACAACCAACTAGAGTCTTGTTAAAGAGGCACAAACTAATAATTTTTATATACAAATTTATTTTAGCTTGATTGCAAAACAAGTTCTTTCAACTTATATTAATCACTCTGGAGACCTCATTCCTGATGGAATCCATCGCCATGAAGGAGAGAGAAGAGGCAATGTGGAATTTAAATGCCTTGCCTAAGGGCACAATCGTAATGGCTCCAGCGGGGCTAGAACTAATAGAAGAAAGATTGTCTAAGAATAAACTCACCAGAATTTCCTAAACAAAGGGCAGCTAATACTAGCCAAATATAAATGATAAATTGATTTTTTTTTTTGGTGAACTGTGAAAATAAACAGTGAAAATGTATTCAGGAAAGATTAACTGTGGTAATTCAATAACGTTATTAGATAATTTATTGGATAAATGATACAGGTCTACCATAACATGCTTATAAAAAATAATTTAGTGTTGCAGGGATCATTCTAGAGGGCGATGTGGGCGAAATTGTCGCCCTAGGGACCCTGACTTCGCACTTCTCCCTATAAAAAAAAAAAATTATTTTTTGGTTTTACGATTTTCAAACAAAATTTTGTCTAGTAAGATACACTGGCCCATTATAAAGCACTCCTTCTATTCAAATGTTGTATTTAATGGTTGTACTGTGCATTTTAACTCTATTTTGCAGAAGTATATTAAAGAACACCATTTAAGGAAGCGATCACGCGCTTTCTCACTTCTCCCAAAAATTCTGACTTAGAATGAACCCTGGTGTTGGTACTCTATGTCTTTTTGTTTTGTTTGTGTTAATAGTTTTAATATAGCTGGTTGAGACAATTATTTATATCATAAACCATAGAAAAAGGTGATTCACAAACTTTTTATTATTGTTGTGCATCGGCGCTTGTCTTAAGGATTTTTAATGGAATAAAGTTGACTAGATATCTCAAATTGAGCCCAGTGTCATTAAAAAATGAAAGAAAAAACCACAGTGGCAACAAATGTCGACAAAGTACCTGTGACTTATGGAAGTATCCAACTTAATATGAAAATGCTGCAACAAATATTTCTGTTACACGAAATTTTAATTGTTGTCCGAAAACAGGTGCTTGCTCAGGGCGCAATGTTGAATTTACTGTAGTTTTATTTTAAAAGATGTTATGCAATCTGAGTTTAGTCGATCAGGTGCATTAAATGCAAGAATGATCACTTCATGTTCATCTGCTGTAGAAGTGACTGACTACAAGTTCATCATAGATAAACCTTAGAGGACCGAAAACTTGTATGTCCATCATACAATTAGAAAAGTAACTTAGCAAGAGCCTTGTTACCTGGCATCTCTTCATCTTGCTTGCTATAACTTAATAACATAAAAAGAACAACCAAATCTGACCAAATTTACACCCTATAATTATGTTACCCAATACAATCAATATTCCTTACTGGTAGAATTTACACCTTATTCGTTACCCAATACAGTCAATATTGCTTATGGCTTGAATTGACACCCGTATATGTTACCCATTACAGTCAATATTGCTTATGGCTTGAATTGACACCCGTATATGTTACCCATTACAGTCAATATTGCTTATGGCTTGAATTGACACCCATATATGTTACCCATTACAGTCAATTTACGTACTGCTAGAATTTACACCCTATATATATATATACACATTACCCAATACAGTCAATTTACGTACTGCTAGAATTTACACCCTATATATATATATACACATTACACAATACAGTCAATTTACGTACTGCTAGAATTTACACCCTATATATATATACACATTACCCAATACAGTCAATTTACGTACTGCTAGAATTTACACCCTATATATATATACACATTACCCAATACAGTCAATATTCCTTACTGCTAGAATTTACACCCTATATATACACATTATCCAATACAGTCAATTTACGTACTGCTAGAATTTACACCCTATATATATATATATATATACACATACCCAATACAGTCAATTACGTACTGCTAGAATTTACACCCTATATATATATACACATTACCCAATACAGTCAATATTCCTTACTGCTAGAATTTACACCCTATATATAATACACATTACACAATACAGTCAATTTACGTACTGCTAGAATTTACACCCTATATATATACACACATTACCCAATACAGTCAATTTACGTACTGCTAGAATTTACACCCTATATATATATACACATTACCCAATACAGTCAATATTCCTTACTGCTAGAAGTTACACCCTATATATACACATTACCCAATACAGTCAATTTACGTACTGCTAGAATTTACACCCTATATATATATATATATATATATATATATATATAATATATATATATACACATTACCCAATACAGTCAATTTACGTACTGCTAGAATTTACACCCTATATATATATATATACACATTACCCAATACAGTCAATATTCCTTACTGCTAGAATTTACACCCTATATATACACATTACCCAATACAGTCAATTTACGTACTGCTAGAATTTACACCCTATATATATATATACACATTACCCAATACAGTCAATTTACATACTGCTAGAATTTACACCCTATATATATATATACACATTACCCATTACAGTCAATTTACGTACTGCTAGAATTTACACCCTATATATATATACACATTACCCAATACAGTCAATTTACGTACTGCTAGAATTTACACCCTATATATACACACATTACCCAATACAGTCAATTTACGTACTGCTAGAATTTACACCCTATATATATATATATACACGTTACCCAATACAGTCAATATTCCTTACTGCTACAATTTACACCCTTTACGTTACCCAATACTGTCAAAATCGATTGAAACAATTACGGCTCACCTTTAGTTAATATTTCAATTAATGTTCATGTTCCATTGTATCAGATTTACATAGTCAATTACTATAGTGCCGGATTGTTGTATTGGCAGAGGTCGCAATATTTGGGAGAAGTGAGATGGTATTTTTAATAAATTTCAACAAAATAGGGTTAAAACACACAAATACACCTTTATAGTAGAGGGTGCGTTTTGCCAGTGTAGCTTATTTTTGCATGAAAGTTGTAAAAAAAAAGTTACTATCGGTATTTTTTTTATGGAGAAGTGATGACCGCAGGTGGCAATTTCGCGATCACTACTGGGCGGCTATTTCACCCGATTGTCACCATCAAGCTTAAGAATGAGCCCCGATTGGATTCTATTCAATGATTAATATGACACTGTACAAATAGTAGTGTCCGTGGGATCCATTTTCCTTGTCTGCCACTCATTTTATAGCCTGACTGCACAGGCTGTCAGTTAGAAATGTATGTGTCAAAGAAACATGTTGTATTTTTCTCTGCCTGTCACATGTTACAATGTTACAATTAATTGCTTTAATATGTATAAACTATAATACTATGTTACCGAGAATACCTATATGTAGATGGCCAAATATCGTAATATTTGACCTCGCGGTTGAAAATACCAGTTCTTCTCATAAGATACATGCAAAAAATCTACTTCTACAAATTTCACAAAGTCCGACTCCGTGGTCGAGTGGTTAAGGTCGCTGACTTGTATACCACTGTAACCTATCATCACTGATGGTCACGGGTTTGAGCCCAGCTCAGGCCGTGTCTCATTTATATGAAAAAGTTGGCAGTTTCTTACGGAGGTTGGTGCACCCAAGTACTGGTTAACCGCTGGAGCCTGCCCAGGAAAGGTGTTGTTAGGTTTACCTAACAGCACCTTTCCTGGGCAGGCTCCAGCGGTTAACCAGTACATGGTGAACCAACAACCTCTGTAAGAAACTGCCAACTTTTTCAAATAAAGCGGAAACCGTAGTACTTGGAGAAACTCACCTGTCACATTTGCCAAGCACTGTGTGTCTTTATGAACCACATATTTGTAAAATATCACTTAAAAATGTTGGTGTGTTTAAATATTTACGATAGTTACAAGGGTCATGCTGCCTCAGGGTGGATGATCATGAATGTTTGTGGGAAGGTCTCCGCTATGGATCTAGGCGTGGCTAAGGTATGTGCTCTACCGAGTTCCCTCTAGTTTGAGAAAATATGTGCTCTACCGAGTTCCCTCTAGTTTGTGCAGGAGATAATTATGCGCTCTACTGAGGTCCCTCTAGTTTGAGGAGGTATGTGCTCTACTGAGTTCCCTCTAGTTTGTGGAGGAGGTATGTGCTCTACTGAGTTCCCTCTAGTTTGAGAAAATATGTGCTCTACTGAGGTCCCTCTAGTTTGAGGAGAAGATATGTGCTCTACTGAGTTCCCTCTAGTTTGTGGAGGAGATATGTGCTCTACCGAGTTCCCTCTAGTTTGTGGAGGAGATATGTGCTCTACCGAGTTCCCTCTAGTTTGTGGAGGAGATATGTGCTTACCGCGTTCCCTCTAGTTTGTGGAGAAGATATGTGCTCTACCGAGTTCCCTCTAGTTTGTGCAGGAGATATGTGCTCTACCGAGTTCCCTCTAGTTTGTGGAGGAGATATGTGCTCTACCGAGTTCCCTCTAGTTTGTGCAGGAGATATGTGCTCTACCGAGTTCCCTCTAGTTTGTGGAGGAGATATGTGCTCTATCGAGTTCCCTCTAGTTTGTGGAGAAGATATGTGCTCTACCGAGTTCCCTCTAGTTTATGGAGAAGATATGTGCTCTACCGAGTTCCCTCTAGTTTATGGAGGAGATATGTGCTCTACCGAGTTCCCTCTAGTTGGTGGAGAAGATATGTGCTCTACCGAGTTCCCTCTAGTTTGTGGAGGAGATATGTGCTCTATCGAGTTCCCTCTAGTTGGTGGAGGAGATATGTGCTCTACCGAGTTCCCTCTAGTTTGTGGAGGAGATATGTGCTCTACCGCATTCCCTCTAGTTTATGGAGAAGATATGTGCTCTACCGAGTTCCCTCTAGTTTATGGAGAAGATATGTGCTCTACCGAGTTCCCTCTAGTTTGTGGTGAAGATATGTACGCTACTGAGGTCCCTCTAGTTCGTGGAGAAGATACATGCTCTAAAGAGTTCCCTCTAGCTTTGAGCAGAGGCATACAACTCTTATCTTGACTGACCTTTTAAAACATTCACTATTGATCTTCCTAAAACATCAGGGGATTGTGTTTTATACTGCTCTCAGACAAAGCTAGCTCAGCATCAAGCATATTGGATTTTATGTATGTATATATTTATGGTATGTCATCAGTTGGAGAGTCCCTGGATTAGCTGCAGGTGTGCTATACTGTGATTTATGCAATAACGTTTTTGATGGATTTTAGGAAGTAAAATGATATGATAAAAGTTGATAAAAAATGAATGTAAAATCAGATAGAAATTTAGGCTGCTGAGTGATGTCATTGATTATAGTGCACGCTGAGTGATGTGTCATTGATTATAGTGCACGCTGAGTGATGTGTCATTGATTATAGTGCACGCTGAGTGATGTGTTATTGATTGTGTTCCAATTGTATGATGTATTTTATCTGTGGATAGAGTGAATGCCACACCCTCCTGTCTCCCGGAATAGTTTCCATGAGCAAACTTCGATTCATTTCAATCTGTGGGAGTTGGTGATCCAACAGTTAATGTTGGGATGATGTGCAGTGAGGAGATAATGCTGGGTGGGTTAGGCCTATTTATATACCGGAGAATACATAAAGATGATGCATTCTCAGACATCAACTATTTTTTTACATGCAAAATAAAAAGCAAACAATAAAAAGCAAACAATAAAAAGCAAACAAACTATCTTTGTGTTGTTTCCGGGACAACGATGGAAACCACTGCCTTACATTCCATCATGATGTAACGGGTAACTGGTGTGAATGAACACTGCATTGTTTTTTGCTATGTCTGCGAGATTGCTGCAGTTATGAAGGTTTTGGTTCCATGACTCATATTTCTATCATGGTATAAATGAGAAGTGTTGCATCTGGTTTGATGCTGTATTATACATGTAACGTGAAATATGTCAATGTGCCATAAAACACAGCCCAACAAGTACAAATATGGTGTAAATATAACCATTGTGCAACATTACATTAACAAATATGGTGTAAATATACCTGTTGTGCAACATTACATTAACAATACTTTGTGCAAAAACTCAGTTCCCCTTCCCTCCTGTTCGTATTCCTTCGTTTTCTCATCCTGTTTTTATCGTACTAGGAACCAGCAGCCATTTCAAACCAACAGCTCAGGATTTTATATTGCTGGTACATATTTGGACAGTTTTCGCATGTATACTGTATTCCTTAATTCCAAGTGTACAATGCATCACTGTATGACGGAAACACATTTCCCCCCCATACAATACTGATATAATGTTCCTCAAATTGCAATGTAAACATGTGTACTGATATCGAGGATGCTGCAGCATTGTTTGCTGTTCATGAAGCATGGTGCACAGTTATGCTGACGCTCGATATCATATTGTATTTCTGACAAATATTGATGACTAACTGGGCTCTTCCGTAGCTTTTAACCCATTTCATTCTGGATACATTTAAAGGCTTTTGCAAGCAACATAGATCCAGATCAGCCGCTGCGTGCTGATCAGGATCGATGTTTGCTACATAGCCATGTGTCATGATCAGCTGAATAGCAAACAGCATAGAGCCTGATCAGACGGCACGTTCCGTGGGGGCTGATCTGGCTCTATGTTCTTTGCAAATACTGTTTGAATGGTATCCAGAATCAAATGGGTTAATAATGCTAGGCCTTCATTAAAGGGAAAATTGGTCCTTTTAAATGAATTCATACAAATTTGCTTGGATTATTTTTTCAACTCTGTATGCTGGGTAAGATAAATATTGTAGCAGACGACAATTCATTAACGTATTTTTTATGTGTAGCTGAAAACTATCGTGATAGCGCCGTGGATGCGCATTCACTTCAGGTGCGAAAGGTCCAGAGTTTGAGCCCCGCTGGAGCCGTTATGATTGTGCCCTTAGGCAAGGCATTTAAGTTCGACGTTGCCTCTTCTCTCTCCCTCGTGGTGATGGATTCCATTAGGAATGAGGTCTCGAGAGTGATTTATATAAGTTGTAAGAAGTTGTTGAATATGTTTCGCAATCGAGCAAAATTAAATTTGTGTAAACTAAACTGTCGACAGTCAAGAAATTGTGTTGTTACCCCGATACAATTCTAATCAAATTGCATGACATTTTTGACTTGTCATTTCCACTGCTAGCATGCAAAGAGATAGAGTATATGTTTGAAAATATTAATTAGAAACAACCATTGTACACCATTAACGTTTCTATAACTTCAACTTCATACTGCCGAACAATCAGTAATGATTATGATTGGCAGGCGCAGTCTAGAACAGTTTGTTAATCTAAATGTTATGTGCAAGTTAAAAAGATAAAAGGATCTACAAAGCTATAGTTAAAAGCAGACAGTACAAGGATTAGAGAGAGCTCGAGTCCAGTCTGCTAACAAAGGTCAACATCCTACATGTATGCAGATTATAAAAATGGCTGGTGCCAAGATTTTGCAAGCAAATCCATCCGGAGCCATATTGTCTACTAAGCAGGGATACTATAAGTGTCATGCTGTGAAACTACATGTATGTATGTTTCTATGTGAAGAAATGAAAAGTTGATATAATGTCACTGACTGACTGACTCAGTCCAATCTTTATTAAGCAGCCAGCCAAGGGAGTAATGGATAGTGAGTAATGGATAGTGGGTTAATGAAGGTGGTTGCTGCTTAATAGAGGCCACCCTAAATACAGGCTGGTTGCTATACAGAAAGGTTTTACTGTGGTTTGTTATCCACATTCAACATTGTCATACACTAACAGTCTGTCTATGCATTGTCATACACTAACAGTCTGTCTATGCATTGTCATACACTAACAGTCTGTCTATGCATTGTCATACACTAACAGTCTGTCTATGCATTGTCATACACTAACAGTCTGTCTATGCATTGTCATACACTAACAGTCTGTCTATGCATTGTCATACACTAACAGTCTTGTCTATGCATTGTCATACACTAACAGTCTGTCTATGCATTGTCATACACTAACAGTCTGTCTATGCATTGTCATACACTAACAGTCTGTCTATGCATTGTCATACACTAACAGTCTGTCTATGCATTGTCATACACTAACAGTATGTCTATGCATTGTCATACACTAACAGTCTACAGTCTGTCTATGCATTGTCATACACTAACAGTCTGTCTATGCATTGTCATACACTAACAGTCTGTCTATGCATTGTCATACACTAACAGTCTGTCTATGCATTGTCATACACTAACAGTCTGTCTATGCATTGTCATACACTAACAGTCTGTCTATGCATTGTCATACACTAACAGTCTGTCTATGCATTGTCATACACTAACAGTCTGTCTATGCATTGTCATACACTAACAGTCTGTCTATGCATTGTCATACACTAACAGTCTGTCTATGCATTGTCATACACTAACAGTCTGTCCATGCATTGTCATACACTAACAGTCTGTCTATGCATTGTCATACACTAACAGTCTGTCTATGCATTGTCATATACTAACAGTCTGTCTATGCATTGTCATACACTAACAGTCTGTCTATGCATTGTCATACACTAACAGTCTGTCTATGCATTGTCATACACTAACAGTCTGTCTATGCATTGTCATACACTAACAGTCTGTATATGCATTGTCATACACTAACAGTCTGTCTATGCATTGTCATACACTAACAGTCTGTCTATGCATTGTCATACACTAACAGTCTGTCTATGCATTGTCATACACTAACAGTCTGTCTATGCATTGTCATACACTAACAGTCTGTCTATGCATTGTCATACACTAACAGTCTGTCTATGCATTGTCATACACTAACAGTCTGTCTATGCATTGTCATACACTAACAGTCTGTCTATGCATTGTCATACACTAACAGTCTGTCTATGCATTGTCATACACTAACAGTATGTCTATGCATTGTCATACACTAACAGTCTGTCTATGCATTGTCATACACTAACAGTCTGTCTATGCATTGTCATACACTAACAGTCTGTCTATGCATTGTCATACACTAACAGTCTGTCTATGCATTGTCATACACTAACAGTCTGTCCATGCATTGTCATACACTAACAGTCTGTCTATGCATTGTCATACACTAACAGTCTGTCTATGCATTGTCATACACTAACAGTCTGTCTATGCATTGTCATACACTAACAGTCTGTCAATGCATTGTCATACACTAACAGTCTGTCTATGCATTGTCATACACTAACAGTCTGTCTATGCATTGTCATACACTAACAGTCTGTCTATGCATTGTCATACACTAACAGTCTGTCTATGCATTGTCATACACTAACAGTCTGTCTATGCATTGTCATACACTAACAGTCTGTCTATGCATTGTCATACACTAACAGTCTGTCTATGCATTGTCATACACTAACAGTCTGTCTATGCATTGTCATACACTAACAGTCTGTCTATGCATTGTCATACACTAACAGTCTGTCTATGCATTGTCATACACTAACAGTCTGTCTATGCATTGTCATACACTAACAGTCTGTCTATGCATTGTCATACACTAACAGTCTGTCTATGCATTGTCATACACTAACAGTCTGTCTATGCATTGTCATACACTAACAGTCTGTCTATGCATTGTCATACACTAACAGTCTGTCTATGCATTGTCATACACTAACAGTCTGTCTATGCATTGTCATACACTAACAGTCTGTCTATGCATTGTCATACACTAACAGTCTGTCTATGCATTGTCATACACTAACAGTCTGTCTATGCATTGTCATACACTAACAGTCTGTCTATGCATTGTCATACACTAACAGTATGTCTATGCATTGTCATACACTAACAGTCTGTCTATGCATTGTCATACACTAACAGTCTGTCTATGCATTGTCATACACTAACAGTCTGTCTATGCATTGTCATACACTAACAGTCTGTCTATGCATTGTCATACACTAACAGTCTGTCTATGCGTTGTCATACACTAACAGTCTGTCTATGCATTGTCATACACTAACAGTCTGTCTATGCATTGTCATACACTAACAGTCTGTCTATGCGTCTATGCATTGTCATACACTAACAGTCTGTCTATGCATTGTCATACACTAACAGTCTGTCTATGCATTGTCATACACTAACAGTCTGTCTATGCATTGTCATACACTAACAGTCTGT
This sequence comes from Archivesica marissinica, assembly GCA_014843695.1. Taxonomy (NCBI): domain Eukaryota; kingdom Metazoa; phylum Mollusca; class Bivalvia; order Venerida; family Vesicomyidae; genus Archivesica; species Archivesica marissinica. The sequence goes on along the minus strand of CM026402.1, from coordinate 26,018,913 downwards.
CTATGCATTGTCATACACTAACAGTCTGTCTATGCATTGTCATACACTAACAGTCTGTCTATGCATTGTCATACACTAACAGTCTGTCTATGCATTGTCATACACTAACAGTCTGTCTATGCATTGTCATACACTAACAGTCTGTCTATGCATTGTCATACACTAACAGTCTGTCTATGCATTGTCATACACTAACAGTCTGTCTATGCATTGTCATACACTAACAGTCTGTCTATGCATTGTCATGCACTAACAGTCTGTCTATGCATTGTCATACACTAACAGTCTGTCCATGCATTGTCATACACTAACAGTCTGTCTATGCATTGTCATACACTAACAGTCTGTCTATGCATTGTCATGCACAAACAGTCTGTCTATGCATTGTCATGCACTAACAGTCTGTCTATGCATTGTCTATCTTCAAATGGAAAGATGATACTATCATCCACATGCAAATCTATCATGGTGTTATCTGAAGTAAAGAACCATTTAAAAGTTATTTGTGATTTTGTGAATTAAATATCCAGAAAGAGGGTAAATTCAGGAATTGGATATTTCACAAAAAACTGCAGTCCATATCTTATCATATATAATTTTCCTAAAATGTGAAAAGTGAAAATATATAAGACTGCTGCGAACCAGTGCCCGAAGTAATAACACTTTTCTCAGATCTCAAACGCAAATGGTTTAATTGGTTAATTCTGACTTTAACCTGCCAGCTGAACCAATCAAAAGCTTGAGAGTTGAGTTTGAGATAGGAGAAAAGTTTTATAACCTTGAATGCCAGGAGTTTATCCACTCCTGAGAATATATAGAGAATATCTCCGTGAGAATATCTCCGTGAGAATATCTCCGTGAGAATATCTCCGTGAGAATATCTCCGTGAGAATATCTCCGTGAGAATATCTCCGTGAGAATATCTCCGTGAGAATACCTCTGTGAGAATATCTCCGTGAGAATATCTCTGTGAGAATATCTCCGTGTTATTTAGTTTAATAATTGACACTTTGATAATCTGGTGGTTAAATACTGTTTGTTGCCTACTTTATGTCTTCTTTATGTATAGGATATAAGTCGAAAACCATCCAATATGTAAAATATTGGACTGTATGAGGCGCCTAGCGCTAAAGACAGTACCAATATTTTACATATTGGATCCGTTTGAGGCTTATATGTTACATAAAACACACACTTATATAACTAGATCCTACTAATTAAAATTGTTAATTTCGTACATTTACGCGTAGTATTTAATACATTAATTGGCACCAGTCCAATATTAACCCTTTCCTTCATAGAGATTTCGGGTAATATACTATTATATCTCCATACAAATGACAGTCATTTAGCTATCATGCAGTGGATAAATATGACAGTCATTTAGCTATCCTGCCGTGGACAAATAGTCGCCATATCTATCCCACCTCCATAGATATTACTGGGACTACGTGTGATTCTGGCCTTTATTATGAACATTGGTTTGGCTACTACATTGTCAATATATGTCGTATTGGTAATGGCGTCAAGAGGTGCTTCTATGAGGGAAAGGGTTTATGAACATCGGTTTGGCTACTACACAGTCAATATATGTCGTATTGGTAATGGTGTCAAGAGGTGCTTCTATGAGGGAAAGGGTTCATAATAATGGACTACAAGTACAACGGTATGATGTCACGACAGTGTTTTATATTTAGTTTATAGGTCTGCTGGGATTGAGGGATTTAGGGGTTTAGGGAGCGATCATTAGAAGTGAACAACCTTTACAATGACTCTGCCATGAAGGGGGCTCCATCATGATATTTATAAAGTGCATTGAAATCTTAATGTTCTTATTTACTTACCCACTTTCACAATGCACACTGTGGCAACTTCCTGGTTATATTTTTATCCCTCTAAAATGTGTGATATATGATCATCATCATTATCACTTTGTGGTAGTGTTTTTGTGGTAGTGTAGTGATAATTGTTGGATGTTTTAATGAACATTGTAAGCTTGGATTACCATAATTATTCTATATTTTAGTATATATGTTTACCAGTATAGACGCTGAGCCATTCTTTCAACTCGGCAATCATACGGTAACTGTAGGATTCTATGACTTAATTCTTTTGTAATGTTAAGAAACAGTTAGAAAATGATCGCTTGTTGTGAGCTCATGGACAGTTTTTTGTGCATGTGTGGAAAATGATCGCTCGTTGTGAGCTTGTGATGTATGGTGTGGTGTGTGTGTGTGTTATACGTTTATTTATCGTCGCTACCAATTGTCCATGTGAACGACGCATCCTGAAGTGATGAGTCATTATGGAGGATAGTGCAACGATACAGACAGAAATCCATTCCTGAATCTCATCTGGTTCTTTTACATGTACTAAAGCACCGACACAACACCTCGGTTTAAATCCCAATTGATAGACTGTTAATATTAATAGAATTAGACAGGGGGATCGAACCTGCGAACCCTGGCTTTGCAGTCCAATGTTTTAACCACTGTATTAAAGTTCCATCTTTGCTGTGTATCCAGCAGAACTCTATTTATCCAGTCAGTGACCTGGAACAGTGTAATAAATATAAAAGGGGGAGGTGTGCAATAAATAACATAGGGGGAGGTGACCAATAAATAACAACGGTGAGAGGTACAAATAAATAACAAGGGTGTATAATAATAAGGGGATTCTTTAGTTGTAATGCTATCCAGAGTCTGATATTTAGGACATTATAAATTAATTGCTTCATTTTCACCCTCTCCCCATTTGTGAAACCAGCTGTAGATATTTTTAATTAAATACATTTAATAATAATGAAACAAATCCTTTGAAAATAAATATATAAAATGAAAATTGTAGAATGCCACCCCCCATGTTGCATGGAATTGGATGATTAATTACAGATACCGGTTTGCCATCATGAGTAATGTACACTCCAGTATTAAATATGTGTATCAAAGTTTTTTTTAAATGTATGCAGAGCAATTATACACACCTACTTTGTACATGTATGCAGAGCAATTATACACACCTACTTTGTACATGTATGCAGAGCAATTATACACACCTACTTTGTACATGTATGCAGAGCAATTATACACACCTACTTTGTACATGTATACATAGCAATTATGCACACCTACTTTGTACATGTATACATAGCAATTATGCACACCTACTGTGTACATGTATACATAGCAATTATGCACACCTACTTTGTACATGTATACATAGCAATTATGCACACCTACTTTGTACATGTATACAGAGCAATTATACACACCTACTTTGTACATGTATACATAGCAATTATACACACATACATTGTACATGTATACATAGCAATTATACACACATACATTGTACATGTATACACACATACATTGTACATGTATACATAGCAATTATACACACATACTTTGTACATGTATACACACATACATTGTACATGTATACATAGCAATTATACACACATACATTGTACATGTATACACACATACTTTGTACATGTATACAGAGCAATTATACACACCTACTTTGTACATGTATACACACATACTTTGTACATGTATACAGAGCAATTATACACACATACATTGTACATGTATACATAGCAATTATACACACATACATTGTACATGTATACACACATACTTTGTACATGTATACAGAGCAATTATACACACATACATTGTACATGTATACATAGCAATTATACACACATACATTGTACATGTATACATAGCAATTATGCACACCTACTTTGTACATGTATACATAGCAATTATACACACATACATTGTACATGTATACATAGCAATTATACACACATACTTTGTACATGTATACATAGCAATTATACACACATACATTGTACATGTATACAGGGCAATTATACACACATACTTTGTACATGTATACACAGCAATTATACACACATACATTGTACATGTATACATAGCAATTATACACACATACTTTGTACATAGCAATTATACACACATACTTTGTACATGTATACAGGGCAATTATACACACCTACATTGTACATGTATACAGGGCAATTATACACACATACTTTGTACATGTATACATAGCAATTATACACACATACTTTGTACATGTATACACAGCAATTATACACACATACATTGTACATGTATACAGAGCAATTATACACACATACATTGTACATGTATACATAGCAATTATACACACATACTTTGTACATAGCAATTATACACACATACATTGTACATGTATACACAGCAATTATACACACATACTTTGTACATGTATACATAGCAATTATACACACATACTTTGTACATAGCAATTATACACACATACATTGTACATGTATACACAGCAATTATACACACATACACTGTACATGTATACACAGCAATTATACACACATACATTGTACATGTATACATAGCAATTATACACACATACATTGTACATGTATACATAGCAATTATACACACATACTTTGTACATGTATACATAGCAATTATACACACATACTTTGTACATGTATACACAGCAATTATACACACATACTTTGTACATGTATACATAGCAATTATACACACATACATTGTACATGTATACACACATACTTTGTACATGTATACATAGCAATTATACACACATACTTTGTACATGTATACACAGCAATTATACACACCTACTTTGTACATGTATACATAGCAATTATGCACACCTACTTTGTACATGTATACATAGCAATTATGCACACCTAAATTGTACATGTATACATAGCAATTATGCACACCTACTTTGTACATGTATACATAGCAATTATGCACACCTACTTTGTACATGTATACAGAGCAATTATACACACCTACTTTGTACATGTATACATAGCAATTATGCACACCTACTTTGTACATGTATACATAGCAATTATACACACATACATTGTACATGTATACACACATACTTTGTACATGTATACATAGCAATTATACACACATACTTTGTACATGTATACACACATACATTGTACATGTATACATAGCAATTATACACACATCCTTTGTACATGTATACACACATACATTGTACATAGCAATTATACACACATACAGTGTACATGTATACACACATACTTTGTACATGTATACAGAGCAATTATACACACCTACTTTGTACATGTATACAGAGCAATTATACACACATACATTGTACATGTATACATAGCAATTATACACACATACATTGTACATATATACACACATACTTTGTACATGTATACAGAGCAATTATACACACATACATTGTACATGTATACATAGCAATTATACACACATACATTGTACATGTATACATAGCAATTATGCACACCTACTTTGTACATGTATACATAGCAATTATACACACATACATTGTACATGTATACATAGCAATTATACACACATACTTTGTACATGTATACAGGGCAATTATACACACATACTTTGTACATGTATACACATCAATTATACACACATACAGTGTACATGTATACATAGCAATTATACACACATACTTTGTACATAGCAATTATACACACATACTTTGTACATGTATACAGGGCAATTATACACACATACATTGTACATGTATACAGGGAAATTATACACACATACTTTGTACATGTATACATAGCAATTATACACACATACTTTGTACATGTATACACAGCAATTATACACACATACATTGTACATGTATACAGAGCAATTATACACACATACATTGTACATGTATACATAGCAATTATACACACATACTTTGTACATAGCAATTATACACAAATACATTGTACATGTATACACAGCAATTATACACACATACTTTGTACATGTATACATAGCAATTATACACACATACTTTGTACATAGCAATTATACACACATACATTGTACATGTATACACAGCAATTATACACACATACATTGTACATGTATACACAGCAATTATACACACATACATTGTACATGTATACATAGCAATTATACACACATACATTGTACATGTATACATAGCAATTATACACACATACATTGTACATGTATACATAGCAATTATACACACATACTTTGTACATGTATACATAGCAATTATACACACATACTTTGTACATGTATACACAGCAATTATACACACATACATTGTACATGTATACACACATACTTTGTACATGTATACATAGCAATTATACACACATACATTGTACATGTATACACACATACTTTGTACATGTATACATAGCAATTATACACACATACTTTGTACATGTATACACAGCAATTATACACACATACTTTGTACATGTATACATAGCAATTATACACACATACATTGTACATGTATACATAGCAATTATACACACATACTTTGTACATAGCAATTATACACACCTACTTTGTACATGTATACATAGCAATTATACACACATACATTGTACATGTATACATAGCAATTATACACACATACATTGTACATGTATACACATCAATTATACACACATACTTTGTACATGTATACATAGCAATTATACACACATACATTGTACATGTATACAGGGCAATTATACACACATACATTGTACATGTATACAGGGCAATTATACACACATACATTGTACATGTATACATGGCAATTATACACACATCCTTTGTACATGTATACATAGCAATTATACACACATACATTGTACATGTATACATAGCAATTATGCACACATACTTTGTACATGTATACATAGCAATTATACACACATACATTGTACATGTATACAGGGCAATTATACACACATACATTGTACATGTATACACACATACTTTGTACATGTATACAGGGCAATTATACACACCTACTTTGTACATGTATACACAGCAATTATACACACATACTTTGTACATGTATACAGGGCAATTATACACACATACTTTGTACATGTATACATAGCAATTATACACACATACTTTGTACATGTATACATAGCAATTATACACACCTACTTTGTACATGTATACAGGGCAATTATACACACATACTTTGTACATGTATACATAGCAATTATACACACATACTTTGTACATGTATACACAGCAATTATACACACATACATTGTACATGTATACACACATACTTTGTACATGTATACATATCAATTATACACACATACGTTGTACATGTATACAGGGCAATTATACACACATACTTTGTACATGTATACATAGCAATTATACACACATACATTGTACATGTATACAGGGCAATTATACACACATACATTGTACATGTATACACACATACTTTGTACATGTATACACAGCAATTATACACACCTACTTTGTACATGTATACACAGCAATTATACACACATACTTTGTACATGTATACATGGCAATTATACACACCTACTTTGTACATGTATACACAGCAATTATACACACATACTTTGTACATGTATACATAGCAATTATACACACCTACTTTGTACATGTATACATAGCAATTATACACACATACTTTGTACATAGCAATTATACACACATACATTGTACATGTATACACAGCAATTATACACACATACTTTGTACATGTATACATAGCAATTATACACACATACTTTGTACATAGCAATTATACACACATACATTGTACATGTATACACAGCAATTATACACACATACACTGTACATGTATACACAGCAATTATACACACATACATTGTACATACATGTATACATAGCAATTATACACACATACTTTGTACATGTATACACAGCAATTATACACACATACTTTGTACATGTATACATAGCAATTATACACACATACATTGTACATGTATACACACATACTTTGTACATGTATACATAGCAATTATACACACATACTTTGTACATGTATACACAGCAATTATACACACCTACTTTGTACATGTATACATAGCAATTATACACACCTACTTTGTACATGTATACATAGCAATTATACACACCTACATTGTACATGTATACATAGCAATTATACACACCTACTTTGTACATGTATACATAGCAATTATACACACATACTTTGTACATGTATACATAGCAATTATACACACATACATTGTACATGTATACATAGCAATTATACACACATACTTTGTACATGTATACATAGCAATTACACACATACATTGTACATGTATACACACATACATTGTACATGTATACATAGCAATTATCACATACTTTGTACATGTATACACACACACATTGTACATGTATACACAGCAATTATACACACATACATTGTACATGTATACAACATACTTTGTACATAGCAATTATACACACATACTTTGTACATGTATACACACATACTTTGTACATGTATACAGAGCAATTATACACACTTACTTTGTACATGTATACATAGCAATTATACACACATACTTTGTACATGTATACAGAGCAATTATACACACATACTTTGTACATGTATACACACATACTTTGTACATGTATACACAGCAATTATACACACATACATTGTACATGTATACAGAGCAATTATACACACATACTTTGTACATGTATACATAGCAATTATACACACATACATTGTACATGTATACACAGCAATTATACACACATACATTGTACATGTATACATAGCAATTATACACACATACTTTGTACATGTATACATAGCAATTATACACACATACTTTGTACATGTATACATAGCAATTATACACACATACATTGTACATGTATACATAGCAATTATACACACATACATTGTACATGTATACATAGCAATTATACACACATACATTGTACATGTATACATAGCAATTATACACACATACTTTGTACATGTATACAGGGCAATTATACACACATACTTTGTACATGTATACATAGCAATTATGCACACATACTTTGTACATGTATACACAGCAATTATACACACATACTTTGTACATGTATACACACATACTTTGTACATGTATACAGGGCAATTATACACACATACTTTGTACATGTATACAGGGCAATTATACACACATACTTTGTACATGTATACAGAGCAATTATACACACATACATTGTACATGTATACATAGCAATTATACACACATACATTGTACATGTATACAGGGCAATTATACACACATACTTTGTACATGTATACACAGCAATTATACACACATACATTGTACATGTATACACACCTACTTTGTACATGTATACATAGCAATTATACACACATACATTGTACATGTATACATAGCAATTATACACATATACATTGTACATGTATACATAGCAATTATACACACATACTTTGTACAAGTGTACATAGCAATTATACACACCTACTTTGTACATGTATACATAGCAATTATACACACATACTTTGTACATGTATACTTAGCAATTATACACACCTACTTTGTACATGTATACAGAGCAATTATACACACATACATTCACACATACTTTGTACAAGTATATATTGACTGCCTCCATTGTCGAGTGGTTACGGTCGCTGACTTGTATACCATTGTAACCTTTCATCACTGATGGTCACATGTTCGCGCTCCGCTAAGACTGTGTCTCTATATGAAGGTATTACGGAGGTTGGTGCACCAACTACTGGTTAACCGTTGGAAAGGTGTTGTTCAATAGACAATTAGAGATGATTACTAATATCGTTGAATCTCCACAGCATCGTAAGTGAAGGGGATTAGAAGGTCATGTTAAGTGAAGTGGATTAGGGCATTGAAAGTGAAGGGGATTATAAGGTCACTGTAAGTGAAGGGGATTAGAAGGTCACTGTAAGTCAAGGGGATTAGAAGGTCATGGTAAATGAATGGGATTAGAAGGTCACTAAGTGAAGGTGATTAGAAGGTCACTGTAAGTGAAGGGGATTAGAAGGTCATTGTAAGTGAAGGGGATTAGGTCATTGTAAATGAAGGGGATTAGAAGGTCATGGTAAGTGAAGGGGATTAGGTCATTGTAAGTGAAGGGGATTAGAAGGTCATGGTAAATGAAGGGGATTAGAAGGTCATGGTAAGTGAAGGGGATTAGAAGGTCATTGTAAGTGAAGGGGATTAGAAGATCATGGTAAATGAAGGGGATTAGAAGGTCATTGTAAGTGAAGGGGATTAGAAGGTCATGGTAAATGAAGGGGATTAGAAGATCATTGTAAGTGAAGGGGATTAGAAGATCATGGTAAGTGAAGGGGATTAGAAGATCATTGTAAGTGAAGGGGATTAGAAGATCATGGTAAGTGAAGGGGATTAGGTCATTGTAAGTGAAGGGGATTAGAAGGTCATGGTAAATGAAGGGGATTAGAAGGTCATGGTAAGTGAAGGGGATTAGAAGGTCATTGTAAGTGAAGGGGATTAGAAGATCATGGTAAGTGAAGGGGATTAGGTCATTGTAAGTGAAGGGGATTAGAAGGTCACTGTAAGTGAAGGGGATTAGAAGATCATGGTAAGTGAAGGGGATTAGGTCATTGTAAGTGAAGGGGATTAGAAGGTCATGGTAAATGAAGGGGATTAGAAGGTCATGGTAAGTGAAGGGGATTAGAAGGTCATTGTAAGTGAAGGGGATTAGAAGATCATGGTAAGTGAAGGGGATTAGGTCATTGTAAGTGAAGGGGATTAGAAGGTCACTGTAAGTGAAGGGGATTAGAAGGTCATGGTAAGTGAAGGAGTTTAGACGATCATGGTAAGTGAAGGGGATTAGGTCATTGTAAGTGAAGGGGATTAGAAGGTCACTGTAAGTGAAGGGGATTAGAAGGTCATGGTAAATGAAGGGGATTAGAAGGTCATGGTAAATGAAGGGGATTAGAAGGTCATGGTAAATGAAGGGGATTAGAAGATCATGGTAAATGAAGGGGATTAGAAGGTCATGGTAAGTGAAGGGGATTAGGTCATTGTAAGTGAAGGGGATTAGAAGATCATGGTAAGTGAAGGGGATTAGGTCATTGTAAGTGAAGGGGATTAGAAGGTCATTGTAAGTGAAGGGGAAGGTCATTGTAAATGTAGGGGATTAGAAGGTCATGGTATGTGAAGGGGATTAGAAGGTCATTGTAAGTGAAGGGGATTAGAAGGTCATTGTAAGTGAAGGGGATTAGAAGGTCATGGTAAGTGAAGGGGATTAGAAGGTCATTGTAAGTGAAGGGGATTAGAAGGTCATTGTAAGTGAAGGGGATTAGACGGTCATGGTAAGTGAAGGGGATTAGAAGGTCATTGTAAGTGAAGGGGATTAGAAGGTCATTGTAAGTGAAGGGGATTAGAAGGTCATGGTAAATGAAGGAGATTAGAAGGTCATGGTAAATGAAGGGGATTAGATGGTCATGGTAAATGAAGGGGGTTGGAAGGTCATAGTAAGTGAAGGGGATTAGAAGGTCATTGTAAGTGAAGGGGATTAGAAGGTCATTGTAAGTGAAGGGGATTAGAATGTCATGGTAAGTGAAGGGGATTAGAAGGTCATGGTAAGTGTAGGGGATTAGAAGGTCATAGTAAGTGAAGGGGATTAGAAGGTCATCCCAGCCTAAGAAATATATCTTTAAATAACAGCTGTCCAATTAAAGTAGTGTATTACTCTGACATCATATCATGTTTATTATTATTTCCCTGTGGCAGGTATAGATTGTAGGTAAAATTTATATACCATATGCAAATTAGTAATAGCTTGAAGCCACTAGCTGTAAGGACAAGGACATGTTTGTGAGATAGTTATCTTTGGGTTTATATAGGAGTGAAAGTAAGTACTGTATTTTTGTATATTTGTGTGTCTGGGATTTGTTGGTACATTGGTATGAATTGTTTAAGTGACGTTGAGGATAGACCTAGTAATCTACGGGGCAGGTAAATTGTTTCTTGGTGTTTGTTTCGATTACATTTAGATTGTTTGATGCCATCATAAATTATTTCCATTTTCCATTGTAAAATGGCTACATATGTGTAGGAAAGTAGGTGAACATTCCAAGAATATCTGCTGTTTGACCTTATAACTCTAAATCCATAATTTTCAGTTTAAATTTAAAGTTGATTTATTTTAAGATTGCGAAGCTAGTTCTAACAACTTTTATTAATCACTCTCATTGGCGCGGATGAAAGCATATATGTGGTCATTCATGTGAGAGGAAACCGGAGTACCCAGAGAAAACCCACCTGTCCGATCTGGCGACCACTGTACCATCTCACAAACTTCCCAGGCCGAGGATCGAACCCGGGTTGCATTGGTGAGAAGCGAGCGTGCTAACCACTGCACTAATTGGACAGCCGATACCATTTGGGAATGCTCTCTTCTCTGTTCAGCGTCATGCGGCCTCAACATTTTGGTACTAACAATATCTTCCCCTGAACCATTGGTGAAATCATCGTGAAACTTCCATAGATATAATCATTTGGTGACCAAGCAGAGAGAGCGGAAAAGTTGGTGACCCGACGTGGGACTTGACCCCCACGACCTCCTGAATACTAGTTGGACAGCTCTACCAACTGAACTAGCCGGGCCGATGTTCTACCCACGCCGAAATACACTACACTCTTCCCTCTTTTATTCTTTGGAAGCTGCACTCCGTTCCCTGCACTCCTTTGCTCGTACCAAACCAGATATCGTCGTCGCCATTAAAGTGACCAAACAAAGAGAGAGCGGAAAAGTTAATGACCTGGGACAGCTGTACCAACTGAGCTAGCCAGGCTGATGTTCTAACCACACCGAAATACACTACACCTCTTTCAAAATAGCTCAAACGAGGTCACTATATCTAAAATAATCTAGGTCACTAGATTAAATGAGTGCCAAAATTGAATAATCCCCGAAATTGTTGGCATGAATGTGATACAATGTTGTGTGGAGCATTGCTAGATGATACTAAACTCAACTAAGTTTACTAAAGTTCATGTGACCCCGGGGGACCCGACCCGACCCGACCCCACTGTAGGTCACATAATCAACATTGACTTAATATATATTAAATCTCTTTAAAATCTTCTCAGAAACGCAATGTCCAGATATTTGATATTTTACATACATGTAGCAATTTTCACCTGGTTAACCTCTTAGCTCAAATTCTTATCCTAGGGTCATAATTGACCACAATTTGTTTGTGGAGTGTTTACCTGCTTATATGGTGTGAAAGGTAAAGCTACCGGTCGCCCATATGAGCGACGCCCCCTGAAGAGATTAGTCATTTTAGATTTTTGGAGGATAGTGCAATGATACAGACAGAGACCCATTCTAGAGTCTCCTCTGGTTCTTTTACGTGCACGGTGTACAGCACCGACACAAGATCTCGGTTTAACGTCCCATCTGAAAGATTGTTAATTGTAATAGGGTCAGACAGGGGGATCAAACCTGCGATCCCTGGATTACCAGTCCAGCGTGTTATCCACTGGACTACAGATCTGTCTGTTAATTTGTTTGTAGACTGTTACCTAGCTTATATGGCCTGAAAGGTATATCCAATAGAAAAGTTTGGTTGATGGATAGAATATAATTATTATCCAGGCACTGTCATTGATTTTAAGCCTGTATGTCACACTGTAAGCAGTGTAAATAGTAAATAGTGGTCAGTTCTAAAAACATTTGTATTATATGACCAGATTGAACTGATGTACCATACCTCGTGTTATTCAGGATACACGGGTTGTATTATATGACCAGATTGAACTGATGTACCATACCTCGTGTTATTCAGGATACACGGGTTGTATTGTATGACCAGATTGAACTGATGTACCATACCTCGTGTTATTCAGGATACACGGGTTGTATTGTATGACCAGATTGAACTGATGTACCATACCTCGTGTTATTCAAGAGGTTGTATTATATGACCAGATTGAACTGATGTACCATACCTCGTGTTATTCAGGATACACAGGTTGTATTGTATGACCAGATTGAACTGATGTACCATACCTCGTGTTATTCAGGAACCACGGGTTGTATTGTATGACCAGATTGAACTGATGTACCATACCTCGTGTTATTCAGGAACCACGGGTTGTATTGTATGACCAGATTGAACTGATGTACCATACCTCGTGTTATTCAGGAACCACGGGTTGTATTGTATGACCAGATTGAACTGATGTACCATACCTCGTGTTATTCAGGATACACAGGTTGTATTGTATGACCAGATTGAACTGATGTACCATACCTCGTGTTATTCAGGAGGTTGTATTGTATGACCAGATTGAACTGATGTACCATACCTCGTGTTATTCAGGAGGTTGTATTGTATGACCAGATTGAACTGATGTACCATACCTCGTGTTATTCAGGATACACGGGTTGTATTGTATGACCAGATTGAACTGATGTACCATACCTCGTGTTATTCAGGAGGTTGTATTGTATGACCAGATTGAACTGATGTACCATACCTCGTGTTATTCAGGATACACGGGTTGTATTGTATGACCAGATTGAACTGATGTACCATACCTCGTGTTATTCAGGCTACACGGGTTGTATTATATGACCAGATTGAACTGATGTACCATACCTCGTGTTATTCAGGATACACAGGTTGTATTGTATGACCAGATTGAACTGATGTACCATACCTCGTGTTATTCAGGCTACACGGGTTGTATTATATGACCAGATTGAACTGATGTACCATACCTCGTGTTATTCAGGATACACGGGTTGTATTGTATGACCAGATTGAACTGATGTACCATACCTCGTGTTATTCAGGATACACGGGTTGTATTGTATGACCAGATTGAACTGATGTACCATACCTCGTGTTATTCAGGCTACACGGGTTGTATTATATGACCAGATTGAACTGATGTACCATACCTCGTGTTATTCAGGATACACGGGTTGTATTGTATGACCAGATTGAACTGATGTACCATACCTCGTGTTATTCAGGATACACGGGTTGTATTGTATGACCAGATTGAACTGATGTACCATACCTCGTGTTATTCAGGATACACAGGTTGTATTGTATGACCAGATTGAACTGATGTACCATACCTCGTGTTATTCAGGAGGTTGTATTGTATGACCAGATTGAACTGATGTACCATACCTCGTGTTATTCAGGATACACGGGTTGTATTGTATGACCAGATTGAACTGATGTACCATACCTCGTGTTATTCAGGAGGTTGTATTGTATGACCAGATTGAACTGATGTACCATACCTCGTGTTATTCATGAGGTTGTATTGTATGACCAGATTGAACTGATGTACCATACCTCGTGTTATTCAGGAGGTTGTATTGTATGACCAGATTGAACTGATGTACCATACCTCGTGTTATTCAGGAGGTTGTATTGTATGACCAGATTGAACTGATGTACCATACCTCGTGTTATTCAGGAGGTTGTATTGTATGACCAGATTGAACGGATGTACCATACCTCGTGTTATTCAGGAGGTTGTATTGTATGACCAGATTGAACTGATAAAAATTAATCTTCAGCAAGTTTCTTTGAGCGTTTCCGTATATTTTTTTCAACAAAATAATCTTATAAATAATAAATATCGATACCAGATTATCAAATGGCCCGTGGTATAGTGGAAAGTGATATGAACTTGTAAATCTGACATCGCTGGTTCGAATCTAGCATACAGCATAATAATTTTTATTCGTATTTCATAATTGTTCACATTTGTTTTTTGTTTTTTTATATTTCTTTTGTCGTTACCTGTATTTCTTTTAATTTAATTGCTTTATATTTTCATATTTTTATTCATTCTTTTTTATGTATATTTTTACAATACCAAATTGATCATTGTTTTTGTTATGCTATCTTCTTTCAGATAATATTATTGTAGTACAAAGGATGTGAGGGAATGTGATAGTGCATGTACTGTAAATGAGACATACTGTGTGACGTAAGATGATAGATGTAGATTTATGTATCATCTTACTTAATATTGTGGATTTCCATCCCCCCCCCCAACACTCCATCTATTCCTCCAGATCACTCCATTCATTCCTCCATCACATACTCCCTTCCCCCTCATTCCATTCCACTATCACTCCCCCAATTCCCCAATCACGCTCTCTAGTCCCCCATCACACCCTCTAGTTCTCTCCATCAATCCCTCCATACCCCCATCAATCCATCCAAACCCCATCAATCCCTCCATACCCCCATCAATTCATCCAAACCCCATCAATCCATCCAAACTCCATCAATCCCTCCTTTCCTGCATCAATCCCTCCTTTCCTGCATCAATCCCTCCTTTCCTGCATCAATCCCTCCTTTCCTGCATCAATCCCCCCATCAATCCCTCCATTCCCCCATCACTCCCTCCATTCCTCACCACCAATCCCTCCATTCCCCCATCACTCCCTCCATTCCCCCCATAAATCCCTCCATTCCTCACCACCAATCCCTCCATTCCCCCATCACTCCCATCCCTCCATTCCCCATCACTCCCTCCATTCCCCCATAAATCCCTCCATAAATCCCTCCATTCCCCATCAATCCCTCCATTCCCCCACCAATCCCTCCATTCCCCACCAATCCCTCCATTCCCCCATCAATCCCTCCATTCCCCCACCAATCCCTCCATTCCCCCACCAATCCCTCCATTCCCCACCAATCCCCCATTCCCCATCAATCCCTCTATTCCTCACCATCAATCCCTCCATTCCCCACCAATCCCGCCATTCCCCCATCAATCCCTCCATTCCCCATCAATCCCTCCATTCCCCCACCAATCCCTCCATCAATCCCTCCATTCCCCCATCAATCCCTCCATTCCCCCACCAATCCCTCCATTCCCCCACCAATCCCTCCATTCCCCACCAATCCCTCCATTCCCCATCAATCCTCCATTCCCCCACCAATCCCTCCATTCCCCCACCAATCCCTCCATTCCCCAACCAATCCCTCCATTAATCCCTCCATTTCGTCATCATTCCCCCATCAACCCCTCGATTCCCCCACCAATCCCTCCATTCAGCCATCAACCCCTAGATTCCCCCATCAATCCCTCCACCCTCATTGCATTCCCTCATATCTACTGCCATTTAACTTATAAGAAAACCGTTGACCTCGTCTGATGAACCAATTGTTTACATATTTCCAACTTTTGTCTGTAGCATCTTTTCCATATATGTTACGGTATTTCAGTTTTTTAAATATACTTACCGTATTTACTCGCCTATAAGACGGGGATATTTCCCGCTGATTTAAGGCTCAAAGTCAGGGTCCCATCTTATAAGCGGGTCACAAAACATGACCTAAAAGTTTTCAGTCATTATCAGTTGGTTTGGCATTTTCTAAATGTCAGCCAGCTATATTTTATTTGGCCAATTTGATCCATTTTTATACTTTTTTTCACCGACTTTTTGACGGGTATTAAATGTAATAATAACTGACATTAAATATATACATATTTGTTAATTCATATATTCATGCAATATTAATATTATTTTCATTAAATGAACAAAACACTAAAGTGTATAGTAAATTAATTCGAAATATGTGGAAAAGTTAGCAATGACACCAGTTGGTCACAGTTTTCAAAAAGTCAGTCATACAGAAGTGTTTATCTGGGTTTATTGTTTGGCAACATTAAACTGAGACAAATTAATCTCCGTCAACGCCTTCATAACTTTTCGTGCAAATCACAATAATTACCGAACCGTTTATAATCGCCGGGTGCACCAAATACAAAATTTGTATATGTGTATATAATTTGTTTTGACCAATTTGATCCCTTTTTATACATTTTTTCACCGACTGGGTATTAAATGAACACCTTGGTAAATTAAAAACTGCGAAAGATTCTAGCTATATACCCCTGTTTAAACAAATTATATGCAAAGTATATCTGGGACTCCTTTAAACGCCCCCCTGTCTTCATACCTCTTGAAACAGTCCCTATTATCCACTAGTATAGTGTATCCATAGCAACGAACCAACACGTCTGTAGTGTGAGTACCTGGAGAGCAGTTTAACCTTACATCGATTTCCATATATGGACATGGGCTGAAGCAGGGAAAAACTTCAAAGTCATTCACCAATGGGCAATGCCTCATAAAAATGGAAGCAGGGAACTAATTCTCTTCAGTGTAACTTACATATGTCTTTGATCTGTGCCGACAGCTCTGATACTGTGGGAACTAATGACATTTTGACATGTGCAGGCCAAGTAAATTTTAATTTTTTCTGAATTATGTACCAAACCTATACGGAATACAGGTTGAAAATATATTTTCCCTCCCTTTGATAACCCTACCATAACTATAAAATATTTCAATTCGCCGACGTCAGTTTGCAATATTTGTTTTAAAACTCACTTTGAATATATGTGCCACTTTAAAAAAAAACAACCCGACGCAGTAACCAAAAGTAATCATATCAATTATCCCGGCCTAACTGGATAAAACATCATATTTTGTTGATAATTTCACAAGTTTGTGTGACATTTCTAATTTTTTTGTTTTTTTAATTTATGTTTATTTACTGTCGTGACTGGATTCCCATTTGAGCGACGGGCAGTTTACCTAACAACACCTGCGTATTGTCCCATGCCACTACTCAATTATAAATGTGGCATGCATGGGACAATATGCAAATTGGTCGTGTCTAAGGTGATCTTATGCGGGCTAACCGTTTAATGATCGATCTGATTGGCTGTGTCTGTAAGAAAGGTTGTCCTTGTATAATTATGCCGTGGATTAATTTACATATGTCGGATTTTTTGAGTAATTAGCAATAAAACATTATGTTATTGTTCACAAAAATCTTATGAATCAATTATTGAAAAATTTCTTCAACTCCTGATGTCAATTTTATCAACCCGTCTTATATGCGAGTGCATGCCAAATCCACAGATTACAGAACCAAAGTAGGGGGGTCGTCTTATAGGCGAGTCGTCTTATAGGCGAGTAAGTACGGTACAGGTGTTTCAGTTGATTTAATAATATACTTGCAGGTAATTTTTTGTCTTGTCCACTAGAGGAAATCGCGACAAATAAGTCATCTATCTGGAAGCTGCTGTTGCAACGTCATCAACAGTTGCATATTAACTAAACAATAGTATGCTTTGATGTCTTGCATACTGTTTCTAGGGGTTGTCCCAAACAACTTCCACCACCAAGAACCTTGAACCTGTATTTTGGCCAAAAATAAGGTGTTACTGTTTATTTCATATATTTACAGGTATTACTGATTATTTCATATATTTACAGGTATTACTGATTATTTCATATATTTACAGGTATTACTGATTATTTCATATATTTACAGGTATTACTGATTATTTCATATATTTACAGGTATTACTGTTATTTCATATATTTACAGGTATTACTGTTTACAACGTGTAGAGATTCAGACCATGTCGGAGCGCTGTCCCAGATGTACAAAGCCAGTCTACTTTGCCGAGCAGACACTGGCACTTGGCAAGAAATATCATAAACTGTGCCTGAAATGTGGTAAGTTTGTAATACTTATTGTAATACTTAACCTGTAGCATGTAAAATGAGCAGATAACAAATGTGTAATCATTTTCTTATTTTTCCTAGAAAGGAGGAGCTTGACAATCTGATGGGACGATTTGAATGAAATGTCAAGCCCTACTTTCTAGGAAAAATAAGAAAAATATTACACATTTGCTATCTGCTTATTTCGACTACCGTATTTAGCTATGTATAGTGCGCACATTTCTTACTGAAATCCTCATCCATTTTATCTACTGCGCATTATACACCAGTACAGACATCAGGACATTTTTTTCCGGACCAAAATTGTCCAATATTTCATGAAATTCGACCCGAACCACAGTCATTCTATAATTTGTTACATTCGACAAACGTTATAAACTAGTTATTAAAACCAGTTGCCGATAGTCTATATAAATAAATGAAATGAATAAGGCCACAAAATTAGCATATATTGCGTTTATTTTGGCAAACTGAAGAATTTAATTGAAATTACTAAATGCATAAAAAATGGCGATTTGATAACATCACATGGTTTTATCGTATGTAATATTTCCCGTTAAAATACACAATATCACCATTAAATAGAACATATGAATAGAAGCAGTGCTTTATAATGGGCCAGTGTATCTGACTGGACAAAATTTTGTATGTGAATTGTAAATCTTTTAGGGAGAAGTGGGGCACCCAGGGGGTGAAGTCAGGCTCCCTAGGGTAACAATTTCGCCCACGTCACCCTCTAGAATAAACCCTGCAGCGTGCTGAAGGTTACGGTCATATTCCTGTTCAAACTGACTGTCACAGTTTCTAAATCAGTTAAAGTTTTGTTTGTTATCAGTAGCCGGTATTACCCAAGGTTAGCCGTTTAGAAATGAAACATCTTTAACTCTGTGCATACAAGCAGTTAAGTTACCCACGGTTTGCCGTGTAGAAATGAAACATCTTTAACTCTGTGCATACGAGCAGTTAAGTTACCCAAGGTTAGCCGTGTAGAAATGAAACATCTTTAACTCTGTGCATACGAGCAGTGAAGTTACCCAATGTTAGCCGTGCAGAAATGAAACATCTTTAACTCTGTGCATACGAGCAGTGAAGTTACCCAAGGTTAGCCGTGTAGAAATGAAACATCTTTAACTCTGTACATACGAGCAGTGAAGTTACCCAAGGTTAGCCATGAAGAAATGAAACATCTTTAACTCTGTGCATACGAGCAGTGAAGTTACCCAAGGTTAGCCATGAAGAAATGAAACATCTTTATCTCTGTGCATACGAGCAGTGAAGTTACCCAAGGTTAGCCATGAAGAAATGAAACATCTTTAACTCTGTGCATACGAGCAGTGAAGTTACCCAAGGTTAGCCATGAAGAAATGAAACATCTTTAACTCTGTGCATACGAGCAGTGAAGTTACCCAAGGTTAGCCATGAAGAAATGAAACATCTTTAACTCTGTGCATACGAGCAGTGAAGTTACCCAAGGTTAGCCGTGAAGAAATGAAACATCTTTAACTCTGTGCATACGAGCAGTGAAGTTACCCAAGGTTAGCCGTGTAGAAATGAAACATCTTTAACTCTGTGCATACGAGCAGTGAAGTTACCCAATGTTAGCCGTGTAGAAATGAAACATCTTTAACTCTGTGCATACGAGCAGTGAAGTTACCCAAGGTTAGCCGTGTAGAAATGAAACATCTTTAACTCTGTACATACGAGCAGTGAAGTTACCCAAGGTTAGCCATGAAGAAATGAAACATCTTTAACTCTGTGCATACGAGCAGTGAAGTTACCCATAGTTAGCCATGAAGAAATGAAACATCTTTAACTCTGTGCATAACGAGCAGTGAAGTTACCCAAGGTTAGCCATGAAGAAATCAAACATCTTTAACTCTGTGCATACGAGCAGTGACGTTACCCAAGGTTAGCCATGAAGAAATGAAACATCTTTAACTCTGTGCATACGAGAGTGAAGTTACCCAAGGTTAGCCGTGTAGAAATGAAACATCTTTAACTCTGTGCATACGAGCAGTGAAGTTACCCAAGGTTAGCCGTGAAGAAATGAAACATCTTTAACTCTGTACATACGAGCAGTGAAGTTACCCAAGGTTAGCCGTGAAGAAATGAAACATCTTTAACTCTGTACATACGAGCAGTGAAGTTACCCAAGGTTAGCCGTGAAGAAATGAAACATCTTTAACTCTGTACATACGAGCAGTGAAGTTACCCAAGGTTAGCCGTGAAGAAATGAAACATCTTTAACTCTGTACATACGAGCAGTGAAGTTACCCAAGGTTAGCCGTGAAGAAATGAAACATCTTTAACTCTGTACATACGAGCAGTGAAGTTACCCAAGGTTAGCCGTGAAGAAATGAAACATCTTTAACTCTGTACATACGAGCAGTGAAGTTACCCAAGGTTAGCCGTGAAGAAATGAAACATCTTTAACTCTGTACATACGAGCAGTGAAGTTACCCAAGGTTAGCCGTGAAGAAATGAAACATCTTTAACTCTGTACATACGAGCAGTGAAGTTACCCAAGGTTAGCCGTGAAGAAATGAAACATCTTTAACTCTGTACATACGAGCAGTGAAGTTACCCAAGGTTAGCCGTGTAGAAATGAAACATCTTTAACTCTGTACATACGAGCAGTGAAGTTACCCAAGGTTAGCCGTGTAGAAATGAAACATCTTTAACTCTGTACATACGAGCAGTGAAGTTACCCAAGGTCAGCCATGAAGAAATGAAACATCTTTAACTCTGTGCATACGAGCAGTGAAGTTACCCAAGGTCAGCCATGAAGAAATGAAACATCTTTAACTCTGTGCATACGAGCAGTGAAGTTACCCAAGGTCAGCCATGAAGAAATGAAACATCTTTAACTCTGTGCATACGAGCAGTGAAGTTACCCAAGGTCAGCCATGAAGAAATGAAACATCTTTAACTCTGTGCATACGAGCAGTGAAGTTACCCAAGGTTAGCCGTGTAGAAATGAAACATCTTTAACTCTGTGCATACGAGCAGTGAAGTTACCCAAGGTCAGCCATGAAGAAATGAAACATCTTTAACTCTGTGCATACGAGCAGTGAAGTTACCCAAGGTCAGCCATGAAGAAATGAAACATCTTTAACTCTGTGCATACGAGCAGTGAAGTTACCCAAGGTCAGCCATGAAGAAATGAAACATCTTTAACTCTGTACATACGAGCAGTGAAGTTACCCAAGGTCAGCCATGAAGAAATGAAACATCTTTAACTCTGTGCATACGAGCAGTGAAGTTACCCAAGGTCAGCCATGAAGAAATGAAACATCTTTAACTCTGTACATACGAGCAGTGAAGTTACCCAAGGTTAGCCGTGAAGAAATGAAACATCTTTAACTCTGTACATACGAGCAGTGAAGTTACCCAAGGTTAGCCGTGTAGAAATTAAACATCTTTAACTCTGTACATACGAGCAGTGAAGTTACCCAAGGTTAGCCGTGTAGAAATGAAACATCTTTAACTCTGTACATGCGAGCAGTGAAGTTACCCAAGGTTAGCCATGAAGAAATGAAACATCTTTAACTCTGTACATACGAGCAGTGAAGTTACCCAAGGTTAGCCATGAAGAAATGAAACATCTTTAACTCTGTACATACGAGCAGTGAAGTTACCCAAGGTTAGCCGTGTAGAAATGAAACATCTTTAACTCTGTGCATACGAGCAGTGAAGTTACCCAAGGTTAGCCGTGTAGAAATGAAACATCTTTAACTCTGTGCATACGAGCAGTGAAGTTACCCAAGGTTAGCCGTGTAGAAATGAAACATCTTTAACTCTGTGCATACGAGCAGTGAAGTTACCCAAGGTTAGCCGTGTAGAAATGAAACATCTTTAACTCTGTGCATACGAGCAGTGAAGTTACCCAAGGTCAGCCATGAAGAAATGAAACATCTTTAACTCTGTGCATACGAGCAGTGAAGTTACCCAAGGTCAGCCATGAAGAAATGAAACATCTTTAACTCTGTGCATACGAGCAGTGAAGTTACCCAAGGTTAGCCGTGTAGAAATGAAACATCTTTAACTCTGTGCATACGAGCAGTGTAGTTACCCAAGGTTAGCCATGAAGAAATGAAACATCTTTAGCTCTGTACATACGAGCAGTGAAGTTACCCAAGGTTAGCCGTGTAGAAATGAAACATCTTTAACTCTGTGCATACGAGCAGTGAAGTTACCCGAGGTTAGCCATGAAGAACTGAAACATCTTTAACTCTGTGCATACGAGCAGTGAAGTTACCCAAGGTCAGCCATGAAGAAATGAAACATCTTTAACTCTGTGCATACGAGCAGTGAAGTTACCCAAGGTCAGCCATGAAGAAATGAAACATCTTTAACTCTGTGCATACGAGCAGTGAAGTTACCCAAGGTCAGCCATGAAGAAATGAAACATCTTTAACTCTGTGCATACGAGCAGTGAAGTTACCCAAGGTCAGCCATGAAGAAATGAAACATCTTTAACTCTGTGCATACGAGCAGTGAAGACACCAGTCCAATATGGAATATCATGGAATTCATTAAAATTGTATCGATACAATTGTGTCGTAACGATTATGATGAAATTCTATGACATATTTCCAGTGTTTTCAGTTACAAATAAGAAAACAAGGCTGTCCGATTAGCGCAGTGGTTAGCGCGCTCGCTTCTCACCAATGCAACCCGGGTTCGATCCTCGGACCGGGAAGTATATGAGATGGTACGGTGGTCGCCAGATCGGACAGGTGGGTTTTCTCCAGGTACTCTGGTTTCCTCCCACGCGAATGACCACATTTACGCTTTCATCTGCGCCAATGAGAGTGATTAATATAAGTTGTTAGAACTTGCTTCGCAATCGTTGTAAAATAAATAAAGTTTAAACTTTAAATAAGAAAACAACATTAAATGAATTGTCGTCATTAGACTGCTACAATTATTTGAACTATTTATAGCCTTATTTTACCCAGCATGCACAGAGTTAACGTACTTGAACATTGTTGAAAAATATAGTCTTACTTTGACTAGGTTTGTCTTTGTTTACATACGACTCTCTCCGTAGCTCCGTTTCTCCTTAACAAATCATTAAAGCAATGAAATGAATGTGCGTACATCACTTTTAATGTTTTAATAAGATTGCTGGCCTGAAAACGGGACAATCGCATAAACTGTCATTTTGTCTATTTAACAGGAATATGACTTTAACTTTAGAATTGGATTGCAATCCAAAAGTGAGGACAACCGTAAGCTGTTTCAGCTGACTGTAATCCAATTCTTTAACCCTTTCCTTCATAGAGACTTAGGTTAATATACTATTATATCTCCATATAAACGACAGCCATTTAACACTTTCCTTCATGGAGACTTAGGTTAATATACTATTATATCTCCATACAAACGACAGCCATTTAATTCGTATTTATAATTGGAAATTATGTATGTATTCACGGATAAATAAGTTTGAACTAACTTACTGAACTGGCCTTAACCATCACTTCCTGGTTATTCGGAGTGGCGCCTCTGAAAGTATATTAGTTATTTTATGTTTGGAAGATGTAGTTCACGATTCTGAAGTAGTCCCAATTTTAGAAGCATCCGCTTCAGGTGTGAAAGGCCCGGAGTTTGTGCCCAGCTGTAACCATTACTATTGTGCGCTAGTAAAGGCACTTTAATTCCACATTGCTTCACGCTGCCTCACTGCGACGGATTCCATCAGGAATGAGGTCACGAGAGCGATTGGACTAGTGTTGTAAGAACTTGTTTCGCAACCAAGCTAAAATATTTGTTTAACCCAATTTATTCTGGATACCGTTCAAACGGAATGTGTCGTCTGATCAGGCTTTCTGCTGTTTGCTATTCAGATGATCTTACTAAAGCAAACAACATAGATCCTGATCAGCATGCAGCGTCACACTGCGGCTGATCTGGATCTATGTTGTTTGCAAAAGCCTTTCGTTTTTAAATAAATGTATCCAGAATGAAATGGGTTAAACTAAGAAGGATCTCCGATATGTTTGCTTGCCCACGTTATAACACCGATGCATTTGGCCTCTGTTGATAGTTCCATACGAAATACTTAATACATGTGTTATAATGATAGAAACGGCATCTGTCATCCCTCAGAAAGATCCACCAATATTTATAAAGGGAGATAATGTGTGATATATTTGTGGGATAGAAAATGATTTTAATAGATTGTCAGCGATTGTTTTAGGTTACAAGATGGAAACTTCGGAATACTCTGAAATTAATTTGTTATTTACCATATTTGGATTCTCTGTATATAAGGCAGACATTATTAGCGCAAACAGAAGGAAACATGTTAATATAATGAAATATGAAATAGCAGTTATATGTGAATATTTCAAAATTAAAAACAAATACTAGTTATTTAAAAGAATAAAGAACATATTTAATTCTCGTTTATAAAAAAATTCAGACAGATCTGTAGTCCAGTGGTAACACGCTGGACTGGTAATCCAGGGATCGCAGGTTCGTTCCCCCCGTCTGACCCTAATAAAATTAACAGTCTTTTAGATGGGACGTTAAACCGAGGTCTTGTGTCGGTGCTGTACACCATGCACATAAAAGAACCAGAGGAGATTCTGGAATTGGTATCATGGACTATCATCTAAAATAACTAATCTCTTCAGGAGGCATCGCTCATATGGGCAACCGGTAGCAATGATAAATAAACGTAAAAACACACACACATTTATAAAATCGATATATGCGTACATGTACATTACTAACTAAATCCTAGTTGTATTTCATCCATAATCATGTATTATTCTTGGAAATATTTGTAAATAACAGAGTAAATAGATGAAAAAAAATGAATATATATTTGTTACAGCGGAATGCAACAAGCTACTGGACAGTTACTCTTGCACGAACCATGATGATGAGATATTCTGTAAAGCCTGCTATGGTAAGAAGTTTGGACCCAAAGGATACGGGTTCGCTGGTGGTGCCTCCGGTCTCTCCATGGACACAGGAAGGGCTTTTGAAGTCACACGGGGGTAGGTGTAGCAAATTTCTGTTCTAGCTGGTACTGTAATATATGTGATTTTGAAAGGTATATAAAGTCACATGGTGGGGGGGGGTGTAATATTTCTGTACTAGTGGTAAAAGAGTGTGTAATACAAGATATTTGAATCCACAATACAGGTTAGCTTGTGGTGGCCGACAGGCTGTGTGCATTGGTTATTTTCATGGACACATTGAAAACATATTAATATGCTTCCGTATTATACCAATCGGGTACAGGTTTACGGGGATATAATTTGCAGTCGCAATGTGGGGGATGTTTATTATATTATGGTGCAAATTGAAATATAGTCATTATTGCATGCTGACAACATGGAGAAGTGAGTGCTAGGTATGCAGGCTCCGTGATAATACCTCCAATATATGGAAGAATAAGGGTGCAGGAACGTGACAACATGGAGAAGTCAGTGCTAGATATGCAGGCTCGGTGATAACACCTCCAATATATCGAAGAATAAGGGTGCAGGAACGTGACAACATCTGACAACATGGAGAAGTCAGTGCTAGATATGCAGGCTCGGTGATAATACCTCCAATATATCGAAGAATAATGGTGCAGGAACGTGACAACATCTGACAACATCTACTAACATAATCAACTTCAATAATGCTAGGATAAATTGAATACAAATTATGGCCCTTTCTTAACCCTTTCCTTCATAGAGATTTAGGTTAATATACTATTATATCTCCATACAAACGACAGCCATTTAGCTATCATACAGTGGATAAGTAGTGGCAATATCTATCCCACCTCCATAGATATTACTGTGACTACATAGAGATTTAGGTTAATATACTATTATATCTCCATACAAACGACAGCCATTTAGCTATCATGCAGTGGATAAGTAGTCGCCATATCTCTCCCACCTCCATAGATATTACTGTGACTACATAGAGATTTAGGTTAATATACTATTATATCTCCATACAAACGACAGCCATTTAGCTATCATGCAGTGGATAAGTAGTTGCCATATCTATCCCACCTCCATAGATATTACTGGGACTACATGTGATTCTTTTTTTTTTTCCATTTGAGGCCCCTATCCGGGTAACCCCATTTATTTCTATATACATGTACATTCACATATTATGGAAACACTTTTCATGAATCGAATTGTATACAATTATCTATATGTATAAAGAAATATAGTTTTTTGTTTAGAGTGTTGTGTCCCTTGATGATGAATGCATAACATAATTATTAGCTAAGTTTATTTGAATAAATGTGTGAATCTGGGTATATCAGCTGAATGTTTAAGGTATGGAGATAGGTGTAATGAGTGATGGATCGTTTCTACTTGCTATCTTTTTTTTATAGGATAAAAGTTTGTTAATTATTTACCTGGGAATTTTGGGCTACGGGGTTCTTTTTAATATCAATTGAATTTATTGTTTGTGCCGTATTGGTACAAAATTAATTGGTATTCATGTATATTTTCTTAGCTTGTCGGAAAGAATTTTGACCATTTCAAATTGTGTCTATCTATTTTTCCTGAATACATTGCCATATCCTTTTCTATTTCGATCCTTTGATGCAAATAATGTTTGAATGATTCAAACTTTGGTAAGATTTTGTTATACTTCATTCTGGAGATGAAGTATTTGCACAATATTATTATAAAATTAACTGTGTTATTGTTTTCATACCCGAAACAGATGTCTTTAAAATTTAAGGAAATGTTTATATCAATGGTTCGTAGGTGATTTCGAATGTTTGTCCATAGGTCCTGTATGACTGGACATTCCCAAAACAGATGCTCAATACTTTCTATGGACATATTACAAAAGTCACATAAGGAGGTTTCAGTTAATTTACACATATAGAGATACTTGTTTGTTGGAATTAGTCTCATTAGAAATTTATATTGATAATTTCTCAGTTTGGTGTCAATCGTTGCGTTATATGCCATACAGTAATTTATTTTCCATTTGAGATTTTCATCACTAAACACATTTGACCATTTTTGCTCAGATGTTCTATGTTCTATTTTCCTTGAGTTTACTTGTGTCTGATATAATAATTTATTGGGTTTCATTAGACTTTTTATTCTTTCTAACATAGATTCTGGTCTTAGCATGGTAATAATTTGTTGATTTACTTTTTGTTTGCATTTGTTAGGAATGCTATTGACCAAAGAGTAATATTTTAAAAAGTCATTATTGTGTAGATTATATATTTGCTGTACGTTTTCAAAAGTGTAAAAATTGTTATTTCTAAAATCATACAGATTATCAACATATTTTACGCCGTTATTGTACCATTCTTGAATAAAAGCTGGTTTTCCAGATATTGTGATGTCAGAGTTATTCCAAATAATGGGACGAAAAACATTTTCATTATCATGTTCATACACAAGCTTTATTTTAAACCAGGAATTCAAGACATCTTTTAGATATGGTTGTTTTTGACACATTCTATTTATGTCGTTTGGTGATAAAATTACATTCAAATAATAGATTTCCACCAAACTGTTTAAATATTTTATCATAAAAGCATTTCCAAGCACCTGTGCTATTATTGGTTATCCTTTTTATCCAGCTTGCCTTAATTGAGTACAGAAATGAGTGTATATCTGTTAATTTTATTCCTCCATGTTCATAGTTTTGTATAAGTATACTGCGTTTTATTTTATCTGGTTTACCATCCCAAATGAAGTTAAATATTGCATGATTTATATTTGTTAGCACTTTTTCTGATGGGTTGGGTAAAACCATAAATAGATACACCAATTTTGGAAGAGCAAAAGTTTTTATTACTATAACCTTACCTAGAAGTGTTAGTTTACGGTGTTGCCATTGTTTAAGACAGTTATAAAATTCATTCAGTTTTGGTTCTAAGTTTAGATGCAAGGTCAGTTCATTATTGTTACTAAAAATTATGCCAAGAGTTTTTGTTTTTTCAGAAGTCCATAGAAATTCTTTATGGTCACAGTAGGATATATTTGTATTTCGCAACGATCCAATTCTTAATATTACTGATTTAGATACATTTAATTTTAGACCAGATATGGTTCCAAATTGAGTGATTACATCTATTAAACGTTCAAAAGATGTTTTTTCCCCATTTAATAAGTAAGATGCATCATCAGCAAATAAAGTTTGTTTTATTTCTCTGTTATTTATGGTGATTCCCTTTATATCATTATCAATAGTAATTTGGTGTGACAAAAGTTCCATACAGATAATAAATAGATACGATGATAATGGGCAGCCTTGTCTTACGCCTCTTTGTATAGGTAAAGCTTCTGTTAAATAACCATTGCTAATGATTATACTGTTTATATTATTGTAAAACATTTTTATCCAAGAGATGAAGGAGTCTCCAAAATTAAAATGATTTAGACATTTGTAGAGGAAATTATGATTTAAACTGTCGAATGCTTTTTCGTAGTCTGAAAAGAATATGAGACCCGGAAGGTTTTGTTCATTAAGATATTCTATTGTCTCAAAGATTAAGCGAACATTCTCTCCAATATATCGTCCCTTCATAAAACCAGTTTGACTGTTACTTATTAGTATGGGCAAGACTTTTTTAATTCGATTCGCAATGGCTTTTGTTGCAATTTTATAATCAATATTGAGTAGACTTATAGGCCGCCAGTTTGATAAAATATCTAACTGTTTGCCATATTTCGGTAGTAAAGTAATAATGCCTTGTTTCTGGAGATCTGTTAATTTACCCTTAGTATATGAGTAATTTATTGATTTTAAATAGTATAGTTTGATATCTTGCCAAAACGTTTTATAAAACTCAGTTGTTAGTCCGTCCGAGCCTGGACTTTTATTGTTTTTCATATCAAGCAAAGATTGCCAGCACTCATATTCAGTTAACAACCCGTCACATTGTGCAGACTGCTCACATGTAAGTTTATTGATAGACTCAGAGAAAAAATCAATAATGGGGCTACCGATCTCCTGTTTTTTGTATAGTGTTTTGTATAACTTTACCAATTCATTTCAAAGAATAGCCACTCCGGCACTATTTGAATTGATTCCACTGAAAAAGGATTCACCATTCCGGTCAGATTTCCATTTATCAGTGTACTGCATTGTCGAATGTGTTTCTTGCAAAAAACAAATGTTGTATCTCTTTAGTTTCAACCATTCAAAGACTTCAATGCGTTTTGTATCGTTCCCAATGCCCCCGTACGTTAATCGAGCATATTATAGATTCCATTGAAACAAAATAAGGATACAAACATAGAAAGATAAGTAGAAACGATCGTGCTGTGTAACTTTATGTATTGTCATAATGATATTTGATAAGAGGTCATGGGTTGTATATTATTTACTTATGCCTATCTTGGTGAGGACATATTTGTTTATATAATATGCAATTTAGAGAATAAGGCAGGTCTGGGAAGAGATTGCTGTTGTCTTTGCTCCACATATCAAAGAGAAGACTTCTTCAGATTATAAGGAAGGTTTCAAAGGTCCGTGCATGAATAAACTGGTGTTTTTGAGATTGATGTTTTTAAATTACCTCCCTTTATATATATTTATTTACAAAATCACATATAATTTTGTATTTAGTGGTTTGTTAAGGTTAACACTAGGACAAATCTGTAATTGATTAATAGTTTTTTGTTTTTTTTGTCCATTTAAATGACAAAGCATAAAGAGGCGTTAAGTATTAGTTGTAAGAGCTCATTGTCTATTGCAACAATAATGTTATTGAAACAGGAACAAGAAAAACCATCAAAAACAGTGTACATCCAACTTTACATATATATAGATATATAGCAATTTTAAATAAATAAGTTCTTATTTGCAGCAAGGCAGCCATTAATAACTACCTAAACATCCTTGTGCTATGGTGGTAAACTACCGTATTTGGCATGCTCTGGAAAAAATAAATGCTAGAACTACATTTCATACATTGAGCAAACACGGGAGATTTACCAGAATACATCATAATGAATCTCCTTTCCCGTGGAATTTGTATATTGGCATTTGAAGATGCATGCAAGAAGACATTTTGAGGAGGTATCCCAGTCTTGTCTATCTTGTACGAAAAACGAAACTCTACAAGGTCGGTGATGGGGATGTATCTCGAATAATTGAGTGTATGCTATCCAAAACATGGTAGTCAACCTTGAGCTATAAAAATGCGAAAGGCCAAGGTCGACAATGGGTTTCAGCATATCAAATTATATTGACATCATATACATATGCATTTATCATATACGTATATATCTTATTCATAGATATGTATGTGTATTTCATATTCACAGTCGTGCACATATACTTTCCTATACTTCATATATACATATATATAGTTCAACTGTAAGGTGTGTAGGAACAGGTAAGGTGTGTAGGAACAGGTAGAAGTTCAAAATCCATAGTTATGCACAATTCCAGATCAATGTTAACTATATCTAATAAGTAATAAATGTTAACTATGGTTTATGTCAGCTTATCCAAGACATGCAGTTGATTACAGGTTGGATATAGCTTCAATTACAGCATTGTGTATGTCATCGCAGATTTTGGTCATTGTGCAAACATAAATTTTTTAACAACTTATATGCGTTCCTTCATGTAAACTGTAGTTAGAGTTCCTGTGTATAAAAAGTCTCATGCATGCGTGACATAAAAAACACCGACCCTCCACCCAACAGACGAAATCGAAATATATATATTGCTGAAATAGTTCATCAATTAAATATCATCCCCCAACCCCCCTGCCAGAAAAGAGACAGCATCCCTGATATCAGCATACATGCTACCCCCCATACACATGAATTGTATTGATCATTTGTTTAAGTACTATGCAAGTAGAGCTATCAAGCATATACACATGCATATGACTTTCGTACATGCTAAAGATGTATGGCTATCTATATTTTTCTATTACTAAATATTTTTATAGTACTCAATTAGAATTATGGTGGTGCAATATATGTATGTTATTATCATTGATGAACACATATTCTATAAATAGCCTGCATTGAGTCAATTGTCCCAGCTAACTTGGTCATTTAAATGAATGAAATGGATTTAAAGGTACTTTCACTTATGCTTCGTCACTTGTGATATTTATTGGTATGTTCTAGATGCGGGTTCTGGCCATGCCATATCCAGCCAGTGGTTAAATTCCCGGCATTGTACACGATGTACCGTACCCATTTTGTTTTTGTAAAGTACATTTCCATTTTTGAACCAGCTGTATTCAATTTCATCTGGCATTTTGTATCTTACGGCCATTAATATTTGATAATTTAGTTTGGTCAGGTCTTCAGCCACAAATATAGGTTTGGGTAATGCTTTTTTCATGGTTAACAGTTTCAGTTTAATAAGCCTGGATTGGAATTTGACAATGATCGGCCTTGGTTTGATGCCCTTCCTCTCTAAGCGATGACAAATGTCAATGTCTCCAACTGTCAGATTAAGGCCAGGCAAATGTTTGTTTAACGTTTTAACTATTTATTGTCTGGGTGGTTTGCTCTGGACTCTCATATGTGTTATCTTGGTTACTTTCTCTAGATTCCATGGCTGTTTTCTGTGGGTCTGTAGAATGTTTGTAGATAATTTCTTTGCTATTACTTGTTTCATTGGATGTTTCTTTGGAATTATTATTACCCTTTGCTTCTGGCGACTGTATGTTTTCTGAAATTCCAAAAATTCTGACATTGTTTGCTCTACTGTATTGTTCAATATCGTTAACGACCCATGCTGATTTTTCTTCATTAAATCGTAATTCTGATTTTAGTTTGTCATTCTCTTCTGTTTGATCTTCAATTTTCTTATTTAATGTTTCTACTTTGTTCTTTAGTTCATCATTTTCCAGGTCTTTTTCGAACACTTTGGCTTCTATTAAGTCTACTTTATGTTCTATAGATTTCAAGAGTTCTTCTTTCATTTGCTGTATGATTTCTTTAATAATGTGTCGCAAGTTGCCATCATCTTTTGTCATAACGTTTGAAAGTTTCATGTTGATTTGTTTTATTTCGGATTTTATTTCGTTTATTGACGAGTTGTCGATTGTTTCATCATGTAACTTCTGCTTTGGATTTCCGGACTTTTTCTTGGTTTCAATTATTTTGGCATTTTTGGCTGGTGGTGTGCTTACA
The DNA here is from genome assembly GCA_014843695.1 of Archivesica marissinica. Taxonomy (NCBI): domain Eukaryota; kingdom Metazoa; phylum Mollusca; class Bivalvia; order Venerida; family Vesicomyidae; genus Archivesica; species Archivesica marissinica. The sequence goes on along the minus strand of CM026402.1, from coordinate 25,985,318 downwards.
CTAGATTCTAGTTCAGGTGTGCTGCCCGTGCTACTTAATTCATTTCTATTTCTCTTTTTTTTTTGGTCATCCATTTCTATTGCTCTTAAGTTTTCTCTTTCCACAAATTGAAATTGTGTTATCAGTTAGAGTACCTTTAATCATAAAACTGGTCAGCTGTCTGTTCAACACACTGGTTCATTCTTTGTGTGGTATTATATAACAATGTCCCAAAACTAGTTCACAATGGCGTACCCATTATTGACCTCGATCATATGTTTTACATGCTCAAGAAAGTTATATGTAAACACGAATGAATTTTCATGATGATTTGATAGCAGTTATATATACCGTCTTTATTGTCCGTTATAATCCAATTTTACTTTCCGAAATAGTCCTTTTTTGACACAAAAATAACAATTTTCCATAGGCAATAATTTGTATGCATCCATTTTAACCAAGGGACATAACAACTACATGTGATTCTGGCCTTTATTATGAACATTGGTTTGGCTACTGCATTGTCAATGTATGTCGTATTGGTAATGGCGTCAAGAGGTGCTTCTATGAGGGAAAGGGTTTATGAACATTGGTTTGGCTACTACATTGTCAATGTATGTCGTATTGGTAATGGCGCCAAGATGTGCTTCTATGAGGGAAAGGGTTTATGAACATTGGTTTGGCTACTACATGTCAATGTATGTCGTATTGGTAATGGCGCCAAGAGGTGCTTCTATGAGGGAAAGGGTTTATGAACATTGGTTTGGCTACTACATTGTCAATGTATGTCGTATTTGTAATGGCGTCAAGAGGTGCTTCTATGAGGGAAAAGGTTAACTTAAAATCGAGTTAATGATTTACATGCAGACTGCTGTCGGGTCCATATATCAGTAACTACTGCATGTATTTGACACAGGCAGACGTAACAGTGCTTAGTATAATTGAGGCTGAAAAGTGAAATAAAAACTAAAATGTTTTTATTATGTAAGACATGAATCATATGCACAGCAGTGTTACGTGCTTCTGCCGGTGGTGGTTGATTCTCATTTCACAAGGGTTTTTCAGCAGGTAGCACATGTTCCCATGGAAACGCCATCTTCTAGTACAATGAGTGGAATTTCTGAAACTGAAATTAAATATGTATCACCATAGTGTGTTGGTGCGCGTGCATTTTACATCTTGATCAACCCAGTATCACCAGAGTTAGTGCCCTTTAAATTACTAAGAAAATTTGCCCATCCAGAGCCAGTGTGGTAAGGGATATGAATTGACCGAATTTGTTTGTTATAAATGTTTCTGTTCTTTGACCAGCTCATCTAAGAGTAGTCAATAGCCACAATTTCTCAGAAATACATGTATGTGTTGCTATGTATACATTGTATATTTGTCATCAGAAAGGAGAGCTGTTAGGTTTGCATTGGTGGGACCTCTGTTCAGGAGAGCTGTTAGGTTTGGATTGGTGGGACCTCTGTTCAGGAGAGCTGTTAGGTTTGGATTGGTGGGACCACTGTTCAGGAGAGCTGTTAGGTTTGGATTGGTGGGACCTCTGTTCAGGAGAGCTGTTAGGTTTGGATTGGTGGGACCACTGTTCAGGAGAGCTGTTAGGTTTGGATTGGTGGGACCTCTGTTCAGGAGAGCTGTTAGGTTTGGATTGGTGGGACCACTGTTCAGGAGAGCTGTTAGGTTTGGATTGGTGGGACCTCTGTTCAGGAGAGCTGTTAGGTTTGGATTGGTGGGACCACTGTTCAGGAGAGCTGTTAGGTTTGGATTGGTGGGACCTCTGTTCAGGAGAGCTGTTAGGTTTGCATTGGTGAGACCACTGTTCAGGAGAGTGAGACCACTGTTCAGGAGAGTCGTTAGGTTTGGATTGGTGGGACCTCTGTTCAGGAGAGCTGTTAGGTTTGCATTGGTGGGACCACTGTTCAGAAGAGCTGTTAGGTTTGGATTGGTGAGACCGCTGTTCAGGAGAGTGAGACCACTGTTCAGGAGAGTCGTTAGGTTTGGATTGGTGGGACCTCTGTTCAGGAGAGCTGTTAGGTTTGGATTGGTGGGACCACTGTTCAGGAGAGCTGTTAGGTTTGGATTGGTGAGAACACTGTTCAGGAGAGCTGTTAGGTTTGGATTGGTGAGACCTCTGTTCAGGAGAGCTGTTAGGTTTGGATTGGTGAGAACACTGTTCAGGAGAGCTGTTAGGTTTGGATTGGTGGGACCGCTGTTCAGGAGAGCTGTTAGGTTTGGATTGGTGAGACCACTGTTCAGGAGAGTCGTTAGGTTTGGATTGGTGGGACCTCTGTTCAGGAGAGCTGTTAGGTTTGGATTGGTGAGAACACTGTTCAGGAGAGCTGTTAGGTTTGGATTGGTGGGACCTCTGTTCAGGAGAGCTGTTAGGTTTGGATTGGTGGGACCTCTGTTCAGGAGAGCTGTTAGGTTTGGATTGGTGGGACCGCTGTTCAGGAGAGCAGTTAGGTTTGCATTGGTGGGCTCACTGTTCAGAAGAGCTGTTATGTTTGGATTGGTGAAACCACTGTTCAGGAGAGCTGTTAGGTTTGCATTGGTGGTTCCTCTGTTCAGGAGAGCTGTTAGGTTTGCAAATTGGGTTGGTGAGACCACTGTTCAGGAGAGCTGTTAGGTTTGGATTGGTGGGACCTCTGTTAAGGAGAGCTGTTAGGTTTGGATTGGTGGGACCTCTGTTCAGGAGAGCTGTTAGTTTTGGATTGGTGAGGCCGCTGTTCAGGAGAGCTGTTAAGTTTGGATTGGTGAAACCACTGTTCAGGAGAGCTGTTAGGTTTGCATTGGTGGTTCCTCTGTTCAGGAGAGCTGTTAGGTTTGGATTGGTGGTTCCTCTGTTCAGGAGAGCTGTTAGGTTTGCATTGGTGGGACCTCTGTTCAAAAGTTAGTAATGTAGATCCATATTTGTGAATTTAGGAATGTGTCGACATATCAGCAGGCCCAGGCTGCCCCGACATTAGAGAGGAATGGAAATGGAGGCAAGTGGGGTGGCGAGAACGCTTGTCCAAGATGTGAGAAACAGGTGTACTTCGCCGAGGAAGTCAGGGCTGTTGGCAAGAAATGGCACAAAATGTGTTTATCATGCGGTGAGTGGTCCTGTGTATATTATAATATTATGTGTAGTGAAAGTAGCCCCATTCTAAGAAATGTGATAATAACTTTCAAGTGTTGGACTATAGTGAAAGTAGCCCCATTCTGTGTAACAAGTTACCTCCCCGTATGTTCATCCACAGATATATAAGAAATATTAATGACGTGATAATAACGTTCACGTGTTGGACTATAGTGAAAGTAGCCCCATTCTGTGTTACTAGTTACATCCCCTGATGTTCGTCCACAGATATATAAGAAATGTGATAGTAACGTTCACGTGTTGGACTATAGTGAAAGTAGCACTAAATGTGTTTATTCTGCTGCGTAGGTATACGTGTAGTGGTCGAACAATCATATCCAAACATTTATGAAAGTATTCATGTAATACTTGGAACATAATATTATAGTCTTGCCGAAGTAAGCAACCAATCAGAGCAAAGGAAAGTGATATTGTGACATCTTATAATGTCTATTTACATATTGTTGTTTTTTTAATTGAAAAATACATGGACAACTGTAATTCATATGCAAATATATCTATTAATTTCACAAAAACTAACACATTCAGTGCCCCAGAATCTGAAAATAACTGCGGCGGCCAGCGGTGACCCCCCCCCCCCCCCCGCATTATTTTGTGGATGCTTGCTTGTCTGTGCATTCTGCAGGCGGTTTTATCAGAGTTTTCCTATACATGTCATTACTGCCAAATTCAAACCAGTGCCTCATTTTCCTCAGTGTGGCTACCGGCCTGACATTTGTTGTCAAATTTTACAAATTATTATTGAACAATGGAAATATAAGACAATAAGCTTAATTTCTAATCATCTCATTCCTTAGAATACCTCCATGAATGAATGAAAGAATTTATTTATAGAGAGTAATTCAATTAGCTTAGAAAATTAATCATTATTTAGGCCATCTAAAAGGGATTTCATGCACTCTTTACATATTGGTTTTCTTCAAATTGAAAAGTAAAACAATATTTCATATACAAATCTACATTGAACCAAATTTGAAATTGTATAGTTTCAGTATTGTCGGTGCAGGGTTGTAGGTTAGTAATCTGTGTGTTTTACGTTTATTTATCGTCGCTACCGGTTGCCCATATGAGCGATGCCTCTTGAAGAGATTAGTCATTTTAGATTTTTGGAGGATAGTGCAATGATACGGACAGAGACCCATTCCAGATTCTCCTCTGGTTCTTTTATGTGCACGGTGTAAAGCACCGACACGAGACCTCGGTTTAACGTCCCATCTGAAAGACTGTCATTTTAGATGTTTGGAGGATAGTGTAATGATACAGACAGAGACTCATTCCAGAGTCTCCTCTGGTTCTTTTACGTGCACGGTGTAAAGCACCAACACGAGACCTCGGTTTAACGTCCCATCTGAAAGACTGTTAAAGGTTAGTAATCAGTTGGTCCACTTGTACTGTATTATGTACAAACTAAGTGTTGATGTGTGACTTCCAAGTAATGTGTCACTTCCTAGTAGGTGGCCAAGTGGTTACGGTAATTGACTTTAATTCACTAGCCCCTCACTGCTGCAGGTTCAAATCCCACTGGGGGATATTGAATTCTTTCAAGTGAGGAAGCTATCCAGCTGGCTTGCAGAAGGTGGGTGGTTCTACCCGGGTACCCGCCTGTGCATGAAATACTGCTCGGAGGGGCACCGGGGGTTGTCCTCCACCAGTAAGAGCTGGATAATCACCACATGGCCTGAGCTGTTGGTGCGACTTTAAACCACAAAAACAAACAAAGACTTCCAAGTAATGTGTGACTTCCAAGTAATGCGTGACTTCCAAGTAATGTGTGACTTCCAAGTAATGTGTGACTTCCTGGTAATGTGTGACTTCCAAGTAATGTGTGACTTCCTAGTAATGTGTGACTTCCAAGTAATGTGTGACTTCCAAGTAATGTGTGACTTCCAAGTAATGTGTGACTTCCAAGTAATGTGTGACTTCCAAGTAATGTGTGACTTCCCAGTAATGTGTGACTTCCAAGTAATGCGTGACTTCCAAGTAATGCGTGACTTCCAAGTAATGTGTGACTTCCAAGTAATGTGTGACTTCCAAGTAATGTGTGACTTCCAAGTAATGTGTGACCTCCTAATAATGTATGACTTCCCAGTAATGTGTGACTTCCTGGTAATGTGTCACTTCCAAGTAATGTGTGACTTCCTAATAAAGTAATGTGTGACTTCCTAGTAATGTGTGACTTCCTAGTAATGTGTGACTTCCAAGTAATGTGTGACTTCCAAGTAACTTATTATTTTTATTTCAGCAAAGTGTAGCAAGATATTGGACAGTACATCATGTACGGACCATGAGGGGGAGGTATTCTGTAAGGCATGTCACAGCAAGATGTTCGGACCAAAGGGATATGGCTTTGCGGGCGGAGCCTCGGGATTGTCCATGGACACCGGGAAGTACGGCGAGGTGACCAGAGAGTGAGTATGACTTGGCATCAGGAGGTGGTTATTATGTTTAATAAGTTCTGCATAAACAGAACTGGTGAGCCTAGATGCCTATAGTGGGGTGTTTCAGGCTCATGCCTCTATATACAGTGAAACTTTGTTGCCTCGAACTCAGTTAACTAGAACACCCCCGATTGCTCGAACACGTCGTCTGGTCCCGGCAATAATCTCTATATAATGCATACTGTTCTACCTTTGATGATTCAAACACGGATGACTGGAACTCGCGAACCAGATCAATTACTACTTCAATTAACACCTTTGGGTCAAACATAGTTGTCCGAATTCCCAGGTTCGCGTGTCTCAGAAATTGTACACAAAAGTTTTCTCACCTTTCTCTGATATGATTGACATCTCTTTTCATTGGTATTATACATAATTATGAACAGAACAAACATTGAACTCAGGAATTGAGTCACAAAAGGAAAGTGACCGTGAACAATCAATGATGCAGACGGATCTGTAGTCCAGTGGTTAACACGTTGGACTGGTAATCCAGGGATCACAGGTTCGATCCCCCGTCTGACCCTAATAAAATTAACAGTCTTTCAAATGGGACAATAAACCGAGGTCTCGTGTCGGTGCTGTACACCGTGCAATTAAAAGAACCAGAGGATACTCTGGAATGGGTCTCTGTCTGTATCATTGCACTATCCTCTAAAAATCTAAAATGACTAATCTCTTCAGGAGGCGTCGCTCATATGGGCAACCGGTAGCGACGATAAAATAAACGTAACACACACAACACAATCAATCATGTGCTCCTGATGCAAGTCATTGCTCAAATCCGACTTCAATAAACATAATACAGCAAATCAGCGGACAATCTGACTTTTTAAGATGTACTAAGCAAATCAAAAATTGTATGTATCATAATTATAGCCTGCATGTGTTAAATCACATTACTACCTACTTACTGATTTGTCAACAGGTTCTATTTTTAGAATGCATAACTCTGATGTTGAGATTTAAACCATTTGTCATTGAATTGCATATCATGTTTACCAAATTAAATATAAAAACTTTATTGTTATTGATATTCTTATAGATTATAATATCATTTAACACTGTGGTATAAATATGGATTCATATCAAACCACGAGAGAAGGATATATTGGATGTATTGCATAAACCAGTATACCACACAGTATACACTAATACCAGGGTTCATTCTAGGTCAGAATATTTGGGAGAAGTGAGAAAGCGTGCGATCGTGTCCTTAAATGGTGTTATTTAAAAAAATTCAACGAAATTTGGTTAAAATGCACAGTATGACCATTAAGTACATTTGAATAGAAGGAGTGCTTTATAATGGGGCCAGTGTATCTATCTTACTGGACTGAATTTTGTATGATTATTGTAAAAAAAAAAAGAGAAATTTAAAAAACAATTATTTTAGGGAGAAATGGGGGCCCCTAGAGGGCAAATCAAAGTCCCTAAGGCGACTATTTCGCCCACATCGCCCCCTAAAATGATCCCTGTAATACACGTAATTTCTAAATAGTTTGACTGACTATCCTTGACTCGTACCACCCACGACTCGAACCATTATTCACAGACCTGTCGAGTTCGAGTGAACGAAGTTCGACTGTAAATATCAATCGATTGATTTTCATCCATGCCCTTTTTTGAGGCTTCACATTCAACTCTATTTAGTAGCAGGAAGAAATATTGTTGTTGTTTTTTAAATTATAAATTTTTAAATATTTTGTTTTGCACGAATTTTGTATGAATACCTAGGAACTACATTTCTTCCTCGCCATAACAGTGTTGACGTGCCAAAGACAACGTAAAAACATTCCAATTAAATTATATATTGAAATAAGTCTAGCTTGATTTTTGTAGAATATGTTTTGGCTAATATGTTGCACATGTGGATGTCTGGTGTAGATATACGTGGATAATCAGGTGCAGCTATAGTGCATTTGTTGATTTGATGCTTTGATTCAAAGATTTCAGGCATCCTGTTAGCAGATAACTAGTTTTTCTTTTTAACTCGTTTATATTCATATTTTCAGCATTTTTATTACTGGAAGAGATGCAATGAAATTTATTTTAAAGTCATATTACTTGTTTAACCCTCATAGAAGCACCTCTTTGATGCCATTACCAATACGACATACATGTCAATGTAGTAGCCAAATTAATGTTCATAATAATGGCCAGAATCTCATGTAGTCCCAGTAATATCTATGGAGGTGGGATAGATATGGCGACTACTTATCCACTGCATGATAGCTAAATGGCTGTCGTTTGTATGGAGATATAATAGTATATTAACCTAAATCTCTATGAAGGAAAGGGTTAAATGGCCGTCGTTTGTATGGAGATATAATAGTATATTAACCTAAATCTCTATGAAGGAAAGGGTTAAATGGCTGTCGTTTGTATGGAGATGTAATAGTATATTAACCTAAATCTCTATGAAGGAAAGGGTTAAATGGCTGTCGTTTGTATGGAGATGTAATAGTATATTAACCTAAATCTCTATGAAGGAAAGGGCTAAATGGCTGTCGTTTGTATAGAAATATAATAGTATATTAACCTAAATCTCTATGAAGGAAAGGGCTAAATGGCTGTCGTTTGTATAGAAATATAATAGTATATTACCCTAAATCTCTATGAAGGAAAGGGCTAAATGGCTGTCGTTTGTATAGAAATATAATAGTATATTACCCTAAATCTCTATGAAGGAAAGGGCTAAATGGCTGTCGTTTGTATAGAAATATAATAGTATATTACCCTAAATCTCTATGAAGGAAAGGGCTAAATGGCTGTCGTTTGTATAGAAATATAATAGTATATTACCCTAAATCTCTATGAAGGAAAGGGCTAAATGGCTGTCGTTTGTATAGAAATATAATAGTATATTACCCTAAATCTCTATGAAGGAAAGGGCTAAATGGCTGTCGTTTGTATAGAAATATAATAGTATATTACCCTAAATCTCTATGAAGGAAAGGGCTAAATGGCTGTCGTTTGTATAGAAATATAATAGTATATTACCCTAAATCTCTATGAAGGAAAGGGCTAAATGGCTGTCGTTTGTATGGAGATATAATAGTATATTAACCTAAATCTCTATGAAGGAAAGGGTTAAATGGCCGTCGTTTGTATGGAGATATAATAGTATATTAACCTAAATCTCTATGAAGGAAAGGGTTAATGGCTGTCGTTTGTATGGAGATGTAATAGTATATTAACCTAAATCTCTATGAAGGAAAGGGTTAAATGGCCGTCATTTGTATGGAGATATAATGGTATATTAACCTAAATCTCTATGAAGGAAAGGGTTAAATGGCCGTCGTTTGTATGGAGATATAATGGTATATTGACCTAAATCTCTATGAACGAAAGGATTAATGGCTGTCGTTTGTATGGAAATATAATGGTATGTTAACCTAAATCACTATGAAGGAAACGGTTAAATGGCTGTCGTTTGTATGGAAATATAATGGTATATTAACTTAAATCTCTATGAAGGAAAGGGTTAAATGGCCGTCGTTTGTATGGAGATATAATGGTATATTAACCTAAATCTCTATGAAGGAAAGGGTTAATGGCCGTCGTTTGTATGGAAATATAATGGTATATTAACCTAAATCTCTATGAAGGAAAGGGTTAAATGGCTGTCGTTTGTATGGAAATATAATGGTATATTAACCTAAATATCTATGAAGGAAAGGGTTAAAAAAACAAACTACACTGTTATGACAGCAGTCTTAATAAAACATGCTAACAGTGAATTACACACATTCATTTCTTTGTTATTCTGATTTGTTAGCCCATTTCATTCTGGGTACATTTAAAGACTTTTGCAAACAACATAGATCCTGATCAGCATGCTATGTTGTTTGCTACATAGCCAAGTGTCTTAGCAAGATCATCTGAATAGCAAACAGCATAGAGCCTGATGAGATGACACGTTCCGTGGCAGCTGATCTGGTTCTATGTTCTTTGCAAATTTGCAAATACTGTTTGAACGGTATCCAGAATGAAATGGGTTAAGGAGAAGCAGCTACAAAGAGTACCGAATGAATAAAAAAGACTATCCTCGCCTGTAAGACGACTGTTTTTAACACCAGATTATGGCCACAAAGTGGCTTGCCGTCTTATAAGCGAGTACTAAACAAATTTGTTTTAAATGTGTTAAATGGTATCCATAATTAAGGTTTAAGGAAAAAAACCAAGCACCACCCGGACACTGAAAAGATTTTCAACTTGCACTGGCTAAACATGCAATTTATACTTGTATCTGGTGTCCATTTTATCAACCCGTCTTATTTGCCAAAAGCAACAGATTTCGGGACCAAAGTAGTGGGGTTGTCTTATAGGTGAGATCGCCGTATAGGCGAGTATGGATGGTATCCTAGGCAACATAGAATTGTAAATATTGTTTAAACTAAAATAGGATTACATGTATAGATTAGTCAACAATGTTCAAGTACATTAAAATGCTACACGTGTGTAATTACTGGTTTTATAATGAATATATAGTTCCCATGGAAACACTGAAAACACTGTGAAAATAGTCAAAACAATGAGAATATCTAATCTTGGCAGCCATTTTGTTTGGCAAGTTTTTTAAATGGCAATTTCAGGAATTTCCTAGTAATACTTTAATTGCAATAACATAATTAATTGTTGTCTGTTAATATAAAATTTGGTATCATTTTAAAGGTATTGAAATGCACTTTTTAAATATTAATATATTTTTTGACAATGATGTATGGATTATAATTTATAAGAACTTACCTTGTACCTATATTTTGAAAGTCTATTTTCACAGTTTAAATAATAATATACATGTAAATTATTATTTATTCGTTAGTGATATTTGTGAAATGATGCAAACAATATGTCCATTGAGTTATCATATATGTCATCATATTTGATTTGTCATGAAAATGGTTAAAATAATTCCATATCACCATATTTTTGGTGCATGTTGCTAAATGGAAGATTTTTACGAATCGTTTCATAAAGGCATGACAAGATGTGAGGGTAGGTATCGGTATTTGGTCAGGTCCAGACAGCCACGAATGTCTATTTCTGTATGTTTATGTTTCAGGAATGTGTCGTCGTACAGTCAGGCCCAGGCGGCCCCGCTGTTGGAGAATGGGAACAATAAGTTTGGTGGAGGAGGGGGAGACTTGTGTGCTGCGTGTGGTAGAGCTGTCTACTTCGCTGAGAAGGTCATGGGAGCAAATATGGTAACGACGCCACCTAAATACATAAATTATACCACTGTCCAACGTTATAAAACGTTTCTGAGATATCAAACTCATGCTCAAGTGACTTGATTGGTCGATTCCAAGTTTTGCTGTCAGCTGAACCAATCAGACGATTTGAGACAGAGTTTGAGATTGGAGAAAAGTTTTATATTTATGAAATGAGGCTGTAGATATGTTCTCAAATCTCAAACATTGTCTCAAGCTTTCTGATTGGTTGAGGCATAGTCCAGTTGCAAATAAAGGTCAAATTCAACCCATTGATTTGCTGTGGACTGATAATCCAGGGATCGCAGGTTCGATCCCCCTGTCTGACCTTAATAAAATGAACAGTCTTTCAGATAGGACTTTAAACCGAGGTCTTGTGTCGGTGCTTTACACCGTGCACATAAAAGAACCAGAGGAGACTTTGGAATGGGTCTCTCTGTCTGTATCATTGCACTATCCTCCAAAACTCTAAAATGACTAATCTCTTCAGGAGGCGTGGCTCATATGGGCAACCGGTAGCGAGATTTTCAAATTTATGGTTACTGTGGTAATGTTGTAAAAAGGATCTTACACTCGTGGTGATTTCATACCATAAACTAAACTCGTTTCATAAAATATGGTATGAAATCACGAGTGTAAGATCTTCTATATATTCAGTGAAAAAAGTAGGTCACTATGTCAAGCTAAACTCCCCGAGTCTATGGATTGTATATATTGTGTTTCAGACGTATCACAAGATGTGTTTCAAGTGTGCAGTGTGCAAGAAGAGCCTAGACTCCCATACCCTTACTCAGCGGGACAATGATGTGTTCTGTAAAAGTAAGTTTTACTTGACTTATAGTAGTCATCTGTGAAAGTTAGTTCATACAAATTTAATTTAGCTCAATTGCGAAACAAGTTCTTACAACTTATATTAATCACTCTCGAGACCCCATTCCTGATGGTATCCATTGCCACGAGGGAGAGAGAAGAGGCAACGTGAAATTTAAATGCATTGCCTAAGGGCACAATCATACGGCTCGAACTTGGGGCCTTTCGCACCTGAAGTGAACGCTCTACCACTGCGCCATCACGACTTCTATGAAAGTTGCTGTTGATGAAAACCACAGATGAAACTCAAGATGAAGTATTGGTTTAAATGTATTTATTTATAATTTAGTTTATACTAATTTATTTTAGCTCGATTGCGAAACAAGTTCTTAAAACTTATATTAATCACTCTCGAGACCTCATTCCTGATGGAATCCATTGCCATGAGGGAGAGAGAAGAGGCAATGTGGAATTTAAATGCCTTGCCTAAGGGCACAATCGTAACGGCTCAAGCGGGGCTCGAACTCCGACCTTTCACACCTGGAGCGAACGTGCTACCACTGCCGCTATCATGACTTCCACATTTTTATTATCAGGATACATGTATTATACATTGAGGAAAAGACAGAAATATACATTTATATTGTGATATGTGGATTGAAATGAAAGCTAAACGCTTAAGGTAATTCTTTCCACTGTGTGCTAGATGTTGGTACCAGGTATATATGGCAATCTTAATAACTTGACATAATATCGAAAATGACCAGAACGTTAATTTGTTTAATTCAAATTGGAAATTCATCGAAACGCTTATAAATATATGAAAATTGGTAGCTAAGAGCTTAGAAATAGAAAGAGGAAATAAGAATGAAATTGGAATAGAATATGCAGAAGATCCGAGTATAATCCCTGTCTATAAGGGAAGTGTGAGCTATTAGTGTAGACTGGCTGTCCAAGTGTGTCTGTCATCAGTTCAGGGTCAATGGCACACTTAGACATCAATGTTTCATCTATAGTATATTTGGTGTCGGCTGCTACATATCGCATGATGGATTTCGAAATAACGTGGCATACATTTTCGCAATATTGAGACGATGTGCGCAGTGCAAGTATCTGTCATAGTCATTTCCCTCTTGCTCTTGAAACTAATGGTGTAAGAACATGTTTTTGTATGAACTAAAGCACACCGTGAGCATTTTATAATGATTGAAAATGAGATTATGATGCGTTATAAATGCATGAATAACTAAGCATGACTTGTACAATGTTGAAATTTAGTGTTTGGGTATCATTTTCAGACTGTTATTTTATTTTAATATTGCATCAGCGATTGATGTTGAGGTCAATTGTTTTCAGTCTATTCGGGTCAAGGTTACACTTAGAGTGGTTGATATGCACAGTATTTTGTTTGTCCGCTCCATATCTCGTTAAGCTTCCGTAAGATATTTTCACCACATCAAAAGTTTACTGAGACCAGCTTCAAACCAGATACAGCTAACATGGTCATAAGGGGCTGTATGTATGTACGTATGTTCATTAATGCCTTGCGGGGACCTAGACGGGCTTCGCCGACCTAACTCTACCACTAGATCACGGACCTCACACTGGGGCTGAGAGTGGATGTTTTAGTTACATTAACTATAGCTGATGTACCCATATCCCAATGACACGACTTGCAGCGGTTGATCTATTTCTTCATAAGTGTATACAAATTTATTTTAGCTCGATTGCGTAACAAGTATTTACAACTTATATTAATCACTCTCGAGACCTCAGGGCCTAAGGGTACAATCGTAACGGCTCCAGCGGGGCTCGTATTCAGGGGCCTTTCGCACCTGATACGAACGCGCTACCACTGCGCTACCACTGCGCTATCACAACTTCCACATTTCTTCATAAGTGTCATTGATTATCCATTTCAACTTGCAGATTGTTATGCTAAAAACTTTGGACCAAAGGGATTTGGCTTCGGATCTGCCTTGCAGCATACGTAACATGTGCATATACAGATGTTGTTGCCTGTTGCTGTCATCATCATCGGGGAGTTCCGAGTATGGTACTACAGAGAAATCATAAAGCAGTACCTGTCATAGGAAGCGGATGTAAAGAAAATATTACTGAAATGGCATTTTAAACTATATCGTACGTCTATGAAATATTTTGAGTCGGGGTTGGTGTATTCTGATCTCTCGTGAGAGTGCAAACAATATTTTATTTTAAAGCAGATGGTCTTCTGTGTAATCAAAGTATAAGTATCTGCTACAAAAATGCATGATTACAAACAGTTACTGTTTCGAACCCTAATTGGGAAACAGTTACTGTTTCGAACCCTAATTGGGAAACAGTTACTGTTTCAAACCCTAATTGGGAAACAGTTACTGTTTCAAACCCTAACTGTGAAACAGTTACTGTTTCGAACCCTAATTGTGAGATTTAACTTTTCAAGAGGTAGATTGAGTCCTATTCTTGTTTAGAAAGACGTAATGCCGGCAATTTTAATACAACCTGCTACAACTGATTTAAGTACATTCATTTCTTTGCCATTGTGATTTAGTGGCGTATAGAGTGGTGGAAAGAGCTGAACGTAAAACAAAAACAAGCGTAGTGAAAAGAAGATGATTTATTTTTTAATATTTCTTATTATCACTTTTTACAGTTGATAATTTACACGATGTCACCGTCACAACTTACAGACTCTATGAAACAATACAATTTATCAAGCGCTTTAATTATCGAAATGATCCCAGTCCATGTAAATATTTGTTATAGTGTACAAGTAAAGGAATAATCATTTTTATCATTCTATCTTCATTAGAGGTCAAACTTCTCCTATAATGTCTAGTTCAATAATTGATTTGACTTTAGTGGGGGGGGGGGGGGTTTCATTTAACACAGATACTGGACATTAAACAGCTGGAGACTGCCTCTTGAAAAGTAGGGTTGCAGAGCATATAAAATTTATTAATGTGTTGATTGGATATGTTTTATATCCGTCACAACTCTCACTACCTACGTGTATATACTTTATTGTCCAGGTGTGCATTATAAACTACCTGTATACTTTATAATACACAACTGGACAACCAGTCACTGCATTAACAAACATTCATTGCTGGTTTCATATCTTCACATGTCCGCCTCCGTGGTCGAGTGGTTAAGGTCGCTGACTTGTATACCACTGTAACCTATCATCACTGATGGTCACGGGTTCGAGCCCCGCTCAGACCGTGTCTCATTTATATGAAAAAGTTGGCAGTTTCTTACGGAGGTTGGTGCACCCAAGTACTGGTTAACCGCTGGAGCCTGCCCAGGAAAGGTGTTGTTAGGTAAACTGCCCGCCGGCGATATAGCCCAAAATGGTGCTGATGCAGGCGTAAAACCCGAAATATAACATAACATATCTTCACATGTGGATAAATGTTCTACAGTATGTCAGTGTGTTTTACTTCATTGTTGGGTATAGAACAAAGATGGCCGTTTCCTGTAACTCTACCAATGGTAGGTGTTTTGTCAAAAACAGTCGTACCAGAAATTGAATTTATTTATTTATTTTAGGGAAATTAGTGACATTTACCGAATTTGAAGGAATGTATCAAACACGAGACCATTGGTAGCTGATCGTGGCTCCAAATGGTTTTTTTTAAGTACAAATTTATATTAGCTCAGTTGCGAAACATGTTCTTGCAAACTTATATTAATCACTCTTGAGACCTCATTCCTGATGGTATCCATCACCACGAGGGAGAGAGAAGAGGCAATGTGGAATTTAAATGCCTTGCCTAAGGGCACAATCGTAACGGCTCCAACGGGTCTCGAACTCCGGGACGTTTGCACATGAAGCGAACGCACTACCACAGCGCTATTACGACTTCCAAATGCTTGAATTGTGCTAATCAAGGAAGGTCCTACCAAATAATATTAAAAGTAAAATTTGTAGGCATGCTACAGGAAACAACCTTTTTTTTTCTGTGGCCTGATTGAGTTTTGCTGTAAATGTGTGTTGTTTATTGTACCAAGCCAGTCCACAGTTACTCTATTCTTGTTGAAGAAAGGTCCATTGCTTCATATATGTTTTACTGGTAGTTATTTTACGTATATATATTGTTCATGTAGCCTAGTCCAGTCTCGTATCTAGTAACAGGTTAACATTGTTGGAACCACCTGTGAACACCACGGAGTACATCCATGTAGACCATGGTACGATGCAAGTAAGCCAACTTGTAATTTCTTTTAGTAACCATTCACCTTTGATGCTGATAATAATTTTATCCCCTTAGAAATGTAGGCTTATTGCTAATGTGTCAATAATTGTTAAATTGTCATTTGAGTCTAGAGGCCCTTCTAAGGGGGGAAAGGTTAAAAGAATCATATTTTAGAAAAATAACTTTTACACTTTTACTTAGTAAAAAGTCAGTAGTTATTATAATATGGTCTTGTTGTTTATTGTTTTTAAGAAAGAACCTTTGTGTTTTACTATCAAGGCACTATTTATGCAGGACAATACCTCCACTATTTATGCAGGATCACATATAATCTTTACAATTAATCTATGTGTGTATAAAGTAGTGTTTATGTCAGTCAATAGTTATACATAGCATATGTTAATTGTGTGTACCATGCCGGCAGTAAATCAAATTTCATTTGATACAATTCTGTTTACCGCACATACTCGCCTATAAGACGCCCCCCTACTTTGATATCTGTGTTTTGGCATGACTCGCATATAAGACGGGTTGATAATATGGACACCAGACACTGGTATAATATGTATATGGTATATGCCAGTGCTAGTGTCCGGGTGCTTGCTTCTTTTCTTTTTTAGCGTAATTATGGATACCATTTAAAAAATGTTTTTTTAAATTTGAACTTTTTTAGCACTCGCTTATAAGACAGTAAGCCACTTTGAGGCCATAATCTGGTGGTAAAAAAGTCATCTTATAGGCGAGTATGGGTGTTATGTATGAGGTTGTTTGCCATTATTCTATGTGTGTATAAGGATGTTTTCAATTCTATGCATGTATACGGTTGTTTACAACATGATTTGTTTATAATAATTATGTTTGCTAGTACTTATTTGCTGTACCTAATTAAAGTTCTTTGCAAGAATTCTATACCTGTATACAATATTCTAAACAAGAATTCTATACCTGTATACAATATTCTAAACAAGAATTCTATACCTGTATACAATATTCTAAACAAGAATTCTATACCTGTATACAATATTCTAAACAAGAATTCTATACCTGTATACAATATTCTAAACAAGAATTCTATACATGATGATTGTGATGTTTCATTTTGATGTTGCGGGCCAACAACAGACATAGAAGTTGCAGTGTTTCTCTGTTTCTATGTATGGTGGTTAGCGTATGGTCGTTAACATATGGTGGTTAGCGTATGGTCGTTAACATATGGTGGTTAGCGTATGGTCGTTAACATATGGTGGTTAGCGTATGGTCGTTAACATATAGTGGTTAGCGTATGGCTCTTGTTTGTTGATTGAATATTCTAACATGACTTGATATTTTGCTCCAATACAAAGAACAAATCTACCATTGTTAAATCTGCAATAAACAACAGCTACAACCAGTCTATTTTATTACTGATGAGTCATACTCTGCTGTCACACATATTTATTTATTCGTAGCATTATATTGGGTCATGTTAGAATGGAAATAAATATTTTGTCTTGCCATTGTGACTCTGCCTGCGTGGTTAATTCCTACGCGACATACTCGAAACCGTGTTTTATTCGCCGATAAACGACAAAGACAGATATTATTTGCTATCGGAATGACCTGACAATTGTTGTGTTGTTCCGTTGCTGTGCACAGAATCTCGTAGCATAACACCATTATACATTACACTCATTGAATATGTATAACTCAAGACAGATAGTTGTGTGTAACATTCTAACATTAACCCTTTCAACCCCAAGTAACTGACATGGACTGGTGCATGCTATTTTTAGACCAATAAATTAATAAGAAAATTACATTTGGACCAGTTCATTTATCAAAATGGGTAATTTTATCTAAAAATAGTAATAATTATTACTGGCAAAAAAGTGCAGATCCTGATCTGGATCTACACTTTTCATAAGCCTATTTAGAGGCCTGTGGGGTTGAAAGGGTTAATCTCTTTTATCCCATAACTTTGCTTGTATTCAGTGTAATAACACCATAGCATAATTTCTTATATGTACACACGTGTAATAACACCTGGAAGGATTCTGTTTGGTTGTGAGAATAGTCCTTATAATTTGTAAATTAAACTTTGCTTGTATTCAGTGTAATTACACCATATCATAATTTCTTATATGTACACACGTGTAATAACACCTGGAAGGATTCTGATTGGTTGAGAGAATAGTCCTTATAATTTGTAAATTAAACTTTGCTTGTATTCAGTGTAATTACACCATATCATAATTTCTTATATGTACACACGTGTAATAACACCTGAAAGATTCTGATTGGTTGAGAGAATAGTCCTTATAATTGGTAAATTAAACTTTAAAGTATGCATATTTCTACTTGAATTTGAACATAACGTTATTGGTAAGACAAACTACAATTTAAAAGAAGTTTTGACACAATTATAGTGCTGTTTAAAACATAAATATAACACTGCCTTGCATTGTGACGTCATGGCAATTTAATGACATCATGACAAATTGCGCCAAAATGAAAGTAGCAGCGTTATTTTGTGCAAAATTATTGTTAAAACCCATATTGTAATGTGATAAAAAGGATGTTACACTTGTGGTGATTTCATACCATATTTTATGAAGCTTGTTTCCTAAAACATGATATGAAATCACCACTCATGTAAGATCCTATATACATATTACACAATGAAATCACCACTCATGTAAGATCCTATATACATATTACACAATGAAATCACCACTCATGTAAGATCCTATATACATATTACACAATGAAATCACCACTCATGTAAGATCCTATATACATATTACACAATGAAATCACCACTCATGTAAGATCCTATATACATATTACACAATGAAATCACCACTCATGTAAGATCCTATATACATATTACACAATGAAATCACCACTCATGTAAGATCCTATATACATATTACACAATGAAATCACCACTCATGTAAGATCCTATATACATATTACACAATGAAATCACCACTCATGTAAGATCCTATATACATATTACACAATGAAATCACCACTCATGTAAGATCCTATATACATATTACACAATGAAACGTTGTTTTTGTGCTGATTCCTAACATTTTAATATTTGAAGTGTAGAACATATGTGAAGGATTTGCAAAGATTTGTGACATCATTATAGGGTAGGTGACACTATTTGACATAGTCTGTTTGCACCCCCTATGTTTTGCCATGAGAACATTAATAAATTCTTGGCCTTGCTTGAACCTCATATTTTTATTTCAATGTAACTTTTTTTATGACCGATTTGGTTGATATTCGCACACAATATTGCTTAACATGGAAATATATATTTTTATATTGTGACCTTTAATTTTGTCCAAGGTCACTAGTACTAAAGTTTGACATATATATATTTACTTTATGGCTGTCCGATTAGCGCAGTTGTTAGCGCGCTCGCTTCTCACCAATGCAACCCGGGTTCGATCTGCGGACCGTGAAGTATGTGAGATGGTAAGGTGGTGGCCAGATCGGACAGGTGTGTTTTCTCCGGGTACTCTGGTTTCCTTCCACACACGAATGACTACATATATGCTTTCATCCGCGCCAACGAAAGTGATTAATATAAGTTGTTAAAACTTGCTTCACAAAATGTTGTAAAATAAGTTATATATAAGATTAAACTTTACTTTATGTACTTCAAAATTATGTTCATGAGATTGATGAAGACTAAAGTGTCAAACAGTGTTATAGATAATCACCCTATATAGTACATGTATATTACCAAGGTTACCATTGTGTTCATAAAAATGTAGATCTTGATTATAACTCTTTATACATGTAAAATAACGCATACATAGAAATTTTGTATTGTGTATTAGTTAAGTTATTTCAACTTATATTAATCACTCTCGAGACCTAATTCCTGATGGAATCCATCGCCACGAGGGAGAGAGAAGAGGCAACGTGGAATTTAAATGCCTTGCCTAAGTGCACAATCGTAACGACTCCAGCGGGGCTCGAACTCCAGACCATTCGCACCTGAAGCTATCACGACTTCCACTGTATTGTGTATTGGTCAGTAAGAATTTTAACTCGTGCATTCTGGTATAGAGTAAATTGAACGCATACATAGAAATTGTGTATTGGTCAGTAAGAATTTTAACTCGTGCATTCTGGTATAGAGTAAATTGGGTTATTATTATACTTTTAATTTTGAGCATACGTGGTTTGCAAGGCAGCGTTGCACTGTATATTGTAATTTTCTCTGTTAATATTGCTTCAGTTAGCATGAAACTTTCCACAAATTAAATGCAAGGTTTGTACCAACAGGTTATCTTTACAAATGTGTTTAATACTTTCTATACAGACAGTAGTCTTTCTCGATAGGTTGAATGCATTTATAAGGGGCCTCTGGGGCTGAGTGGTTACGGTCGTCGACTTAAAATCACTTGCACCTCATTTCTGTTCGAACCCCAATGGTGGCGTGGGATTTTCTCAAATGAGTAAGCTATCCAGCTGGCTTGTGGTAGGTCGGTGGTTCTACCTGTGTGTCCGTCCATGTCTGAAATACTCCCCGGAGTGGTATCCGGGGCTTCCTAGCTTGCGAGTCACCATATGACCTAAACTGTTGGTGCAACGTTAACCCCAAATACAAACAAACACAGATGCATTAATAGTGGCTTCACAATGTAACCTAAGTGATTGTCTTTAGGGACAGGTCTGGTGGTCTTTGGGGTCCGGTGGTCTTTAGGGACCAGTCCAGTGGTCTTTAGGGCCAGTCCGGTGGTCTTTAGGGTCCGGTTCGGTGGTCTTTAGGGTCTGGTGCAGTGGTCTGTTGGGCTGGTCTTTAGGGTCCAGTCCGGTGGTCTTTAGCATCCGGTTCGGTGGTCTTTAGGGTCTGGTGCAGTGGTCTGTTGGGCTGGTCTTTAGGGTCCAGTCCGGTGGTCTTTAGCATCCGGTCCGGTGGTCTTTAGGGTCTGGTGCAGTGGTCTGTTGGGCTGGTCTTTAGGGTCCAGTCCGGTGGTCTTTAGCATCCGGTCCGGTGGTCTTTATTCTGGTCTGATTTTGACTGTATTTACATTAATTATTTAATGCTTCATGTTTTAGACACAATTATGAATTGTTTTAGAATTTCCATTTTGTTCTGCTTATACACTTCATTTAGAGTAGGTAGTGATGTATGTAAGGTGCGTAACATTGGTGGATACAGGAAAGGGGTTGTAGTTGGACCTTACATATGCACATGTATATATTGTATTAACCATGTTTAGACAAGGTTGTTTATAATCCAGTTTTGGTTGTGAATAATATGATATAAATGTTGATTAATATGCATTATAAACTGTATTTGTATTTTTACTGCAAGATTGTAAATTCATCACTTGTATTGCAAGTACTTTCAACGCTGACCATTATAATAGTCTATATAGATATTTATTGTCTTGGACTCGAAGCACATACTGTTTGAACCGTTTGTCTGTGCGTACATCCATCCTTAGAAATAAATGGGCACTTGGATGGCTAGGAGAACAAAGTGTAACTGTGTATGGTTAGCTTCTATTCTGTCAATCTGTCCTCCATTCCTCTTACAGGTATCAGTCAATCTGTGGCCTCCATTCCTCCTACAGGTATCAGTCAATCTGTGGCCTCCATTCCTCCTACAGGTCTCAGTCAATCTGTGGCCTCCATTCCTCCTACAGGTATCAGTCAATCTGTGGCCTCCATTCCTCCTACAGGTCTCAGTCAATCTGTGGCCTCCATTCCTCCTACAGGTATCAGTCAATCAGTGGCCTCCTACAGGTCTCAGTCAATATGTGGCCTCCATTCCTCCTACAGGTCTCAGTCAATATGTGGCCTCCATTCCTCCTACAGGTCTCAGTCAATCAGTGGCCTCCTGTCCTCCTACAGGTATCAGTCAATCAGTGGCCTCCATTCCTCCTACAGGTATCAGTCCATCTGTGGCCTCCATTCCTCCTATAGTTCTCAGTCAATCAGTGGCCTGCATTCCTCCTACAGTTATCAGTCAATCAGTGGCCTGCATTCCTCCTACAGGTCTCAGTCAATCAGTGGCCTCCATTCCTTATACAGGTCTCAGTCAATCTGTCCTCCTACAGGTATCAGTCAATCTGTGGCCTCCATTCCTCCTACAGGTGTCAGTCAATCTGTGGCCTCCATTCCTCTTACAGGTCTCAGTCAATCAGTGGCCTCCATTCCTCCTACAGTTCTCAGTCAATCTGTGGCCTGCATTTCTCCTACAGTTCTCAGTCAATCTGTGGCCTCCATTTCTCCTACATACACCCCCGGAAGTTCGGTTTGAAGGGGTTTTCGATTTAGAGGGGTTTTCATAGTTGGGTAGAATTCTCCTAAGTTAACAAATCTCTGAACTGCCTAGAAATAGTCTGAGACATGTTTATAGTTGACAGTTAGTAAAGAACTGATTAATTTTATGTGTACAATATAATATTCTGAATTTAAGATAGCTGATAGTTTTACATTTAGAAGAATAGCCAGTTCCATATTTGATGAAGACAAGTTGCTGTTCAGTTTACAGGGGTAAATTACAGTTGAAAATGCACATATTTTTTAAAAATCGGTTCAGTATTCGGAATAGAAGGGTTCCTGTTTACAGAGGGTTTTTTACAATGAACAAAGAAGGGACAAATTCTAGTCCAAGAAATTTGTTCAGTTTAGAGGGAATTCCAGTTTAGAGGGATTCCAGTTTGGAGGGAACTCCAGTTTAGAGGGATTCCGGTTTGGAGGGAATTCCGGTTTGGAGGGAATTCCAGTTTAGAGGGGTTCCGGTTTGGAGGGAATTCCAGTTTAGAGGGGTTCCGGTTTGGAGGGAATTCCAGTTTAGACGGGTTCCGATATGGAGGGGTTTCACTGTATATACTTCTGTTGATTGTTTACGCCAATCGGCACAAATTCACGACACACCAATAAATGAAATTTGGAAAATGACTGGCTATGCGATGATAATAGGACGCACCAATTCAAGTACACGTACAGACAGTATTGTCCATATTATCAGGTGCTTCAATTATCCCCATTTTGTACTTATTTATAGTATACTATATAGCACATTGTAACCTTGGGGCCTCAACTTTCATACCATTGAATTGAGATAAGCACATGTTGTCAGGACTATCTGGTCCGATTATCTTTTTGTTTTTTTTTACGTTTATTTATCGTCGCTACCGGTTGCCCATATGAGCGACGCCTCCTGAAGATATTAGTCATTTTAGAGGATAGTGCAATGATACAGAGAGAGACCCATCCCAGAGTCTCCTCTGGTTCTTTTACGTGCACGGTGTAAAGCACCGACACGAGACCTCGGTTTAACGTCCCATCTGAAAGACTTAATTTTATTAGGGTCAGACGGGGGATCGAACCTGCGATCCCTGGATTACCAGTCCAGCATGTTACCATGTGTTATGCACCGATTATCTTTCCTTGATTGCCCCTTTTGTACTAAGACTATTACAAGTTATCAGTGTCTCTCTGTACAGTTTTCATCCAATACAATATACCATATAACATGTCTTATAATTCACTTTATCACATACCAGTAACGTTGCTTGTATTCACTTTATCACATACCAGTAACGTTGCTTGTATTCACTTTATCACATACCAGTAACGTTGCTTGTATTCAGCGTAATAAAATAACACCATCTCATAATTTCTTATATGTACACACGTGTAATAACACCTGGAAGGATTCTGATTTGTTGAGAGAATAATCCTTACATTTTGTAAATTAAACTTTAAAGTATGCATATTTCTGTTTTAATTGGTACATAATGTTAATGGTAAGACAAACGACGATTTAAAAGAAGTCTCGACGTAATTATAATGCTGTTTAAGACATAAATATAACGCTGCCTTGCGTAGTGATGTCATGATCATTTAGTGACATCATGACCATTTACGCCGACAGTTGGTGCCAAAATGAAAGCAGCAGCTTTATTTTGTGAAAATATATGATCAAAACACATTATGGTAATGTGATAAAAAGGGATCTTACACTCGTGGTGATTTCATACCATATTTTATGAACGAGTTTAGTCCGCCTCCGTGGTCGAGTGGTTAAGGTCGCTGACTTGTATACCACTGTAACCTATCATCACTGATGGTCACGGGTTCGAGCCCCGCTCAGGCCGTGTCTCATTTATATGAAAAAGTTGGCAGTTTCTTACGCAGGTTGGTGCACCCAAGTACTGGTTAACCGCTGGAGCCTGCCCAGGAAAGGTGTTGTTAAGTAAACTGCCCGCCGGCGATATAGCCCGAAATGGTGCTGATGCAGGCGTAAAACCCGAAATATAACATAATGAACTAGTTTTGGAATTTTGCTATTAAACGAGCCTTTTAAATCACCACTCGTGTAACATCATATATCTGTAATAACTCATTTTTGCGTCACCGAACAAATCACCTTTAACCCATTTGATTCTGGATACTGTTCAAACAGTATTTGCAAAGAACGTAGAACCAGATCAGCCGCCATGGAACGTTCTGTCTGATCAGGCTCTATGCTGTTTGCTATTCAGATGATCTTGCTAAGACACTTGGCTATGTAGCAAACAACATAGATCCTGATCAGCACGCAGCGTCACGCTGCGGCTGATCTGGATCTATGTTGTTTGCAAAAGCCTTTAAATGTATCCAGAATGAAATGGGTTTAACTCATTTATTTCCTCAAAGATATATTTAGAGGGCATGTGTCAACAATGTGTATTATAACCAGATTATTGCCCAATTAATTGTATATTGTTAATCCTTGAATATTCTTTGTAATACTTCAAAATGAGCACTTGTATTTACTATAAACTGCTAAATCACTTAGTGGTCATTGTGGAGGAAGAATTGCGTGTAGACCGTCTGGTGTTGCAAACTGCCTTCTATGCAGTTGTTTGTAGTCAGTCCACTCTATGGACAGAATCCAGCCTCGACACAAAAGCCCCCCCCCCTCCCTGCTATTATATTAGAACCATTCAAGAATTGCGTGAATGAAATTGTTTGTACAGTCCACACTACGGACAGAATCCAGTCTCGACACAAATCCCCCCCCCGAACCATTCAAGAATTGCCTGAATGAAATTAACATACAGTCTACATACGTTATGTCAATTTCTCCGGTTATCTCGAAGTCGGATCAAAGTCCCGTTTCAGACACTATCCTATTACATAGAACTGGCTCCGTTTATATCGAATTTTGTTAGGTCAAATTTCGTTTATGTCGGAAGTATTTTGTTCGGTCCGATGGAATTTGACATTAACAGAAATTTCATAGGGGGGGACGTTGAAGTTATTTTCCAGAGGTAATATGTATAAAATAACTGGCGATTTTGTCTATTTATATCGGACTTAGATAAGGGAGTATTTGGAATGGTATTTTCTCTACGGTACTTATGCTAAAATAACAGGGGTGGGAGCGTGTATTTTGTCAACTTGAGTAACTTTCGTATCACATTATTTACCAGCAACTACGTGGCAGACAATATGTACGCATCGGATGGAATATCGAGTATATAATGTGAATGTTTTGTATAAGCTTAGTGCATTTTCTAGTCTTAGAACAGCTTTCAACGGATGTAATAAAACGTGACTCACACATGCCTTTTGTGTCATATCATATATCGGTACTCCAAACTATAAAAATGGGATTACAGTCAAACCTGTCTTAAGCAGCCAGCCAAGGGAATCACAGAAAGCGGCTGCTTAATAGAGGTAAAATGTACAGTAAAACAACAAATTGGGAATCTGGAAAGTGGCTGCTTAATACAGGTTGGCTGTTTAATACAGGTGACCACTAACACAGGTTTGACTGTATGCATTGGAGACGTGGGCATGGTATGTTTTAAAATGCAAGCTCTATACATACTGGTGTTGTGGTTGAGGAAGACCCTGGGTGTCCCTCCCCAACAATATGGTTGGCACGGATAATCACCCAGGTAGAACCACCAACCAGCTGGATAGCTTCCACACATGAAATAATTCATGGCCAGACAGACAACTACAGCTGTGCAGATGTGAGCGAATAAGAGATATATATATATAGAACGAGATTAGTTTAACTTGCATGTATTTTAACATTATAATATATGAACAATATTACCATAAATATATCCCGCCAATTAACAAATATTCACTAGAAATATCACTATAGATGACCCAACACCCCACAATCCTGTCCTGAACAGCTTTCAACGGATGTAATAAAACGTGACTCACACATGCCTTTTGTGTCATATCATATATTGGTACTCCAAACTGTAAAAATGGGATTACAGTCAAACCTGTCTTAAGCAGCCAGCCAAGGGAATCACAGAAAGCGGCTGCTTAGCACAGGTGGCTGCTTAATAAGCGAATAAGATATATATATATAGAACGAGATTAGTTTAACTTGCATGTATTTTAACATTATAATATATGAACAATATTACCATAAATATATCCCGCCAATTAACAAATATTCACTAGAAATATCACTATAGATGACCCAACACCCCACAATCTTGTCCTGAACTGTCCTGTCAGTGTTTCCCCCCTGGAATAATATGGTAGTCCTGCCCCTTTTTGGGTCTGCTCGGGAAGCGCAAGGCTAATGCTGACCCTTTGCTTGGGAGGTGCAAGGCCAATGCTGACCCGCTGCTCGGGAGGCACAAGACCAATGCTGACCCATTGCTCGGGAGGCACAAGACCAATGCTGACCTGTTGCTCGGGAGGCACAAGACCAATGCTGACCCGTTGCTCGGGAGGCACAAGACCATTGCTCGGGAGGCACAAGACCAATGCTGACCTGTTGCTCGGGAGGCACAAGACCAATGCTGACCCATTGCTCGGGAGGCACAAGACCAATGCTGACCCATTGCTCGGGAGGCACAAGACCAATGCTGACCCGTTGCTCGGTGATTCGTTTCAACATTTTGAGATTTTCTATTTCTACGTTATATCTACTGCCGAACTATCGATTCTGATTGGAAGGTCCCTTATTTATTTTTTGTGACACGCTCATCGTCGATGTAAACCACCCAGAAATACTCAATCCGGATGTAACCCACCCAGAAATACTCAATCCGGATGTAAACCACCCAGAAATAGAGGCTCCGGATTAACCCACCCAGAAATAGAGGCTATCTGGAATTAAGAGCTCAATCATGGTTGCAGTACATGTGGGACTTATAAACACTAGCAAATGTACTAATCAATTAACTGCTATGAAGCTTTTTATAACGGGTGCGAGTATAAAAATAGATGCGGAATTTCCGTGTTTTACTTAAGAGGATTTTAATGTCCAAATAAATTATTACGAGCATTTTCCCGGAACTACCCAAAATTGTATATTAAGTGGCTATTCTTTTGTTCTCTATAGCGACATACGCCCTAACCCTACACAGTAAATCTATTGTTCTCTTGGTCACCTAAGTGGTTTTTTGGCCACAAGTTGTTGGAATTCAAGGCCTATACCAAACTGGAAAAAATGCTTTTTCAAATTCACAGCGTTACTCGAATCTCTTGGCATTGTGTATAACTGTATAACAAATCAAATGAGACAATTATGCCCTACTGAAGACAGGTTATATGAAAACATGCTCCCTTCTTTCATATGCACCCTGCCACATCTTCAGTCTGGGGGAAACCCTGTAGTAAATCATCTGAGCAGAACATGGAGTTAGCAAGGAGGACTTTGGTGTCTCAAGTTCATTTTCTCTTAAAGATTCTTAAAGATATATTCATGTTAAAAAAATGATATCTCATACAAGTGGCCCATTTTTCATGCCAGCAATATAAACTATGAATTGTTCAGTGAAGTAATAGAAGATAGCAATATACAAAGTCATTGCTATAAAAAGTCATATGTAGTATTATGTAGTTTTGGAGATAAAGCATGGACAGGCTTTGCTATAAAAATGGCAGTAAATTACCAGAAAATCATCCAAGCGGAACATTTACAATATGCACAACTGGACATCATACCTATACCGGTACTTCCTGTCACGTTTGGTGGAAATCCCACAAGGGGTTATGGAGAGCGCAGACAAGCTAATGTGGACGGACAGACAGCAAAGGCAAAATTGATATGTGTTCTCCCATTATATAATATAATAACATAATATAACATGCTAAAAGTGATGTACACACATTCATTTCTTTGCTTTTATGATTTGCTATGGAGAATTGGAGCCACGAAGACTGACCTAGTCAAAATAAGATTATATATATTGGACAGTGTTAAAGTACATTAAAATTTTAAAAATAATGGATTTCTTTACTGCAAAACTTGTTTATCCCATTCAACCCCAAGTAAGTGCCATGGACTGGTGCATGATATTTTTAGACCAATAAATTAATAGGAAAATTACATTTGAACCAGTTCATTTATCAAAATGGGTAATTTTTTTGTCTAAAAATAGTAATTATTATTAATGCTCATCTGGATCTACACTTTTTGTAAGCCTATTGAGATGCCTGTGGTGTTGAAAGGGTTAATACTGCTTTTGTAACAAATACAATTTTTGTATGATAGCAACTTCCTGTGACAATCCGTTTGAACAGGACTATATCTTTAAATGTTCAAAATGCGATAAATTTGTCAAAAATGAATCGAGTGGAACGTTAAGACTATATTCACGAAATCTGACCATGGGTGAGGTAGAACTATGGTGGAGAAACGTTCTTCTTCAACATCTTCCAGGGCCGTAATTCTTGTTATACAACAGTTTCTCGCATGGAATCATGCTTGCAGTGCAAATTCGTGTGTCTGAACAGATACATGACTAAAGTAAGCAGGCTGTCCGATTAGCGCAGTGGTTGGTTAGCGTGCTCGTTTCTCACCAATGCAACCCGGGGTTCCAAACCTCTAATCGGGAAATATGTGAGATGGTACGGTGGTCGCCAGATCGGACAGGTGGGTTGTCTCCGGGTACGCCCGGTTTCCTCTAAAACGAATGATCACATTTACGCTTTCATCCGCACCTCCAAGTGATTAATACAAGTTGCTAAAGCTTGTTTCGCAATCATGTAAAATAAATAAAGTTCAAACTAAAGTAAGAGACGGTATATATTTGGAAAACTGTAAGTTTTGGTGTATCCTCTACTACTGATTAGAACCAAGAATAGGACAAGCTATGCAATATACCCTATGAAACACAACATAATTATAACAATAAACTGTCTACCCTTGCAAATAAAAACTTCAAGCTCACTTACATGTACTTTGATTAAATGGAATTGATTAAAATGGTTGAATGTCTAATATTCCACAATTTGTATTAGTTCTGATACCACATGCCTTTTATTTCAGTTGTTTTTGTATGTCATGTGTGTATAAATATGTCTTATGTTTAAGAGGGTAGTCGTGGTAGCACGTTCGCTTCAGGTGCGAACGGCCCAGAGTTTGAGCCCCGCTGGAGCCATTACGCTTGTACCCTTAGGCAAGGCATTTAAGTTCCACATTGCCTCTTCTCTCTCTTGGCGATGGATTCCATCAGGAATGAGGTCTCGAGAGTGATTAATATAAGTTGTAAGAACTTGTTTTGCAATCAAGCTAAAATAGATTTGTATAAACTAAGAGGGCCCGGCCCCATGGAAGATTAGCCTTGCTAAATGGGTTACCCTTTCTAAATAAAGAATTTACTTACTTTTATCACATTACCTCCCTTGTATATAGTTTCATAACGTCATCGCATACTTGTATGTACACTCGTGTTATATAACCTGAAAGGATTCTGATTGGTTGAGAGAATAATCCTTATAAACTGTATATTAAACTTTGCATATTTCTGTTTGAAATTGGTACATAACATTACTAATAATACAAAACAACACTTTTATAAAACAGTTTCAAAGCAAAAATAAATGTAATTATATAACGCTGTTTTGCGTAGTGACGTCATAACAAGTTGTGCCGACGCTTAGCGCCAAAATGTAAGTTGCAATGTTATTTTGCTCAAAATATTATTAGAGATCGCCATGGTAATGTGATAAAAAGGGATCTTACACTCGTGATGATTTCGTACCATATTTAATGAAACTTGTTTTGGAAATTTGCTTATTAAGCGACCCTTTGGCGAAAATTCCAAAACTCGCTGCATAAAATATGGTATGAAATCACCATGCGTGCAAGATCCTATATTTATCACAAAACTATCTCTCTGAAGGGCTCCAAATATAGACATTGTAATGTAAATCAGCACTCTAATTAACCTGGAAGCCGTGTGTGCATAGTAACATTAATGGGTTTAGCATCCAGATATGCTTGTGATACCATTAACTTCCACCTCAAGTAGTTGGGTTTAGCATCCAGATATGCTTGTGATACCATTAACTTCCACCTCAAGTCACCAACGGCACTATAAATGTACATTACCCGGTTAACCTGGAAGCCGTGTGTGCATAGTAACATTAATGGGTTTAGCATCCAGATATGCTTGTGATACCATTAACTTCCACCTCAAGTCACCAACGGCACTATAAATGTACATTACATAACTGCTACACTAAAGGGCATTTCCATATTTTTTTTGATGATGGAAAAACCTCAGATATAGACCAATCAGAATGTAATCAAGCTTTGCACGCTAGCAGCAGATAAAATCAATTTTGCAAACAGCATAGAGCTCAAACAGCCAAGAACATTCCGTCTGATCAGGCTCTATGCTGTTTGCTATTCGGATAGTGGAGCTAAAACACTTGGCTGAATAGCAAACAACATAGATCCTGATCAGACACGGCGCTATGCCATGGCTGATCTGGATCAATGTTGTTTGCAAATATAATTTTATTTACTCAGCATGCAAAGGGTTAATATGGGTACTGATTTAAGATATTTCTCTACAGTTTTAATTATACATTACATATAAATAAGTTAAGTAATATATACAAACTTCATCGTAATTTGAAGCATATTAAACATATTTTACATTATACGAATGGAACATAGTACATACAGTGAAACCTGTCTGAAACAGCCAGCCAAGGGAATCACAGAAAATGGTTGCTTAGCACAGGTGGCTTCTTAACAGAGGTCAAATGTATGATAAAACAACACATTGGGAAATCTGGCTGCTTAATAACAGGTTGGTTGCTTAATAGAGGTGACCACTAACACCCCTTTCAATGAATAATACTCAGATCGCAAAATCTTAGAGACAGCATTCACAGTAATGAATGATAAAACAGATAAACAGGAATGATTAATAATTATGAATCCTTAGAACGGATTCGATCATCTCCTTTGTTTCTCTCTCATTCTCTACAAACGCCACCTATTATACTCATAAAAATGCAAAATTGCAAAAATATATTAATTCAAGGAAACTGTACAAAAAATACTGAAAAACATGTATAATGTACTATTACGATTATGAAAACTGTGTATATATATATACCAGTTGGGTCCGCCTCCGTGGTCGAGTGGTTAAGGTCGCTGACTTGTATACCACTGTAACCTATCATCACTGATGGTCACGGGTTCGAGCCCCGCTCAGGCCGTGTCTCATTTATATGAAAAAGTTGGCAGTTTCTTACGGAGGTTGGTGCACCCAAGTACTGGTTAACCGCTGGAGCCTGCCAAGGAAAGGTGTTGTTAGGTAAACTGCCCGCCGGCGATATAGCCCAAAATGGTGCTGGTGCAGGCGTAAAACCCGAAATATAACATAACATATACCAGTTGACAAGAGTATGCATATTCAACAATATATACCTGTAACTGGAATTACAAGGGGTTACCCTCTAGAGATCTCAATGAGAGACATCGGTCAGTTACTGCCCCTGAATACTTCCTAAAAGTAGATAGGTCCTATTAAGTGTTTTCCTCTGTTTTTATCGTTGTTTCCTATACAAGGGGTTACCCTCTAGAGATCTCAATGAGAGACATCGGTCAGTTACTGCCCCTGAATACTCTCTAAAAGTAGATAGGTCCTATTAAGTGTTTACCTCTGTTTTTATCGTTGTTTCCTTTGCACAACATGCTAACAATTTTATACCACTATTACCTCTTATGATTATTAAATTACTATATCTCGACAGATCTCCTACTGTATATGCAATGGGTACTTATTTGTAAAATAATGTGATCACTTAACACGTTTTTGATAAAGTCACATTTATCATAACGCAACATCTGGTTAAGGCACAACAGTAAAAACAAAGGATTCCAACTAAATAACCTATTCACATATTGGAATACATCAGACTTTATCTGCCAAGGGAGGTAATAGAAAATTACAGATGTCTCTCATTAAAATATAGAAAATGAACTGCAGAGTGATGTACATCCTCAATTACTGGGATAGATACAAACACAGATTGATAAATGGGTTAGCTCAGAAATTTAACCCTAAAATGGAAGGATTGTGCAACCAACATAGGTCCTGATAGGCGTGGCGTCTGATCAGGATCTATGTTGTCTGCTATTCAGCCAGGTGTTTTAGCTATACTATCCAAATAGTAAACAGCAGCGAGTCTGATCTGGCTCTATGCTGTTTGAAAAAGACACTTTTGTCGGGATTAGCTGGTTATAAAACATAATAAACAAAGAGCTGCTGATTGGTCAGTCACTCTCACCCATTTGAGAACTTGAGAAGATAATATGAAAAATAAAGGTAATAATAATGTTCAAAAATTATTATATAAATTGTTAATTATTAATTAAACTATGTACATGTAACAGACCCAAGAATTCATTTATCTATCTTAAATAAAACAAACTAATACATAATAAATTATTTAACAAACTAAAATAAATAAAACAATATCTGGCAGTAGGGTCGGGTGGAGTCAACATTCTGATGTATAATGTGCACATGAAAATTGCACATCCAGACAAAAATTGCTCAAATTGTCAGTAAAAAATAAATGTGATGGCTGCATGGAATGAGCAGGATATGCTATAAGACGAGCCAAAGCATAGTACATGTGAAAATGTACACAAATGAACACGGATTGGAGAAACATGTGGGAGGTAATCCTAGTGATAATATATCACTAACATTTTACTGCTTGACCGTTTATTTATCGTCGCTATCGGTTGCCCATTTGAGCAACGCCTCCTGTAGAGATTAGCGCATCCTGAAGAGATTAGTCATTTTAGATTTTTGGAGGATAGTGCAGTGATACAGACAGAGACCCATTCCAGTCTCCTCTGCTACTTTTATGTGCACGGTGTACAACACCGACATGAGACCTCATATCCGGCAGATTATTAATATTATTAGGGTTAGACGGGTAACGAACATGCGATCATTGGATTTGGTCCAACGTGTTCACCACTGGACTACTGACGCGTCTGTAACTGACGACAGCTTCCATGACATTGTATTAAATTGACAAGATCAGTGTCAATTAATTTCTCTACTATTAACTATCGGTATTAACAGACGCTTCTTGACACATCAAATTTGTCATGCATTGTCAAACATCTAAATTAGTGCATTTAGTAACACTACAACATACTGACCTTTGACCTACCATTAATGAGTGCATTCAGTAACACTACAACATACTGACGTTTGACCCACCATTAATGAGTGCATTCAGTAACACTACAACATACTGACCTTTGACCCACCATTAATGAGTGCATTCAGTAACACTACAACATACTGACCTTTGACCTTCCATTAATGAGTGCATTCAGTAACACTACAACATACTGACCTTTGACCCACCATTAATGAGTGCATTCAGTAACACTACAACATACTGACCTTTGACCCTCCATTAATTAGTGCATTCAGTAACACTACAACATACTGACCTTTGACCTTCCATTAATGAGTGCATTCAGTAACACTACAACATACTGACCTTTGACCCACCATTAATGAGTGCATTCAGTAACACTACAACATACTGACCTTTGACCCTCCATTAATTAGTGCATTCAGTAACACTACAACATACTGACCTTTGACCTTCCATTAATGAGTGCATTCAGTAACACTACAACATACTGACCTTTGACCCACCATTAATGAGTGCATTCAGTAACACTACAACATACTGACCTTTGACCCTCCATTAATTAGTGCATTCAGTAACACTACAACATACTGACCTTTGACCTTCCATTAATGAGTGCATTCAGTAACACTACAACATACTGACCTTTGACCCACCATTAATGAGTGCATTCAGTAACACTACAACATACTGACCTTTGCCCTACATTAATTAGTGCATTCAGTAACACTACAACATACTGACCTTTGACCTACCATTAATAAGGCATTCAGTAACACTACAACATACTGACCTTTGACCTACATTATGTCTACACCAACACTAATTATTGTGAGAGTCCAACAGATTTTTGTCATTTGAATTCTATATACTACGTACAGTCAGTCGGTCGATCGATCATCACTACGGCCAATCACACTATGGTCAGTCGGTCTATTGATCGATCATCACTACGGCCAATCAACACTATGGTCAGTCGGTCGATCGATCGATCATCACTACGGCCAATCAACACTATGGTCAGTCGGTCAACACTATGGTCAGTCGGTCAATCAACACTACGGTCCATCAATCAGTCAATCAACACTACAGTCCGTCGGTCTATCGATCGATCATCACTACGGCCAATCAACACTATGGTCAGTCGGTCAACACTATGGTCAGTCGGTCAATCAACACTACGGTCCATCAATCAGTCAATCAACACTACAGTCCGTCGGTCTATCGATCGATCATCACTACGGCCAATCAACACTATGGTCAGTCGGTCAACACTATGGTCAGTCGGTCAATCAACACTACGGTCCATCAATCAGTCAATCAACACTACAGTCCGTCGGTCTATTGATCGATCATCACTACGGCCAATCAACACTATGGTCAGTCGGTCAATCAACACTACGGTCCATCAATCAGTCAATCAACACTACAGTCCGTCGGTCTATCGATCGGTCAGTCAGTCAATGGACACTATGGTCCGTCGGTCTATCAATCGGTCAACACTACAGTCAGTCGGTCAATCGATCAGTCAGTTAGTAATATAGATTAATCATTATTTTATGAAATTTTGAATTGTATATCGCAAGTGTATGAGGGTTCGTAAGTAAACAGTTTATACTATTCTCATTGTCATCACCCGACAACATATTCTCCTGGTCCCGGTGTATACTTCCTTAGTAATGCTTAAGTATTTTCTTGCACAGCTTTGACGCAGTTCTAGTAATATCCATAGTATTTCTTGGCTTGATTAGCTAGCCCCAGTTCTAGTAACGTTTACGGTTTGTTTAGTTAGCCCCAGTTCTAGTAATGTTTACGGTTTGTTTAGTTAGCCCCGGTTCTAGTAACGTTTACGGTTTGTTTAGCTAGCCCTGGTTCTAGTAACGTTTACTGTTTGTTTAGTTAGCCCCGGTTCTAGTAACGTTTACGGTTTGTTTAGTTAGCCCCGGTTCTAGTAACGTTTACGGTTTGTTTAGCTAGCCCCGGTTCTAGTAACGTTTACGGTTTGTTTAGTTAGCCCCGGTTCTAGTAACGTTTACGGTTTGTTTAGCTAGCCCGGGTTCTAGTAACGTTTACGGTTTGTTTAGCTAGCCCCGGTTCTAGTAACGTTTACGGTTTGTTTAGCTAGCCCTGGTTCTAGTAACGTTTACGGTTTGTTTAGCTAGCCCCGGTTCTAGTAATGTTTACGGTTTGCTTAGCTAGCCCTGGTTCTAGTAACGTTTACGGTTTGTTTAGCTAGCCCTGGTTCTAGTAATATTTATGGTTTGTTTAGTTAGCCAAGGTTTTAGTAACGTTTACGGCTTTTCTTGGCCAGTTTCTCTCTCCTCAGTTCCTCCTCTTCTCTACGAATATCCTCCAAATCCTCCATCTTGCCTATCTTAGCGCTGCAAACAAACAAACAATATATGAAGTATTCAGATTTATAAATAAGCCGTCCACCCGTTTTGCAACAAATGCTGAAAACTGTTGCTATGAAACAGGCTGTACAAATTTACATTACACATTTGCCATGATTGCAATCTGACTATATATTATTAATATGTTATATTTCGGGTTTTACGCCTGCATCAGCACCATTTTGGGCTATATCGCCGGCGGGCAGTTTACTTAACAACACCTTTCCTGGGCAGGCTCCAGCGGTTAACCAGTACTTGGGTGCACCAACCTCCGTAAGAAACTGCCAACTTTTTCATATAAATGAGACACGGCCTGAGCGGGGCTCGAACCCGTGAACATCAGTGATGATAGGTTACAGTGGTATACAAGTCAGCGACCTTAACCACTCGACCACGGAGGCGGACCCCTATATATTATTAAAGCATGCACATTAGTTTGTAAATACAGTAAATAAATGGCGAGGTAGTACCATTAGATGGCGCTTGTTTATTACATACAGGTAGAACAATCAACTTTCCCAGTAAATAAATGGCAAGGTAGTACCATCAGATGGCGCTTGTTTATTACATACAGGTAGAACAATCAACTTTCCCAGTAAATAAATGGCGAGGTAGTACCATCAGATGGCGCTTGTTTATTACATACAGGTAGAACAATCAACTTTCCCAGTAAATAAATGGCGAGGTAGTACCACCAGATGGCACTTGTTTATCACATACAGGTAGAACAATCAACTTTCCCAGTAAATAAATGGCGAGGTAGTACCACCAGATGGCGCTTGTTTATCACATACAGGTAGAACAATCAACTTTCCCAGTAAATAAATGGCGAGGTAGTACCACCAGATGGCGCTTGTTTATCACATACAGGTAGAACAATCAACTTTCCCAGTAAATAAATGGCGAGGATGGACCACCAGATGGCGCTTGTTTATCACATACAGGTAGAACTATCAACTTTCCCAGTAAATAAATGGCGAGGTAGTACCACCAGATGGCGCTTGTTTATCACATACAGGTAGAACAATCAACTTTCCCAGTAAATAAATGGCGAGGATGGACCACCAGATGGCGCTTGTTTATCACATACAGGTAGAACAATCAACTTTCCCAGTAAATAACTGGCGAGGATGGACCACCAGATGGCGCTTGTTTATTACATACAGGTAGAACCATCAACTTTCCCAGTTATAACTGGTGAGGATGGACCACCAGATGGCGCTTGTTTATCACATACAGGTAGAACAATCAACTTTCCCAGTAAATAACTGGCGAGGATGGACCACCAGATGGCGCTTGTTTATTACATACAGGTAGAACCATCAACTTTCCCAGTTATAACTGGTGAGGATGGACCACCAGATGGCGCTTGTTTATCACATACAGGTAGAACAATCAACTTTCCCAGTAAATAACTGGCGAGGATGGACCACCAGATGGCGCTTGTTTATTACATACAGGTAGAACCATCAACTTTCCCAGTTATAACTGGTGAGGATGGACCACCAGATGGCGCTTGTTTATCATATACAGGTAAGAACCATCAACAAAATATGCCGCTTGTTTAGGACAATGTTAGGCAAATATATTGAACCATATCCACTTCCTGCAAGCCAGCTGTATTGTTCCTCATTAAACAAGTTTGTTTACTTTCTGAACTATCGACAGAGCGCCAGAGCGGGCCAAGTGATTGTAAGTACATGACATTAAACAGTTGGTGATGGAGAGCTCGATTATAACTGTTACAGAGTACGTATATGATATACCTGCGAGCCTCTTCCTTCATGATGGTTGTAAAGTTTGCCTCCATGTTGTCAACGTCATCATCATCTTCAAATCGGTATCTGAACACACATACAACAATACATACAATATACAAGCCGGTATCTGAACACACATATAGCAATATATACAATATACAAGCTAGTATCTGAACACACATACAATATACAAGCCAGTATCTGAACACACATATAGCAATATATACAATATACAAGCCGGTATCTGAACACACATACAACAATACATACAATATACAAGCCGGTATCTGAACACACATATAGCAATATATACAATATACAAGCCGGTATCTGAACACACGTATAGCAATACATACAATATACAAGCTGGTATCTGAACACACATACAATATACAAGCCGGTATCTGAACACACGTATAGCAATACATACAATATACAAGCTGGTATCTGAACACACATACAACAATACATACAATATACAAGCCGGTATCTGAACACACATATAGCAATATATACAATATACAAGCTAGTATCTGAACACACATACAATATACAAGCCAGTATCTGAACACACATATAGCAATATATACAATATACAAGCCGGTATCTGAACACACATACAACAATACATACAATATACAAGCCGGTATCTGAACACACATATAGCAATATATACAATATACAAGCCGGTATCTGAACACACATACAATATACAAGCCAGTATCTGAACACACGTATAGCAATACATACAATATACAAGCCGGTATCTGAACACACGTATAGCAATACATACAATATACACGCCGGTATCTGAACACACGTATAGCAATATATACAATATACAAGCTAGTATCTGAACACACGTATAGCAATATATACATTATACAAGCTGGTATCTGAACACACATACAACAATACATACAATATACAAGCCGGTATCTGAACACACATATAGCAATATATACAATATACAAGCTGGTATCTGAACACACATATAGCAATATATACAATATACAAGCTGGTATCTGAACACACATATAGCAATATATACAATATACAAGCTGGTATCTGAACACACGTATAGCAATATATACAATATACAAGCCAGTATATGAACACACGTATAGCAATACATACAATATACAAGCCGGTATCTGAACACACGTATAGCAATACATACAATATACACGCCAGTATCTGAACACACGTATAGCAATATATACAATATACAAGCCGGTATCTGAACACACATATAGCAATATATACAATATACAAGCCGGTATCTGAACACACGTATAGCAATACATACAATATACACGCCGGTATCTGAACACACGTATAGCAATATATACAATATACAAGCCGGTATCTGAACACACGTATAGCAATACATACAATATACAAGCCGGTATCTGAACACACATATAGCAATATATACAATATACAAGCCGGTATCTGAACACATGTATAGCAATACATACAATATACAAGCCGGTATCTGAACACACATATAGCAATATATACAATATACAAGCCGGTATCTGAACACACATACAACAATACATACAATATACAAGCCGGTATCTGAACACACATATAGCAATATATACAATATACAAGCCGGTATCTGAACACACATACAGCAATATATACAATATACAAGCTGGTATCTGAACACACATACAACAATATATACAATATACAAGCCGGTATCTGAACACACATACAACAATATATACAATATACAAGCTGGTATCTGAACACACATACAGCAATACATGTATACAATATACAAGCCAGTATCTGAACACACATACAACAATATATACAATATACAAGCTGGTATCTGAACACACATACAGCAATATATACAATATACAAGCCAGTATCTGAACACACATACAACAATATATACAATATACAAGCCGGTATCTGAACACACATACAGCAATATATACAATATACAAGCTGGTATCTGAACACACATATAGCAATACATACAATATACAAGCTGGTATCTGAACACACATACAATATACAAGCCGGTATCTGAACACACATACAACAATATATACAATATACAAGCCGGTATCTGAACACACATATAGCAATATATACAATATACAAGCCGGTATCTGAACACACATATAGCAATATATACAATATACAAGCCAGTATCTGAACACACATATAGCAATATATACAATATACAAGCCGGTATCTGAACACACATACAACAATATATACAATATACAAGCTAGTATCTGAACACACATACAATATACAAGCTAGTATCTGAACACACATACAATATACAAGCCGGTATCTGAACACACATATAGCAATATATACAATATACAAGCCGGTATCTGAACACACATACAACAATATATACAATATACAAGCTAGTATCTGAACACACATACAATATACAAGCTGGTATCTGAACACACCTACAATATACAAGCCGGTATCTGAACACACATATAGCAATATATACAATATACAAGCTGGTATCTGAACACACATATAGCAATATATACAATATACAAGCCAGTATCTGAACACACATATAGCAATATATACAATATACAAGCTGGTATCTGAACACACATATAGCAATATATACAATATACAAGCCGGTATCTGAACACACGTATAGCAATATATACAATATACAAGCCGGTATCTGAACACACATATAGCAATATATACAATATACAAGCTGGTATCTGAACACACATATAGCAATATATACAAGCCGGTATCTGAACACACATATAGCAATATATACAATATACAAGCTGGTATCTGAACACACATACAATATACAAGCTGGTATCTGAACACACGTATAGCAATACATACAATATACAAGCCGGTATCTGAACACACATATAGCAATATATACAATATACAAGCTGGTATCTGAACACACATACAAT
Source organism: Archivesica marissinica (assembly GCA_014843695.1). Lineage (NCBI taxonomy): Eukaryota > Metazoa > Mollusca > Bivalvia > Venerida > Vesicomyidae > Archivesica > Archivesica marissinica. Next base: position 25,945,006 of record CM026402.1, on the reverse strand, counting down.
ATACAAGCTGGTATCTGAACACACGTATAGCAATACATACAATATACAAGCCGGTATCTGAACACACATATAGCAATATATACAATATACAAGCTGGTATCTGAACACACATACAATATACAAGCTGGTATCTGAACACACGTATAGCAATACATACAATATACAAGCCGGTATCTGAACACACATACAGCAATATATACAATATACAAGCTGGTATCTGAACACACATACAACAATATATACAATATACAAGCCGGTATCTGAACACACATACAACAATATATACAATATACAAGCTGGTATCTGAACACACATACAGCAATACATGTATACAATATACAAGCCAGTATCTGAACACACATACAACAATATATACAATATACAAGCTGGTATCTGAACACACATACAGCAATATATACAATATACAAGCCGGTATCTGAACACACATACAACAATATATACAATATACAAGCCGGTATCTGAACACACATACAGCAATATATACAATATACAAGCTGGTATCTGAACACACATATAGCAATACATACAATATACAAGCTGGTATCTGAACACACATACAATATACAAGCTGGTATCTGAACACACATACAACAATATATACAATATACAAGCCGGTATCTGAACACACATATAGCAATATATACAATATACAAGCCGGTATCTGAACACACATATAGCAATATATACAATATACAAGCCAGTATCTGAACACACATATAGCAATATATACAATATACAAGCCGGTATCTGAACACACATACAACAATATATACAATATACAAGCTAGTATCTGAACACACATACAATATACAAGCTAGTATCTGAACACACATACAATATACAAGCCGGTATCTGAACACACATATAGCAATATATACAATATACAAGCCGGTATCTGAACACACATACAACAATATATACAATATACAAGCTAGTATCTGAACACACATACAATATACAAGCTGGTATCTGAACACACCTACAATATACAAGCCGGTATCTGAACACACATATAGCAATACATACAATATACACGCCGGTATCTGAACACACGTATAGCAATACATACAATATACAAGCTGGTATCTGAACACACATACAACAATACATACAATATACAAGCCGGTATCTGAACACACATATAGCAATATATACAATATACAAGCCGGTATCTGAACACACATACAGCAATATATACAATATACAAGCTGGTATCTGAACACACATACAACAATATATACAATATACAAGCCGGTATCTGAACACACATACAACAATATATACAATATACAAGCTGGTATCTGAACACACATACAGCAATACATGTATACAATATACAAGCCAGTATCTGAACACACATACAACAATATATACAATATACAAGCTGGTATCTGAACACACATACAGCAATATATACAATATACAAGCCGGTATCTGAACACACATACAACAATATATACAATATACAAGCCGGTATCTGAACACACATACAGCAATATATACAATATACAAGCTGGTATCTGAACACACATATAGCAATACATACAATATACAAGCCGGTATCTGAACACACATACAATATACAAGCCGGTATCTGAACACACATACAACAATATATACAATATACAAGCTAGTATCTGAACACACATACAATATACAAGCTAGTATCTGAACACACATACAATATACAAGCCGGTATCTGAACACACATATAGCAATATATACAATATACAAGCCGGTATCTGAACACACATACAACAATATATACAATATACAAGCTAGTATCTGAACACACATACAATATACAAGCTGGTATCTGAACACACATACAATATACAAGCCGGTATCTGAACACACATATAGCAATATATACAATATACAAGCTGGTATCTGAACACACATATAGCAATATATACAATATACAAGCTGGTATCTGAACACACATATAGCAATATATACAATATACAAGCTGGTATCTGAACACACGTATAGCAATATATACAATATACAAGCCAGTATATGAACACACGTATAGCAATACATACAATATACAAGCCGGTATCTGAACACACGTATAGCAATACATACAATATACACGCCAGTATCTGAACACACGTATAGCAATATATACAATATACAAGCCGGTATCTGAACACACATATAGCAATATATACAATATACAAGCCGGTATCTGAACACACGTATAGCAATACATACAATATACACGCCGGTATCTGAACACACGTATAGCAATATATACAATATACAAGCCGGTATCTGAACACACGTATAGCAATACATACAATATACAAGCCGGTATCTGAACACACATATAGCAATATATACAATATACAAGCCGGTATCTGAACACATGTATAGCAATACATACAATATACAAGCCGGTATCTGAACACACATATAGCAATATATACAATATACAAGCCGGTATCTGAACACACATACAACAATACATACAATATACAAGCCGGTATCTGAACACACATATAGCAATATATACAATATACAAGCCGGTATCTGAACACACATACAGCAATATATACAATATACAAGCTGGTATCTGAACACACATACAACAATATATACAATATACAAGCCGGTATCTGAACACACATACAACAATATATACAATATACAAGCTGGTATCTGAACACACATACAGCAATACATGTATACAATATACAAGCCAGTATCTGAACACACATACAACAATATATACAATATACAAGCTGGTATCTGAACACACATACAGCAATATATACAATATACAAGCCAGTATCTGAACACACATACAACAATATATACAATATACAAGCCGGTATCTGAACACACATACAGCAATATATACAATATACAAGCTGGTATCTGAACACACATATAGCAATACATACAATATACAAGCTGGTATCTGAACACACATACAATATACAAGCCGGTATCTGAACACACATACAACAATATATACAATATACAAGCCGGTATCTGAACACACATATAGCAATATATACAATATACAAGCCGGTATCTGAACACACATATAGCAATATATACAATATACAAGCCAGTATCTGAACACACATATAGCAATATATACAATATACAAGCCGGTATCTGAACACACATACAACAATATATACAATATACAAGCTAGTATCTGAACACACATACAATATACAAGCTAGTATCTGAACACACATACAATATACAAGCCGGTATCTGAACACACATATAGCAATATATACAATATACAAGCCGGTATCTGAACACACATACAACAATATATACAATATACAAGCTAGTATCTGAACACACATACAATATACAAGCTGGTATCTGAACACACCTACAATATACAAGCCGGTATCTGAACACACATATAGCAATATATACAATATACAAGCTGGTATCTGAACACACATATAGCAATATATACAATATACAAGCCAGTATCTGAACACACATATAGCAATATATACAATATACAAGCTGGTATCTGAACACACATATAGCAATATATACAATATACAAGCCGGTATCTGAACACACGTATAGCAATATATACAATATACAAGCCGGTATCTGAACACACATATAGCAATATATACAATATACAAGCTGGTATCTGAACACACATATAGCAATATATACAAGCCGGTATCTGAACACACATATAGCAATATATACAATATACAAGCTGGTATCTGAACACACATACAATATACAAGCTGGTATCTGAACACACGTATAGCAATACATACAATATACAAGCCGGTATCTGAACACACATATAGCAATATATACAATATACAAGCTGGTATCTGAACACACATACAATATACAAGCTGGTATCTGAACACACGTATAGCAATACATACAATATACAAGCCGGTATCTGAACACACATATAGCAATATATACAATATACAAGCTGGTATCTGAACACACATACAATATACAAGCCGGTATCTGAACACACGTATAGCAATATATACAATATACAAGCCGGTATCTGAACACACATACAGCAATACATACAATATACAAGCTAGTATCTGAACACACATACAACAATACATACAATATACAAGCCGGTATCTGAACACACATACATTATTCAACGTAACATAACACACGTATAGATAGATAGAGATAGATTTCTTTATTTATAGAGGGTGACCTAATTAGTTTTGACCTAATCCTGCTTAGGGCCCTCTTCAATTTGTTAACACTATAGAATAAATGTACATACACAATAATTATAACATAGTTATGCCGTACAATATACATGCATAATGTTGTACAATGTAACTTAAACAACAGCCTAAGTAAATCAGGTACTTTGATAGAAATACAAAACGACATAAGCATATTGATTTACAATCATTATATATATATAACTGTCTAGTGTCTACCAATTAAAACTTTGTATCCATACTTTACATTTTGTCTTGAATATATTTAAAGATCTGGATGTCTTAATTTCAAATGGCAATATATACTATTAACAAACTGGTCTTTGAATACAAATACATAACATACAGCAATTTATACAATATACAAACCAATACATGAACACCCATACTGGAATTTATGGTATACAATATACAACCTTGTGTCTGAACAAACATACGGCAATTTATACAATCTACTGTTAATTTTTATAACGTAAATAAAATGAAGGATTCTGGAAATAATTTAGTTTATACAAATCTATTTTAGCTCAATTGTGAAACAAGTTCTTACAACTTCACTATCGAGACCTCATTCCTGGTGGAATCCATCGCCACTAGGGAGAGAGAAGTGGCAACATGGAATTTAAATGCCTTGCCTAAGGGCACAATCGTAACGGCTCCAGCGACAATAATTTACATATCTGGTGTTGAATAATATTTGTCTACACTCACCGGTGACTCACTAACTGAAGTTGAATAATATCACAACTGTACTTACTTTCTCTTATCATAGCCAAACATGTTGCGTATCTCAGCGGAGTAGTCCACGACTCCGCCGTCATCATCGATGAAATCATCGTCTTCATCATACTCATCATCATCTTCTTCTTCAGAACTCTCAAGCACCTGTCGCTTTCGCTTCTCTACAATGTATTACACTTTACAGCTCAATTACCACTAGGATTAGAATGAACACATAACTGAATGAACACAAGTCTGACCATTAGATTTTCATCTGCATCAGATCCTTCGTCTGACCCTAATAAAATTAACAGTCTTTCAGATGGGACGTTAAACCGAGGTCTTGTGTCGGTGCTTTACACCGTGCATGTAAAAGAACCAGAGGAGATTCTGGAATGGGTCTCTGTCTGTATCATGCACTATCCTCCAAAATCTAAAATAATTAATCTCTTCAGGAGGCATCGCTCATATGGGCAACCGATAGCGACGATAAATAAACATAAAACAAACACACACACAGTCCCCTCTTTTCTATGCTGTTTCCCAGTTTGATGCCAATCCCCTTCGGAAAGAATGGCCCCATGCAGGCATGGAGGTGTGAAAAATTGTCACTATTATGACTCCAAATAACAACGGCAGATGATGACACTACAGGTGCTACTAATTGATTTAATAGATGTCATGTACTTTGAAATTAAACTTAGTTTATGAAACACATGAGAAAGAACAATTAGGATGAAAGAAAATCACACATGCAGGAAAATATGGACCTGCACTGTAAACTCAAGAATAACTGGGTTGCAATGAACACACATATATCCGAAGTTGCAAGAAATGTTCTAGACGTTATGGCAACACCAGTTCCAATGGAAATCAATAAAAAAAAAAAGAGATTGCGCAGCCTAATTAAAATTGATAATATTTTAATTTGTTTATTTCTTAAAGGTTTCCCATACATGCTAGCTGTGTGCATCCGCAATGGCTGGAAATGCTGAATGCTGACCCCCCACAGGAATGTTCAATGTTTAAGAAATAATAAGTATCAACCGTGGTATATCGCAGAATAACCCGAGTTTGAAGTTCTTATGCATAGAAATATATGACGAAGGCTGAAACTTTACACGCATTGTATAAATGGAATAGCCAAAACACTGTGCGCGCGCAGCATAACCCGAGGTAGATTTTACTCTACAAGTATGTATGTTATTAGCTGGGTCGTGTTAGAATTATAAATATCAGGCTAACAAAAGACCATGCGTTTGTAAAAAGACAGAGAAGCAGGAAAAGGTGTACAATTTGGAAGTTCAAGAAATTCGAATACTCCAAAGTGAACTTTCGTTGTCATCCGTAATTATTATAGAACTCCATTAATGCGTGTGGCTTGCATGTAGTTACATATATGTATATGTATATATACATGTAGTTACTTGCATGTAGTAACACCTTTTCACTATTTCTGTTACACTCAGCACACAAAACAGTTACTAATATTTCTTACCTAATATAAGTTTTCTGAAAACTTGTTTTCCAATCCAAACCATTCACAATTTATGTAATTTGTAACATTGTTTGTGTTATACATGTAAATTTATTGGAATAAATACTGTTTAAACCAATATTTCTTACTAAAAATGCTGTTTATTAAGTTATAAAAAGTGATACATTTTATTTTACAACTGCTTAGATTCCTCTATAAACACAAACAATTAAAGAAACAACAAGAAAATTGTCTGGAAATTTCAGCCATAAAAGTTATATTCCTGTTTAATGGATTGTCACAATTTCTAAAAAAAGTTGCTATCTTCCAATAGTATTTGTTACCAAATCAGTATTAGTAGATGTTTTGCAGAATTGAAATAAATATTTTTTAACATTTTTAATGTTTGTTTTATGGATTAAAGTCACACCAATATTTTAGTTCAGATGAAGACTCGACAGCTATGTTCGGCAGAGGAAGACCCCCCAGGTGCTCCTCCGCTGTCTTACGGGCAGTATTTCAGGCATGGACCGGCATCAAAACTCGTCTTTCCGCAGGCCAGTCGGATAGTTTTTCGCACTTGAAAGAATTTGAGACCACCCAGTTGGATTCGAACCTACATTGGTGAAGGGCAAGTGATTTGAAATCAATGACCATAACCATTTGGCCACGGAGGTCCCCCATTTTGTCTGAAAACTCTCTACTCAACATAGGTACGGTCTGTTTGAAAGAGAAATCATTAGACTAAGGAGAATACATGATTCAAGGAAACTGTTTCTTTAGTCCCTCCTTCTATTGTATATATTAGTACATTTATTTACCCTACCTGGTCTTGGGTTGTTTTTCTGTATCTGTCCATATATTCTATCCCACGGGTTCAAAGCCTCCTTCTCAGGTGGACGACTTGCGCTCCCAGATGAGGAGGATGGTTTACACACAAGCACATTATTATTCACACCATCACTCTTTCCCACTTTTCTCTCCTTTGAGTTCATTTGTTTGGCACCAGTCTGATTAGGCTTTAGACTGGGGCTATTCTTCCCAGTTAAAGCACCTTTAAGAATACTTGAATCACTTTTCGTCTTCATTGCACTAATTTTATCACTAGAACCCTTTTTACTGCCTTGTTCTTTAGATGTTCTATCACTTTGCATTGTTTCTTCTTCTTTTCTTCTTCGCTTCACATCGTCTGCTCGTTTTCTACGATCAAGTTCCTCTTGAGTTTGAGGCCTCTCCTGGACCTTCTTTGGCAGTTTTTTGATCATGGGTTCCGGCACTTTCTCTTGACACTTCTTTGCTGCTATTTTCAACAGATCATTGAAGTTGAGTGTTGGTGGTGCCTGATTCTGGTATCTACGTACTAGCGCAGGTTTTCTTACCTTCTGCTGTTCATCACCACCATTAGAGAAGCTACTCTGGTAGTCAGTTTTCATCAGCTGTTTAATGTTATCCCTTTTGTCTTTAAACTTGTTTTTATGCTTATCTTTCGCCTTTTCTTTAAGCCTTTCTTTGTGTCTGTCGCTATGCTTTTGAAGAGCGCTTCTATTTTTTGACCTTCTCAGGATTTCAGAATTTACTTGTTTCCTCAGTTTCCTCTCTTTTAGAGGTCTGTCAGCGAAGTTATAGTTGCCAAGTTGTTCATCGATTTTTTTCTTAATATTTTTTAGAATATCTCCAGACTCCGTCCTCATGAGCTCCTGGTTAGAGCTGAGCTCGACCATGTCTGTTTCATCATCGTCAGAATCATCATCATCCTTGACGACACATCTAGATTTGATCTTGTCTCCTTCCTTAGCTGTTAACCTCTCTTTATCATCTGGAATATTATTCAAGTACTCAATAATTTAACAGGAAGATATAGAATAAACATACATAGAGTGCCGATATGATTGTGAAAATCTCTAAATCTTACACCAATCAAAGTGAAATATACATATGCTTACAATATGAATGTAATTACAATGCATGTTCATTTATCAATATAATAAAGCGTCATATTATTTTACGCTAGCGTCATAGAAATGCTACAAAACAGGGGTGCAATAAATCTGGAATGTGTCACACAATGGTAGTTTGAATTAATCCCTCAGCTGCATGAAATGCACATGAATGCATCAAAGGAGTAAGATAAAAATTCCTAAATCTGCGGGCCAAACTTTCCAATAACAGCGATTTTGACCTAGAATAGTAACTAAATATGTATTTCTGCTTGCCTATGAGTGGGAATCTGGTGAAATAAGCACAAACTGTAGTTACAAATGGTCTGAAAAGTCAATTTTAACAGTAAAAACTGCAATTTATCCAATTTCCAGTCAACTATTTATACCTTGATGTCGGTTTTGGGGGTCGCAATGAAGCAAAACTAATATGATGGACAAAGAAAATGTATAACTTGTGAACCAGCAATGGAAGTCGTGATAGCGCAGTGGATGCACGTTCGCTTCAGGTGCGAAAGGGCCGGAGTTCGAGCCACGCTGGAGCTGTTACGATTGTGTCCTTAGGCAAGGCATTTAATTTCCATGTTGCCTCCTCTCTCCCTCATGGCGATGGATTCCATCAGGAATGAGGTCTCGAGAGTGATTAATATAAGTTGTAAGAACTTGGCAGCAAATTCAAGGGAATATATTAGAATACTACAATGTTTCAAATGATTAACAGTTACAAAGAAATTATGCATAAAACGCACCTGCAAAGGTAGATATGTATGTAGCTAAAGGAATGCACAACACAAATGTTGGATACAAATATGGTAGCTAAAGAAATACACAACACCGATGTTGGGTACGAATATGGTAGCTAAAGAAATACACAACACAGATGTTGGGTAAGAATAAGGTAGCTAAAGAAATACACAACACAGATGTTGGATACAAATATGGTAGCTACAGAAATACACAACACAGATGTTGGGTACGAATGTGGTAGCTAAAGAAATACACAACACAGATGTTGGATACAAATATGGTAGCTAAAGAAATACACAACACAGATGTTGGATACAAATATGGTAGCTACAGAAATACACAACACAGATGTTGGGTACGAATATGGTAGCTAAAGAAATACACAACACAGATGTTGGATACAAATATGGTAGCTAAAGAAATACACAACACAGATGTTGGATACAAATATGGTAGCTAAAGAAATACACAACACAGATGTTGGGTACGAATATGGTAGCTAAAGAAATACACAACACAGATGTTGGGTACGAATATGGTAGCTAAAGAAATACACGACACAGATGTTGAGTACGAATATGGTAGCTAAAGAAATACACAACACAGATGTTGGATACGAATATGGTAGCTAAAGAAATACACAACACAAATGTTGGGTATGAATATGGTAGCTAAAGAAATACACAACACAAATGTTGGGTATGAATATGGTAGCTAAAGAAATACACAACACAGATGTTGGGTACGAATATGGTAGCTAAAGAAATACACAACACAAATGTTGGGTACGAATATGGTAGCTAAAGAAATACACAACAAAGATGTTGGGTACGAATATGGTAGCTAAAGAAATACACAACACAGATGTTGGGTACGAATATGGTAGCTAAAGAAATACACAACACAAATGTTGGGTACGAATATGGTAGCTAAAGAAATACACAACACAAATGTTGGGTACGAATATGGTAGCTAAAGAAATACACAACACAAATGTTGGGTAAGAATATGGTAGCTAAAGAAATACACTACACAAATGTTGGGTATGAATATGGTAGCTAAAGAAATACACAACACAGATGTTGGGTACGAATATGGTAGCTAAAGAAATACACAACACAGATGTTGGGTACGAATATGGTAGCTAAAGAAATACACTACACAACATTCATCGAATACATCATTGGGGAACCACAGTGCTGAATAATTAGTCAGTGGATGGGACTTGCCGGGTAGGTACAACGGGTAACACTGAATAAATAACCAGAGATGACATTTAAGTACACTTACCATATATAAAATGTACCATTAGTTGCAGGCAAAAGAATAAGAACACATAAGAAAGCTATTACATGTATAGTAGTGTCTAAATTTAGAGTGTTCTTACTGGTTCACTATGGTTACGTGAGTCATGTTGTAAGAAAAACAACATCCTGAACATGAACATGCATAGCTTGTAATCAGTATTAATAGAATGTTCAGCTCGGCAACAAACTCAAATGTACATTCTAGAATAACAGCACAGTTCAAGAGACAATCACATGTGATTCAAGAATTACAGTGAAAACAGTTAATTTACATTATATCATTACCAGATGGATCACTTATGTTATAATGTTCATTATATCATTACAAGATGGATCACTTGTGTTATAATGTTCATTATATCATTACAAGATGGATCACTTATGTTATAATGTTCATTATATCATTACAAGATGGATCACTTATGTGTTATAATGTTCATTCTATCATTACAAGATGGATCACTTGTGTTATAATGTTCATTCTATCATTACAAGATGGATCACTTGTGTTATAATGTTCATTATATCATTACAAGATGGATCACTTATGTTATAATGTTCATTCTCTCATTACAAGATGGATCACTTATGTGTTATAATGTTCATTATATCATTACAAGATGGATCACTTGTGTTATAATGTTCATTATATCATTACAAGATGGATCACTTATGTGTTATAATGTTCATTATATCATTACAAGATGGATCACTTATGTGTTATAATGTTCATTATATCATTACAAGATGGATCACTTATGTTATAATGTTCATTCTATCATTACAAGATGGATCACTTATGTTATAATGTTCATTCTATCATTACAAGATGGATCACTTATGTTATAATGTTCATTCTATCATTACAAGATGGATCACTTGTGTTATAATGTTCATTATATCATTACCAGATGGATCACTTGTGTGTTATAATGTTCATTATATCATTACAAGATGGATCACTTGTGTTATAATGTTCATTCTATCATTACCAGATGGATCACTTATGTTATAATGTTCATTATATCATTACCAGATGGATCACTTGTGTGTTATAATGTTCATTCTATCATTACAAGATGGATCACTTATGTTATAATGTTCATTATATCATTACAAGATGGATCACTTATGTGTTATAATGTTCATTCTATCATTACAAGATGGATCACTTATGTTATAATGTTCATTATATCATTACAAGATGGATCACTTATGTTATAATGTTCATTATATCATTACAAGATGGATCACTTGTGTTATAATGTTCATTATATCATTACAAGATGGATCACTTATGTGTTATAATGTTCATTCTATCAGTATCATTACAAGATGGATCACTTATGTGTTATAATGTTCATTATATCGATTTTTCCTACATTATGACAGTTCTTTTATCAGTTAATGCAATCACATGTTATGTGTTATGTTGTACATTATATCGATTCGCCTACATTATGACTCATCTCTTTTATCAGTGAATGCAATGTGGTCCTCATATATTAACGTTAGCTTGACTTTCTGGTGTGGGCCGTTGTCTAATGTTGCTCAAACTTGTGGCCCAAACCATTTGCATTTTCATACTTTGTATTGTATCTTTTTGTGCACGACATATTTGCTATTGATTTGCAATAATCTAAACTTGAACTAAATATATTATACTTCATACATTTAGCTAAATTCTCTGTCGTGCGCGCACTTGGCTCCGTTTCACAATACATAACGCATCAATGTATTTCCCCCTTGGCACTTGGCTCCGTTCCACAATACCTAATGCATCAATGTATTTCCCCCTTGGCACTTGGCTCCGTTCCACAATACCTAACGCATCAATGTATTTCCCCCTTGGCACTTGGCTCCGTTCCACAATACATAACGCATCAATGTATTTCCCCCTTGGCACTTGGCTCCGTTCCACAATACCTAATGCATCAATGTATTTCCCCCTTGGCACTTGGCTCCGTTCCACAATACCTAACGCATCAATGTATTTCCCCCTTGGCACTTGGCTCCGTTCCACAATACATAACGCATCAATGTATTTCCCCCTTGGCACATTTTAATTTTCTGAGAGTGGTTAATTCATTGAATACATTTATTTAACCCTTTCCTTCATAGAGATTTAGGTTAATATACTATTATATCTCCATACAAACGGCAGACATTTAGCTATCAAGTAGTTGATAAGTAGTTGCCATATCTATCCCACCTCCATAGATATTATTGGGACTACATGAGATTCTGGCCTTCATAATGAGCATTGGTTTGGCTACTACATTGTCAATGTATGTCGTATTGGTAATGGCGTCAAGAGGTGCTTCTATGAGGGAAAGGGTTAACCAGAGTGTTAGCAACGGGAACTTTATTAATTCACCTGTGCATCTTCCTGAAGCAATCTGGCCAAATCCAAAAAAACATTTGGGTGAAAGGTTCCATTTTTTAAATATCTTTGGGAAAATAACAACTTTTATTGGATTGTACCTTTTTTCAGGAATCGCTCATATATGGAAATAAATCACTGAATGTAAGACTTAAAGTGTGTGAAGCATTGAACAATTGTTTACTACGAACAAATGTGGGTCATATACGACCATTGTGGGTCATATACAACCATTGTGGGTGTCATATACGACCATTGTGTGTCATATACGACCATTGTGGGTCATATACGACCATTGTGGGTCATATACAACCATTGTGTGTCATATACAACCATTGCGGGTCATATACGACCATTGCGGGTCATATACGACCATTGTGGGTCATATACGACCATTGCGGGTCATATACGACCATTGTGTGTCATATACAACCATTGTGGGTCATATACGACCATTGCGGGTCATATACGACCATTGTGGGTGTCATATACGACCATTGTGGGTGTCATATACGACCATTGTGGGTGTCATATACGACCATTGTGTGTCATATACGACCATTGTGGGTGTCATATACGACCATTGTGGGTGTCATATACGACCATTGTGGGTGTCATATACGACCGTTGCGGGTCATATACAATGCACATAGAAGTTAATATGTATTTGCTTTAAGAGGAGAAATATGCCATACATAAACCTATGTTAGTGGTCACCTCTATTAAGCAGCTAACCTGTATTAAGCAGCCAGTTTCCAGATTCCCAATATGTTGTTTTATTATACATTTAACCTCTATTAAGCAGTCACCTGTGCTAAGTAGCCATTTTCTGTGATTCCCGTGGCTGGCTGCTTAAGACAGGTTTGACTGTATTACTTTTGTTAATACAACAAAACAATGTTCAGGTGTGGCACAGTAAGACTGATATACCCACTTGTACGTCTGCTACCCCTCTGTCTCTGCTGCTTTTCTCCCTGTTTCTCTTCGGCCAAACGAGCCTTGGTCCGCTCCAGGATCATCTGTGTCCGTGACAAGATCTTTGCCTTCCTCTCTTCCACTACATCTATCTCCACACCTGCAACACAAGAATTACATGCAGTACATGACATATGCACAGTCAAACCTGTCAGATTAGCGCAGATAATGAGATGGTACGGTGGTCGCCAGATCGGACAGGTGTGTTTTCTCCGGGTACTCCGGTTTCCTCCCATACGAATGACCACATATAACGAGAGTGATTAATATAACTTGTTAGAACTTGCTTCGCAATCATTGTAAAATAAATAAAGTTTAAACTTTAAACTTGTCTGTAATGACCACCAGCAAGAACAGTGGACTTTGTTAGCCCTTTACTCTACATAAACGCCATAAAACCCAATTTCTCGCTCCTCATATATATCACTTCCACGCCATTATCTATTCTCATAGATATTGATAATTGAGTATGTAGTACAGTGTGCCTATTGCTTATCAGCAGTATGGTGATCAAATGAGTGATTGGCTTCTTCTAAAGTGGAGGAATGGGTTAACAGATGGTCTCTATTGGAAGGGTATAATGTTCTGGTAATGGGTTATTGAGAGATGACACGGTGGTCTTTATTCACAGGTGGCTGTAACCGACAGTTGTGAGTATTTCTCCAGTGTTACCGATGCCGGGTCGCCAATGGCGCCAAAAAACACATATACTGGCGCTAAATGTTGTGAATTGGCAAAAATATTTGGCGCAACTTTTTATTAAAAATATTTTTTGGGCACGATTTGTTTTGTCAAATACATTGCTTGAAATAATTATCTGTGAACTATATGGCTCTTAATTGGCTCCAAGTTTTTCAAATTGGCTCCAGTTCTTTTTCAATGTGCGACAGAAGTGGGGCAGACACAAATTCAGACCGAGTGAACCCCGTTTCTCACAGGCATTGGAAGTCTCACTAATAAGAAGATGCATCGGAATGCATCCAGGGATCGCAGGTTCGATCCCCCGTCTAACCCTAATAAAATTAACAGTCTTTCAGATGGGACATTAAACCGAGGTCTCGTGTCGGTGCTTTACACCGTGCACGTAAAAGAACCAGAGGAGAGTCTGGAATGGGTCTTTAATCTGTATCATGCACTATCCTCCGACAATTTAAAATGACAAATCTCTTCAGGATGCGTCGCTCATATGGGCAACCGGTAGCGACGATAAATAAACGTAAAAACACACACTCACAAAAACCACCCCTATTTTAAGACCACCTCGCTAGTAGAATTTCATAGAACTATTTTCAATGGCCTGAAACACTTATATAAAAGGACCACCAAGCTATTCAGTATTATTGTGCTTGGTTGAGTCAATAATTATTGATAGCATCTAGTTATCTAATAATTAACCCCTGCCGTTCACTGTTCAGCTTCACTGGCTATCTCTGGGTAATCATCTATTACACACAATGTCTGTTTCTTCTGGAAGGCGATATTGTGTGTCCCCTTCCTCCTGTTGTTTTCTATCTAGTTCATCTTCACTGGCTATCTCTGGGAAATCATCTATTACACACAATGTACATACCTTGTCTGTTTTTCTGGAAGTCGATGCCATGTGTTATATCCTCTTGTCGTTTTCTCTCCAGTTCTTCCTCTCTAGCTATCTCAGCCTCATCTTCCTCCATCTTGCGCACCTGCCACAAATATATTGCATTGTTGCATGAATTTATGAGGATTGTTCGGTTCTAGTACTTCCCACTCTTAGTTCTTTGAGGGTAGAGGAGTTATTACTATGGCATTAATTTCAAATCCTACATCCTGACTAAATGCACCTAAAATTTTCAATCAATTAAATCTAGTTACTTTCCAAATGCTAGTGTCTATAACTTGTATGGATAGCTGCATATTTTGCAGGGTTCATTCTAGGTCAGAATTTTTGGGAGAAAGCGCGTGATCGCATCATTAAATGGTGTTCTTTAATATACTTCTGCAAAATATGGTTAAAATGCCCAGTACAACCATTAAATACAACATTTGAATACAAGGAGTGCTTTATAATGGGCCAGTGTATTTTACTAGACACAATTTTGTTTTTTAGGGAGAAGTGGGGCCCCCAGAGGGCGATGTCAGGGTCCCTAGGGTGACAATTTCGCCCACATCGCCCTCTAGAATGATCCCTGCCTAAGTGTTTGAATTTCAGATATGCAAATTTTTATTTTTGTGATTATTTTGTATGTGCCGTCTGATCAGACTCTATGCTGTTTGCTATTCAGATGCTCTTGCTAAGACACTTGGCTATGTAGCAAACAACATAGATCCTGATGAGCACACAGCGTCACGCTGTGGCTTATCTGGATCTATGTTGTTTGCAAAAACCTTTAAATGTATCCAAAATGAAATGGGTTAATGGACCTAGGTCATTCAATTCTGCACTAATTTAGTAAATAAGAATGAAGTTAATCTCATGCTATTTTAATACCACATGACCTGAAAAATATTCCAGGACAAGTTTGTAGCTTTGTTAATTCTATAGCTTATTATTGCATACTAACCTCTTTCCGAAGTTCGTCCAAACTGAGATCCGTGGAAGTCTTCTTACCAGATGCACTACTTGAGCTTGTTGCAACTTTCTTGCCTTGCGAGGAACTATTTGAAGATTTGTCTTTACTTGAAGAACCACTTGACTGTTTGTTACTACTAGATGAACTATTAGAATGTCTACTACTTCCGTTTGATCTCTGTTTTTCTCGGTCTTTTATATCTTTACTAGATGAGGTATGTTTAGACTGCTTGCTAGAGTTACTAGCATTATGTGTTTCATTCTTACTAGATGAGGTATGTTTAGATGACTTGCTAGAGTTACTAGCATTATGTGTTTCATTCTTACTAGATGAGGTATGTTTAGATGGCTTGCTAGAGTTACTAGCATTATGTGTTTCATTCTTACTAGATGAGGTATGTTTAGATGGCTTGCTAGAGTTACTAGCATTATGTGTTTCATTCTTACTAGATGAGGTATGTTTAGACTGCTTGCTAGAGTTACTAGCATTATGTGTTTCATTCTTACTAGATGGGGTATGTTTAGACTGCTTGCTAGAGTTACTAGCATTATGTGTTTCATTCTTACTAGATGGAGTATGTTTAGACTGCTTGCTAGAGTTACTAGCATTATGTGTATCATTCTTACTAGATGAGTGATTGGAATGGTTGGATCTATGATCTCTTGGTTTCTCCATTTTTTCAGAATGTGCATCAGTCTTACCAGACTTTTCACTGGATTGGTTCTTATCTTTTTTATTTTCACTGTGGTCACTTTTATGTTTACTAGATTTATATTCGTCATGTCTGTGTTCGCTCTTTCTCTCGTTGCTCTGGTGTTGTTGGTTACTGCGGTGACCAGCAGTCTGGGAAGCACTGTCATTGGAACCTTCATCACTGTCGCTGTCTAAGTCTTTTAAAAGATTTTGAATATTTGCTTTTTTCTTTGGTATTGAAAACTTTTTACTTTTTTCTTCTAGCTTCTTGGATTCCTCTTTCTGTTTCTGTCTCATTTTTCTCTCTCTATTAGCTTTCTCTGAAAATAAATGGACAGCCATTACATTATATTTTATTGTTTATCCCTCTAAATAGACTTATAAAAAGTGTAGATCCAGATGAGCCGGCTCGTAAATAAACTGATCCAAATGTAATTTTCTTATTAATTTATTGGTCGAAAAATATCTCGATGCCTTTAATTTTACAAAACGGAAACGTAGATTAACATTCCAAGAACCGATGGACGTTTTATCAATATATGACCACTAGCATACATGATAATTAGCAATGTTTACTAACTGGTTTCATTGGATTATTTCAAATTCCCAGCGACTATAAATAACCAGCGGTGTACATGCCATCTAAATATAACTTGTGAGTGCGCATACAACCTGCAAAGTCGTATTGAACACATGGAGGTCAAAGCTACAAATATGCGAGTTTATACATGATTTTAGTATTAGGACAAACATAATAATTGTTTTCAAGTGACACTCTCTCCCTCCCCTCCCCCTCTCCCTCTCCCTCTCTCTCGCTCTCTCTCCCTCTCTCTCCTATATCTACAATGCACCGTCCATAATCGCTGATCGCGCCTATAAGACGACCCCCCCTACTTTGGTCCTGAACCCTGTGGGTTTTGGCATGCACTCGCATATAAGACTGTTTGATAAAATGGACACAGACAGAGTATAAATTGCATGTTTGTCCAGTGCAAGTTGAAGAAATGTTCAGTTTCAGAGTGCTTTCTTTTCTAAAACATAAATGATACCATTTAACACGTTAAAAAAGTTTTTTAGTACTCACTTATAAGACGGGAAGCCACTTTTTGGCAATAATCTGGTTGTAAAATACTCGTCCTATAGGCAAGTATGGATGGTACTCATTTTCTGATTAGAACTCAGTTTAGTTGTGACGGAGACCACCCACCCTCCTTTTAGTCGAATGCTTCGGAATCCCCATTTTACATTTTTGAAATAGAATTATTTCAATGTGGCTCTGTATTAGGCCAACATTGTGTGCAGAACAACAGGGTTCATTCTAGGTCAGAATTTTTGGGAGAAGTGAGAAAGTGCGTGATCGCTTCCTTAAATGGTGTACTTTAATATACGTCTGCAAAATAGGGTTAAAATGCACAGTACAACCATTAAATACAACATACGAATAGAAGGAGTGCTTTATAATGGGCCAGTGTATCTTACTAGACAAAATTTTGTTTGAAAATCGTAAAAACCAAAAAATATTTTTTTGTTGTTGGGAGAAGTGGGGTACCCAGAAGGCGAAGTCAGGGTCCCTAGTGTGACAATTTCGCCCACATCGCCCTCTAGAATGATCCCTGAGAACACTTCCAATTATGTATCATATATAAATCACTGCAGTATACTAGCAATGAAGGTCATTCCCGTCTTATTTATGTTATAAAAATAATCGTCTCAAAATATATTTCAACAGGTTGCTGGAAGCTAAGGTATAGAGAGTCGTTAAAGTTTTTATTGCATTAATTTATATTATAAATTACAACTGGTTGTCTGGTTCTAAAACATATTAATGTATAAAGTAGACCGTAGGCAAGATCCTTCGCGTGTTCACTCTCTAGAGAGATTTGTCTGTTGTTTGAACTTGTTTTGCAATCGAGCTAAACTAAATTTATATAAACTAAAAGTTACAAAGTAAATCTACATCAGTTACATCTTATTTTGAAATACATTTTTTCTTTCTCAGCATTATAAACAAACGTGAGATTTCTTAGAATGTGCTGCACACCGAGATATTCCAAGGCAATTCGATAGCGTTTGTAGTGTGATTATTGTGTTACCTTGTCCGATAAATGTTTGATATTACAAGGCAATTCGATAGCGTTTGTAGTGTGATTATTGTGTTACCTTGTCCGATAAAGGTGTGATATTCCAAGGCAATTCGATAGCGTTTGTAGTGTGATTATTGTGTTACCTTGTCCGATAAAGGTTTGATATTCCAAGGCAATTCGATAGCGTTTGTAGTGTGATTATTGTGTTACCTTGTCCGATAAAGGTTTGTCCTTAGAAGGCTTCATTTAATCCTTTACCCTACATAAACGCTCTACAACACCGCCATCGTTTCCAAGATATAGCTGCCGCTCCACGCCGTATTCAGATACATATAACCATGAATGAGCATGTACTACAGTGGGTCGAGATCAAATGAGTAATTCGTTGCTTCTGTTATTTTGTTTGACAAATTCTAAAAAACGTATATATTTAACCCATTCAACACCAAGTAACTGACATGGACTGGTGCATCATATTTTTAGACCAATAAATTTATAAGCAAATTACATTTGGACCAGTTCATTTATCAAAATGGGTAATGTTTCTCTAAAAATAGCAATTTTACTGGCAAAAAGTGCAGATCCTGATGAGACGGCTCGTTACGAGCCGGCTCATCTGGATCTACACTTTTTGTTAGCCTATTTAGAGGTCTGTGGTGTTGAAAGGGTTAATTACTCTTGCTGACTCAGAATGATGAAGTCGTTCCTGTGAAATATAACCGACATGTTGAATACCGTAATATCTCACAAACTTCCCCTGTATCGCTTGCTTTTGGGGTTTAATGTCGCACCAACAGCTTAGGTCATATGGCGACTCTCCAGCTATTATTGGTCGAGTTAGACCCTGGGCGCCCCTACACGCAGTATTTCGGGCACCAGGTAGAACCACCAGCCTTCCACAAACCAGCTGGATAGCTTCCTCACATGAAATAAACCTACACTCCCAATGGGATTCAAACCTACAGCTGTGAAGGGGCAAGTGATTTGAATGATGTCTACAACCATAACCACTTGGTCACCCATTGGGATCATACTAAGCCCGAAATGGTGAGCAGCGAGCATGCCAGGAATTGTGTCAATGCCCAGGATAAACAACATCTGAAGCTGTCTGAATAGCGCAGTGGTTAGCGTGCTCGCTTCTCACCAATGCGACCCGGGTTCGATCCTCGGACAGGGAAGTATGTGAGATGGTACGATGGTCGCCAGATCGGACAGGTGGGTTTTCTCCGGGTACTCCGGTTTCCTCCCACACGAATTACCACATTTACGCTTTCATCCGCGCCAACGAAAATGATTAATATAAGCTGTTAAAACTTGCTTCGCAATCGTTGTAAAATAAATAAAGTTTAAACTTTAAACTTGTCTGTAATGACCACCAGCAAGAACAGTGGACTTTGTTACTTTGTTAGCCATTTACTCTACAAAAAACAAAAAAACATCTGAAGCTATATATAATACACGTAAAGGAGTTTTTTACATTACCTTTTTCATGTTCCTTCTCCTCAATAAGTTTCTGTATGGCTTCTGACCTGGGTTTATCAGACTTTGATTTGTCTTGTTTCTCGCGTCTTGGTGCAGATAAGTCTACTTTAAATCCCCCTTTTGGCTGCAAGATAATACTATGGTATAGTATGGTTATAACATAATAATTACCATCAGTGTAGTCGATGATTGCCGTCATTTACTGAATGGACATTTAATATATATGGCACAATGTACATGTAGGTATACATCTACAGGTATATACAGAATATACAGGGCTCACTCTAGAGGGAGATATGGGCGAAATAGTCTACCCAGGGACTTTGCCCACTTCTCCCTAAAAAAAAGTTAAGTTGTCCAATAGGCAGGGTTCATTCTAGGTCAGAATTTTTGGGAGAAGTGAGAAAGCGCGTGATCGTTTCCTTAAATGGTGTTCTTTAATATACTTCTGCAAAATAGGGTTAAAATGCACAGTACAACCATTAAATACAACATTTGAATAGAAGGAGTGCTTTATAATGGGCCAGTGTATCTTTACTAGACACAATTTTGTTCGAAAATCGTAAAAGGGACAAGTGGGGCCCCCAGAGGGCGAAGTCAGGGTCCCTAGGGCGACTATTTCGCCCACATTGCCCTCTAGAATGATCTCGGAATAAGATACACGGGCCCATTAGAAATCACTCATTCTATTCAAATGATGTATTTAATGGTCATACTGAGTATTTTAACTTATTTGAAATTTATTAAATAATGCCAATTAAGGTCGCTTTATCACTTCTCCCAAAATTTCTGACATAGAATGAGTCCTGCTATACCTGTTCTTGTATTCAGGATCAATGAAAACAACATTGGATTAATCACTTTTGAGGTTTAATTCCCGGATGAAAAACATTTTTGTATGTGTCAACATGTCATACATGTATCAAAGTAACCACACTAAAGCACGCCGTGACCACACTAAAGCACGCCGTGACCACACTAAAGCACGCCGTGACCACACTAAAGCACGCCGTGACCACACTAAAGCACGCCGTGACCACACTAAAGCACGCCGTGACCACACTAAAGCACGCCGTGACCACACTAAAGCACGCCGTGACCACACTAAAGCACGCCGTGACCACACTAAAGCACGCCGTGACCACACTAAAGCACGCCGTGACCACACTAAAGCACGCCGTGACCACACTAAAGCACGCCGTGACCACACTAAAGCACGCCGTGACCACACTAAAGCACGCCGTGACCACACTAAAGCACGCCGTGACCACACTAAAGCACGCCGTAACCACACTAAAGCACGCCGTAACCACACTAAAGCACGCCGTAACCACACTAAAGCACGCCGTAACCACACTAAAGCACGCCGTAACCACACTAAAGCACGCCGTAACCACACTAAAGCACGCCGTAACCACACTAAAGCACGCAGTAACCACACTAAAGCACGCCGTAACCACACTAAAGCACGCCGTAACCACACTAAAGCACGCCGTAACCACACTAAAGCACGCCGTAACCACACTAAAGCACGCCGTAACCACACTAAAGCACGCCGTAACCACACTAAAGCACGCCGTAACCACACTAAAGCACGCCGTAACCACACTAAAGCACGCCGTAACCACACTAAAGCACGCAGTAACCACACTAAAGCACGCAGTAACCACACTAAAGCACGCCGTAACCACACTAAAGCACGCCGTAACCACACTAAAGCACGCCGTAACCACACTAAAGCACGCCGTAACCACACTAAAGCACGCCGTAACCACACTAAAGCACGCCGTAACCACACTAAAGCACGCCGTAACCACACTAAAGCACGCCGTAACCACACTAAAGCACGCCGTAACCACACTAAAGCACGCCGTAACCACACTAAAGCACGCCGTAACCACACTAAAGCACGCCGTAACCACACTAAAGCACGCCGTAACCACACTAAAGCACGCCGTAACCACACTAAAGCACGCCGTAACCACACTAAAGCACGCCGTAACCACACTAAAGCACACCGTAACCACACTAAAGCACACAGTAACCACACTAAAGCACACGTAACCACACTAAAGCACACCGTAACCACACTAAAGCACACCGTAACCACACTAAAGCACACCGTAACCACACTAAAGCACGCCGTAACCACACTAAAGCACGCCGTAACCACACTAAAGCACGCAGTAACCACACTAAAGCACACAGTAACCACACTAAAGCACGCCGTAACCACACTAAAGCACGCCGTAACCACACTAAAGCACGCCGTAACCACACTAAAGCACGCCGTAACCACACTAAAGCACGCCGTAACCACACTAAAGCACGCCGTAACCACACTAAAGCACGCCGTAACCACACTAAAGCACGCCGTAACCACACTAAAGCACGCCGTAACCACACTAAAGCACGCCGTAACCACACTAAAGCACGCCGTAACCACACTAAAGCACGCCGTAACCACACTAAAGCACGCCGTAACCACACTAAAGCACGCCGTAACCACACTAAAGCACGCCGTAACCACACTAAAGCACGCCGTAACCACACTAAAGCACACAGTAACCACACTAAAGCACACCGTAACCACACTAAAGCACACCGTAACCACGCTAAAGCACGCCGTAACCACGCTAAAGCACGCCGTAACCACGCTAAAGCACGCCGTAACCACGCTAAAGCACGCAGTAACCACGCTAAAGCACGCCGTAACCACGCTAAAGCACGCCGTAACCACGCTAAAGCACGCCGTAACCACGCTAAAGCACGCCGTAACCACGCTAAAGCACGCCGTAACCACGCTAAAGCACGCCGTAACCACGCTAAAGCACGCCGTAACCACGCTAAAGCACGCCGTAACCACGCTAAAGCACGCCGTAACCACGCTAAAGCACGCCGTAACCACGCTAAAGCACGCCGTAACCACGCTAAAGCACGCCGTAACCACGCTAAAGCACGCCGTAACCACGCTAAAGCACGCCGTAACCACGCTAAAGCACGCCGTAACCACGCTAAAGCACGCCGTAACCACGCTAAAGCACGCCGTAACCACGCTAAAGCACGCCGTAACCACGCTAAAGCACGCCGTAACCACGCTAAAGCACGCCGTAACCACGCTAAAGCACGCCGTAACCACGCTAAAGCACGCCGTAACCACGCCGTAACCACGCCAAAGCACGCCGTAACCACGCTAAAGCACGCCGTAACCACACTAAAGCACGCCGTAACCACACTAAAGCACGCCGTAACCACACTAAAGCACGCCGTAACCACACTAAAGCACGCCGTAACCACACGAAAGCACGCCGTAACCACACGAAAGCACGCCGTAACCACACTAAAGCACGCCGTAACCACACTAAAGCACGCCGTAACCACACTAAAGCACGCCGTAACCACACTAAAGCACAGCGTAACCACACTAAAGCACAGCGTAACCACACTAAAGCACAGCGTAACCACACTAAAGCACAGCGTAACCACACTAAAGCACAGCGTAACCACACTAAAGCACGCCGTAACCACACTAAAGCACGCCGTAACCACACTAAAGCACGCCGTAACCACACTAAAGCACGCCGTAACCACACTAAAGCACGCCGTAACCACACTAAAGCACGCCGTAACCACACTAAAACCACACTAAAGCACGCCGTAACCACACTAAAGCACGCCGTAACCACACTAAAGCACGCCGTAACCACACTAAAGCACGCCGTAACCACACTAAAGCACGCCGTAACCACACTAAAGCACGCCGTAACCACACTAAAGCACGCCGTAACCACACTAAAGCACAGCATAACCACACTAAAGCACGCCGTAACCACACTAAAGCACGCCGTAACCACACTAAAGCACAGCATAACCACACTAAAGCACACCGTAACCACACTAAAGCACACCGTAACCACACTAAAGCACACCGTAACCACACTAAAGCACAGCGTAACCACACTAAAGCACACCGTAACCACACTAAAGCACAGCGTAACCACACTAAAGCACACCGTAACCACACTAAAGCACACCGTAACCACACTAAAGCACACCGTAACCACACTAAAGCACAGCGTAACCACACTAAAGCACACCGTAACCACACTAAAGCACACCGTAACCACACTAAAGCACACCGTAACCACACTAAAGCACACCGTAACCACACTAAAGCACACCGTAACCACACTAAAGCACACCGTAACCACACTAAAGCACACCGTAACCACACTAAAGCACACCGTAACCACACTAAAGCACACCGTAACCACACTAAAGCACACCGTAAACCACACTAAAGCACACCGTAACCACACTAAAGCACACCGTAACCACACTAAAGCACACCGTAACCACACTAAAGCACACCGTAACCACACTAAAGCACACCGTAACCACACTAAAGCACACCGTAACCACACTAAAGCACACCGTAACCACACTAAAGCACACCGAGGTAGCTGAAATAAAAAGTAAAAAAAAGAATGAAAAATTAAATAAATAAAACGCCAAAAATATCTCTTTGCTGTATAACATGTTGACTGGTAGATAGCTGAAAGGTCAGTACATAAAATTATACGTCTAAAATCAGAAAACGCAGGAAATCGTTTCTATAACATTTTAAGGGGGACTGTGCCCCAGGACCCCCTAGATTGCCTCAGTTGAAATTTGCCTCTGGCTACGGTACTGATTTATACTGTACTGCATCAAAAACAAATTAATAGTTGTTACTTATTCAGCAAACAACACAAATTCACGACTTTTCCGATATCAAAATATTCAGATACATCTCGCCAGGGTTGATCATTTTTGCTAATTTATTACAAGTGCTAATAACAGGCAATAACAGTCCTGGCAATATATAGGTCTTCGCCAGAGTCTCGCTATAACAACATATTCATCAGATATTTTACATAAAAATAACAACAAAATATGTACTAAATCATCATGTCATTTGTAATCTGCTATTATGTCACGGTTACAAAACAGTCCCATATCAGGGCATGCAACTAACTGGTGGCAAGTTTAACCACATTTTAATGACCTGGCATTGACACATTGCCTAACATGTCCACTATAGGAGGTCATGACAAGCCTGCCGTGCCTTCATATCTTATCAGTCTGGCCATCTACATTATGTACACATGTACAACAGGCATGGGCAAATTAGCATTAACCCATTTCATTCTGGATACATTTAAAGGCTTTTGCAAACAACATAGATCCAGATCAGCCGCAGCTGTTTGCTACATAGCTAAGTGTCTTAGCAAGAGCATCTGAATAGCAAACAGCATAGAGCCTGATCAGACGGAACATTCCGTGGCGGCTGATCTGGCTCTATGTTCTTTGCAAATACTGTTTGAACGGTATCCAGAATGAAATGGGTTAATGCTTAATTCAACATGTTTGGCATTATTAACCCTTTCAACCCCACAGGCCTCTAAATAGGCTTATGAAAAAGTGTAGATCCAGATGAGCCGGCTGTCTCATCAGAATCTGTACTTTTTTGCCAGTAATAATTATTAATTTTAGACAAAATTACCCATCTTGATAAATGAACTGGTCTGAATGTAATTTTCTTATTCATTTATTGGTCTAAGAATATCATGGACCAGTCCATGTCAGTTACTTGGGGTTGAATGGGTTAATTAACCCATTTGATTCTGGATAGGCCTACCATTCAAACAGTATTTGCAAAGAACATAGAGCCAGATCAGCCGGCCACGGAACGTGCTGTCTGATCAGGCTCTATGCTGTTTGCTATTCAGATGAACTTGCTAAGACATTTGGCTATGTAGCAAACAACATAGATCAGCACGCAGCGTCAAGATAGTAGGCATTTCACTGGCGCCGCAGAAATACACAGGGCATTTTCTCGGAGGCGGTCGCATAGTGGGGAAGATCAGCTGCGGCTGATCTGGATCTATGTTGTTTACAAAAGCCTTAAAATGTATCCAGAATGAAATGGGTTAATGCTAATTTAATGCATTGTGTGTCGCAAAATGGCATTAAGTCTAAGCATAATTAGAATACTTTGTGACTACTTTTATTGAAAGGATTTCAAGTGAAAGCATAATGTGAATGAATGATCAATAGTTGCTGCATGTGTGTGTTTACATTTATTTATCGTCCATATGAGCGACCTGTTGTGCATCAGTACATTTTTTATGTCCGATTAGAACAGTAGTTAGCACGCTCGCTTCTCACCAATGCAACCCGGGTTCGATCCTCGGACCGGGAAATATGTGAGATGGTACAGTGGTCGCAAGATCGGACAGGTGGGTTTTCTCCTGGGTACTTCAGATTCCTCCCACACGAATGACCACATATACGCTTTCATCTGCGCCAACGAGAGTGATTAATATAAATTGCTAGAACTTGCTTCGCAATCATTGTAAAAAAAATGGAGTTTAAACAATTAAACATTTTATGATTTGACATAATTTACAGTGCTTAGTTAATTAGTTTGATCCTTACTTCTGAGTGGTTTCTCAACCCGTCATACATTGTATGTATATGCGGGTCTATGCAAAATACCACTGATTTAAGTTGGGGGGTCGTCTTATAGGCGAGCAAATCAGGTATGTCAATGTCCTAACAGTTTGGCTGTTAATTTAACAATGATAGCATCTTGTGATAAAAAATATAATTTTCTCAAATTATTTCCAGAAAAAAAAGACTCCGAAATCAAGATTGAAACATGCGCTGAATCCCAGCCAAAATGTTTGAATTTGGTAAATCAACATTTACTTCACTACAACAGTATAAACAAACAAGTGGAAGTCAGAAAATAAATCAACAGATTCTCTGATCTTATTCATATCTGCGGATCTAATGAACAAACTGGGCTCAATATTGGATATATCTGATTGACTGTAATCCATTACAAATCCTAACATTGACTGTGTAATCCATTACAAATCCTAACATTGACTGTGTAATCCATAACAAATCCTAACATTGACTGTGTAATCCATAACAAATCCTAACATTGACTGTAATCCATTACAAATCCTAACATTGACTGTAATCCATTACAAATCCTAACATTGACTGTGTAATCCATAACAAATCCTAACATTGACTGTGTAATCCATTACAAATCCTAATATTGACTGTGTAATCCATTACAAATCCTAACATTGATGTAATCCATTACAAATCCTAACATTGACTGTAATCCATTACAAATCCTAACATTGATGTAATCCATTACAAATCCTAACATTGACTGTAATCCATTACAAATCCTAACATTGATGTAATCCATTACAAATCCTAACATTGATGTAATCCATTACAAATCCTAACATTGACTGTAATCCATTACAAATCCTAACATTGATGTAATCCATTACAAATCCTAACATTGATGTAATCCATTACAAATCCTAACATTGATGTAATCCATTACAAATCCTAACATTGACTGTGTAATCCATTACAAATCCTAACATTGACTGTGTAATCCATTACAAATCCTAACATTGATGTAATCCATTACAAATCCTAACATTGACTGTAATCCATTACAAATCCTAACATTGATGTAATCCATTACAAATCCTAACATTGATGTAATCCATTACAAATCCTAACATTGATGTAATCCATTACAAATCCTAACATTGATGTAATCCATTACAAATCCTAACATTGATGTAATCCATTACAAATCCTAACATTGATGTTTTTTTTGCTGTGTAATCCATTACAAATCCTAACATTGATGTAATCCATTACAAATCCTAACATTGACTGTGTAATCCATTACAAATCCTAACATTGATGTAATCCATTACAAATCCTAACATTGACTGTGTAATCCATTACAAATCCTAACATTGACTGTAATCCATTACAAATTCTAACATTGACTGTAATCCATTACAAATCCTAACATTGACTGTAATCCATTACAAATCCTAACATTGACTGTAATCCATTACAAATCCTAACATTGACTGTAATCCATTACAAATCCTAACATTGATGTAATCCATTACAAATCCTAACATTGACTGTGTAATCCATTACAAATCCTAACATTGACTGTGTAATCCATTACAAATCCTAACATTGATGTAATCCATTACAAATCCTAACATTGACTGTGTAATCCATTACAAATCCTAACATTGACTGTAATCCATTACAAATCCTAACATTGACTGTGTAATCCATTACAAATCCTAACATTGACTGTGTAATCCATTACAAATCCTAACATTGACTGTGTAATCCATTACAAATCCTAACATTGACTGTAATCCATTACAAATCCTAACATTGACTGTGTAATCCATTACAAATCCTAACATTGATGTAATCCATTACAAATCTTAAAATTGATGTAATCCATTACAAATCCTAAAATAAATGGACTGTTTTGGAAATGTTGTTGTCTATGCTAACTCTGAGGAAACCATCAATATTGGTGAACACTGTCGAGACACGTCATATGGGATTATCTGCATAAGTAAATAATGCCTAATCAATCTGATGAACAGAAACAAATCAATCAGGAAAATAACTCACAGAAATTAAAAACATAGGAAAAAGGTCACAGAAAAAAAAAAATATTATTCATAACTTTATTATTTTGTTTATTTATTTTGATAAATTCATTTTAACATTTTGGCGATCTCGCATTGGCATACCTGGCATTATCGTAATGAGTTATCGTGATTACAT
Organism: Archivesica marissinica; assembly: GCA_014843695.1. Taxonomy (NCBI): domain Eukaryota; kingdom Metazoa; phylum Mollusca; class Bivalvia; order Venerida; family Vesicomyidae; genus Archivesica; species Archivesica marissinica. The sequence continues at coordinate 25,915,726 of CM026402.1, read as the reverse complement.
GTATACTCAACAAAACTAGAAACGTCCCTGTTTTATAGCCGGTGTAGCTCTGTCTGTGTATGTGCTACATGTTCAATGTACCGGTACGTGCATTTTAAACCCTGGCGATGTTCAGAATACGATCGTGTAGAGTTTATTTACCCGATACACACGGTTTACATATCGGCCAGTGACCGGAACGTTGATTTGCACGTTTTGCACGCAATACATGTCATCGATATGTTGATTCAGTTCATGTCGTACCATTCATGTGATAGGCTATTCGGAAAACTAAAAATCTTTTTTAATTTGTTCACGGTTTTCGATATGCCACGGCTTTCCGAAAACGAGCGAAATCAGGCAATTGGGATGCTTGCAGGTGGGATGTCCGCCAGGGTGGTCTCGCGTCGGAAGACGATTGATCGACTTGCAACCCGGTACTAGCAGACTGGGGCTGTTCATGACCAGCAGCGACATGGTAGGTCTTGTGTAACGATGGCTAGAGCCGATCGTTACATTACGTTGATGCACTTACGTCAACGTCGATTGGCAGCCACAGTCACTGTTAGGCGATACGGTGTCTCAGAGCAGACCATTCGCAACCGGTTGCGTCGTAACGCCCAACCAATCAGGGCAGTCCGACCATACACTGGTCAGATAATGACCAAAAGTCACTGTGGTGCCAGGCTGTTATGGGCGCGACGTAATCTGAATTGGAGAAGGGCCGACTGGAACCGAGCTTTGTTCACCGATGAATCTCGTTTCACAGTTAGTCATGCTGACGAAAGATTACTGGTATACAGGCGTAAAAATGAAAGAATCGCCAATTGTTGCATTGTTGAGAAGAACAGGTTTGGGGGAGGGAGCGTAATGGTCTGGGGTGGGATCATGAGGAAACCAGAAGACAGATTTGGTTGTTGTACATGGCAACATCAATGCCCAACGTTATGTTGCAGAGGTGCTAAATGCACATGCCTTACCATTTATGCGTCAGCATGGTCCTGGTGTGATGCAGGATAATGCCCGCCCTCACGTGTCGTAGCCAGGGTGACCACTCAATACTTGCAGCAAGACAACGTCATGCCATGGACCGCAGTTTCCCCGGATTTCAACCCCATTGAGCACAAATGGATGAGCTGGGCCGCAAAGCACGAGCTAACCATCAGATTGACAATGTTCGCGGTCTTACATGGGCGTTACAACGGGAATGGAGGAATTTGCGCTACGTACTGGTATTGCGTTACGTTGATGCGGCATAGGATCGTTCATGCAAATGGTGGCCACACTCGGTACTAACGAGATTTACTGGATGTGCCACATTTCTTATTGAAAGTCCATCTCTAAACATTAAATAACACCTTTCTAAGTTTTTGTGATTTTGACCCCTACCACCCGTGGCCGGTTATCTCTCGAAAAGTTAACAAGATAGTCAGATGCAATGAATTGGCTTTTATACAGATATGAATGAACTTGTTTTACCATTTGATTCACGTTTCTAGTTTTGCTCAGTATATGTGTAATCGATTACAATTGTTGGGTAATCGTAAAGTGATCTGTAATCATAGAATTTTATATTATGTTATATTTATATGTTATATTTCGGGATTTACGCCTGCATCAGCACCATTTTGGGCTATATCGCCAGCGGGCAGTTTACCTAACAACACCTTTCCTGGGCAGGCTCCAGCGGTTAACCAGTACTTGGGTGCACCAACCTCCGTAAGAAACTGCCAACTTTTTCATATAAATGAGACAAGGTCTGAGCGGGGCTCGAACCCGTGACCATCAGTGATGATAGGTTACAGTGGTATACAGGTCAGCGACGGAAGCGGACTCATAGAATTTTATGATAAATATATTATTATAAGTTTAGTTTAATCATATTTTATTTCTATCTAGATTAGTTTTACATATACATGTGAATACAAAACATGACAAATTAAATAAAGACAAACGAGTCAGGCCACATTCCAATTATTGGGTAATCGTAAAGTCATCTGTAATCATAGTGTAATCATAAAAAAGTATAGTAGTAAAATTTCAAACTAATCACTGAATCAGAATAAAAGACATATTATGAAGGATAGGAAATCCACTTAATAATTATAATAATAGTAAAATGTGACATTGTCTCTCTCTCTCTTTCGGCGTGGGTTACATCAGGATTAAGTGGGTTACCGCGGGATTGAGTGTGTCACCCAAAACAGGGACCTTCAATTCATAAACAGACGTGTGTGATTTATTGCAGTACCACATAGAAATGTATGTCACATTTATATCAAACCAATTGCGGGGACCTACATGTAGATATTATTTTTTATGTTTTCCTAGGTAGGCTTAGCCGACCTAAGCGGTTAACCAGTACAGTATTAAGCAATGTATTTTATTTAATAATATTTTATTGCAACATTTTCCATAATGATGAATACAATTTACAAATCACAATGACATTACTATCACATTAATAACACATATGTAAATAAATCCTGATAATATCACTATATATAATTATATATATATATATACATATATATATATACCTTACATGACATTTTCAAAGTGCAAAAGAATTGGGCTACAAGTTTGAAAACATTAGCAACAGCCCTTTCCAAAAGGTCAAATTTGCTATCAATTGTTTCCGATGTATGTAGTACTAATATGAGTAAGTCTTTCAAGAAAAGTACCGGTATTCTATTTGATTGAATAAGAAAATGACGGGATACGCTTAAGAGAATACTAAAAATGAACAATGTAAGTGAGGTGCCTTGTGTCGTGTTTGTAATAGAGGGGTCCCGAGTTTGATACTCGCATTGTGTTTGTAATAAGAGGGGTCCAGAGTTTGAGACTCGCGTCGTGTTTGTAATCGAGGGGTCCCGAGTTCGCTTGTGTTTGTAATCGAGGGGTCCAGAGTTCGCTCGTGATTGTAATCGAGGGGTTCAGAGTTCGATACTCGCGTCGTGCTTGTAATCGAGGGGTCCCGAGTTTGAAACTCCATATGTATGTACTATGTAGTGCTTAAGCAAGGCTTGTCACACACATTGCTAAGTAGTCTACTAGTCAACCTATTAGACCGGCTAAACCTGTCCAGGAAAACAAGTGCCAGTTGAACTCATTTGATGTGGTTCGACATAAAATTAAAAATATAGTGTATTTCGGCGTGGTAGAACATAGGCACGGTTAGCTCAGTTGGTAGAGCTGTCCGACTAGTGGTCCGGTGTTCGAGTGCCACGATGGGTCACTAACTTTTCCGCTCTTCCTTTGCTTGGTCACTTTAAAAATAGAAAATAAAAAACTTTTTAATTTTATGTATACATGTATTTGGCCCAAACCTTGGGTACGAATTTACCTTAGTACTGTGTTTCTCGTTCTTTTGAGCGATAGATAACACTGTGGTGAAGTCCATTTTATGTGATTAATGGTGGGATTGGTGGAAAATGCCAACGGTTTGCGTTTTGGCAAGGGTCCTTTCTGAAAACGAGCTTCGTGTTGATGCTGATACGATCAAACGTCTATGTGATTGACGTAAATGTTTGTTTAGGATATAATATAAATCTTGAATGTTATAGTTAACACTTTACATCTAGTAATTGGGTTTTATTTATTATGTCTCAAAACGTTTAAACATAACAAAAGCCAAACAACGAAATTAAAAGTCGTAAAATATGTATGCGACTACTTTGTGTTAACGTAAAACGTCGATAGAAAAATAGAAAAATAAACCACGTTTTTTTCTAAGATTTGAGAATGTTACGTAGATCACTTAAAAACAAAAGTGACTTACCAAAGAAAAGAAAAATTGATGGTCCTCCAGTTGGAAAAAAGAAACTGTTTGGATCAAAGAAAATGAAAGGGGGAAAAGAAAAGGCCCTGGAAGCGCTTGTGCTCGGCGGAGAAGAAGAAATAATTAAAGAATTAGACAGGACACAGAAGGTTCAGCAACATGTTCTCTTTTCATTGTCTGCCTAAATCTTCAGTGATTTTCAGTGTAACAGTTGCTCCATAAATGAACCTGTGAACGTCTCAGTGGTCGAGTCTCACTGGTCAATCCCCGCCAACTATAGGCCTATCTCACTGACATGTGTTCTATGCAAGGAACCATCTCGCTCCTGACATTGTCCATCTCCCTACCATAGAGCAATTCAATACGCCAGTTTGCCATAATGATCATGCCAGTCCCTAGTTGTTCTGTGCAGCTGCTTTTAAACTTTTACAACAACTTATTTTCACTACTTTCTTAAATTATGCTTTTAACTACTCATACTTTTAACGTCTTTGCGTTTTTTTGCGCAACATGACTACGTCCCCGCAAGGGGTTTGACATAAAAGGAAGATAGATAGAGTCGTTAAACATTAACAGTTCTATTAATGTCGCTGACTTGTATACCACTGTAACCTATCATCACTGATAATCACGGTTTCTAGCCCCACTAAGGCTGTGTCTCTTTATATGAAAAAGTTGACCTACAGAGGTTGGTGCACCAAATACCTGCAGTATTTGTATTCATTTTCATGTAATCTAGGGTTTGGTTTCTTTATATGATTACTTTTTTTTAAATTCAAGTTTATCATCACTACCTGAGTGATGGGCAGTTCCAACTGCTGAATCGTGGAAGTCTTATCTAAACTCTCCACGTGAAAGTCGTGATAGCACAGTGGTAGCACCTTCGCTACAGGTGTGAAAGGCCCTGAGTTCTCGTCCAGCTGTAGCCGCTACAAGTGTGCCCTTGGGCAACTCATTTAAGTTCCACATATCTCTCCCTCGTTGTGATGGATTACAGGAATTCGTTCTTGAAAATTATTAATATAAGTTGTAATAGCTTGTTTCGCAATCAAGCTATGATAAATTTGTATAAACTAAGCACTACAAATCACAATGTCAACTCTATTTTGATAAGAATTCATATTAATATTATATAAACAACCGGGCCATGTGAGTAAGAAATGATATGTAAACAAATATTGTGTTTTCCATCTTTTATAACTCAGTTTTGCAGTTTCGTAACCTGTCGAATATTATGTCGTTGTTGACCATTTTGAAAACAGTAATAATAATTTATTATTGTTTTGCAGAAAGAAATAAAACTGACCAAGAATACTTTGATAAAGGCAGAGGAGAAACAACCTGTATGGGAAGACGAAGATGACAACAAGGGCAGGTAATCTGAGTATCCATTAATCATTTTGTGTACATTATAAATTTTATCCCCCATCGAAATTCACGTCCTGGATGACGCCTCACGACGTGCACATCATGGTCAGGGTACATCTGACGCTTCAGTTAATATTCATGTTCGAGGGGTGATATTTTTCATATTGCCCACTGAGGAATGCAATATTTATATATGATAATATCTCTCATTCTTCTGTAGTTCACCATTGCAGTGGTTGCCATAAATGATGTGGTGCAGTTTTTTAGTGAGAGATATTTTTGTCTTGCAGTATCTTGCTGTCAAAAGCCAGAAGATTCAAAGACATAAAACATGGAGAAGAGACTAAGATATCCAAGAGTGAATACAGTCATAGATTAAAGTCACAGTAAGTAGGCATCTTCTTGTCTTTCAGTAAGTATTGATGCTTGGATATATACGTGAATATAGAGCAAAGCCGCAAATAAATGATAAGATTCCTTGTCAGTTAATAGTCAATTATCAAGCTCTCCATTTCCTCTATTATATGTCATCCTTTAAAAATGTGTTGTTTGACAATAATATTAACAAGACTGACCCAGCTAAATTCCCACTACCGGTACCCAAAATATTTTATGAGATGTCGGAATAGTATTTTTTTTTTACGAGTGCTACATGTGGGTCAGACATTATTTACGTAGGGAACTAGATAGTTGTAACGAAATAGATTAATTAACACATGCATCAAATACCCGTTGGCTTTTCAGATTTTTTTTTTTTTTTAAAGCAGTTAGCCAATACTTGGTGCACTAATCTCCGTAAATATAAAGAGACACTGTCTATGTAGGGCTCAAACCCATGACCATCAGTGGTATCTAAGTCAGCGATCGTAACCAAGCGACCATGGAGACGTACTAGAAATACTTTATTTTCTTTCCTGGTATAGCCTTTAATATGCATACCCCCACCTAATTTAGTAACAATTATGTTTCGACCTACCCACCCATCTCAAATATACTGGGTCGCGTTATAGCAAACAAACTTTTCTAAGGATGACCTGGAGCTCCATGGTGTGATATGATGTTCGGTTTGTAACCGATAGGTTGTGAGTTAGAGCCCTGTCAGAACCGCGGTTGTGGTGTCTTAAGGAGAAGTGGGGCCCCCCAGAGAGTCGGGATCCCTTGTGCTACTGTTTCGCCCTCTAGAATGAGCCCTGTTAAGAGTCGATTATAAAGCATCCCATTTCTTCGTCTACGGTTTATATTGATATTGTGCCATTTGCTCGTTTACAAGTTTCAGTAATTGTTATAATCTTAGTCATGACAAAGTTTGACTTGTCCAGGGGTGAACAGTTCCGCTTGTCATGGTGCATAACCAATGAGAGACATTACTGGTTTTTCTATTACTTCCCTTGTTGGATAAAGTCAGATTTATCCCTAAATCCTTTTAGTTGGAATCCTTTGTTTTTACTGTTGTCGTCTAAACAGAAGTTGCGTTAGGATAAATGTAATCAAAATCGTATTAACCCATTTTTACAGTAAGGTATCCATTGGACATGCTATAGGATATCTGTCGAGATTTAATAATTTCATAATTATAAGACGCGAATACGGATAAGAATGGAATGGAATGTGGTGCAAAGGAAACAGCGATAAAAACAGAGGAAACCAATTATGAGGACCAATATACTATTAGGAGTATTCAGGGGCAGTAACTCACTAATGATTATCATAGGCATTCTTCACGAAACTTTGCCAGAGTTTGTCTGACACCGGTCCGACAAATGACTAAAATGCACAATATATTTTGTCTGACTGAAGGATTTTTTGTCTGACATGTCAGGCGGTCCTACAGATTTCGGGAAGACTGCATAGGTTCAGACAAGTAGGATTGACACTGTCCCACAGAAAATGAAATAACCAACATATTATAGCATTATTGACCTTTTCACATTTTTGTTATGTGCATAATAGTAATAACAACTTGTTTGTCTAAATTTAGATTTGAAAAAGTGTCTTCCACTCCGAACTGGGCTAAATTACCATCCGAGAGAGTTAAAAATAGTGATGGTAAGTTTTCTTAACCCTTTCCCTCATAGAAGCACCACTTGGTGCCATTACCAATACGACATACATTGACAATGTAGTAGCCAAACCAATGTTCATAATAAAGACCAGAATCTCATGTTGTCCCAGTAAATATCTATGGATGTAGGATAGATATGGCGACTACTTATCCACTGCATGATAGCTAAATAGCTGTCATTTGTATGGAGATATAATAGTATATTAACCTAAATCTCTATGAAGGAAAGGGTTAAATGGCTGTCGTTTGTGTAGAAATATAATAGTATATTACCCTAAATCTCTATGAAGGAAAGGGCTAAATGGCTGTCGTTTGTATAGAAATATAATAGTATATTACCCTAAATCTCTATGAAGGAAAGGGCTAAATGGCTGTCGTTTGTATAGAAATATAATAGTATATTACCCTAAATCTCTATTTGAAGGAAAGGGCTAAATGGCTGTCGTTTGTATAGAAATATAATAGTATATTACCCTAAATCTCTATGAAGGAAAGGGCTAAATGGCTGTCGTTTGTATAGAAATATAATAGTATATTACCCTAAATCTCTATGAAGGAAAGGGCTAAATGGCTGTCGTTTGTATAGAAATATAATAGTATATTACCCTAAATCTCTATGAAGGAAAGGGCTAAATGGCTGTCGTTTGTATAGAAATATAATAGTATATTACCCTAAATCTCTATGAAGGAAAGGGCTAAATGGCTGTCGTTTGTATAGAAATATAATAGTATATTACCCTAAATCTCTATGAAGGAAAGGGCTAAATGGCTGTCGTTTGTATAGAAATATAATAGTATATTACCCTAAATCTCTATGAAGGAAAGGGCTAAATGGCTGTCGTTTGTATAGAAATATAATAGTATATTACCCTAAATCTCTATGAAGGAAAGGGCTAAATGGCTGTCGTTTGTATAGAAATATAATAGTATATTACCCTAAATCTCTATGAAGGAAAGGGCTAAATGGCTGTCGTTTGTATGGAGATATAATAGTATATTAACCTAAATCTCTATGAAGGAAAGGGCTATGGACAGATTGTCGGATTTTAGACTACATGTATTTAGTATTTAATGCTTTCAAATATTATCCATGTATACAATACAATACAATAAGTTTATTGCATAAAACAGACACATGTTTATAGCAATTAAACAGTAGAAACAGGCAGTGACATGGAATTTTACAAAAGAGCATAATTATAGGTTATTAGTATTCAAATACATGTATATGATATAAAAAGGTGTTAGGTTCGTTGTTTATTTCCAAAATATATAAATTTGGAAAGATCGATAGTGATACAATTATGCTATAAAACAATATAATTTTCTTTTTAATTTTGGCTAGGAAATGTTTTTTATAATAAATGCTATTATACTTTAACTCTGCATGCAATTTTATTTGTGACAATTCTAATGAAAGTCCATGACATATTTCCAGAGTTTTCAGTTACAAATAACAAAAACACATTCATAAATTGTCATCCGCTACAATTATTTTAACTATTTACAGTCAAACCTGTCTTAAGCCCATCCAGTGGAATCATAGATGTGGCTGCTTAGCACAGGTGGCTGCTTAATAGAAGTCAAATGTATAATAAAACAACATATTGGTAATCTGGAAACTTACTGCTTGATACATGCTGGCTGTTTAATGGAGGTGATCACTAACACAGGTTTGACTGTATATCCTTTATTTTACCCAGCATGCAAAGAGTTGAATGATGATAGAAAGTCACATTTAATTTACACCTTTGATAGAATAAACCCTGATTGTGTTTGCATTGATGATATGTTTAACAATTGGATGTTCTTTTTCTACGTTTCATTTAGGTATGAAATGTCAGTGTAGGACAGTGAAATGTCAGTGTAGGACAGTGAAATGTCAGTGTAGGACAGTGAAATGTCAGTGTAGGACAGTAAAATGTCAGTGTATATATAGACTGATGTTTAAAAGCATATAATGTAATATGTTTGCAGAATATAATTATCTTGTCTTTCTCACTTTGCAAGGTTCCCTCTGTCTGAATGTTTGTCTGCACCACTTCTGTATCCAATTGAAAAACACTGGAGCCAATTAAAAAAACTTGGAGCCAACTATGAGCCATATAGTTCACAAATAAATATTTGAAGCCATGTATTTGACAAAACATGTGTCATTTTTTTTTTAAATTAGCGCCAAATATTTTCACCAACTCACAAAATTTCGCGCCAATATTTGTTTTTTGGCGACCGACAGCGGGAACCCTGCTTTGAATGCCGTTAAAGTTAATTATATTAATAGAACTCTTGTAACTAATGTAAAGGAAATGGTCTCTTCAGCGAACTTACTAAAATGTATGGGAAATAAGATCCGTATGTGATATATGACGCAAAGGAACCAATGTCACAGTTATACCATCTACCACACGGGACTTCAAATATTAACCCTTTGTCTGCCAATCACGACTAAAGTCGCCTTTGCAAACGGCATAGAGCCAGATCAGATGGCACAGAATCAGGCTGTATACTGTTTGCTAAATCTAATCTTTATTTATTTTACAACGATTGCGAAGCATGTTTTAACAACTTATATTAATCATTTTCGTTGCCGTGTATTAAAGCATATATGTGGTCATTCATGTGGAGGAACACGGAATACTCGGAGAAACCCCACCAGTCCAATCTGGTGACTACCGTACCATCTCACATACTTTCCGGACCGAGGAACTGTTTGCTATGCGGATAGTGGAGCTAAACACTTGTTTGAATAGCAAATAACATAGATCCTGATCAGACACAGCGCTACGCCACGGCTGATCTGGATCTATGTTGTATGCGCATTCCGTCCAATTTATCCGGCAGGTTAAGGGTTAACAAAACTTGTAGGAAAATGCTCCAGTCTAAGTATAGTTTAATGTAAAATACCATATGGCCGTGTTAAATCGCTAGTACAATGTATGCAACTTATTGATGTACATTGGTAATTGTATATTACTGAGTTAGTGCTATATTTTCGAAAAAGTTTATATAAGGAATTAGTTCACACAAATGTTTGTAATGATTACTACATGTATGAGACACTAGGAGATTGGTGCAGGCAGGCACACTATATTGGAACAGCCAGCTCCCAGAATCCCTAGCTGGAATTTCCTTACATATTTGACCTCTATTATGCAGTTGTATTAGGCAGCCAGTTTCTATAATACCCTTGACTTGCTGTTGAAGACAGGGACTGTATTATGATTTGTTTATGTGTTGTCTCCCCTTACAGAATTCAGATGATGATTGTTTATTTATGAAGTAATATGTTGTCTCCCCTTTCAGATGATGATTGTTTATTTATGAAGTAATATGTTGTCTCCCCTTTCAGATGATGATTGTTTATTAATGAAGTAATATGTTGTCTGCCCTTACAGATGATGATGGTTTGTTCATAAAGTCACGTATTGTCTCCGCTTACAGATGATGATGGTTTGTTTATAAAGTCACGTATTGTCTCCCCTTACAGATGATGATGGTTTGTTTATAAAGTCACGTATTGTCTCCCCTTACGGATGATGATGGTTTGTTTATGAAGTCACGTATTGTCTCCCCTTACATATGATGGTAGTTTGTTTATAAAGTCATGTATTGTCTCCCCTTACATATGATGGTAGTTTGTTTATAAAGTCACATATTGTCTCCCCTTGCAGATGATGGTAGTTTGTTTATAGAGTCACCTATTGTCTCCCCTTACAGATGATAATGGTTTGTTTATAAAGTCACATATTGTCTCCCCTTACAGATGATGATAGTTTGTTTATAGAGTCACATATTGTCTCCCCTTACAGATGATAATGGTTTGTTTATAAAGTCACGTATTGTCTCCCCTTACAGATGATGATGGTTTGTTTATAAAGTCACGTATTGTCTCCCCTTACAGATGATGATAGTGATGTAGAGGACATTCTGCAGAAGACGGGAACATTTATAACATCATCAGCATCACTCCCTAAGACCATACTACAGATAAAACCATGTACAGATATCAATAAGGAAAGCCCCCTGAAGGTAATCAGTGAGTGTAGTGCCTGTGGTTAGGGTAAATGTTTAGTGAGCAATGTATTGTCATGTCCCCTGAAGGTAATCAGTGAGTGTAGTGTGTGTGGTTAGGGTAAATGTTTAGTGAGCAATGTATTGTCATGTCCCCTGAAGGTAATCGGTGAGTGTAGTGCGTGTGGTTAGGGTAAATGTTTAGTGAGCAATGTATTGTCATGTCCCCTGAAGGTAATCAGTGAGTGTTGTGCATGTGGTTAGGGTAAATGTTTAGTGAGCAATGTATTGTCGTGTCCCCTGAAGGTAATCAGTGAGTGTAGTGCGTGTGGTTGGGTAAATGTTTAGTGAGCAATGCATTGTCATGTCCTCTGAAGGTAATCAGTGAGTGTAGTGTGTGTGGTTAGGGTAAATGTTTAGTGATCAATGTATTGTCATGTCCCCTGAAGGTAATCAGTGAGTGTAGTGTGTGTGGTTGGGGTAAATGTTTAGTGAGCAATGCATTGTCATGTCCCCTGAAGGTAATCAGTGAGTGTAGTGCCTGTGGTTAGGGTAAATGTTTAGTGATCAATGTATTGTCATGTCCCCTGAAGGTAATCAGTGAGTGTAGTGTGTGTGGTTGGGGTAAATGTTTAGTGAGCAATGCATTGTCATGTCCCCTGAAGGTAATCAGTGAGTGTAGTGCGTGTGGTTAGGGTAAATGTTTAGTGAGCAATGCATTGTCATGTCCCCTGAAGGTAATCAGTGAGTGTAGTGTGTGTGGTTGGGGTAAATGTTTAGTGAGCAATGCATTGTCATGTCCCCTGAAGGTAAGCAGTGAGTGTAGTGCGTGTGGTTGGGTAAATGTTTAGTGAGCATTGTCAGCCATAGTATGTCAGTTTGACCACGGTCATATGCAGATTTGACATGGGTCAGTTGATGGTTGAAGAATCTACTCGGCTACACGCCTTGACATTTAAGACTTGCATTTGGGCAAATAAATTAGAATTCCTAGCTGCCCGTTTGCTTATTAAAATCGCTACTCGTTGCCATCCCTGGTATTTTTATATGTAATCAAGAAATAAACATTTTACATATAAAGTTAAACCTGTCTTAGGCAGCCAGCCAAGGGAATCACAGAAAGTGAACAATTAAGCACAGGTGGCTGCTTAATAGAGGTCAAATGTATAATAAAACAGCAAATTGGGAATTTGGAAACTGGCTGTTTAATACAGGTTGGCTGCTTAATGGAGGTGACCACTAACACAGGTTTTACTGTAATTTAACAGAAGTAGACTGAAGGGGATATTTTTTTAAACTTTATTTATTTTACAACGATTGCGAAGCAAGTTTTAACAACTTATATTAATCACTCTCGTTGGCGCGAATGAAAGCGTATATGTGGTTATTCATGTGGGAGGAAACCGGAGTACCCGAGGGGAAAAACCCACCTGTCCGATCTGGCGACTTCCCAGTCCGAGGATCGAACCTGTGTTGCATTGGTGAGAAGCGAGCACGCTAACAACTGCGCTAATTGGACAGCCAAAAGGGATTGGAACGAAGGAAAACTTATATAGTTCTTCTCCCAACTGCTATCATCTGTGGTGACATAATCAATTATTTAGAATCTTCCGAATGGAAGAAAAGTGAAGAACAGGTCAGTAACTAGGATGCTTATTGACCATGGCAGGTGTGTAGAAATCCTATGCCGACTTGTACACATGGTAGGTGTGTAGAAATCATATGCCGACTTGTACACATGGCAGGTGTGTAGAAATCATATGCCGACTTGTACACATGGCAGGTGTGTAGAAATCCTATGCCGACTTGTACACATGGTAGGTGTGTAGAAATCCTATGCCGACTTGTACACATGGTAGGTGTGTAGAAATCCTATGCCGACTTGTACACATGGCAGGTGTGTAGAAATCCTATGCCGACTTGTACACATTTTTTAGGATGCTTATTGACCAGGGCAGGTGTGTAGAAATCCTATGCCGACTTGTACACATTTTTACGACCAGACAAGTGGAATTGTGCATCTTGGTTGTCCGAAGACAAGAACAAGTAGATAATTATAAACAAATAATTTTTTTGTTATCTTTATTTAATATGTTTTACAACTGTATATATGTGGAGAGAATTACCATAAGCTCCTGTAGCTTTCAATTCAATCCACTTGTCTTGATAGTTGTATTGTATGGATGTTATATGTACAGATGTTATATGTCATGTTATCTTGATAAATAAAATATGTTTTACAACTGTATATATATAAAAAATGTTGGACTATCAAAGAAACGACTCTGAGAAAACATTATTTCATTGTACACATGTTTGCTAACCCCAGCTATGTCAGCGGACAGTGTTCAATCTGAGACGACGGCAATTCATCAACATTTTATTTTGCGGATGTTTACATATTACTCGATTCAGTGCAGCGACTGATCCTGTTTAATCTTGCACCTTCAAGTAACCAACATCTCAATAGCAAAAGAACATGAGACTCTCAAACCTGAAAGACACATATCACCAACTTCCGGGCCAGGATTTACCTCCACATCACCTGATAAAATTAGTCAAAATTTTGCATTCATTAAGAAATACAAATTATTAATAGAGCTGAGAAATAAGGAATCTCCTGCAGCTATATCAAATCAAGTCAAAGTTTTTATTGGCATAAACATGTACATGTCCATCGCCAAGAAACATGATTGGCAGTTACATACAAAGCTTACAGAAAAGCATGATATTATATAAGGTAGGAGTAAGCATAGCAATAACATTTATGAAATACGTTGTTGTTTAACGATATAATTGGTATCCAGTGTCTCACAAATCATCATTATACAAGCTGTAACATTCATATATTTAATTAATATAATTTCTTTTACTTGTTGCCAAAATAAATACATTTAGCTAATTTGACAAGTTTGCTTTTTGATGTTGAATTCATGAGTGTTCTAAAATTATTTGTGGTTATTTACAACAATTGAAAATAAGGAATTGGACAGAAAGCTATACAGCATATGATTGTCCTCTCCTTCTAAACTTATTAATGGTTGGCCATGAACAATAATATCTTGTGTATTTCTTATATCATTATAATAAGAGATCACTATTATTTACGTCACCACATACTCAGGGATCAGTTTAGAGGGTGGTGTATTTAGAGGGCGAAATTGTCGCCCTCTGGGGGCCCCACTTCCCCCTTAAAAAAAAAGAAAAGTGTTTTGGTTTTTACGATTTTCCAACAAAATGTTGTCTAGTAAGATACACTGGCCCATTATAAAGCACTCCTATTCAAATGTTGTATTTAATGGTTGGTTGTACTGTGCATTTTAACCCTATTTTGCAGAAGTATATTAAAGAACACCATTTAAGGAAGCGATCATGTGCTTTCTCACTTCTCCCAAAAATTCTGACCTAGAATGACCCCTGCATACTGCTAGCATGATGTTGAATATGAAGTAGTAATTCACTGTGTTAAAACATACTATACATATGATCATTTTACAAAAGCGTAAACATGAACGTGCACCTGCAATTAATCAAAATGATAAGAGACTGTAGTAAACTATGTTGATGAAATACATATTTTATGCGTACACGCTGCCTAGATATGTAAAACAGTCCAATGGCTGATCTATTAGTATATTGTAATTAAATCAGGAACCTAAAAGGATACAGTACCTCTGTATTAACCCTTTCCTTCATAGAGATTTAGGTTAATATACTATTATATCGCCACACAAACGACAGCCATATAGCTATCATGCAGTGGATTAGTAGTGGCCATATCTATCCCACCTCCATAGATATTACTGGGACTACATCAGCTTCTGGCCTTTATTATGAGCATTGGTTTGGCTACTACATTGTCAATGTATGTCGTATTGGTAATGGCGTCGAGAGGTGCTTCTATGGGGGAAAGGGTTAAACAGACAGACAGACCGACCACTGGACCAATTTCACACACATACATGTATGTACCAAAGAGCATGGGCGTAGCTAAATATAAACACAGGGGCGTGGCGAAGCGAGCAAAAACACAAAATAAACATAATAGAAAAACAGCATTACACTATTACACTTTCTATAGACGTTTTATAAATACAATTGACAGCAGCTAATTACACCCTTGGAGGGGGTTGCATATCCCTAATCTGCTGAATCGCATCCATATCCATCACCAGGCCACCCGTACCTTCTGAATCTAATTGTACATACACTCTACAGCCTGCTGCCCATGTCTTTACGATTAAGTTGTCTCTTTTGAGCTGTCGCGCATAATATGACAATGATTCACGATAGGACGTCAAATTATCCGGAACGAAAATTCCGTGCAGCATACACATGCTGCCTTGCCTTCGAATTCGTGAATTTCACTATAACTTTCCTGTTGGAAGTTACCCACAGGTTTACCCTTTCTGTGGCATTTGTCAATGTCTGTTCCACACAATCTGATGCCTCTGTTCTTGGCCTCCTTCAATAATTTGGACTCGGCATCCTCATCAGGTTTACTCGTGTCCCCTGGGATTCCTGAGATATCCAGGTTCATTCGTCGCCTTCAAGTTTGGTAGATTTTAGCTCAGTCTTGAGTTGCGAGATCTCCGACCTGAGCGAAACTACCTTCGCCCTCAGAGCCTGTGTAAAAATCAAACAATTCTAATTTCCAGGGATCATTCTAGAGGGCGATGTGGGCGAAATAGTGGCCCTAGGGACCCTGACTTCGCCCTCTGGGGGCCCCACTTCTCCCTTAAAAAAAATGATTTTACAATTTTCATACAAAATTTGGTTCAGTAAGATACACTGGCTCATTATGAAGCACTTCTTATATTCAAATGTTGTATTTAATGGTCATACTGTGCATTTTAACCATATTTTGTTGAAATTTATTAAATAACACCGTTTAAGCACGCGATCGCGAGCTTTCTCATTTCTCCCACATATTCTGACCTAGAATGAACCCTGATTTCAGCTCGTGATAACGATATCACCATGAAGATGAGATTTCAAATCCTTTATCAAAATAGGAGCTAACTGAGCACTCAGCTCTTTTATGTCATCTGGTGTAAATTTTGTCATTGTAGATGATATGGGTGATGAAGAGGCTATAGGTTCAGCTTCAGATTCACACGCCTCGTAATAATCCGTGCCTTCACCCTCACTATCTCTTATATTGTCACTATCTGGAAGATTTGGAAATCTTCTTGGTTTATGTTTTTTTCTTGCTCAATATACAGCACATCAAATATCCGCCAAGCATGTTATGTGTATGTATAGACGGATCTATAGTCCAGTGGTTAACACGTTGCACTGGTAATCCAGGGATCGCAGGTTCGATCCCCCGTCTGACTCTAATAAAATTTATAGTCTTTCAGATGGGACGTTAAACCGAGATCTTGTGTCGGGTCTCTGTCTTGAATGGGTCTCTGTCTGTATCATTGCACTATCCTCCAAAATCTAAAATGACTAATCTCTTCAGGAGGTGTCGCTCATATGGGCAACCGGTAGCGACGATAAATAAACATAAAGCACACACATATGTGTATGTCAGAACCTGAATCAAAGGGCAAGTCGTCTTTTGAGGAAATTTTGTCTTAGTTTTGGGGACAAGTAGGATTCGGTGACGGACATGACTGTAAAGATTTGCTGGAAGTGAAAAATTTGATGATTTTTACACCCCTGCATGGATTACATTTTTTGTCAGATGCATTTACAATGACACTACAGTCAAACCTGTGTTAGTGGTCACCTCCATTATACAGTCAAACCTGGGTTAGTGGTCACCTCCATTATACAGTCAAACCTGTGTTAGTGGTCACCTCCATTATACAGTCAAACCTGGGTTAGTGGTCACCTCCATTATACAGTCAAACCTGTGTTAGTGGTCACCTTCATTAAGTACAGTCAAACCTGTGTTAGTGGTCACCTCCATTATACAGTCAAACCCGTGTTAGTGGTCACCTCCATTATACAGTCAAACCCGTGTTAGTGGTCACCTCCATTAAGCAGCCAACCTGTATTAAGCGGCCCGTTTCAAGATTCCCTATATGTTGTTTCACTATATATTTGACTTGTATTAAGCAGCCACCTGTGCTAAGCAGCCACTTTTCCCGACTCCATTGACTGGCTGCTTAAGACAGGTTTGACTGTAAATTGCTACATCCTGCTTTACATGTCTGTTATTCTTCTAATATAATGCTGTTTGTTGGTATTAAATTCATGAAATAGTTTTAAAATGTGTTCTAATTAATAGTAAATAAAAGAGCTCTCTTCTACTTACTTTAAATGTTTTGTTATTTAAGGGTCGAATAACAGCATTAGAGTTTCATCCGTCAGCCCAGGTAGCTGTTACCGGAGGAATGAACAATACCCTGACGCTGTTCCAGGTAATGTCTAGTATTTACATTTTATTTCTATGGATATTTCCTACATAATATATTATACACCACACATTTATTACTAGAATTAGTCTTGTGTGAAGTACAGTCATACCTCTGTTAGTGGTCAGTTTCCAGATTCCCATTCTGTTGTTTTATTATATATTTGACCACTATTAAGCAGCCACTCTCTCTGACTACCTTGGCTGGCTGCTTAACACAGGTTTGACTGTATACATAGGTGTACAGCCTTCCAAAACATTTATTTTCAAAATTTAGCGAATGTCAGAATTTTGCCAGAAATATAAACATTTATAAAGTTTTATCTGCATGAAGTTGCACATCAGTTGTCTTTATCGATGAATTATTCCCTTGTACACTTCTCATACCATGCTGTACACTTCTAGTACCGTGCTGTACACTTCTAGTACCATGATGTACACTTCTAGTACCGTGCTGTACACTTCTAGTACCATGCTGTACACTTCTTGTACCATGCTGTACACTTCTCATACCATGCTGTACACTTCTCGTACCGTGCTGTACACTTCTCATACCATGCTGTACACTTCTAGTATCATGCTGTACACTTCTAGTACCATGCTGTACACTTCTAGTACCATGCTGTACACTTCTAGTACCGTGCTGTACACTTCTCATACCATGCTGTATACACTTCTCATACCATGCTGTACACTTCTCGCACCATGCTGTACACTTCTCGCACCATGCTGTACACTTCTCGTACCATGCTGTACACTTCTAGTATCATGCTGTACACTTCTAGTACCGTGCTGTACACTTCTTGTACCATGCTGTACACTTCTAGTACCATGCTGTACACTTCTAGTACCATGCTGTACACTTCTAGTACCGTGCTGTACACTTCTCATACCATGCTGTACACTTCTCATACCATGCTGTACACTTCTAGTACCATGCTGTACACTTCTAGTACCGTGCTGTACACTTCTAGTACCATGCTGTACACTTCTAGTACCGTGCTGTACACTTCTAGTACCATGCTGTACACTTCTAGTACCGTGCTGTACACTTCTAGTACCATGCTGTACACTTCTAGTACCGTGCTGTACACTTCTAGTACCATGCTGTACATTTTTAGTACTGCGTTGTACACTTCTAGTACCATGCTGTACACTTCTAGTACCGTGCTGTACACTTCTAGTACCATGCTGTACACTTCTAGTACCATGCTGTACACTTCTAGTACCATGCTGTACACGTCTAGTACCATGCTGTACACTTCTAGTACCATGCTGTACACGTCTAGTACCATGCTGTACACTTCTAGTACCATGCTGTACACTTCTAGTACCATGCTGTACACTTCTAGTACCATGCTGTACACGTCTAGTACCATGCTGTACACTTCTAGTACCATGCTGTACACGTCTAGTACCATGCTGTACACTTCTAGTACCGTGCTGTACACTTCTAGTACCATGCTGTACACTTCTAGTACCATGCTGTACACTTCTAGTACCGTGCTGTACACTTCTAGTACCATGCTGTACACTTCTAGTACCATGCTGTACACTTCTAGTACCATGCTGTACACTTCTAGAACAATGCTGTACACTTCTAGTACCGTGCTGTACACTTCTCGTACCATGCTGTACACTTCTAGTACCGTGCTGTACACTTCTCATACCATGCTGTACACTTCTAGTACGGTGCTGTACACTTCTAGTACCGTGCTGTACACTTCTCGTACCGTGCTGTACACTTCTAGTACCATGCTGTACACTTCTAGTACCATGCTGTACACTTCTAGTATCGTGCTGTACACTTCTAGTATTGTGCTGTACACGTCTAGTACCATGCTGTACACGTCTAGTACCATGCTGTACACGTCTAGTACCGTGCTGTACACTTCTAGTACCGTGCTGTACACGTCTAGTACCATGCTGTACACGTCTAGTACCATGCTGTACACGTCTAGTACCATGCTGTACACGTCTAGTACCATGCTGTACACGTCTAGTACCATGCTGTACACGTCTAGTACCATGCTGTACACGTCTAGTACCATGCTGTACACTTCTAGTATCGTGCTGTACACGTCTAGTACCGTGCTGTACACGTCTAGTACCATGCTGTACACTTCTAGTACTGTGCTGTACACGTCTAGTACCATGCTGTACACGTCTAGTACCATACTGTACACTTCTAGTACTGTGCTGTACACGTCTAGTACCATGCTGTACACGTCTAGTACCATGCTGTACACTTCTAGTACTGTGCTGTACACGTCTAGTACCATGCTGTACACGTCTAGTACCGTGCTGTACACGTCTAGTACCGTGCTGTACACGTCTAGTACCATGCTGTACACTTCTAGTACTGTGCTGTACACGTCTAGTACCATGCTGTACACGTCTAGTACCATGCTGTACACTTCTAGTACTGTGCTGTACACGTCTAGTACCATGCTGTACACGTCTAGTACCGTGCTGTACACGTCTAGTACCGTGCTGTACACGTCTAGTACCATGCTGTACACTTCTAGTACCGTGCTGTACACTTCTAGTACCATGCTGTACACGTCTAGTACCGTGCTGTACACATCTCGTATATTCGTGAACAACAGGACATTCGTGGGGAACAACAGGACATAATGTTATCAACAAGGCTAGTATGGATCAGTATGATTTTGAACATCCAATGGAAGCTGAAAATTAACACTAATAACACTGGAAAATTAACACCAACCAATGATCCAGGTCCCTAGCAAAACTCAATTCATCAGCATGGCGTTTTGTTTCCGCAGGGTCTGAGGGAAATTTCCCCAGGAAATTAATCAATCTGTCTTTGGTCCGTTTTAATCCGTTCAATTCATAGTGTAATTATGTTACAAATGAAAAACGACCAAATTCATGCAGCACACGCGCATGTACTGTATGTGGAAAGTAGTCTTAGGATTGTTTTTGCAGGCACGTAGTTGCTTTTACGCCACAAAGTCCGGGCTTGCACATTATTTATTTTTTTGCTGGATATACGCGTAATACGGCATCAGTTACCCAGGTTCTATTCCAGATATAGCTGTATATCAGGGCTTCGAAAATTTTCAAAACCAAATCGGTCCGGGCCGAAATCGAGTCAGTACCCCCCCATCATGTCCTGCCAATATGTTTGCACCCCCCACCCCCCCCCCCATAAAATCGTAAGTAAGTAAACCCAATTTGCTTTTTTTGCTTTATTTCCATGCTGTCACCAGTCAATTATATTTAAAAATCGCATGTATGTTCAGGACAAACTGTACTTTACCCGTTACTATAGGTCTGGTAAATTTTCCTTTTGTCTAATAATAGTTTTAAGTGTACGGCATTTAAAAATAAATGAATGGTAGGACATTTTGATAGAGGTAAATTTTATCTAGTCACCTGTATCACCGGTGGAAGCGGGTGAACTCGGCCCAAATCGAACTCGGTCCCGTCAAACTATATTATATCAACTGCATTTGACTCTTTAAACATCACAGATATACTGCGTTGTGCCATTTCAATATTGAATTGAAGGGCGCTGTACAATAAAAATACTAAACATTATATACCCGTCGTATATTTTGAGTACATTCCGAGTACATTCCGAGTCATAACGGATTTTCGGATTTCTATTTAAAATATTAATTATTATTTAATTGCAAATTAATCCTAGCACACTTCTTTAATTTAATGCAAACATTTTAAAAACAAATTCTTTATAAAATTCTAAAATAATCGACTGTCAATCATTCAGTCCACTTCAAAGAAACTAACAAATGTCGGTAGTTTTGCTGTAAACATCAAACGATTACCGCACTAATTTCATGTAATTGACATGACATGCATTGATCGCCTGATCACCATGGAGACATGGGACCTCAGGTGGCATCATGTGGCAATTATCCAGTTCGATCGTAAATTGGAAACGTGTGAAATGTGTCAACGGATTATACTTACCAAATTAGGTTCATTATAGACCGATTTCTTGACTTTTTCAACAATATTTTGGACCGATTTTTAAAGGTATTTTGACTGTTAGAATCGGTCTGAAATGATAAAAATCGGTCGAAAACCGACAAACTGGTAATTTTCGAAGCCCTGCTGTATATATAGTCAAAAGGTAGAGCTGTCCGTATCACTGTGTCAAGATTTTCCCATATGATGTCCTTGACCTGTGTTCGTCCGTGTTGCAGATTAACACTTTACCGTCTACCGAGTAATCAGTGTATGCAACATCCGACAGAAGTTCCATTCCAAGCTTCTCGTAAATTTTCTTGGAAAAGTTAGATTTCGTCCGTGTTGCAGATTAACACTTTACCGTCTACCGAGTAATCAGTGTATGCAACATCCGACAGAAGTTCCATTCCAAGCTTCTCGTAAATTTTCTTGGAAAAGTTAGATGACGCTTCTCCTTTAATGCAGATCGGGAAAATTCCCAAGTTTTTAATAAACTGCATTGAAACATCCATTAGCCAAGTCCCGATCCCCCTCCTTCTATATTTCTCTGCTACCCCAAGACCAAAAAAACACACAGCTTCCTTTACTGGAAAATGTTCAAAGAAGTTTGTTTTTCCTGCCGAATAATTCCAGAATCCAATCAATTTCTTCACTCCAATATCCTGGAAATGGTCAGCTTCATATTTGTCGTCATGTTTCATGACTTGTATCATTCGAACACCCATAACATCGCCGTTTGTCTCGTTAATTAACATAAATGACATGTTTTGTTCGAAAGTTTTGCGACATATTTCCTGAATGTCCTGTCCCCATTCTATGTCCACAGATTGTGACATTGGCTCATATGGAAAAAAGCTGTTGTGTAGGAAATCTAACGCTTTGTCATAATTGCCCTCCTGGATCAGGACTAGCCTACCTTCATCGAAGCAAACCTCATCCCTCGTTTTTTCAAATGCCTGAAATTTAAGAATAAGCTGGTTAGAAATAAAGACTACACATTTGGCCAGTAGCGCATTATTATTCATAGATTACCCTCCTCTATAGATAATAACCTTGTAACCTGCGGTATGCCAAGGTTAACGGTGAGATATAATTTGCATGTGAATTATAGTTTTATTTTACCATTTGTAGAAAGAAATGTAAGACAGATTAAAAGAGGGGGAAAAATGAATCTTATACATATACAATTACTGTACTCATTTGGCCTGAGTAGCGCATCTCCATATATAAAGCATAAAATTTGATTGTTATTGGTAACAAGTCCGTACTATCACCGTGCATTCAGTTGCTATGACATCTTGTATATGGAAAAGATGAGCAGTTTTAAGTGCAGATGAGATGTCCATCTTGTGTTTAGCCTTTTCATGGAGTAAATTACTTTCTATGTGAGTTTTGATAAATTATATCTTCTTGAAAAACTGCATCACAAAGTCCTAATGGAATCATTCCATAATTTACTGCATTACACTTTCCTAATGTAATAATACCATAATTTACTGCATTACACTTTCCTAATGAATAATACCTTATTTGACTTGCATTACACTTTCCTAGTGTAATAATACCATAAGTTACTGCATTACACTTTCCTAATGCAATAATACCTTATTTGACTTGCATTACACTTTCCTAATGTAATAATACCATAAGTTACTGCATTACACTTTCCTAATGGAATAATACCATAATTTACTGCATTGCACTTTCCTAATGGAATAATACCATAATTTACTGTATTACACTTTCCTAATGTAATAATACCATAATTTACTGCATTACACTTTCCTAATGAATAATACCTTATTTGACTCGCATTACACTTTCCTAATGGAATAATACCATAATTTACTGCATTACACTTTCCTAATGGAATAATACCATAATTTACTGCATTACACTTTCCTAATGGAAAAATACCATAATTTACTGCATTACACTTTCATAATGGAATAATACCATAGTTTACTGCATTACACTTTCCTAGTGAATAATAGCACAATTGACTTTCCAATTTTCAGAATATGAGCTAACAGATCACTACTGCCGTGTCATTGTAATACATTATTATAGTACATATTTCTAACCCTAATCCTACATTGGCCATTTCCCACCATAAACAGTATGAACGTATTGATTAACATTAACCATGAAACTAGAAACATGATGATACTCATCCTCTACTTCTGTTATCCATAAGTAACAATTTTTCACAGACAATCCAACACTTCATCTATTAGTTCTTTGTTCAAATTGGTGTTTTTTTTTTTTATCCCTGGAGAGCAAACCTGACCTACCCTACCTAAACAATTCAAAATGGCTCCCAAAATTAATATTACCTAAAAACAATTCTGAAACCTAAGTTGTATGAGTGTTGGGCAAATGCTAGTACGTTGTGCTGGGTTTGGCTAGACATTCAACATAGGGGGAGGCTTTTATGTAAGTAAGTAGGGAGTAGGAAGTTCCCTCTCTAAATTCTGTATCCATGTACGAAGAACATTTCTCCCTCAGCTGAAATTAGGGAGGCAGCTCAGGGAGACTATTTCACCCAGTTCTTCCCTCTTGCTCAAGTCTGGATGTATATTTAAATGTAATTAAGCACATTTTATTTTCTAGAATTGTTGTCAGAATATTTTAAAACATCAGTACTCATTTACTTAGAGATAGTGCTGCACACCCAGATATTCTAAGATAGTGCTGCACACCCAGATATTCTAAGATAGTGCTGCACACCCAGATATTCTAAGATAGTGCTGCACACCCAGATATTCTAAGATAGTGCTGCACACCCAGATATTCTAAGATAGTGCTGCACACCCAGATATTCTAAGAAAGTGCTGCACACCCAGATATTCTAAGATAGTGCTGCACACCCAGATATTCTAAGATAGTGCTGCACACCCAGATATTCTAAGAAAGTGCTGCACACCCAGATATTCTAAGATAGTGCTGCACACCCAGATATTCTAAGATAGTGCTGCACACCCAGATATTCTAAGATAGTGCTGCACACCCAGATATTCTAAGATAGTGCTGCACACCCAGATATTCTAAGAAAGTGCTGCACACCCAGATATTCTAAGAAAGTGCTGCACACCCAGATATTCTAAGATAGTGCTGCACACCCAGATATTCTAAGATAGTGCTGCACACCCAGATATTCTAAGATAGTGCTGCACACCCAGATATTCTAAGAAAGTGCTGCACACCCAGATATTCTAAGAAAGTGCTGCACACCCAGATATTCTAAGATAGTGCTGCACACCCAGATATTCTAAGATAGTGCTGCACACCCAGATATTCTAAGATAGTGCTGCACACCCAGATATTCTAAGAAAGTGCTGCACACCCAGATATTCTAAGAAAGTGCTGCACACCCAGATATTCTAAGATAGTGCTGCACACCCTGCTATTCTAAGATAGTGCTGCACACCCAGATATTCTAAGAAAGTGCTGCACACCCATATATTCTAAGATAGTGCTGCACACCCAGATATTCTAAGAAAGTGCTGCACACCCAGATATTCTAAGGAGCAGAATATTAGAACTCGTGATTATACAATGAAAAATTATTCCAATATTAACCTGTTGCATGCTAGCTGCAGATAAAATCACCTTTACAAACACCATAGAGCCATATCAAACGGCACGTTCTCCGCACAGAACGTGCTGTCTGATCAGGCTCTTTGCTGTTTGCTATTCAGATAGTGGAGCTAAAACATTTGGCTGAATAGCAAACAACATGGATCCTGATCAGATGCGGAAGATCAGGATTTATGTTATATGGAAATGTGATTTTATTTACTCAGCAGGCAATGGGTTAAGGAGAATTTTGAAATTCTGTCATCAAATGAATAGGTGCTTATGAATTTATTATTCATAGATTACCCGCCTTGTAACCTGCGGTATGCCAAGGTTAACGGTGAGATATAATTTGCATGTGAATTGTAGTTTTATTTTACCATTTGTAGAAAGAAATGTAAGAGAGATTAAAACTTACCAGAAATGCTTTATCTCTTGTGATTTTTTGTAGAAGGGAACCGGCTTCCATCCTGTTTGTCTTGTATGCTTTGCTTTTATTCCTTTCACAAACTAAGCTTGGTTTTATCTTTGAGTGGAGGTTGTATATAGGGCAAGCATTGCAACATCGCTAGTAATGAGGCCATAGAGTAAATATTGTTTGTTTACATCGGTCTACCCCAAGCAAACTGTTCAAATTAAGATTGGGTTTTTTCTAGAGCGGAAAGGCTGGGCGCCCCGCCCTGCTCCTTTTAGCCACAGCCCTTTAGCCCCGCCATTTGCCCTTTTAAAAAACATAAGCGTCAACAGGTAAGTGCATTCAGGGGGGCAGACCTATACTTCTGACCGTTTCTCCAATATCTACTGCCATACTGCCTCTCTGATTAAATCACCATAAGTTAGCAAAATATTCTAGGGTCTAACCCCGAAATACTCCCCCCCGCACCTCATCGCAATATGCAAACTATCAAAAATGCACCCTGCCTTTTTCCCATTCCCTAAAAAATGTGTTGACTCACCACTGATGAGTACATGCAGGTCTGATCCAAGATTACTTCCTGTTACACTCTTATGCGATACATGCATGTAACGGTATTGAAGTGCTAATTGCAGGCACGTAGTTGCCGTTACGCCACAAAGTCAGGGATTGCACATTATTTTCATGATTTCTTGTACTTTTTTGCTGGATATACACACCAACATTTTACCATTCTTAGAGTATATAAAGCTACTATTTCATTGAGCAAGAGAGTCACCGACGGAGGATCTGTAGTCCAGTGGTAACACGCTGGACTGGTAATCCAGGGATCGCGGGTTCGATCCCCCGTCTGACCCTAGACCCTAATAAAATTAACAGTCTTTCAGATGGGACTTTAAACCGAGGTCTCGTGTCAGTGCTTTACACCGTGCACGTAAAAGAACCAGAGGAGACTCTGGAATGGGTCTCTGTCTGTATCATTGCACTATCCTCCAAAAATCTAAAATGACTAATCTCTTCAGGAAACGTCGCTCATATGGGCAACCGGTAGCGACGATAAATACACGTAAACACACACAACTCAGGATTGTGATGTTCATTTTCAGAGGGGACAAGACCAGGAGTGTGTCATTTTCCGTGAGCACTGAAATAATTCAATGTTTAAAACGATTATTAGGGGCTATTTGACATCACTTTTTTCAATAAATATTTATTAATACGGTGATGGATTTGTTTAAGATTCATTATACGTGTATATAACTTATATTAACCCTTTCAACCCCACAGGCCTCTAAATAGGCTTATGAAAAGTGTAGATCCAGATGAGCCGGCTCATGACGAGCCATCTCATCAGGATCTGCACTTTTTGCCAGTGATATGACTATTTTTAGACATAATTACCCATTTTGATAAATGAACTTGTCCACATGCAAGAGAGTTGATTAACCTTTGTTTTGTACGTGTTTACCCCCGAGATATATGTAATAATATATGTATAACAACAACATGTTACCATAGCAATATTCATCTGCTATAAATAATGATGTAGGGGTTAGAGAATGGAGGTATATATTAGCAAGACATCTCAATCCCCCCACCCTATCTGACCCTCTCGATATCGCTTGCTGTTAAATTTATTTAAAATTCGCCATCGCATAAATGCATTTGGGCGACTAAGTTGTCTAAAACATTTAAAATAAACATCATCTAAAAGTGATGAGTGGGACCCTCTCGATATTAAATCTTTCAGATGGACTATAAACGAGAGACCTGTCTCGTTGCTCTACACCTGCAGGCATATAAAACAACCAACGTGTGGACACTAATTTTACTAAGAATAAATATGGCACAGTTTACTGTTAAGCACGAGAAACGACAATATAGCAAACATGTCGACAGTGTTGTAGGAAAGGGTTGTTGCACTGACTACATGCATATAGACCTACTTAGCTAAAGAATGCCTTTAAATCTTAATGTATATTCAATATGCTATGTCACTTGCCTAAGTGGCGAAGGGTGGTAGGGGGAACCTACATTTGTATATTCAACCTGTAAATAGGGATGAAAAGGTTAGACAAGGAAGTAGCAGTTAATGGAAATTAAATATTGGAAAGCAGTGGTTAGGTAAAATACATTAAGACATAAAAAAAAATATATTGACAAAATGTTGGTACTAAGTCATTTTTTTCATTTTTTATAAATACATGTACAGTTTGATGGGAAGAAACAAGTTGTGTTATCATCTGTGACCTGGGCTGCGGATATGCGTTAGGGAAACAAGTTGTGTTATCATCTGTGACCTGGGCTGGGGATATGTGTTAGGGAAACAAGTTGTGTTATCATCTGTGACCTGGGCTGCGGATATGCGTTAGGGAAACAAGTTGTGTTATCATCTGTGACCTGGGCTGGGGATATGTGTTAGGGAAACAAGTTGTGTTATCATCTGTGACCTGGGCTGCGGATATACGTTAGGGAAACAAGTTGTGTTATCATCTGTGACCTGGGCTGCGGATATGCGTTAGGGAAACAAGTTGTGTTATCATCTGTGACATGGGCTGGGGATATGCGTCAGGGAAACAAGTTGTGTTATCATCTGTGACCTGGGCTGGGGATTTGCGTTAGGGAAACAAGTTGTGTTATCATCTGTGACCTGGGCTGGGGATTTGCATCAGGGAAACAAGTTGTGTTATCATCTGTGACCTGGGCTGGGGATTTGCATCAGGGAAAAAAGTTGTGTTATCATCTGTGACCTGGGCTGGGGATTTGCGTTAGGGAAACAAGTTGTGTTATCATCTGTGACCTGGGCTGGGGATTTGCGTTAGGGAAACAAGTTGTGTTATCATCTGTGACATGGGCTGGGGATATGCGTTAGGGAAACAAGTTGTGTTATCATCTGTGACATGGGCTGGGGATATGCGTTAGGGAAACAAGTTGTGTTATCATCTGTGACCTGGGCTGGGGATTTGCGTTAGGGAAACAAGTTGTGTTATCATCTGTGACCTGGGCTGGGGATTTGCGTTAGGGAAACAAGTTGTGTTATCATCTGTGACATGGGCTGGGGATATGCGTTAGGGAAACAAGTTGTGTTATCATCTGTGACCTGGGCGTTAGGGAATCACTTAATAACAAGATTAAGAAATAAACATGTTTAATGCAAGTAAAATACTACAAATATCATCATAGTACATGAGTCCGCCTCCGTGGTCGAGTGGTTACGGTCGCTGACTTATATACCACGGTAACCTATCATCACTGATGGTCACGGTTCGAGCCCCGCTCAGGCCGTGTCTCATTTATATGAAAAAGTTGGCAGTTTCTTACGGAGGTTGGTGCACCCAAGTACTGGTTAACCGCTGGAGCCTGCCCAGGAAAGGTGTTGTTAGGTAAACTGCCCGCCGGCGATATAGCCCAAAATGGTGCTGATGCAGGCGTAAAACCCGAAATATAACATATAACATAGTACATGACAGCAATGTTTATACACAGATATTCAAAAAGATGCAAATCATAAAACATTGATGAACATAATTTATATAGTCTGAAAATACATATATACATGCAATTGCATAAGAAATTATACATTTCTAACAACTTGAGCAAATATTTTTGATAGTTTAGTTTATTTACAATAAAGAGGACCAAGATGATCAATCTTACTAAATGTTGACAAAATCCAACCAGAGGGTAGATTTTTCGAAGAATTTGTAATATTTTGAGATGGAAGAATTTGTACCATTGATGACAAGTAAATACTAAACCATAAATGATGACTATAGACCCTATGGTTACTGAGGAGAAGACATTTGAACATGTTCACTGATGACGACGGACGGACACACACATTGCGGTACCGTAACCATACATGTAGTTTCTTCCAAACGTGCTAATTTCTTTCAAGATCTACGCATCTACACGAGAGGATGCTATATTGTGAAATCTGCTTAAACACGGAAATAACTTATGATAGAAAATGGATAACAGGAAATCGGCTCTTTTGAACATTGTGCATAATTTCCACTTGTTTTTCATAGAAACTACTGCCAATCTGTAGGAGTAAACAAGTCTGCAATAAATGGCATTCCTCGTAATGTTATAAAGTGGTTGGCAAATATTTCTCCATGATTTAAATATGTAATTAATGGATGGTTATTTGGGTCAGTAGTCAGTGAATAAGTTTGGCTGAAATCTTGGGAAGAAGTCACTTATTCCTAACTTCTTCTCACTATTCATACAGTTAGAAGTCTGAAAATTTAGGGAGAAATATAACTTCAACTACTGCGTTCAAGAATGTATGTTTAAATGTTTTAGGTGTCCTACCACAACCAAATTGACCTGCATAGCCTACTGTAAATACATGTGTTTCTGCATAGCCTACAGTAAATACATGTGTTTCTGCATAGCCTACTGTAAATACATGTGTTTCTGCATAGCCTACAATAAATACATGTGTTTCTGCTAGCCTACTGTAAATACATGTGTTTCTGCATAGCCTACAGTAAATACACGTGTTATTGCATAACCTACTGTAAATACACATGCATCTGCATAGCCTACTGTAAATACATGTGTTTCTGCATAGCCTACAATAAATACACGTGTTTCTGCATAGCCTACAGTAAATACACGTGTTTCTGCATAGCCTACAGTAAATACACATGTTATTGCATAGCCTACAGTAAATACACATGTTTCTGCATAGCCTACAGTAAATACACATGCATCTGCATAGCCTACAGTAAATACACGTGTTATTGCATAGCCTACAGTAAATACACATGTTTCTGGCTTCTGCATAGCCTACAGTAAATACACATGTTACTGCATAGCCTACAGTAAATACACATGTTACTGCACAGCCTACAGTAAATACACATGTTTCTGCATAGCCTACAGTAAATACACATGTTTCTGCATAGCCTACAGTAAATACACATGTTACTACATAGCCTACAGTAAATATACATGATTCTGCATAGCCTACAGTAAATACACATGTTATTGCATAGCCTACAGTAAATACATATGTTACTGCATAGCCTACAGTAAATACACATGTTACTGCATAGCCTACAGTAAATACACATGTTATTGCATAGCCTACAGTAAATACACATGTTACTGCATAGCCTACAGTAAATACACATGTTATTGCATAGCCTACAGTAAATACACATGTTATTGCATAGCCTACAGTAAATACACATGTTACTGCATAGCCTACAGTAAATACACATGTTACTGCATAGCCTACAGTAAATACACATGTTTCTGCATAGTCTACAGTAAATACACATGTTACTGCACAGCCTACAGTAAATACACATGTTTCTGCATAGCCTACAGTAAATTCACATGTTACTGCACAGCCTACAGTAAATACACATGTTTCTGCATAGCCTACAGTAAATACACATGTTATTGCATAGCCTACAGTAAATACACATGTTACTGCATAGCCTACAGTAAATACACGTGTTATTGCATAGCCTACAGTAAATACACATGTTTCTGCATAGCCTACAGTAAATACACATGTTACTGCATAGCCTACAGTAAATACATGTGTTATTGCAGAGCCTACAGTAAATACACATGTTTCTGCATAGCCTACAGTAAATACACGTGTTTCTGCATCGCCTACAGTAAATACACATGTTTCTGCATAGCCTACAGTAAATACACATGTTTCTGCATAGCCTACAGTAAATACACATGTTACTGCATAGCCTACAGTAAATACATGTGTTTCTGTATAGCCTACAGTAAATACACATGTTACTGCATAGCCTACAGTAAATACATGTGTTATTGCAGAGCCTACAGTAAATACACATGTTTCTGCATAGCCTACAGTAAATACACATGTTTCTGCATAGCCTACAGTAAATACACATGTTTCTGCATAGCCTACAGTAAATACACATGTTTCTGCATAGCCGACAGTAAATACATGTGTTATTGCAGAACCTACAGTAAATACACATGTTTATGCATAGCCTACAGTAAATACATATGTTTCTGCATAGCATACAGTAAATATACATGTTTCTGCATAATCTACAGTAAATACACATGTTTCTGCATAGCCTACAGTAAATACACATGTCTCTGCATAGCATACAGTAAATACACATGTTACTGCATAGCATACAGTAAATACACATTTTACTGCATAGTCTACAGTAAATACACATGTTTCTGCATAGTCTATAGTAAATACACATGTTATTGCATAGCATACAGTAAATACACATGTTTCTGCATAGACTACAGTAAATACACATGTTACTGCATAGCATACAGTAAATACACATGTTTCTATATAGCCTACAGTAAA
This sequence comes from Archivesica marissinica, assembly GCA_014843695.1. NCBI lineage: Eukaryota > Metazoa > Mollusca > Bivalvia > Venerida > Vesicomyidae > Archivesica > Archivesica marissinica. The sequence goes on along the minus strand of CM026402.1, from coordinate 25,883,867 downwards.
TACACATGTTTCTGCATAAATACAGTAAATACACATGTTTCTGCATAGATTACAGTAAATACACATGTTTCTGCATACACTACAGTAAATACACATGTTTCTGCATAGACTACAATCAACACACATGTTTCTGCATAGCATACAGTAAATACATATGTTTCTGCATAGACTACAGTAAATACACATGTTTCTGCATAGACTACAGTAAATACACATGTTTCTGCATAGCCTACAGTAAATACATATGTTACTGCATAGCATACAGTAAATACACATGTTTCTGCATAGCCTACAGTAAATACACATGTTTCTGCATAGTCCACAGTAAATACACATGTTACTGCATAGCATACTGTAAATACACATGTTACTGCATAGTCTACAGTAAATACACATGCTTCTGCATAGACTACAGTAAATACACATGTTTCTGCATAGATTACAATCAATACACATGTTTCTGCATAGACTACAGTAAATACACATGTTTCTGCATAGCATACAGTAAATACACATGTTTCTGCATAGACTACAGTAAATACACATGTTTCTAGATAGCCTACAGTAAATACACATGTTTCTGCATAGCCTACAGTAAATACATATGTTTCTGCATAGACTACAGTAAATACACATGTTTCTGCATAGACTACAGTAAATACACATGTTTCTGCATAGACTACAGTAAATACACATGTTTCTGCATAGCCTACAGTAAATACACATGTTTCTGCATAGCCTACAGTAAATACACATGTTTCTGCATAGTCTTCAGTAAATACACATGTTACTGCATAGCCTACAGTAAATACACATGTTTCTGCATAGACTACAGTAAATACACATATTTCTGCATACCCTACAGTAAATACACATGTTTCATCATAGACTACAGTAAATTCACATGTTTCTGCATAGACTACAGTAAATACACATGTTTCTGCATAGAATACAGTAAATACACATATTTCTGCATACCCTACAGTAAATACACATGTTTCTGCATAGACTACAGTAAATACACATGTTTCTGCATAGTCTACAGTAAATACACAAGTTTCTGCATCGACTACAGTAAATACACATGTTTCTGCATAGCCTACAGTAAATACACATGTTACTGCATAGCCTACAGTAAATACACATGTTTCTACATAGCCTAAAGTAAATACACATGTTTCTGCATAGACTACAGTAAATACACATGTTTCTGCATAGCCTACAGTAAATACACATGTTTCTGCATAGCCTACAGTATATACACATGTTACTGCATAGACTACAGTAAATACACATGTTTCTGCATAGCCTACATTAAATACACATGTTTCTGCATAGACTACAGTAAATACACATGTTTC